>OU342733.1:527430458-528030458 GCA_910589765.1 Avena atlantica
TTTAGAGTTATGACCAAAAACTCGTCGTTTTTTGCGTTTTACGGCCGCCTCCATGATCTATTGCCCATAGTTTTGGGGTTCAAGGGCGATTTACATGTTTCTAATTTAAGTTTTTGTGTTCCAAGGCGATTTACATGTTTGAGAGGTACGACCAAAAAGTCATACTTTTTTTCTTTTATGGCCGTTTTCATGAGCAGTTGCCACAATTTTAGGGTTCCGGGGCGATTTACATGTTTGGGAGGTATAAGCAAAAACTCGGCTTTTTAAGTTTCATGGCTGTTTTCATGAGTAATGCCACAGTTTTGGGGTTCTAGGGCGATTAACATGTTTTAGAGGTATGAACAAAAATCGTCGTTTTTTGCATTTATGGACATTTTCATGAGCTATTGCCTACAGTTTTGGGATTTAGGGCGATTTACATATTTCAAATTTATGACTAAACATTCGTCTTTTAGTGTTCTATGGCAATTTTCATGAGTTATTGCCTATAGTTTTGGGGTTCGAGGGAAAATTACATGTTTGAGAGGTATAGACCAAAAAGTCATCGTTTTTGTGTTTTCTGACCGTTATAATGAGCTATTACCCACGGTTTAGGGGTTTTCTAGGGCGATTTAAATGTTTGAGAGGTATGACCAAAAAACACCTCGTTTTTCTTTTTATGCCCTTTTCATGAGTATTGCCATAGTTTAGGGGTTCTGGGCGATTTACATGTTTAAGAGGTATGACCAAAAACGCCTCGTGTTTGCATTTTATGGCCATTTTCATAAGCTATTGCCCATAGTTATGGGATTCCAGGGGGGATTTACATGTTTTAGAGTTATGACCAAAAACTCGTCCTTTTGCGTTTTGGACATTTTCATGAGTTATTGCCCATAGTTTTGGGTTTCCAGGGCGATTTACATGTTTGGGAGGTGTGAGCAAAAACTCGTCGTTTTGCGTTTTATGTCCGTGTTCATGAGTTATTGCCCACGGTTTTGGGGTTCCAGGGCGATTACAAGTTTGATCGGTATGACCAGAAACTCGTGTTTTTGCATTTGATGTTCGTTTTAATGAGCTATTACCCACTGTTGGGGTTCCAGGGGTATTTACATGTTTCAATTTATGACAAAAATTCTCCTTTTTAGGGTCTTATGGGTATTTTTATGAGTTATTTCCCATAGTTTTGGGGTTCCAGGGCAATTTACATGTTTGAGAGGTATAGACAAAAAGTCATCGTTTTTATGTTTAAGCTCGTTTTCATGAGCTATTGCCCACGGTTTTGGGATCCAGGGCGATTTTACATGTTTGAGAGGTATGGCCCAAAAGGTCGTAGTTTTTGCTTTTTATGGTCGTTTTGATGAGCTATTGCCCACAGTTTTAAGGTTCCGGGGCGATTTAAATGTTTGGGAGGTATAAGCAAAAACTCGTCTTTTTAAGTTCATGGCTATTTCATGAGTTATTGCCCACGGTTTTGGGGGTTCTAGGGCGATTAACATGTTTCAGAGGTATGAACAAAAAATCGTCGTTTTTTGTGTTTATGGACATTTTCATGAGCTATTGCCTACAGTTTTGGGATTTTAGGGCGATTTACATATTTCAAATCTATGACTAAACATTCGTCTTTTTTAGCGTTTTATGGCAATTTTGGGGTTCAGGAAATTTACATGTTTGAGAGGTATAGACCAAAAAGTCATCATTTTTGGGTTTTATGACCATTTTAATGAGGTATTGCCCACGGTTTAGGGGTTCTAGGGCGATTTACATGTTTGAGAGGTATGTCCAAAAGTCGTAGTTTTTTACTTTTATGGCTGTTTTCATGAGCTATTGCCCACGGTTTAGGTGTTTTAGGGATATTTACATGTTTGAGAGGTATGACCAAAAACACCTCGTGTTTGCATTTTATGGCCATTTTCATAAGCTATTGCCCATAATTATGGGATTCTAGGGCGACTTACATGTTTTAGAGTTATGACCAAAAACTCGTCCTTTTTGCGTTTTATGGACATTTTCATGAGTTATTGCCCATAGTTTTGGGTTTCCAGGGCGATTTACATGTTTGTGAGGTGTGAGCAAAAACTAGTCGTTTTGCGTTTTATGTCCGTGTTCATGAGTTATTGCCCACGATTTTGGGGTTCCAGGGCGATTTACAAGTTTGAGCGGTATGACCAGAAACTCGTTGTTTTTGCGTTTGTTGGTCGTTTTAATGAGCTGTAACCCCTGTTTTGGGGTTCCAGGGTGGTTTACATGTTTCAAATTTATGACAAAAAATTCTTCTTTTTAGCGTCTTATGGGCATTTTTATGAGTTATTATTGCCCATAGTTTTGGGGTTCCAGGGCAATTTACATGTTTGAGAGGTATATACCAAAAAGTCGTCATTTTTGTGTTTTCTGACCCTTTTCATGATCTATTGCCCACGGTTTTTGGGTTCCAGGGCGATTTACATGTTTGAGAGGTATGGCCAAAAGTCGTAGTTTTTGCTTTTTATGGCCGTTTTCATGAGCTATTTCCCACAGTTTTGGGGTTCCGGTGCGATTTACATGTTTGGGAGGTATAAGCAAAAACTCGTCTTTTTAAGTTTCATGGCTGTTTTCATGAGTTATTGCCCACAGTTTTGGGGTTCTGGGGCGATTAACATGTTTCAGAGGTATGAACAAAAACTTGACGTTTTTTTGTTTTATGGACATTTTCATCTGCTATTGCCTACAGTTTTGGGATTTTAGGGAGTTTTACATATTTCAATTTTATTACTAAACATTCGTCTTTTT
The DNA here is from genome assembly GCA_910589765.1 of Avena atlantica. Taxonomy (NCBI): domain Eukaryota; kingdom Viridiplantae; phylum Streptophyta; class Magnoliopsida; order Poales; family Poaceae; genus Avena; species Avena atlantica. The sequence goes on from OU342733.1 coordinate 527,433,204, forward strand.
AGAGTTTTATGGCAATTTTCCTGAGTTATTTCCTATAGTTTTGGGGTTCCAGGCAATTTACATGTTTGAGAGGTATAGACCAAAAAGTCATCGTTTTTGAGTTTTATGACCGTTTTAATGAGCTATTGCCCACGGTTTAGGGGTTCTAGGGCGATTTAAATGTTTGAGAGGTATGACCAAAAACACCTCGTTTTTTCTTTTTATGCCCGTTTTCATGAGTATTTCCATAGTTTAGGGGTTCTAGGGCGATTTACATGTTTAAGAGGTATGACCAAAAACGCCTCGTGTTTGCATTTTATGGCCATTTTCATAAGCTATTGCCCATAGTTATGGGATTCCAGGGCGATTTACATGTTTTAGAGTGATGACCAAAAACTCGTCTTTTTTGCGTTTTATGGACATTTTCATGAGTTATTGCCCATATTTTTGGGTTTCCATGGCGATTTACATGTTTGGGAGGTGTGAGCAAAAACTCATGGTTTTGCGTTTTATGTCCGTGTTCATGAGTTATTGCCCACGGTTTTGGGGTTCCAGGGCGATTTACAAGTTTGAGCGGTATGACCAGAAATTCGTCGTTTTTGCGTTTGATGGTTCTTTTAATGAGCTGTTACCCACTCTTTTAGGGTTCCAGGGCGATTTACATGTTTCATATTTATGACAACAAAATCTCCTTTTAAGCGTCTTATGGGTATTTTTATGAGTTATTTCCCATAGTTTTGGGGTTCTAGGGCAATTTACATGTTTGAGAGGTATAGACCAAAAAGTCGTCGTTTTTGTGTTTTATGACCATTTTAGTGAGCTATTGCCCACGGTTTTTGGGTTCCAAGGCGAATTACATGTTTGAGAGGTACGGCCAAAAAGTCGTAGTTTTTTGCTTTTTATGGCCGTTTTCATGAGCTATTGCCCACAGGTTTAGGGTTCTAGGACGATTTACATGTTTGGGAGGTATAAGCAAAAACTCGGCTTTTTAAGTTTCATGGCTGTTTTCATGAGTTTAGTTATTTTTCATGTTTTGGGGTTCTAGGGCGATTAACATGTTTCATAGGTATGAACAAAAACTCGTCGCTTTTGCTTTTTTATGGTCGTTTTTATGAGCTATTGCCCACAGTTTTGGGATTCCAGGGTGATTTACATGTTTGAGAGGCATGACCGAAAACTCACCTTTTTTGCATTTTTTGGCCATTTTCATGAGCTATTGCCTATAGTTTTGGGTTCCAGGCTGATTTACATATTCAGAGTTATGACCAAAATTTATCCTTTTGCATCATTACGTTTTAATGAGCTATTGCCCACAGTTTTGGGGTTCCAGGTCGATTTACATGTTTGAGACGTATAGACCAAAAAGCCATTGTTTTTGTGTTTTATTGCTATTTTCATGAGCTATTGCCCAGTATTTAGGGGTTCCAGGACGATTTACAAGTTTGAGAGGTATGACCAAAAAGTCGTCGTTTTTGCTTTTTATGGTCGTTTTTATGTGCTATTGCCCATAGTTTTGGGTTCCAGAGCGATTTACAGGTTTGAGACGTATGACCAAAACTCGTCGTTTTGCATTTCATGGCCATTTTCATGAGCTATTGCCCACGGTTTTGGGGTTTCAGGGCAATTTACATGTTTAAGGGGTATGACCAAAAACTCGTCGTTTTTTTGCGTTTTACGGCCGCCTCCATGATCTATTGCCCATAGTTTTGGGGTTCAAGGGCGATTTACATGTTTCTAATTTATGACTAAAAATTCTTCTTTTTAGCGTCTTATGGGCATTTTATGAGTTATTGCCCATAGTTTTGGGGTTCGAGGGAAATTTACATGTTTGAGAGGTATAGACCAAAAATTCGTCGTTTTTGTGTTTTATGACCGTTTTCATGAGCTATTGCCCACGGTTTTTGTGTTCCAAGGCGATTTACATGTTTGAGAGGTACGACCAAAAAGTCATACTTTTTTCTTTTTATGGCCGTTTTCATGAGCAATTGCCCACAATTTTAGGGTTCCGGGGCGATTTACATGTTTGGGAGGTATAAGCAAAAACTCGGCTTTTTAAGTTTCATGGCTGTTTTCATGAGTAATGCCCACAGTTTGGGTTCTAGGGCGATTAACATGTTTTAGAGGTATGAACAAAAACTCGTCGTTTTTTGCATTTTATGGACATTTTCATGAGCTATTGCCTACAGTTTTGGGATTTTAGGGCGATTTACATATTTCAAATTTATGACTAAACATTCGTCTTTTTAGTGTTTTATGGCAATTTTCATGAGTTATTGCCTATAGTTTTGGGGTTCGAGGGAATTTACATGTTTGAGAGGTATAGACCAAAAAGTCATCGTTTTTGTGTTTTATGACCGTTATAATGAGCTATTACCCACGGTTTAGGGGTTCTAGGGCGATTTAAATGTTTGAGAGGTATGACCAAAAACACCTCGTTTTTCTTTTTATGCCCGTTTTCATGAGTATTGCCATAGTTTAGGGGTTCTAGGGCGATTTACATGTTTAAGAGGTATGACCAAAAACGCCTCGTGTTTGCATTTTATGGCCATTTTCATAAGCTATTGCCCATAGTTATGGGATTCCAGGGGGATTTACATGTTTTAGAGTTATGACCAAAAACTCGTCCTTTTTGCGTTTTATGGACATTTTCATGAGTTATTGCCCATAGTTTTGGGTTTCCAGGGCGATTTACATGTTTGGGAGGTGTGAGCAAAAACTCGTCGTTTTGCGTTTTATGTCCGTGTTCATGAGTTATTGCCCACGGTTTTGGGTTCCAGGGCGATTTACAAGTTTGATCGGTATGACCAGAAACTCGTCGTTTTTGCATTTGATGTTCGTTTTAATGAGCTATTACCCACTGTTTTGGGGTTCCAGGGTAATTTACATGTTTCAAATTTATGACAAAAATTCTCCTTTTTAGGGTCTTATGGGTATTTTTATGAGTTATTTCCCATAGTTTTGGGGTTCCAGGGCAATTTACATGTTTGAGAGGTATAGACCAAAAAGTCATCGTTTTATGTTTTAAGCTCGTTTTCATGAGCTATTGCCCACGGTTTTGGGATCCAGGGCGATTTACATGTTTGAGAGGTATGGCCAAAAGGTCGTAGTTTTTGCTTTTTATGGTCGTTTTGATGAGCTATTGCCCACAGTTTAAGGTTCCGGGGCGATTTAAATGTTTGGGAGGTATAAGCAAAAACTCGTCTTTTTAAGTTTCATGGCTATTTTCATGAGTTATTGCCCACGGTTTTGGGGTTCTAGGGCGATTAACATGTTTCAGAGGTATGAACAAAAAATCGTCGTTTTTTGTGTTTTATGGACATTTTCATGAGCTATTGCCTACAGTTTTGGGATTTTAGGGCGATTTACATATTTCAAATCTATGACTAAACATTCGTCTTTTTAGCGTTTTATGGCAATTTTTGGGGTTCATGGGAAATTTACATGTTTGAGAGGTATAGACCAAAAAGTCATCATTTTTGGGTTTTATGACCATTTTAATGAGGTATTGCCCACGGTTTAGGGGTTCTAGGGCGATTTACATGTTTGAGAGGTATGTCCAAAAAGTCGTAGTTTTTACTTTTATGGCTGTTTTCATGAGCTATTGCCCACGGTTTAGGTGTTTTAGGGATATTTACATGTTTGAGAGGTATGACCAAAAACACCTCGTGTTTGCACTTTATGGCCATTTTCATAAGCTATTGCCCATAACTATGGGATTCTAGGGCGACTTACATGTTTTAGAGTTATGACCAAAAACTCGTCCTTTTTGCGTTTTATGGACATTTTCATGAGTTATTGCCCATAGTTTTGGGTTTCCAGGGCGATTTACATGTTTGTGAGGTGTGAGCAAAAACTAGTCGTTTTGCGTTTTATGTCCGTGTTCATGAGTTATTGCCCACGATTTTGGGGTTCCAGGGCGATTTACAAGTTTGAGCGGTATGACCAGAAACTCGTTGTTTTTGCGTTTGTTGGTCGTTTTAATGAGCTGTAACCCACTGTTTTGGGGTTCCAGGGTGGTTTACATGTTTCAAATTTATGACAAAAAATTCTTCTTTTAGCGTCTTATGGCATTTTTATGAGTTATTGCCCATAGTTTTGGGGTTCCAGGGCAATTTACATGTTTGAGAGGTATATACCAAAAAGTCGTCATTTTTGTGTTTTCTGACCCTTTTCATGATCTATTGCCCACGGTTTTTGGGTTCCAGGGCGATTTACATGTTTGAGAGGTATGGCCAAAAAGTCGTAGTTTTTGCTTTTTATGGCCGTTTTCATGAGCTATTTCCCACAGTTTTGGGGTTCCGGTGCGATTTACATGTTTGGGAGGTATAAGCAAAAACTCGTCTCTTTAAGTTTCATGGCTGTTTTCATGAGTTATTGCCCACAGTTTTGGGGTTCTGGGGCGATTAACATGTTTCAGAGGTATGAACAAAAACTTGACGTTTTTTGTTTTATGGACATTTTCATCTGCTATTGCCTACAGTTTTGGGATTTTACGGAGTTTTACATATTTCAATTTTATTACTAAACATTCGTCTTTTTAGCGTTTTATGGCAATTTTCCTGAGTTATTTCCTATAGTTTTGGGGTTCCAGGGAAATTTACATGTTTGAGAGGTATAGACCAAAAAGTCATCGTTTTTGAGTTTTATGACCGTTTTAATGAGCTATTGCCCACGGTTTAGGGGTTCTAGGGCGATTTAAATGTTTGAGAGGTATGACCAAAAACACCTCGTTTTTTCTTTTTATGCCCGTTTTCATGAGTATTTCCATAGTTTAGGGGTTCTAGGGCGATTTACATGTTTAAGAGGTATGACCAAAAACGCCTCGTGTTTGCATTTTATGGCCATTTTCATAAGCTATTGCCCATAGTTATGGGATTCCAGGGCGATTTACATGTTTTAGAGTGATGACCAAAAACTCGTCTTTTTTGCGTTTCATGAGTTATTGCCCATATTTTTGGGTTTCCATGGCGATTTACATGTTTGGGAGTTATTGCCCACGGTTTTGGGGTTCCAGGACGATTTACAAGTTTGAGCGGTATGACCAGAAACTCGTCGTTTTTGCGTTTGATGGTTCTTTTAATGAGCTGTTACCCACTGTTTTAGGGTTCCAGGGCGATTTACATGTTTCATATTTATGACAACAAAATCTCCTTTTTAGCGTCTTATGGGCATTTTTATGAGTTATTTCCCATAGTTTTGGGGTTCCAGGGCAATTTACATGTTTGAGAGGTATAGACCAAAAAGTCGTCGTTTTTGTGTTTTATGACCATTTTCATGAGCTATTGCCCACGGTTTTTGGGTTCCAAGGCGATTTACATGTTTGAGAGGTATAAGCAAAAACTCGGCTTTTTAAGTTTCATGGCTGTTTTCATGAGTTATTTCCCATAGTTTTGGGGTTCTAGGGCGATTAACATGTTTCATAGGTATGAACAAAAACTCGTCGCTTTTGCTTTTTTATGGTCGTTTTTATGAGCTAGTGCCCACAGTTTTGGGATTCCAGGGTGATTTACATGTTTGAGAGGCATGACCGAAAACTCAGCTTTTTTGCGTTTTTTGGCCATTTTCATGAGCTATTGCCTATAGTTTTGCGTTCCAGGCTGATTTACATATTTCAGAGTTATGACCAAAAATTTATCCTTTTGCGTCATTACCGTTTTAATGAGCTATTGCCCACAGTTTTGGGGTTCCAGGTCGATTTACATGTTTGAGACGTATAGACCAAAAAGCCGTTGTTTTTGTGTTTTATTGCTATTTTCATGAGCTATTGCCCACTATTTAGGGGTTCCAGGACGATTTACAAGTTTGACAGGTATGACCAAAAAGTCGTCGTTTTTGCTTTTTATGGTCGTTTTTATGTGCTAATTCCCATAGTTTTGGGTTCCAGGGCGATTTACAGGTTTGAGAGGTATGACCAAAAACTCGTCGTTTTTGCATTTCATGGCCATTTTCATGAGCTATTGCCCACGGTTTTGGGGTTTCAGGGCAATTTACATGTTTAAGGGGTATGGCCAAAAACTCGTCGTTTTTTGCGTTTTACGGCCGCCTCCATGATCTATTGCCCATAGTTTTGGGGTTCAAGGGCGATTTACATGTTTCTAATTTATGACTAAAAATTCTTCTTTTTAGCGTCTTATGGGCATTTTATGAGTTATTGCCCATAGTTTTGGGGTTCGAGGGAAATTTACATGTTTGAGAGGTATAGACCAAAAATTCATCGTTTTTGTGTTTTATGACCGTTTTCATGAGCTATTGCCCACGGTTTTTGTGTTCCAAGGCGATTTACATGTTTGAGAGGTACGACCAAAAAGTCATACTTTTTTCTTTTTATGGCCGTTTTCATGAGCAATTGCCCACAATTTTAGGGTTCCGGGGCGATTTACATGTTTGGGAGGTATAAGCAAAAACTCGGCTTTTTAAGTTTCATGGCTGTTTTCATGAGTAATGCCCACAGTTTTGGGGTTCTAGGGCGATTAACATGTTTCAGAGGTATGAACAAAAACTTGACGTTTTTTTGTTTTATGGACATTTTCATGAGCTATTGCCTACAGTTTTGGGATTTTAGGGCGTTTTACATATTTCAATTTTATTACTAAACATTCGTCTTTTTAGCGTTTTATGGCAATTTTCCTGAGTTATTTCCTATAGTTTTGGGGTTCCAGGGCAATTTACATGTTTGAGAGGTATAGACAAAAAAGTCATCGTTTTTGGGTTTTATGACCGTTTTAATGAGCTATTGCCCACGGTTTAGGGGTTCTAGGGCGATTTAAATGTTTGAGAGGTATGACCGAAAACACATCGTTTTTTCTTTTTATGCCCGTTTTCATGAGTATTGCCATAGTTTAGGGGTTCTAGGGAGATTTACATGTTTAAGAGGTATGACCAAAAACGCCTCGTGTTTGCATTTTATGGCCATTTTCATAAGCTATTGCCCATAGTTATGGGATTCCAGGGCGATTTACATGTTTTAGAGTTATGACCAAAAACTCATCTTTTTTGCGTTTTATGGACATTTTCATGAGTTATTGCCCATATTTTTGGGTTTCCATTGCGATTTACATGTTTGGGAGGTGTGAGCAAAAACTCATGGTTTTGCGTTTTATGTCCGTGTTCATGAGTTATTGCCCACGGTTTTGGGGTTCCAGGGCGATTTACAAGTTTGAGCGGTATGACCAGAAACTCGTCGTTTTTGCGTTTGATGGTTCTTTTGATGAGCTGTTACCCACTGTTTTAGGGTTCCAGGGCGATTTACATGATTCATATTTATGACAACAAAATCTCCTTTTTAGCGTCTTATGGGCATTTTTATGAGTTATTTCCCATAGTTTTGGGGTTCCAGGGCAATTTACATGTTTGAGAGGTATAGACCAAAAAGTCGTCGTTTTTGTGTTTTATGACCATTTTCATGAGCTATTGCCCACGGTTTTTGGGTTCCAAGTCGATTTACATGTTTGAGAGGTACGGCCAAAAAGTCGTAGTTTTTGCTTTTTATGGCCGTTTTCATGAGCTATTGCCCACAGTTTTAGGGTTCTAGGGCCATTTACATGTTTGGGAGGTATAAGCAAAAACTCGGCTTTTTAAGTTTCATGGCTGTTTCATGAGTTATTTCCCATAGTTTTGGGGTTCTAGGGCGATTAACATGTTTTATAGGTATGAACAAAAACTCGTCGCTTTTGCTTTTTTTGGTCGTTTTTATGAGCTATTGCCCACAGTTTAGGGATTCCAGGGTGATTTACATGTTTGAGAGGCATGACCGAAAACTCAGCTTTTTTGCGTTTTTTGGCCATTTTCATGAGCTATTGCCTATAGTTTTGCGTTCCAGGCTGATTTACATATTTCAGAGTTATGACAAAAAATTTATCCTTTTGCGTCATTACCGTTTTAATGAGCTATTGCCCACAGTTTTGGGGTTCCAGGTCGATTTACATGTTTGAGACGTATAGACCAAAAAGCCGTTGTTTTTGTGTTTTATTGCTATTTTCATGAGCTATTGCCCACTATTTAGGGGTTCCAGGACGATTTACAAGTTTGAGAGGTATGACCAAAAAGTCGTCGTTTTTGCTTTTTATGGTCGTTTTTATGTGCTATTGCCCATAGTTTTGGGTTCCAGGGCGATTTACAGGTTTGAGAGGTATGACCAAAAACTCGTCGTTTTTGCATTTCATGGCCATTTTCATGAGCTATTGCCCATGGTTTTGGGGTTTCAGGGCAATTTACATGTTTAAGGGGTATGACCAAAAACTCGTCGTTTTTTGCGTTTTACGGCCGCCTCCATGATCTATTCCCCATAGTTTTGGGGTTCAAGGGCGATTTACATGTTTCTAATTTATGACTAAAAATTCTTCTTTTTAGCGTCTTATGGGCATTTTATGAGTTATTGCCCATAGTTTTGGGGTTCGAGGGAAATTTACATGTTTGAGAGGTATAGACCAAAAATTCGTCGTTTTTGTGTTTTATGACCGTTTTCATGAGCTATTGCCCACGGTTTTTGTGTTCCAAGGCGATTTACATGTTTGAGAGGTACGGCCAAAAAGTCATACTTTTTTCTTTTTATGGCCGTTTTCATGAGCAATTGCCCACAATTTTAGGGTTCCGGGGCGATTTACATGTTTGGGAGGTATAAGCAAAAACTCGGCTTTTTAAGTTTCATGGCTGTTTTCATGAGTAATGCCAACAGTTTTGGGGTTCTAGGGCGATTAACATGTTTTAGAGGTATGAACAAAAACTTGTCGTTTTTTGCATTTTATGGACATTTTCATGAGCTATTGCCTACAGTTTTGGGATTTTAGGACGATTTACATATTTCAAATTTATGACTAAACATTCGTATTTTTAGTGTTTTATGGAAATTTTCATGAGTTATTGCCTATAGTTTTGGGGTTCGAGGGAAATTTACATATTTGAGAGGTATAGACCAAAAAGTCATCGTTTTTGTGTTTTATGACCGTTACAATGAGCTATTACCCACGGTTTAGGGGTTCTAGGGCGATTTAAATGTTTGAGAGGTATGACCAAAAACACCTCGTTTTTTCTTTTTATACCCGTTTTCATGAGTATTGCCATAGTTTAGGGGTTCTAGGGCGATTTACATGATTAAGAGGTATGACCAAAAACGCCTCGTGTTTGCATTTTATGGCCATTTTCATAAGCTATTGCCCATAGTTATGGGATTCCAGCGGGATTTACATGTTTTAGAGTTATGACCAAAAACTCGTCCTTTTTGCGTTTTATAGACATTTTCATGAGTTATTGCCCATAGTTTTAGGTTTCCAGGGCGATTTACATGTTTGGGAGGTGTGAGCAAAAACTCATCATTTTGCGTTTTATGTCCGTGTTCATGAGTTATTGCCCACGGTTATGGGGTTCCAGGGCGATTTACAAGTTTGATCGGTATGACCAGAAACTCGTCGTTTGTGCGTTTGATGTTCGTTTTAATGAGCTATTACCCACTGTTTTGGGGTTCGAGGGTGATTTACAGGTTTCAAATTTATGAAAAAAATTCTCCTTTTTAGGGTCTTATGGGCATTTTTATGAGTTATTGCCCATAGTTTTGGGGTTCCAGGGCAATTTACATGTTTGAGAGGTATCGACCAAAAAGTCATCGTTTTTGTGTTTTAAGCTCGTTTTCATGAGCTATTGCCCACGGTTTTGGGGATCCAGGGCGATTTACATTTTTGAGAGGTACGGCCAAAAAGTCGTAGTTTTTGCTTTTTATGGCCGTTTTCATGAGCTATTGCCCACAGTTTTAGGGTTCTAGGGCGATTTACATGTTTGGGAGGTATAAGCAAAAACTCGGCTTTTTAAGTTTCATGGCTGTTTTCATGAGTTATTTCCCATAGTTTTGGGGTTCTAGGGCGATTAACATGTTTTATAGGTATGAACAAAAACTCGTCGCTTTTGCTTTTTTTGGTCGTTTTTATGAGCTATTGCCCACAGTTTAGGGATTCCAGGGTGATTTACATGTTTGAGAGGCATGACCGAAAACTCAGCTTTTTTGCGTTTTTTGGCCATTTTCATGAGCTATTGCCTATAGTTTTGCGTTCCAGGCTGATTTACATATTTCAGAGTTATGACCAAAAATTTATCCTTTTGCGTCATTACCGTTTTAATGAGCTATTGCCCACAGTTTTGGGGTTCCAGGTCGATTTACATGTTTGAGACGTATAGACCAAAAAGCCGTTGTTTTTGTGCTTTATTGCTATTTTCATGAGCTATTGCCCACTATTTAGGGGTTCCAGGACGATTTACAAGTTTGAGAGGTATGACCAAAAAGTCGTCGTTTTTGCTTTTTATGGTCGTTTTTATGTGCTATTGCCCATAGTTTTGGGTTCCAGGGCGATTTACAGGTTTGAGAGGTATGACCAAAAACTCGTCGTTTTTGCATTTCATGGCCATTTTCATGAGCTATTGCCCATGGTTTTGGGGTTTCAGGGCAATTTATATGTTTAAGGGGTATGACCAAAAACTCGTCGTTTTTTGCGTTTTACGGCCGCCTCCATGATCTATTGCCCATAGTTTTGGGGTTCAAGGGCGATTTACATGTTTCTAATTTATGACTAAAAATTCTTCTTTTTAGCGTCTTATGGGCATTTTATGAGTTATTGCCCATAGTTTTGGGGTTCGAGGGCAATTTACATGTTTGAGAGGTATAGACCAAAAATTCGTCGTTTTTGTGTTTTCTGACCCTTTTCATGATCTATTGCCCACGGTTTTTGGGTTCCAGGGCGATTTACATGTTTGAGAGGTATGGCCAAAAAGTCGTAGTTTTTGCTTTTTATGGCCGTTTTCATGAGCTATTGCCCACAGTTTTGGGGTTCCGGTGCGATTTACATGTTTGGGAGGTATAAGCAAAAACTCGGCTTTTTAAGTTTCATGGCTGTTTTCATGAGTTATTGCCCACAATTTTGGGGTTCTAGGGCGATTAACATGTTTCAGAGGTATGAACAAAAACTTGACGTTTTTTTGTTTTATGGACATTTTCATCTGCTATTGCCTACAGTTTTGGGATTTTAGGGCGTTTTACATATTTCAATTTTATTACTAAACATTTGTCTTTTTAGCGTTTTATGGCAATTTTCCTGAGTTATTTCCTATAGTTTTGGGGTTCCAGGGAAATTTACATGTTTGAGAGGTATAGACAAAAAAGTCATCGTTTTTGGGTTTTATGACCGTTTTAATGAGCTATTGCCCACGGTTTAGGGGTTCTAGGGCGATTTAAATGTTTGAGAGGTATGACCGAAAACACCTCGTTTTTTCTTTTTATGCCCGTTTTCATGAGTATTGCCATAGTTTAGGGGTTCTAGGGCGATTTACATGTTTAAGAGGTATGACCAAAAACGCCTCGTGTTTGCATTTTATGGCCATTTTCATAAGCTATTGCCCATAGTTATGGGATTCCAGGGCGATTTACATGTTTTAGAGTTATGACCAAAAACTCGTCTTTTTTGCGTTTTATGGACATTTTCATGAGTTATTGCCCATATTTTTGGGTTTCCATTGCGATTTACAGGTTTGGGAGGTGTGAGCAAAAACTCATGGTTTTGCGTTTTATGTCCGTGTTCATGAGTTATTGCCCACGGTTTTGGGGTTCCAGGGCGATTTACAAGTTTGAGCGGTATGACCAGAAACTCGTCGTTTTTGCGTTTGATGGTTCTTTTGATGAGCTGTTACCCACTGTTTTAGGGTTCCAGGGCGATTTACATGATTCATATTTATGACAACAAAATCTCCTTTTTAGCGTCTTATGGGTATTTTTATGAGTTATTTCCCATAGTTTTGGGGTTCCAGGGCAATTTACATGTTTGAGAGGTATAGACCAAAAAGTCGTCGTTTTTGTGTTTTATGACCATTTTCATGAGCTATTGCCCACGGTTTTTGGGTTCCAAGGCGATTTACATGTTTGAGAGGTACGGCCAAAAAGTCGTAGTTTTTGCTTTTTATGGCCGTTTTCATGAGCTATTGCCCACAGTTTTAGGGTTCTAGGGCGATTTACATGTTTGGGAGGTATAAGCAAAAACTCGGCTTTTTAAGTTTCATGGCTGTTTTCATGAGTTATTTCCCATAGTTTTGGGGTTCTAGGGCGATTAACATGTTTCATAGGTATGAACAAAAACTCGTCGCTTTTGCTTTTTTATGGTCATTTTTATGAGCTATTGCCCACAGTTTTGGGATTCCAGGGTGATTTACATGTTTGAGAGGCATGACCGAAAACTCAGCTTTTTTGCGTTTTTTGGCCATTTTCATGAGCTATTGCCTATAGTTTTGCGTTCCAGGATGATTTACATATTTCAGAGTTATGACCAAAAATTTATCCTTTTGCGTCATTACCGTTTTAATGAGCTATTGCCCACGGTTTAGGGGTTCTAGGGCGATTTAAATGTTTGAGAGGTATGACCAAAAACACCTCGTTTTTTCTTTTTATACCCGTTTTCATGAGTATTGCCATAGTTTAGGGGTTCTAGGGCGATTTACATGATTAAGAGGTATGACCAAAAACGCCTAGTGTTTGCATTTTATGGCCATTTTCATAAGCTATTGCCCATAGTTATGGGATTCCAGCGGGATTTACATGTTTTAGAGTTATGACCAAAAACTCGTCCTTTTTGCGTTTTATGGACATTTTCATGAGTTATTGCCCATAGTTTTAGGTTTCCAGGGCGATTTACATGTTTGGGAGGTGTGAGCAAAAACTCGTCATTTTGCGTTTTATGTCCGTGTTCATGAGTTATTGCCCACGGTTTTGGGGTTCCAGGGCGATTTACAAGTTTGATCGGTATGACCAGAAACTCGTCGTTTGTGCATTTGATGTTCGTTTTAATGAGCTATTACCCACTGTTTTGGGGTTCGAGGGTGATTTACAGGTTTCAAATTTATGACAAAAATTCTCCTTTTTAGGGTCTTATGGGCATTTTTATGAGTTATTGCCCATAGTTTTGGGGTTCCAGGGCAATTTACATGTTTGAGAGGTATAGACCAAAAAGTCATTGTTTTTGTGTTTTAAGCTCGTTTTCATGAGCTATTGCCCACGGTTTTGGGGATCCAGGGCGATTTACATTTTTGAGAGGTATGGCCAAAAAGTCATAGTTTTTGCTTTTTATGGCCGTTTTGATGAGCTATTGCCCACAGTTTTAAGGTTCCGGGGCGATTTAAATGTTTGGGAGGTATAAGCAAAAACTCATCCTTTTAAGTTTCATTGCTATTTTCATGAGTTATTGCCCACGGTTTTGGGGTTCTAGGGCGATTAACATGTTTCAGAGGTATGAACAAAAACTCGTCGTTTTTTGTGTTTTATGGACATTTCATGAGCTATTGCCTACAGTTTTGGGATTTTAGGGCGATTTACATATTTCAAATCTATGACTAAACATTCGTCTTTTTAGCGTTTTATGGCAATTTTTGGGGTTCATGGGAAATTTACATGTTTGAGAGGTATAAACCAAAAAGTCATCATTTTTGGGTTTTATGACCATTTTAATGAGCTATTGCCCACGGTTTAGGGGTTCTAGGGCGATTTACATGTTTGAGAGGTATGACCAAAAAGTCGTAGTTTTTTACTTTTATGGCTGTTTTCACGAGCTATTGCCCACGGTTTAGGTGTTTTAGGGATATTTACATGTTTGAGAGGTATGACCAAAAACACCTCGTGTTTGCATTTTATGGCCATTTTCATAAGCTATTGCCCATAGTTATGGGATTCTAGGGCAACTTACATGTTTTAGAGTTATGACAAAAAACTCGTCCTTTTTGCGTTTTATGGACATTTTCATGAGTTATTGCCCATAGTTTTGGGTTTCTAGGGCGATTTACATGTTTGTGAGGTGTGAGCAAAAACTAGTCGTTTTGCGTTTTATTTCCGTGTTCATGAGTTATTGCCCACGGATTTGGGGTTCCAGGGCGATTTACAAGTTTGAGCGGTATGACCAGAAACTCGTTGTTTTTGCGTTTGTTGGTCGTTTTAATGAGCTGTAACCCACTGTTTTGGGGTTCCAGGGTGGTTTACATGTTTCAAATTTATGACAAAAAATTCTTCTTTTTAGCGTCTTATGGGCATTTTTATGAGTTATTGCCCATAGTTTTGGGGTTCCAGGGCAATTTACATGTTTGAGAGGTATAGACCAAAAAGTCGTCATTTTTGTGTTTTCTGACCCTTTTCATGATCTATTGCCCACGGTTTTTGGGTTCCAGGGCGATTTACATGTTTGAGAGGTATGGCCAAAAAGTCGTAGTTTTTGCTTTTTATGGCCGTTTTCATGAGCTATTGCCCACAGTTTTGGGGTTCCGGTGCGATTTACATGTTTGGGAGGTATAAGCAAAAACTCGACTTTTTAAGTTTCATGGCTGTTTTCATGAGTTATTGCCCACAGTTTTGGGGTTCTAGGGCGATTAACATGTTTCAGAGGTATGAACAAAAACTTGACGTTTTTTTGTTTTATGGACATTTTCATCTGCTATTGCCTACAGTTTTGGGATTTTAGGGCGTTTTACATATTTCAATTTTATTACTAAACATTCGTCTTTTTAGCGTTTTATGGCAATTTTCCTGAGTTATTTCCTATAGTTTTGGGGTTCCAGGGAAATTTACATGTTTGAGAGGTATAGACAAAAAAGTCATCGTTTTTGGGTTTTATGACCGTTTTAATGAGCTATTGCCCACGGTTTAGGGGTTCTAGGGCGATTTAAATGTTTGAGAGGTATGACCAAAAACACCTCGTTTTTTCTTTTTATGCCCGTTTTCATGAGTATTGCCATAGTTTAGGGGTTCTAGGGCGATTTACATGTTTAAGAGGTATGACCAAAAACGCCTCGTGTTTGCATTTTATGGCCATTTTCATAAGCTATTGCCCATAGTTATGGGATTCCAGGGCGATTTACATGTTTTAGAGTTATGACCAAAAACTCGTCTTTTTTGCGTTTTATGGACATTTTCATGAGTTATTGCCCATATTTTTGGGTTTCCATGGCGATTTACATGTTTGGGAGGTGTGAGCAAAAACTCATGGTTTTGCGTTTTATGTCCGTGTTCATGAGTTATTGCCCACGGTTTTGGGGTTCCAGGGCGATTTACAAGTTTGAGCGGTATGACCAGAAACTCGTCGTTTTTGCGTTTGATGGTTCTTTTAATGAGCTGTTACCCACTGTTTTAGGGTTCCAGGGTGATTTACATGATTCATATTTATGACAACAAAATCTCCTTTTTAGAATCTTATGGGCATTTTTATGAGTTATTTCCCATAGTTTTGGGGTTCCAGGGCAATTTACATGTTTGAGAGGTATAGACCAAAAAGTCGTCGTTTTTGTGTTTTATGACCATTTTCATGAGCTATTGCCCACGGTTTTTGGGTTCCAAGGCGATTTACATGTTTGAGAGGTACGGCCAAAAAGTCGTAGTTTTTGCTTTTTATGGCCGTTTTCATGAGCTATTGCCCACAGTTTTAGGGTTCTAGGGCGATTTACATGTTTGGGAGGTATAAGCAAAAACTCGGCTTTTTAAGTTTCATGGCTGTTTTCATGAGTTATTTCCCATAGTTTTGGGGTTCTAGGGCGATTAACATGTTTCATAGGTATGAACAAAAACTCGTCGCTTTTGCTTTTTTATGGTCGTTTTTATGAGTTATTGCCCACAGTTTTGGGATTCCAGGGTGATTTACATGTTTGAGAGGCATGACCGAAAACTCAGCTTTTTGCGTTTTTTGGCCATTTTCATGAGCTATTGCCTAAAGTTTTGCGTTCCAGGCTGATTTACATATTTCAGAGTTATGACCAAAAATTTATCCTTTTGCGTCATTACCGTTTTAATGAGCTATTGCCCACAGTTTTGGGGTTCCAGGTCGATTTACATGTTTGAGACGTATAGACCAAAAAGCCGTTGTTTTTGTGTTTTATTGCTATTTTCATGAGCTATTACCCACTATTTAGGGGTTCCAGGAAGATTTACAAGTTTGAGAGGTATGACCAAAAAGTCGTCGTTTTTGCTTTTTATGGTCGTTTTTATGTGCTATTGCCCATAGTTTTGGGTTCCAGGGCGATTTACATGTTTGGGAGGTGTGAGCAAAAACTCATGGTTTTGCGTTTTATGTCCGTGTTCATGAGTTATTGCCCACGGTTTTGGGGTTCCAGGGCGATATACAAGTTTGATCGGTATGACCAGAAACTCGTCGTTTTTGCATTTGATGTTCGTTTTAATGAGCTATTACCCACTGTTTTGGGGTTCCAGGGTGATTTACATGTTTCAAATTTATGACAAAAATTCTCCTTTTTAGGGTCTTATGGGCATTTTTATGAGTTATTGCCCATAGTTTTGGGGTTCCAGGGCAATTTACATGTTTGAGAGGTATAAACCAAAAAGTCATCGTTTTTGTGTTTTAAGCTCGTTTTCATGAGCTATTGCCCACGGTTTTGGGGATCCAAGGCGATTTACATTTTTGAGAGGTATGGCCAAAAAGTCGTAGTTTTTGCTTTTTATGGCCGTTTTGATGAGCTATTGCCCACAGTTTTAAGGTTCCGGGGCGATTTAAATGTTTGGGAGGTATAAGCAAAAACTCGTCTTTTTAAGCTTCATGGCTATTTTCATGAGTTATTGCCCACGGTTTTGGGGTTCTAGGGCGATTAACATGTTTGAGAGGTAGAGACCAAAAAGTCGTCGTTTTTTGTGTTTTATGGACATTTTCATGAGCTATTGCCTACAGTTTTGGGATTTTAGGGCGATTTACATATTTCAAATCTATGACTAAACATTCGTCTTTTTAGCGTTTTATGGCAATTTTTGGGGTTCCAGGGAAATTTACATGTTTGAGAGGTATAGACAAAAAAGTCATCATTTTTGGGTTTTATGACCATTTTAATGAGCTATTGCCCACGGTTTAGGGGTTCTAGGGCGATTTACATGTTTGAGAGGTATGACCAAAAACACCTCGTTTTTTCTTTTTATGCCCGTTTTCATGAGTATTGCCATAGTTTAGGGGTTCTAGGGCGATTTACATGTTTAAGAGGTATGACCAAAAACGCCTCGTGTTTGCATTTTATGGCCATTTTCATAAGCTATTGCCCATAGTTATGGGATTCCAGGGCGATTTACATGTTTTAGAGTTATGACCAAAAACTCGTCTTTTTTGCGTTTTATGGACATTTTCATGAGTTATTGCCCATATTTTTGGGTTTCCTTGGCGATTTACATGTTTGGGAGGTGTGAGCAAAAACTCATGGTTTTGCGTTTTATGTCCGTGTTCATGAGTTATTGCCCACGGTTTTGGGGTTCCAGGGCGATTTACAAGTTTGAGCGGTATGACCAGAAACTCGTCGTTTTTGCGTTTGATGGTTCTTTTAATGAGCTGTTACCCACTGTTTTAGGGTTCCAGGGCGATTTACATGATTCATATTTATGACAACAAAATCTCCTTTTTAGCGTCTTATGGGCATTTTTATGAGTTATTTCCCATAGTTTTGGGGTTCCAGGGCAATTTACATGTTTGAGAGGTATAGACCAAAAAGTCGTCGTTTTTGTGTTTTATGACCATTTTCATGAGCTATTGCCCACGGTTTTTGGGTTCCAAGGCGATTTACATGTTTGAGAGGTACGGCCAAAAAGTCGTAGTTTTTGCTTTTTATGGCCGTTTTCATGAGCTATTGCCCACAGTTTTAGGGTTCTAGGGCGATTTACATGTTTGGGAGGTATAAGCAAAAACTCGGCTTTTTAAGTTTCATGGCTGTTTTCATGAGTTATTTCCCATAGTTTTGGGGTTCTAGGGCGATTAACATGTTTCATAGGTATGAACAAAAACTCGTCGCTTTTGCTTTTTTATGGTCATTTTTATGAGCTATTGCCCACAGTTTTGGGATTCCAGGGTGATTTACATGTTTGAGAGGCATGACCGAAAACTCAGCTTTTTTGCGTTTTTTGGCCATTTTCATGAGCTATTGCCTATAGTTTTGCGTTCCAGGATGATTTACATATTTCAGAGTTATGACCAAAAATTTATCCTTTTGCGTCATTACCGTTTTAATGAGCTATTGCCCACGGTTTAGGGGTTCTAGGGCGATTTAAATGTTTGAGAGGTATGACCAAAAACACCTCGTTTTTTCTTTTTATACCCGTTTTCATGAGTATTGCCATAGTTTAGGGGTTCTAGGGCGATTTACATGATTAAGAGGTATGACCAAAAACGCCTAGTGTTTGCATTTTATGGCCATTTTCATAAGCTATTGCCCATAGTTATGGGATTCCAGCGGGATTTACATGTTTTAGAGTTATGACCAAAAACTCGTCCTTTTTGCGTTTTATGGACATTTTCATGAGTTATTGCCCATAGTTTTAGGTTTCCAGGGCGATTTACATGTTTGGGAGGTGTGAGCAAAAACTCGTCATTTTGCGTTTTATGTCCGTGTTCATGAGTTATTGCCCACGGTTTTGGGGTTCCAGGGCGATTTACAAGTTTGATCGGTATGACCAGAAACTCGTCGTTTGTGCATTTGATGTTCGTTTTAATGAGCTATTACCCACTGTTTTGGGGTTCGAGGGTGATTTACAGGTTTCAAATTTATGACAAAAATTCTCCTTTTTAGGGTCTTATGGGCATTTTTATGAGTTATTGCCCATAGTTTTGGGGTTCCAGGGCAATTTACATGTTTGAGAGGTATAGACCAAAAAGTCATTGTTTTTGTGTTTTAAGCTCGTTTTCATGAGCTATTGCCCACGGTTTTGGGGATCCAGGGCGATTTACATTTTTGAGAGGTATGGCCAAAAAGTCATAGTTTTTGCTTTTTATGGCCGTTTTGATGAGCTATTGCCCACAGTTTTAAGGTTCCGGGGCGATTTAAATGTTTGGGAGGTATAAGCAAAAACTCATCCTTTTAAGTTTCATTGCTATTTTCATGAGTTATTGCCCACGGTTTTGGGGTTCTAGGGCGATTAACATGTTTCAGAGGTATGAACAAAAACTCGTCGTTTTTTGTGTTTTATGGACATTTCATGAGCTATTGCCTACAGTTTTGGGATTTTAGGGCGATTTACATATTTCAAATCTATGACTAAACATTCGTCTTTTTAGCGTTTTATGGCAATTTTTGGGGTTCATGGGAAATTTACATGTTTGAGAGGTATAAACCAAAAAGTCATCATTTTTGGGTTTTATGACCATTTTAATGAGCTATTGCCCACGGTTTAGGGGTTCTAGGGCGATTTACATGTTTGAGAGGTATGACCAAAAAGTCGTAGTTTTTTACTTTTATGGCTGTTTTCACGAGCTATTGCCCACGGTTTAGGTGTTTTAGGGATATTTACATGTTTGAGAGGTATGACCAAAAACACCTCGTGTTTGCATTTTATGGCCATTTTCATAAGCTATTGCCCATAGTTATGGGATTCTAGGGCAACTTACATGTTTTAGAGTTATGACAAAAAACTCGTCCTTTTTGCGTTTTATGGACATTTTCATGAGTTATTGCCCATAGTTTTGGGTTTCTAGGGCGATTTACATGTTTGTGAGGTGTGAGCAAAAACTAGTCGTTTTGCGTTTTATTTCCGTGTTCATGAGTTATTGCCCACGGATTTGGGGTTCCAGGGCGATTTACAAGTTTGAGCGGTATGACCAGAAACTCGTTGTTTTTGCGTTTGTTGGTCGTTTTAATGAGCTGTAACCCACTGTTTTGGGGTTCCAGGGTGGTTTACATGTTTCAAATTTATGACAAAAAATTCTTCTTTTTAGCGTCTTATGGGCATTTTTATGAGTTATTGCCCATAGTTTTGGGGTTCCAGGGCAATTTACATGTTTGAGAGGTATAGACCAAAAAGTCGTCATTTTTGTGTTTTCTGACCCTTTTCATGATCTATTGCCCACGGTTTTTGGGTTCCAGGGCGATTTACATGTTTGAGAGGTATGGCCAAAAAGTCGTAGTTTTTGCTTTTTATGGCCGTTTTCATGAGCTATTGCCCACAGTTTTGGGGTTCCGGTGCGATTTACATGTTTGGGAGGTATAAGCAAAAACTCGACTTTTTAAGTTTCATGGCTGTTTTCATGAGTTATTGCCCACAGTTTTGGGGTTCTAGGGCGATTAACATGTTTCAGAGGTATGAACAAAAACTTGACGTTTTTTTGTTTTATGGACATTTTCATCTGCTATTGCCTACAGTTTTGGGATTTTAGGGCGTTTTACATATTTCAATTTTATTACTAAACATTCGTCTTTTTAGCGTTTTATGGCAATTTTCCTGAGTTATTTCCTATAGTTTTGGGGTTCCAGGGAAATTTACATGTTTGAGAGGTATAGACAAAAAAGTCATCGTTTTTGGGTTTTATGACCGTTTTAATGAGCTATTGCCCACGGTTTAGGGGTTCTAGGGCGATTTAAATGTTTGAGAGGTATGACCAAAAACACCTCGTTATTTCTTTTTATGCCCGTTTTCATGAGTATTGCCATAGTTTAGGGGTTCTAGGGCGATTTACATGTTTAAGAGGTATGACCAAAAACGCCTCGTGTTTGCATTTTATGGCCATTTTCATAAGCTATTGCCCATAGTTATGGGATTCCAGGGCGATTTACATGTTTTAGAGTTATGACCAAAAACTCGTCTTTTTTGCGTTTTATGGACATTTTCATGAGTTATTGCCCATATTTTTGGGTTTCCATGGCGATTTACATGTTTGGGAGGTGTGAGCAAAAACTCATGGTTTTGCGTTTTATGTCCGTGTTCATGAGTTATTGCCCACGGTTTTGGGGTTCCAGGGCGATTTACAAGTTTGAGCGGTATGACCAGAAACTCGTCGTTTTTGCGTTTGATGGTTCTTTTAATGAGCTGTTACCCACTGTTTTAGGGTTCCAGGGTGATTTACATGATTCATATTTATGACAACAAAATCTCCTTTTTAGCGTCTTATGGGCATTTTTATGAGTTATTTCCCATAGTTTTGGGGTTCCAGGGCAATTTACATGTTTGAGAGGTATAGACCAAAAAGTCGTCGTTTTTGTGTTTTATGACCATTTTCATGAGCTATTGCCCACGGTTTTTGGGTTCCAAGGCGATTTACATGTTTGAGAGGTACGGCCAAAAAGTCGTAGTTTTTGCTTTTTATGGCCGTTTTCATGAGCTATTGCCCACAGTTTTAGGGTTCTAGGGCGATTTACATGTTTGGGAGGTATAAGCAAAAACTCGGCTTTTTAAGTTTCATGGCTGTTTTCATGAGTTATTTCCCATAGTTTTGGGGTTCTAGGGCGATTAACATGTTTCATAGGTATGAACAAAAACTCGTCGCTTTTGCTTTTTTATGGTCGTTTTTATGAGTTATTGCCCACAGTTTTGGGATTCCAGGGTGATTTACATGTTTGAGAGGCATGACCGAAAACTCAGCTTTTTGCGTTTTTTGGCCATTTTCATGAGCTATTGCCTAAAGTTTTGCGTTCCAGGCTGATTTACATATTTCAGAGTTATGACCAAAAATTTATCCTTTTGCGTCATTACCGTTTTAATGAGCTATTGCCCACAGTTTTGGGGTTCCAGGTCGATTTACATGTTTGAGACGTATAGACCAAAAAGCCGTTGTTTTTGTGTTTTATTGCTATTTTCATGAGCTATTACCCACTATTTAGGGGTTCCAGGAAGATTTACAAGTTTGAGAGGTATGACCAAAAAGTCGTCGTTTTTGCTTTTTATGGTCGTTTTTATGTGCTATTGCCCATAGTTTTGGGTTCCAGGGCGATTTACAGGTTTGAGAGGTATGACCAAAAACTCGTCGTTTTTGCATTTCGTGGCCATTTTCATGAGCTATTGCCCATGGTTTTGGGGTTTCAGGGCAATTTACATGTTTAAGGGGTATGACCAAAAACTCGTCGTTTTTTGCGTTTTACGGCCGCCTCCATGATCTATTGCCCATAGTTTTGGGGTTCAAGGGCGATTTACATGTTTCTAATTTATGACTAAAAATTCTTCTTTTTAGCGTCTTATGGGCATTTTATGAGTTATTGCCCATAGTTTTGGGGTTCGAGGGAAATTTACATGTTTGAGAGGTATAGACCAAAAATTCGTCGTTTTTGTGTTTTATGACCGTTTTCATGAGCTATTGCCCACGGTTTTTGTGTTCCAAGGCGATTTACATGTTTGAGAGGTACGGCCAAAAAGTCATACTTTTTTCTTTTTATGGCCGTTTTCATGAGCAATTGCCCACAATTTTAGGGTTCCGGGGCGATTTACATGTTTGGGAGGTATAAGCAAAAACTCGGCTTTTTAAGTTTCATGGCTGTTTTCATGAGTAATGCCCACAGTTTTGGGGTTCTAGGGCGATTAACATGTTTTAGAGGTATGAACAAAAACTTGTCGTTTTTTGCATTTTATGGACATTTTCATGAGCTATTGCCTACAGTTTTGGGATTTTAGGGCGATTTACATATTTCAAATTTATGACTAAACATTCGTCTTTTTAGTGTTTTATGGCAATTTTCATGAGTTATTGCCTATAGTTTTGGGGTTCGAGGGAAATTTACATGTTTGAGAGGTATAGACCAAAAAGTCATCGTTTTTGTGTTTTATGACCGTTATAATGAGCTATTACCCACGGTTTAGGGGTTCTAGGGCGATTTAAATGTTTGAGAGGTATGACCAAAAACACCTCGTTTTTTCTTTTTATGCCCGTTTTCATGAGTATTGCCATAGTTTAGGGGTTCTAGGGCGATTTACATGTTTAAGAGGTATGACCAAAAACGCCTCGTGTTTGCATTTTATGGCCATTTTCATAAGCTATTGCCCATAGTTATGGGATTCCAGGGGGATTTACATGTTTTAGAGTTATGACCAAAAACTCGTCCTTTTTGCGTTTTATGGACATTTTCATGAGTTATTGCCCATAGTTTTGGGTTTCCAGGGCGATTTACATGTTTGGGAGGTGTGAGCAAAAACTCGTCGTTTTGCGTTTTATGTCCGTGTTCATGAGTTATTGCCCACGGTTTTGGGGTTCCAGGGCGATATACAAGTTTGATCGGTATGACCAGAAACTCGTCGTTTTTGCATTTGATGTTCGTTTTAATGAGCTATTACCCACTGTTTGGGGTTCCAGGGTGATTTACATGTTTCAAATTTATGACAAAAATTCTCCTTTTTAGGGTCTTATGGGCATTTTTATGAGTTATTGCCCATAGTTTTGGGGTTCCAGGGCAATTTACATGTTTGAGAGGTATAAACCAAAAAGTCATCGTTTTTGTGTTTTAAGCTCGTTTTCATGAGCTATTGCCCACGGTTTTGGGGATCCAAGGCGATTTACATTTTTGAGAGGTATGGCCAAAAAGTCGTAGTTTTTGCTTTTTATGGCCGTTTTGATGAGCTATTGCCCACAGTTTTAAGGTTCCGGGGCGATTTAAATGTTTGGGAGGTATAAGCAAAAACTCGTCTTTTTAAGCTTCATGGCTATTTTCATGAGTTATTGCCCACGGTTTTGGGGTTCTAGGGCGATTAACATGTTTGAGAGGTAGAGACCAAAAAGTCGTCGTTTTTTGTGTTTTATGGACATTTTCATGAGCTATTGCCTACAGTTTTGGGATTTTAGGGCGATTTACATATTTCAAATCTATGACTAAACATTCGTCTTTTTAGCGTTTTATGGCAATTTTTGGGGTTCATGGGAAATTTACATGTTTGAGAGGTATAGACCAAAAAGTCATCATTTTTGGGTTTTATGACCATTTTAATGAGCTATTGCCCACGGTTTAGGGGTTCTAGGGCGATTTACATGTTTGAGAGGTATGACCAAAAAGTCGTAGTTTTTACTTTTATGGCTGTTTTCATGAGCTATTGCCCACGGTTTAGGTGTTTTAGGGATATTTACATGTTTGAGAGGTATGACCAAAAACACCTCGTGTTTGCATTTTATGGCCATTTTCATAAGCTATTGCCCATAGTTATGGGATTCTAGGGCGACTTACATGTTTTAGAGTTATGACCAAAAACTCGTCCTTTTTGCGTTTTATGGACATTTTCATGAGTTATTGCCCATAGTTTTGGGTTTCCAGGGCGATTTACATGTTTGTGAGGTGTGAGCAAAAACTAGTCGTTTTGCGTTTTATGTCCGTGTTCGTGAATTATTGCCCACGGTTTTGGGGTTCCAGGGCGTTTTACAAGTTTGAGCGGTATGACCAGAAACTCGTTGTTTTTGCGTTTGTTGGTCGTTTTAATGAGCTGTAACCCACTGTTTTGGGGTTCCAGGGTGGTTTACATGTTTCAAATTTATGACAAAAAATTCTTCTTTTTAGCGTCTTATGGGCATTTTTATGAGTTATTGCCCATAGTTTTGGGGTTCCAGGGCAATTTACATGTTTGAGAGGTATAGACCAAAAAGTCGTCATTTTTGTGTTTTCTGACCCTTTTCATGATCTATTGCCCACGGTTTTTGGGTTCCAGGGCGATTTACATGTTTGAGAGGTATGGCCAAAAAGTCGTAGTTTTTGCTTTTTATGGCCGTTTTCATGAGCTATTGCCCACAGTTTTGGGGTTCCGGTGCGATTTACATGTTTGGGAGGTATAAGCAAAAACTCGTCTTTTTAAGTTTCATGGCTGTTTTCATGAGTTATTGCCCACAGTTTTGGGGTTCTAGGGCGATTAACATGTTTCAGAGGTATGAACAAAAACTTGACGTTTTTTTTGTTTTATGGACATTTTCATCTGCTATTGCCTACAGTTTTGGGATTTTAGGGCGTTTTACATATTTCAATTTTATTACTAAACATTCGTCTTTTTAGCGTTTTATGGCAATTTTCCTGAGTTATTTCCTATAGTTTTGGGGTTCCAGGGAAATTTACATGTTTGAGAGGTATAGACCAAAAAGTCATCGTTTTTGGGTTTTATGACCGTTTTAATGAGCTATTGCCCACGGTTTAGGGGTTCTAGGGCGATTTACATGCTTGAGAGGTATGACCAAAAAGTCGTAGTTTTTGCTTTTATGGCTGTTTTCATGAGCTATTGCCCATAGTTTAGGGGTTCTAGGGCGATTTACATGTTTGAGAGGTATGACCAAAAACACCTTGTTTTTGCATTTTATGGCCATTTTAATAAGCTATTGCCCATAGTTATGGGATTCCAGGGGGATTTACATGTTTTAGAGTGATGACCAAAAACTCGTCCCTTTTGCGTTTTATGGACATTTGCATGAGTTATTGCCCATAGTTTTGGGTTTCTATGGCGATTTACATGTTTGGGAGGTGTGAGCAAAAACTCGTCGTTTTGCGTTTTATGTCCGTGTTCATGAGTTATTGCCCACGGTTTTGGGGTTCCAGGGCGATTTACAAGTTTGAGCGGTATGACCAGAAACTCGTCGTTTTTGCGTTTGATGGTCGTTTTAATGAGCTATTGCCTACAGTTTTAGGGTTCCAGGGTGATTTACATGATTCATATTTATGACAACAAAATCTCCTTTTTAGCGTCTTATGGGCATTTTTATGAGTTATTTCCCATAGTTTTGGGGTTCCAGGGCAATTTACATGTTTGAGAGGTATAGACCAAAAAGTCGTCGTTTTTGTGTTTTATGACCATTTTCATGAGCTATTGCCCACGGTTTTTGGGTTCCAAGGCGATTTACATGTTTGAGAGGTACGGCCAAAAAGTCGTAGTTTTTGCTTTTTATGGCCGTTTTCATGAGCTATTGCCCACAGTTTTACGGTTCTAGGGCGATTTACATGTTTGGGAGGTATAAGCAAAAACTCGGCTTTTTAAGTTTCATGGCTGTTTTCATGAGTTATTTCCCATAGTTTTGGGGTTCTAGGGCGATTAACATGTTTCATAGGTATGAACAAAAACTCGTCGCTTTTGCTTTTTTATGGTCGTTTTTATGAGTTATTGCCCACAGTTTTGGGATTCCAGGGTGATTTACATGTTTGAGAGGCATGACCGAAAACTCAGCTTTTTGCGTTTTTTGGCCATTTTCATGAGCTATTGCCTAAAGTTTTGCGTTCCAGGCTGATTTACATATTTCAGAGTTATGACCAAAAATTTATCCTTTTGCGTCATTACCGTTTTAATGAGCTATTGCCCACAGTTTTGGGGTTCTAGGTCGATTTACATGTTTGAGACGTATAGACCAAAAAGCCGTTGTTTTTGTGTTTTATTGCTATTTTCATGAGCTATTACCCACTATTTAGGGGTTCCAGGAAGATTTACAAGTTTGAGAGGTATGACCAAAAAGTCGTCGTTTTTGCTTTTTATGGTCGTTTTTATGTGCTATTGCCCATAGTTTTGGGTTCCAGGGCGATTTACAGGTTTGAGAGGTATGACCAAAAACTCGTCGTTTTTGCATTTCGTGGCCATTTTCATGAGCTATTGCCCATGGTTTTGGGGTTTCAGGGCAATTTACATGTTTAAGGGGTATGACCAAAAACTCGTCGTTTTTTGCGTTTTACGGCCGCCTCCATGAGCTATTGCCCATAGTTTTGGGGTTCAAGGGCGATTTACATGTTTCTAATTTATGACTAAAAATTCTTCTTTTTAGCGTCTTATGGGCATTTTATGAGTTATTGCCCATAGTTTTGGGGTTCGAGGGAAATTTACATGTTTGAGAGGTATAGACCAAAAATTCGTTGTTTTTGTGTTTTATGACCGTTTTCATGAGCTATTGCCCACGGTTTTTGTGTTCCAAGGCGATTTACATGTTTGAGAGCTACGGCCAAAAAGTCATACTTTTTTCTTTTTATGGCCGTTTTCATGAGCAATTGCCCACAATTTTAGGGTTCCGGGGCGATTTACATGTTTGGGAGGTATAAGAAAAAACTCGGCTTTTTAAGTTTCATGGCTGTTTTCATGAGTAATGCCCACAGTTTTGGGGTTCTAGGGCGATTAACATGTTTTAGAGGTATGAACAAAAACTTGTCGTTTTTTGCATTTTATGGACATTTTCATGAGCTATTGCCTACAGTTTTGGGATTTTAGGGCGATTTACATATTTCAAATTTATGACTAAACATTCCTCTTTTTAGTGTTTTATGGAAATTTTCATGAGTTATTGCCTATAGTTTTGGGGTTCGAGGGAAATTTACATGTTTGAGAGGCATAGACCAAAAAGTCATCGTTTTTGTGTTTTATGACCGTTATAATGAGCTATTACCCACGGTTTAGGGGTTCTAGGGCGATTTAAATGTTTGAGAGGTATGACCAAAAACACCTCGTTTTTTCTTTTTATGCCCGTTTTCATGAGTATTGCCATAGTTTAGGGGTTCTAGGGCGATTTACATGTTTAAGAGGTATGACCAAAAACGCCTCGTGTTTGCATTTTATGGCCATTTTCATAAGCTATTGCCCATAGTTATGGGATTCCAGGGGGATTTACATGTTTTAGAGTTATGACCAAAAACTCGTCCTTTTTGCGTTTTATGGACATTTTCATGAGTTATTGCCCATAGTTTTGGGTTTCCAGGGCGATTTACATGTTTGTGAGGTGTGAGCAAAAACTAGTCGTTTTGCGTTTTATGTCCGTGTTCGTGAATTATTGCCCACGGTTTTGGGGTTCCAGGGCGATTTACAAGTTTGAGCGGTATGACCAGACACTCGTTGTTTTTGCGTTTGTTGGTCGTTTTAATGAGCTGTAACCCACTGTTTTGGGGTTCCAGGGTGGTTTACATGTTTCAAATTTATGACAAAAAATTCTTCTTTTTAGCGTCTTATGGGCATTTTTATGAGTTATTGCCCATAGTTTTGGGGTTCCAGGGCAATTTACATGTTTGAGAGGTATAGACCAAAAAGTCGTCATTTTTGTGTTTTCTGACCCTTTTCATGATCTATTGCCCACGGTTTTTGGGTTCCAGGGCGATTTACATGTTTGAGAGGTATGGCCAAAAAGTCGTAGTTTTTGCTTTTTATGGCCGTTTTCATGATCTATTGCCCACAGTTTTGGGGTTCCGGTGCGATTTACATGTTTGGGAGGTATAAGCAAAAACTCGTCTTTTTAAGTTTCATGGCTGTTTTCATGAGTTATTGCCCACAGTTTTGGGGTTCTAGGGCGATTAACATGTTTTAGAGGTATGAACAAAAACTTGACGTTTTTTTTGTTTTATGGACATTTTCATCTGCTATTGCCTACAATTTTGGGATTTTAGGGCGTTTTACATATTTCAATTTTATTACTAAACATTCGTCTTTTTAGCGTTTTATGGCAATTTTCCTGAGTTATTTCCTATAGTTTTGGGGTTCCAGGGAAATTTACATGTTTGAGAGGTATAGATCAAAAAGTCATCGTTTTTGGGTTTTATGACCGTTTTAATGAGCTATTGCCCACGGTTTGGGGGTTCTAGGGCGATTTACATGCTTGAGAGGTATGACCAAAAAGTCGTAGTTTTTGCTTTTATGGCTGTTTTCATGAGCTATTCCCATAGTTTAGGGGTTCTAGGGCGATTTACATGTTTGAGAGGTATGACCAAAAACACCTTGTTTTTGCATTTTATGGCCATTTTCATAAGCTATTGCCCATAGTTATGGGATTCCAGGGGGATTTACATGTTTTAGAGTTATGACCAAAAACTCGTCCTTTTTGCGTTTTATGGACATATGCATGAGTTATTGCCCATAGTTTTGGGTTTCTAGGGCGATTTACATGTTTGGGAGGTGTGAGCAAAAACTCGTCGTTTTGCGTTTTATGTCCGTGTTCATGAGTTATTGCCCACGGTTTTGGGGTTCCAGGGCGATTTACAAGTTTGAGCGGTATGACCAGAAACTCGTCGTTTTGGCGTTTGATGGTCGTTTTAATGAGCTGTTACCCACTGTTTTGGGGTTCTAGGACGATTTACATGTTTCAAATTTATGACAAAATATTCTCCTTTTTAGCGTCTTATGGGCATTTTTATGAGTTATTGCCCATAGTTTAGGGGTTCCAGGGCAATTTGCATGTTTGAGAGGTATAGACCAAAAAGTCGTCGTTTTTGTGTTTTATGACCGTTTTCATGAGCTATTGCCCACGGATTTTGGGTTCCAGAGCGATTACATGTTTGAGAGGTATGGCCAAAAAGTCGTAGTTTTTACTTTTTATGTACGTTTTCATGAATTATTGCCCACAGTTTTGTGGTTCCGAGGCGATTTACATGTTTGGGAGGTATAATCAAAAACTCTTCTTTTTAAGTTTCATGGCTGTTTTAATGAGTTATTTCCCATAGTTTTGGGGTTGTAGGGCGATTAACATTTTTCAGAGGTATGAACAAAAACTCGTCGCTTTTGCTTTTTTATGTTCGTTTTTATGAGCTATTGCCCACAGTTTTGGGATTCCAGGGTGATTTACATGTTTTAGAGTTATGACCAAAAACTCGTCCTTTTTGCGTTTTATGGACATTTTCATGAGTTATTGCCCATAGTTTTGGGTTTCCAGGGCGATTTACATGTTTGGGAGGTGTGAGCAAAAACTCGTCGTTTTGCGTTTTATGTCCGTGTTCATGAGTTATTGCCCACGGTTTTGGGGTTCCAGGGCGATTTACAAGTTTGATCGGTATGACCAGAAACTCGTCGTTTTTGCATTTGATGTTCGTTTTAATGAGCTGTTACCCATTGTTTTGGGGTTCCAGGGTGATTTACATGTTTCAAATTTATGACAAAAATTCTCCTTTTTAGGGTCTTATGGGCATTTTTATGAGTTATTGCCCATAGTTTTGGGGTTCCAGGGCAATTTACATGTTTGAGAGGTATAGACCAAAAAGTCATCGTTTTTGTGTTTTAAGCTCGTTTTCATGAGCTATTGCCCATGGTTTTGGGGATCCAGGGCGATTTACATTTTTGAGAGGTATGGCCAAAACGTCGTAGTTTTTGCTTTTTATGGCCGTTTTGATGAGCTATTGCCCACAGTTTTAAGGTTCCGGGGCGATTTAAATGTTTGGGAGGTATAAGCAAAAACTCGTCTTTTTAAGTTTCATGGCTATTTTCATGAGTTATTGCCCACGGTTTTGGGGTTCTAGGGCGATTAACATGTTTCAGAGGTATGAACAAAAACTCGTCGTTTTTTGTGTTTTATGGACATTTTCATGAGCTATTGCCTACAGTTTTGGGATTTTAGGGCGATTTACATATTTCAAATCTATGACTAAACATTCGTCTTTTTAGCGTTTTATGGCAATTTTTGGGGTTCATGGGAAATTTACATGTTTGAGAGGTATAGACCAAAAAGTCATCATTTTTGGGTTTTATGACCATTTTAATGAGCTATTGTCAACGGTTTAGGGGTTCTAGGGCGATTTACATGTTTGAGAGGTATGACCAAAAAGTCGTAGTTTTTACTTTTATGGCTGTTTTCATGAGCTATTGCCCACGGTTTAGGTGTTTTAGAGATATTTACATGTTTGAGAGATATGACCAAAAACACCTCGTGTTTGCATTTTATGGCCATTTTCATAAGCTATTGCCCATAGTTATGGGATTCTAGGGTGACTTACATGTTTTAGAGTTATGACCAAAAACTCGTCCTTTTTGCATTTTATGGACATTTTCATGAGTTATTGCCCATAGTTTTGGGTTTCTAGGGCGATTTACATGTTTGTGAGGTGTGAGCAAAAACTAGTCGTTTTGCGTTTTATGTCCGTGTTCGTGAGTTATTGCCCACAGTTTTGGGGTTCCAGGGCGATTTACAAGTTTGAGCGGTATGACCAGAAACTCGTTGTTTTTGCGTTTGTTGGTCGTTTTAATGAGCTGTAACCCACTGTTTTGGGGTTCCAGGGTGGTTTACATGTTTCAAATTTATGACAAAAAATTCTTCTTTTTAGCGTCTTATGGGCATTTTTATGAGTTATTGCCCATAGTTTTGGGGTTCCAGGGCAATTTACATGTTTGAGAGGTATAGACCAAAAAGTCGTCATTTTTGTGTTTTCTGACCCTTTTCATGATCTACTGCCCACGGTTTTTGGGTTCCAGGGCAATTTACATGTTTGAGAGGTATGGCCAAAAAGTCGTAGTTTTTGCTTTTTATGGCCGTTTTCATGAGCTATTGCCCACAGTTTTGGGGTTCCGGTGCGATTTACATGTTTGGGAGGTATAAGCAAAAACTCGTCTTTTTAAGTTTCATGGCTGTTTTCATGAGTTATTGCCCACAGTTTTGGGGTTCTAGGGCGATTAACATGTTTCAGAGGTATGAACAAAAACTTGACGTTTTTTTGTTTTATGGACATTTTCATCTGCTATTGCCTACAGTTTTGGGATTTTAGGGCGTTTTACATATTTCAATTTTATTACTAAACATTCGTCTTTTTAGCGTTTTATGGCAATTTTCCTGAGTTATTTCCTATAGTTTTGGGGTTCCAGGGAAATTTACATGTTTGAGAGGTATAGACCAAAAAGTCATCGTTTTTGGATTTTATGACCGTTTTAATGAGCTATTGCCCACGGTTTAGGGGTTCTAGGGCGATTTACATGCTTGAGAGGTATGACCAAAAAGTCGTAGTTTTTGCTTTTATGGCTGTTTTCATGAGCTATTGCCCATAGTTTAGGGGTTCTAGGGCGATTTACATGTTTAAGAGGTATGACCAAAAACGCCTCGTTTTTGCATTTTATGGCCATTTTCATAAGCTATTGACCATAGTTATGGGATTCCAGGGGGATTTACATGTTTTAGAGTTATCACCAAAAACTCGTCCTTTTTGCGTTTTATGGACATTTGCATGAGTTATTGCCCATAGTTTTGGGTTTCTAGGGAGATTTACATCTGCTAAAATGTTTGAGAGGTTTTTTGCATGATTTAAATGTTTGAGAGGTATGACCAAAAACACCTCGTTTTTCTTTTTATGCCCGTTTTCATGAGTATTGCCATAGTTTAGGGGTTCTAGGGCGATTTACATGTTTAAGAGGTATGACCAAAAACGCCTCGTGTTTGCATTTTATGGCCATTTTCATAAGCTATTGCCCATATTTATGGGATTCCAGGGCGATTTACATGTTTTAGAGTTATGACCAAAAACTCGTCTTTTTTGCGTTTTATGGACATTTTCATGAGCTCTTGCCCACAGTTTTAGGGTTCTAGGGGGATTTACATGTTTGGGAGGTATAAGCAAAAACTCGGCTTTTTAAGTTTCATGGCTATTTTCATGAGTTATTTCCCATAGTTTTGGGGTTCTAGGGCGATTAACATGTTTGGGAGGTGTGAGCAAAAACTCATGGTTTTGCGTTTTATGTCCGTGTTCATGAGTTATTGCCCACGGTTTTGGGGTTCCAGGGCGATTTACAAGTTTGAGCGGTATGACCAGAAACTCGTCGTTTTTGCGTTTGATGGTTCTTTTAATGAGCTGTTACCCACTGTCTTAGGGTTCCAGGGCGATTTACATGTTTCATATTTATGACAACAAAATCTCCTTTTTAGCGTCTTATGGGCATTTTTATGAGTTATTTCCCATAGTTTTGGGGTTCCAGGGCAATTTACATGTTTGAGAGGTATAGACCAAAAAGTCGTCGTTTTTGTGTTTTATGACCATTTTCATGAGCTATTGCCCACGGTTTTTGGGTTCCAAGGCGATTTACATGTTTGAGAGGTACGGCCTAAAAGTCGTAGTTTTTGCTTTTTATGGCCGTTTTCATGAGCTCTTGCCCACAGTTTTAGGGTTCTAGGGTGATTTACATGTTTGGGAGGTATAAGCAAAAACTCGGCTTTTTAAGTTTCTTGGCTCTTTTCATGAGTTATTTCCCATAGTTTTGGGGTTCTAGGGCGATTAACATGTTTCATAGGTATGAACAAAAACTCGTCGCTTTTGCTTTTTTATGGTCGTTTTTATGAGCTATTGCCCACAGTTTTGGGATTCCAGGGTGATTTACATGTTTGAGAGGCATGACCGAAAACTCACCTTTTTTGCGTTTTTTGGCCATTTTGATGAGCTATTGCCTATAGTTTTGCGTTCCAGGCTGATTTACATATTTCAGAGTTATGACCAAAAATTTATCCTTTTGCGTCATTACCGTTTTAATGAGCTATTGCCCACAGTTTTGGGGTTCCAGGTCGATTTACATGTTTGAGACGTATAGACCAAAAAGCCGTTGTTTTTGTGTTTTATTGCTATTTTCATGAGCTATTGCCCACTATTTAGGGTTCCAGGACGATTTACAAGTTTGAGAGGTATGACCAAAAAGTCGTCGTTTTTGCTTTTTATGGTCGTTTTTATGTGCTATTGCCCATAGTTTTGGGTTCCAGGGCGATTTACAGGTTTGAGAGGTATGACCAAAAACTCGTCGTTTTTGCATTTCATGGCCATTTTCATGAGCTATTGCCCACGGTTTTGGGGTTTCAGGACAATTTACATGTTTAAGGGGTATGACCAAAAAATCGTCGTATTTTGCGTTTTACGGCCGCCTCCATGATCTATTGCCCATAGTTTTGGGGTTCAAGGGCGATTTACATGTTTCTAATTTATGACTAAAAATTCTTCTTTTTAGCGTCTTATGGGCATTTTATGAGTTATTGCCCATAGTTTTGGGGTTCGAGGGAAATTTACATGTTTGAGAGGTATAGACCAAAAATTCGTCGTTTTTGTGTTTTATGACCGTTTTCATGAGCTATTGCCCGCGGTTTTTGTGTTCCAAGGCGATTTACATGTTTGAGAGGTACGGCCAAAAAGTCATACTTTTTTTCTTTTTATGGCCGTTTTCATGAGCAATTGCCCAGAATTTTAGGGTTTCGGGGCAATTTACATGTTTGGGAGGTATAAGCAAAAACCCGGCTTTTTAAGTTTCATGGCTGTTTTCATGTGTAATGCCCACAGTTTTTTGCATTTTATGGACATTTTCATGAGCTATTGCCTACAGTTTTGGGATTTTAGGGCGATTTACATATTTCAAATTTATGACTAAACATTCGTCTTTTTAGTGTTTTATGGCAATTTTCATGAGTTATTGCCTATAGTTTTGGGGTTCGAGGGAAATTTACATGTTTGAGAGGTATAGACCAAAAACTCATCGTTTTTGTGTTTTATGACCGTTATAATGACCCACGGTTTAGGGGTTCTAGGGCGATTTAAATGTTTGAGAGGTATGACCAAAAACACCTCATTTTTTCTTTTTATGCCCGTTTTCATGAGTATTGCCATAGTTTAGGGGTTCTAGGGCGATTTACATGTTTGAGAGGTATGACAAAAAACACCTTGTTTTTGCATTTTATGGCCATTTTCATAAGCTATTGCGCATAGTTATGGGATTCCAGGGGGATTTACATGTTTTAGAGTTATCACCAAAAACTCGTCCTTTTTGCGTTTTATGGACATTTGCATGAGTTATTGCCCATAGTTTTGGGTTTCTAGGGCGATTTACATGTTTGGGAGGTGTGAGCAAAAACTCGTCGTTTTGCTTTTTATGTCCGTGTTCATGAGTTATTGCCCACGGTTTTGGGGTTCCAGGGCGATTTACAAGTTTGAGCGGTATGACCAGAAACTCATCGTTTTGGCGTTTGATGGTCGTTTTAATGAGTTGTTACCCACTGTTTTGGGGTTCCAGGACGATTTACATGTTTCAAATTTATGACAAAAAATTCTCCTTTTTAGCGTCTTATGGGCATTTTTATGAGTTATTTCCCATAGTTTTGGGGTTCCAGGGCAATTTACATGTTTGAGAGGTATAGACCAAAAAGTCGTCGTTTTTGTGTTTTATGACCGTTTTCATGAGCTATTGCCCACGGTTTTTGGGTTCCAGAGCGATTACATATTTGAGAGGTATGGCCAAAAAGTCGTAGTTTTTACTTTTTATGTATGTTTTCATGAGCTATTGCCCACATTTTTGTGGTTCCGAGGCGATTTACATGTTTGGGAGGTATAAGCAAAAACTCTTCTTTTTAAATTTCATGGCTGTTTTAATGAGTTATTTCCCAGAGTTTTGGGGTTGTAGGGCGATTAACATTTTTCAGAGGTATGAACAAAAACTCGTCGCTTTTGCTTTTTTATGTTCGTTTTTATGAGCTATTGCCCATAGTTATGGGATTCTAGGGCGACTTACATGTTTTAGAGTTATGACCAAAAAATCGTCCTTTTTGCGTTTTATGGACATTTTCATGAGTTATTGCCCATAGTTTTGGGTTTCCAGGGCGATTTACATGTTTGTGAGGTGTGAGCAAAAACTAGTCGTTTTGCGTTTTATGTCCGTGTTCATGAGTTATTGCCCACGGTTTTGGGGTTCCAGGGCGATTTACAAGTTTGAGCGGTATGACCAGAAACTCGTTGTTTTTGCGTTTGTTGGTCGTTTTAATGAGCTGTAACCCACTGTTTTGGGGTTCCAGGGTGGTTTACATGTTTCAAATTTATGACAAAAAATTCTTCTTTTTAGCGTCTTATGGGCATTTTTATGAGTTATTGCCCATAGTTTTGGGGTTACAGGGCAATTTACATGTTTGAGAGGTATAGACCAAAAAGTTGTCATTTTTGTGTTTTCTGACCCTTTTCATGATCTATTGCCCACGGTTTTTGGGTTCCAGGGCGATTTACATGTTTGAGAGGTATGGCCAAAAAGTCATAGTTTTTGCTTTTTATGGCCGTTTTCATGAGCTATTGCCCACAGTTTTGGGGTTCCGGTGCGATTTACATGTTTGGGAGGTATAAGCAAAAACTCGTCTTTTTAAGTTTCATGGCTGTTTTCATGAGTTATTGCCCACAGTTTTGGGGTTCTAGGGCGATTAACATGTTTCAGAGGTATGAACAAAAACTTGACGTTTTTTTGTTTTATGGACATTTTCATCTGCTATTGCCTACAGTTTTGGGATTTTAGGGCGTTTTACATATTTCAATTTTATTACTAAACATTCGTCTTTTTAGCGTTTTATAGCAATTTTCCTGAGTTATTTCCTATAGTTTTGGGGTTCTAGGGAAATTTACATGTTTGAGAGGTATAGACCAAAAAGTCATCGTTTTTGGGTTTTATGACCGTTTTAATGAGCTATTGCCCACGGTTTAGGGGTTCTAGGATGATTTACATGCTTGAGAGGTATGACCAAAAAGTCGTAGTTTTTGCTTTTATGGCTGTTTTCATGAGCTATTGCCCATAGTTTAGGGGTTCTAGGGCGATTTACATGTTTAAGAGGTATGACCAAAAACGCCTCGTTTTTGCATTTTATGGCCATTTTCATAAGCTATTGCCCATAGTTATGGGATTCCAGGGGGATTTACATGTTTTAGAGTTATCACCAAAAACTCGTCCTTTTTGCGTTTTATGGACATTTGCATGAGTTATTGCCCATAGTTTTGGGTTTCTAGGGCGATTTACATCTGCTAAAATGTTTGAGAGGTTTTTTGCATGATTTAAATGTTTGAGAGGTATGACCAAAAACACCTCGTTTTTCTTTTTATGCCCGTTTTCATGAGTATTGCCATAGTTTAGGGGTTCTAGGGCGATTTACATGTTTAAGAGGTATGACCAAAAACGCCTCGTTTTTGTATTTTATGGCCATTTTCATAAGCTATTGCCCATATTTATGGGATTCCAGGGCGATTTACATGTTTTAGAGTTATGACCAAAAACTCGTCTTTTTTGCGTGTTATGGACATTTTCATGAGTTATTGCCCATATTTTTGGGTTTCCATGGCGATTTACATGTTTGGGAGGTGTGAGCAAAAACTCATGGTTTTGCGTTTTATGTCCGTGTTCATGAGTTATTGCCCACGATTTTGGGGTTCCAGGGCGATTTACAAGTTTGAGCGGTATGACCAGAAACTCGTCGTTTTTGCGTTTGATGGTTCTTTTAATGAGCTGTTACCCACTGTCTTAGGGTTCCAGGGTGATTTACATGTTTCATATTTATGACAACAAAATCTCCTTTTTAGCGTCTTATGGGCATTTTTATGAGTTATTTCCCATAGTTTTGGGGTTCCAGGGCAATTTACATGTTTGAGAGGTATAGACCAAAAAGTCGTCGTTTTTGTGTTCTATGACCATTTTCATGAGCTATTGCCCACGGTTTTTGGGTTCCAAGGCGATTTACATGTTTGAGAGGTACGGCCAAAAAGTCGTAGTTTTTGCTTTTTATGGCCGTTTTCATGAGCTATTGCCCACAGTTTTAGGGTTCTAGGGTGATTTACATGTTTTGGAGGTATAAGCAAAAACTTGGCTTTTTATGTTCGATTTTATGAGCTATTGCCCACAGTTTTGGGATTCCAAGATGATTTACATGTTTGAGAGGTATGACCAAAAACTCGTCGTTTTTGCATTTCATGGCCATTATCATGAGCTATTGCCTACAGTTTTGGGTTCCAGGCTGATTTACATATTTCAGAGTAATGACCAAAAATTTATCCTTTTGCGTCATTACAGTTTTAATGAGCTATTGCCCAGAATTTTGGGGTTCCAGGTCGATTTACATGTTTGAGACGTATAGACCAAAAAGTCGTTGTTTTTGTGTTTTATTGCTATTTTCATTAGCTATTGCCCACTTTATAGGGGTTCCAAGACGATTTACAAGTTTGAGAGGTATGACCGAAAAATCATCGTTTTTGCTTTTTATGGTCGTTTTTATGTGCTATTGCCCATACTTTTGCGTTCCAGGGCGATTTACAGGTTTGAGAGGTATGACCAAAAACTCGTCATTTTTGCATTTCATGGCCATTTTCATGAGCTATTGCCCATGGTTTTGGGGTTTCAGGGCAATTTACATGTTTAAGGGGTATGACCAAAAAATCGTCGTTTTTGCGTTTTACGGCCGCCTCCATGATCTATTGCCCATAGTTTTGGGGTTCAAGGGCGATTTACATGTTTCAAATTTATGACTAAAAAATTCTTCTTTTTAGCGTCTTATGGGAATTTTTATGAGTTATTGCCCATAGTTTTGGGGTTCGAGGGAAATTTACATGTTTGAGAGGTATAGACCAAAAATTCGTCGTTTTTGTGTTTTATGACCGTTTTCATGAGCTATTGCCCACGGTTTTTGTGTTCCAAGGCGATTTACATGTTTGAGAGGTACGGCCAAAAAGTCGTAGTTTTTACTTTTTATGTCCGTTTTCATGAGCTATTGCCCATAGTTTTGGGGTTCCGAGGCGATTTACATGTTTGGGAGGTATAAGTAAAAACTCTTCTTTTTAAGTTTCATGGCTGTTTTCATGAGTTATTTCCCATAGTTTTGGGGTTGTAGGGCGATTAACATTTTTTAGAGGTATGAACAAAAACTCGTAGCTTTTGCTTTTTTATGTTCGTTTTTATGAGCTATTGCCCACAGTTTTGGGATTCCAGGGTGATTTACATGTTTGAGAGGTATGACCAAAAACTCGTCGTTTTTGCATTTCATGGCCATTTTCATGAGCTATTGCCTACAGTTTTGGGTTCCAGGCTGATTTACATATTTCAGAGTTATGACCAAAAATTTATCCTTTTGCGTCATTACCGTTTTAATGAGCTATAGCCCACAATTTTGGGGTTCCAGGTCGATTTACATGTTTGAGACGTATAGACCAAAAAGTCATTGTTTTTGTGTTTTATTGCTATTTTCATGAGCTATTGCCCACTGTTTAGGGGTTCCAAGACGATTTACAAGTTTGAGAGGTATGACCGAAAATTCGTCGTTTTTGCTTTTTATGGTCGTTTTTATGTGCTATTGCCCATACTTTTGGGTTCCAGGGCGATTTACAGGTTTGAGAGGTATGACCAAAAACTCGTCGTTTTTGCATTTCATGGCCATTTTCATGAGCTATTGCCCATGGTTTTGGGGTTTCAGGGCAATTTACATGTTTAAGGGGTATGACCAAAAAATCGTCGTTTTTGCGTTTTACGGCCGCCTCCATGATCTATTGCCCATAGTTTTGGGGTTCAAGGGAGATTTACATGTTTCAAATTTATGACTAAAAAATTCTTCTTTTTAGCGTCTTATGGGAATTTTTATGAGTTATTGCCCATAGTTTTGGGGTTCGAGGGAAATTTACATGTTTGAGAGGTATAGACCAAAAATTCGTCGTTTGTGTGTTTTATGACAGTTTTCATGAGCTATTGCCCACGGTTTTGGGGTTCCAAGGCGATTTACATGTTTGAGAGGTACGGCCAAAAAGTCGTAGTTTTTACTTTTTATGTACGTTTTCATGAGCTATTGCCCATAGTTTTGGGGTTCCGAGGCGATTTACATGTTTGGGAGGTATAAGCAAAAACTCTTCTTTTTAAGTTTCATGGCTGTTTTCATGAGTTATTTCCCATAGTTTTGGGGTTGTAGGGCGATTAACATTTTTCAGAGGTATGAACAAAAACTCGTAGCTTTTGCTTTTTTATGTTCGTTTTTATGAGCTATTGCCCACAGTTTTGGGATTCCAGGGTGATTTACGTGTTTGAGAGGTATGACCAAAAACTCGTCGTTTTTGCATTTCATGGCCATTTTCATGAGCTATTGCCTACAGTTTTGGGTTCCAGGATGATTTACATATTTCAGAGTTATGACCAAAAATTTATCCTTTTGCGTCATTACCGTTTTAATGAGCTATAGCCCACAATTTTGGGGTTCCAGGTCGATTTACATGTTTGAGACGTATAGACCAAAAAGTCGTTGTTTTTGTGTTTTATTGCTATTTTCATGAGCTATTGCCCACTGTTTAGGGGTTCCAGGATGATTTACAAGTTTGAGAGGTATGACCAAAAATTCGTCGTTTTTGCTTTTTATGGTCGTTTTTATGTGCTATTGCCCATACTTTTGGGTTCCAGGGAGATTTACAGGTTTGAGAGGTATGACCAAAAACTCGTCGTTTTTGCATTTCATGGCCATTTTCATGAGCTATTGCCCATGGTTTTGGGGTTTCAGGGCAATTTACATGTTTAAGGGGTATGACCAAAAAATCGTCGTTTTTGCATTTTACGGCCGCCTCCATGATCTATTGCCCATAGTTTTGGGGTTCAAGGGCGATTTACATGTTTCAAATTTATGACTAAAAATTCTTCTTTTTAGCGTCTTATGGGAATTTTTATGAGTTATTGCCCATAGTTTTGGGGTTCGAGGGAAATTTACATGTTTGAGAGGTATAGACCAAAAATTCGTCGTTTTTGTGTTTTATGACCGTTTTCATGAGCTATTGCCCACGGTTTTTGTGTTCCAAGGCGATTTACATGTTTGAGAGGTACGGCCAAAAAGTCATAGTTTTTACTTTTTATGTCCGTTTTCATGAGCTATTGCCCACAGTTTTGTGGTTCCGAGGCGATTTACATGTTTGGGAGGTATAAGCAAAAACTCTTCTTTTTAAGTTTCATGGCTGTTTTCATGAGTTATTTCCCATAGTTTTGGGTTGTAGGGCGATTAACATTTTTTAGAGGTATGAACAAAAACTCGTCGCTTTTGCTTTTTTATGTTCGTTTTTATGAGCTATTGCCCACAGTTTTGGGATTCCAGGGTGATTTACATGTTTGAGAGGTATGACCAAAAACTCGTCGTTTTTGCATTTCATGGCCATTTTCATGAGCTATTGCCTACAGTTTTGGGTTCCAGGCTGATTTACATATTTCAGAGTTATGACCAAAAATTTATCCTTTTGCGTCATTACAGTTTTAATGAGCTATTGCCCAGAATTTTGGGGTTCCAGGTCGATTTACATGTTTGAGACGTATAGACCAAAAAGTCATTGTTTTTGTGTTTTATTGCTATTTTCATGAGCTATTGCCCACTGTTTAGGGGTTCCAAGACGATTTACAAGTTTGAGAGGTATGACCGAAAATTCGTCGTTTTTGCTTTTTATGGTCGTTTTTATGTGCTATTGCCCATACTTTTGCGTTCCAGGGCGATTTACAGGTTTGAGAGGTATGACCAAAAACTCGTCGTTTTTGCATTTCATGGCCATTTTCATGAGCTATTGCCCATGGTTTTGGGGTTTCAGGGCAATTTACATGTTTAAGGGGTATGACCAAAAAATCGTCGTTTTTGCGTTTTACGGCCGCCTCCATGATCTATTGCCCATAGTTTTGGGGTTCAAGGGCGATTTACATGTTTCAAATTTATGACTAAAAAATTCTTCTTTTTAGCGTCTTATGGGAATTTTTATGAGTTATTGCCCATAGTTTTGGGGTTCGAGGGAAATTTACATGTTTGAGAGGTATAGACCAAAAATTCGTCGTTTGTGTGTTTTATGACAGTTTTCATGAGCTATTGCCCACGGTTTTGGGGTTCCAAGGCGATTTACATGTTTGAGAGGTACGGCCAAAAAGTCGTAGTTTTTACTTTTTATGTACGTTTTCATGAGCTATTGCCCATAGTTTTGGGGTTCCGAGGCGATTTACATGTTTGGGAGGTATAAGCAAAAACTCTTCTTTTTAAGTTTCATGGCTGTTTTCATGAGTTATTTCCCATAGTTTTGGGGTTGTAGGGCGATTAACATTTTTCAGAGGTATGAACAAAAACTCGTAGCTTTTGCTTTTTTATGTTCGTTTTTATGAGCTATTGCCCACAGTTTTGGGATTCCAGGGTGATTTACATGTTTGAGAGGTATGACCAAAAACTCGTCGTTTTTGCATTTCATGGCCATTTTCATGAGCTATTGCCTACAGTTTTGGGTTCCAGGCTGATTTACATATTTCAGAGTTATGACCAAAAATTTATCCTTTTGCGTCATTACCGTTTTAATGAGCTATAGCCCACAATTTTGGGGTTCCAGGTCGATTTACATGTTTGAGACGTATAGACCAAAAAGTCGTTGTTTTTGTGTTTTATTGCTATTTTCATGAGCTATTGCCCACTGTTTAGGGGTTCCAGGATGATTTACAAGTTTGAGAGGTATGACCAAAAATTCGTCGTTTTTGCTTTTTATGGTCGTTTTTATGTGCTATTGCCCATACTTTTGGGTTCCAGGGCGATTTACAGGTTTGAGAGGTATGACCAAAAACTCGTCGTTTTTGCATTTCATGGCCATTTTCATGAGCTATTGCCTATGGTTTTGGGGTTTCAGGGCAATTTACATGTTTAAGGGGTATGACCAAAAAATCGTCGTTTTTGCATTTTACGGCGGCCTCCATGATCTATTGCCCATAGTTTTGGGGTTCAAGGGAGATTTACATGTTTCAAATTTATGACTAAAAATTCTTCTTTTTAGCGTCTTATGGGAATTTTTATGAGTTATTACCCATAGTTTTAGGGTTCGAGGGAAATTTACATGTTTGAGAGGTATAGACCAAAAATTCGTCGTTTTTGTGTTTTATGACCGTTTTCATGAGCTATTGCCCACGGTTTTTGTGTTCCAAGGCGATTTACATGTTTGAGAGGTACGGCCAAAAAGTCATAGTTTTTACTTTTTATGTCCGTTTTCATGAGCTATTGCCCACAGTTTTGTGGTTCCGAGGCGATTTACATGTTTGGGAGGTATAAGCAAAAACTCTTCTTTTTAAGTTTCATGGCTGTTTTCATGAGTTATTTCCCATAGTTTTGGGTTGTAGGGCGATTAACATTTTTTAGAGGTATGAACAAAAACTCGTCGCTTTTGCTTTTTTATGTTCGTTTTTATGAGCTATTGCCCACAGTTTTGGGATTCCAGGGTGATTTACATGTTTGAGAGGTATGACCAAAAACTCGTCGTGTTTGCATTTCATGGCCATTTTCATGAGCTATTGCCTACAGTTTTGGGTTCCAGGCTGATTTACATATTTCAGAGTTATGACCAAAAATTTATCCTTTTGCGTCATTACAGTTTTAATGAGCTATTGCCCAGAATTTTGGGGTTCCAGGTCGATTTACATGTTTGAGACGTATAGACCAAAAAGTCATTGTTTTTGTGTTTTATTGCTATTTTCATGAGCTATTGCCCACTGTTTAGGGGTTCCAAGACGATTTACAAGTTTGAGAGGTATGACCGAAAATTCGTCGTTTTTGCTTTTTATGGTCGTTTTTATGTGCTATTGCCCATACTTTTGCGTTCCAGGGCGATTTACAGGTTTGAGAGGTATGACCAAAAACTCGTCGTTTTTGCATTTCATGGCCATTTTCATGAGCTATTGCCCATGGTTTTGGGGTTTCAGGGCAATTTACATGTTTAAGGGGTATGACCAAAAAATCGTCGTTTTTGCGTTTTACGGCCGCCTCCATGATCTATTGCCCATAGTTTTGGGGTTCAAGGGCGATTTACATGTTTCAAATTTATGACTAAAAAATTCTTCTTTTTAGCGTCTTATGGGAATTTTTATGAGTTATTGCCCATAGTTTTGGGGTTCGAGGGAAATTTACATGTTTGAGAGGTATAGACCAAAAATTCGTCGTTTGTGTGTTTTATGACAGTTTTCATGAGCTATTGCCCACGGTTTTGGGGTTCCAAGGCGATTTACATGTTTGAGAGGTACGGCCAAAAAGTCGTAGTTTTTACTTTTTATGTACGTTTTCATGAGCTATTGCCCATAGTTTTGGGGTTCCGAGGCGATTTACATGTTTGGGAGGTATAAGCAAAAACTCTTCTTTTTAAGTTTCATGGCTGTTTTCATGAGTTATTTCCCATAGTTTTGGGGTTGTAGGGCGATTAACATTTTTCAGAGGTATGAACAAAAACTCGTAGCTTTTGCTTTTTTATGTTCGTTTTTATGAGCTATTGCCCACAGTTTTGGGATTCCAGGGTGATTTACATGTTTGAGAGGTATGACCAAAAACTCGTCGTTTTTGCATTTCATGGCCATTTTCATGAGCTATTGCCTACAGTTTTGGGTTCCAGGCTGATTTACACATTTCAGAGTTATGACCAAAAATTTATCCTTTTGCGTCATTACCGTTTTAATGAGCTATAGCCCACAATTTTGGGGTTCCAGGTCGATTTACATGTTTGAGACGTATAGACCAAAAAGTCGTTGTTTTTGTGTTTTATTGCTATTTTCATGAGCTATTGCCCACTGTTTAGGGGTTCCAGGACGATTTACAAGTTTGAGAGGTATGACCAAAAATTCGTCGTTTTTGCTTATTATGGTCGTTTTTATGTGCTATTGCCCATACTTTTGGGTTCCAGGGCGATTTACAGGTTTGAGAGGTATGACCAAAAACTCGTCGTTTTTGCATTTCATGGCCATTTTCATGAGCTATTGCCCATGGTTTTGGGGTTTCAGGGCAATTTACATGTTTAAGGGGTATGACCAAAAAATCGTCGTTTTTGCGTTTTACGGCCGCCTCCATGATCTATTGCCCATAGTTTTGGGGTTCAAGGGCGATTTACATGTTTCAAATTTATGACTAAAAAATTCTTCTTTTTAGCGTCTTATGGGAATTTTTATGA
This sequence comes from Avena atlantica, assembly GCA_910589765.1. NCBI lineage: Eukaryota > Viridiplantae > Streptophyta > Magnoliopsida > Poales > Poaceae > Avena > Avena atlantica. The sequence continues at coordinate 527,477,259 of OU342733.1, forward strand.
GTTATTGCCCATAGTTTTGGGGTTCGAGGGAAATTTACATGTTTGAGAGGTATAGACCAAAAATTCGTCGTTTGTGTGTTTTATGACAGTTTTCATGAGCTATTGCCCACGGTTTTGGGGTTCCAAGGCGATTTACATGTTTGAGAGGTACGGCCAAAAAGTCGTAGTTTTTACTTTTTATGTACGTTTTCATGAGCTATTGCCCATAGTTTTGGGGTTCCGAGGCGATTTACATGTTTGGGAGGTATAAGCAAAAACTCTTCTTTTTAAGTTTCATGGCTGTTTTCATGAGTTATTTCCCATAGTTTTGGGGTTGTAGGGCGATTAACATTTTTCAGAGGTATGAACAAAAACTCGTAGCTTTTGCTTTTTTATGTTCGTTTTTATGAGCTATTGCCCACAGTTTTGGGATTCCAGGGTGATTTACATGTTTGAGAGGTATGACCAAAAACTCGTCGTTTTTGCATTTCATGGCCATTTTCATGAGCTATTGCCTACAGTTTTGGGTTCCAGGCTGATTTACACATTTCAGAGTTATGACCAAAAATTTATCCTTTTGCGTCATTACCGTTTTAATGAGCTATAGCCCACAATTTTGGGGTTCCAGGTCGATTTACATGTTTGAGACGTATAGACCAAAAAGTCGTTGTTTTTGTGTTTTATTGCTATTTTCATGAGCTATTGCCCACTGTTTAGGGGTTCCAGGACGATTTACAAGTTTGAGAGGTATGACCAAAAATTCGTCGTTTTTGCTTATTATGGTCGTTTTTATGTGCTATTGCCCATACTTTTGGGTTCCAGGGCGATTTACAGGTTTGAGAGGTATGACCAAAAACTCGTCGTTTTTGCATTTCATGGCCATTTTCATGAGCTATTGCCCATGGTTTTGGGGTTTCAGGGCAATTTACATGTTTAAGGGGTATGACCAAAAAATCGTCGTTTTTGCGTTTTACGGCCGCCTCCATGATCTATTGCCCATAGTTTTGGGGTTCAAGGGCGATTTACATGTTTCAAATTTATGACTAAAAAATTCTTCTTTTTAGCGTCTTATGGGAATTTTTATGAGTTATTGCCCATAGTTTTGGGGTTCGAGGGAAATTTACATGTTTGAGAGGTATAGACCAAAAATTCGTCGTTTGTGTGTTTTATGACAGTTTTCATGAGCTATTGCCCACGGTTTTGGGGTTCCAAGGCGATTTACATGTTTGAGAGGTACGGCCAAAAAGTCGTAGTTTTTACTTTTTATGTCCGTTTTCATGAGCTATTGCCCATAGTTTTGGGGTTCCGAGCCGATTTACATGTTTGGGAGGTATAAGCAAAAACTCTTCTTTTTAAGTTTCATGGCTGTTTTCATGAGTTATTTCCCATAGTTTTGGGGTTGTAGGGCGATTAACATTTTTCAGAGGTATGAACAAAAACTCGTAGCTTTTGCTTTTTTATGTTCGTTTTTATGAGCTATTGCCCACAGTTTTGGGAGGTATGACCAAAAACGCCTCGTGTTCGCATTTTATGGCCATTTTCATAAGCTATTGCCCATACTTATGGGATTCCAGGGGGATTTACATTTTTTAGAGTTATGACCAAAAACTCGTCCTTTTTGCGTTTTATGGACATTTTCATGAGTTATTGCCCATAGTTTTGGGTTTCCAGGGCGATTTACATGTTTGGGAGGTGTGAGCAAAAACTCGTCGTTTTGTGTTTTATGTCCGTGTTCATGAGTTATTGCCCACGGTTTTGGGGTTCCAGGGCGATTTACAAGTTTAAGCGGTATGACCAGAAACTCGTCGTTTTGGCGTTTGATGGTCGTTTTAATGAGATGTTACCAACTGTTTTGGGGTTCCAGGGTGATTTACATGTTTCAAATTTATGACAAAAAATTCTCCTTTTTAGCGTCTTATGGGCATTTTTATGAGTTATTGCCCATAGTTTTGGGGTTCCAGGGCAATTTACATGTTTGAGAGGTATAGACCAAAAAGTCATCGTTTTGTGTTTTATGCTCGCTTTCATGAGCTATTGCCCACGGTTTTTGGGATCCAGGGCGATTTACATGTTTGAGAGGTATGGCCAAAAAGTCATCGTTTTTGCTTTTTATGGCCGTTTTCATGAGCTATTGCCCACAGTTTTAGGGTTCCGGGGAGATTTACATGTTTGGGAGGTATAAGCAAAAACTCGTGTTTTTAAGTTTCATGGCTGTTTTCATGAGTTATTGCCCACGGTTTTGGGGTTCTAGGGCGATTAACATGTTTCAGAGGTATGAACAAAAACTCGTCGTTTTTTGCATTTTATGGACATTTTCATGAACTATTGCCTACAGTTTTGGGATTTTAGGGCGATTACATATTTCAAATCTATGACTAAACATTCGTCTTATTAGCGTTTTATGGCAATTTTCATGAGTTATTGCCTATAGTTTTGGGGTTTCAAGGAAATTTACATGTTTGAGAGCTATAGACCAAAAAGTCATCTTTTTTGTGTTTTATGACCGTTTTAATGAGATATTTGCCCACGGTTTTGGGGTTCTAGGGCAATTTACATGTTTGAGAGGTATGACCAAAAAGTCGTAGTTTTTGCTTTTTATGGCCGTTTTCATGCGCTATTGCCCACAGTTTAAGGGTTCTAGGGCGATTTACATGTTTGAGAGGTATGACCAAAAACACATAGTTTTTTGCATTTTATGGTCATTTTCTAAGCTATTGCCCATAGTTATGGGAATCCAGGGCGATTTACATGTTTTAGAGTTATGACCAAAAACTCGTCTTTTTTGCGTATTATGGCCATTTTCATGAGTAATTGCCCAAAGTCTTGGGGTTTCAGCGAAATTTACATGTTTGAGAGGTATAGACCAAGAAGTCGTCGTTTTTGCTTTTCATGTCAGTTTTCATGAGATATTGCCCATGGTTTTGGGGTTCTAGGGCGATTAACATATTTTAGAGTTATGACCAAAAACTCGTCGTTTTTTGCGTTTTATGGAAATTTCCACGAGCTATTGCATACAGTTTTGGGATTCTAGGGCGATTTACAGGTTTCACATTTATGACTAAAAATTCGTCATTTTAGCATTTTATGGCCATTATCATGAGTTATTGCCCACAGTTTTGGGGTTCAACCGAAATTTACATGTTTGAGAGGTATAGACCAAAATGTCATCGTTTTTGTGTTTTATGGCCGTTTTAATGAGCTATTGCCCACATTTTTGGGGTTCCAGGGCGATCTACAAGTTTGAGCGGTATGACGAGAAACTCGTCATTTTTGCGTTTGATGGTCATTTTAATGAGCTGTAACCCACTGTTTTGGGGTTCCAGGGCGATTTACATGTTTCAAATTTATGACAAAAAATTCTTCTTTTTAGCATCTTATGGGCATTTTCATCAGTTATTGCCCATAGTTTTGGAGTTCCAGGAAAATTTACATGTTTGAGAGGTATAGACCAAAAAGTCGTCGTTTTTGTGTTTTATGGTATGAGCTATTGCCCACAGTTTTGGGGTTCTAGGGCAATTTACATGTTTGAAAGGTATAGACCAAGAAGTCGTCATTTTTCCTTTTTATGGCCGTTTTTATGAGCTACTGCCCACAGTTTTGGGGTTCCAGGGCGATTTACATGTTTTAGAGTTATAACCAAAAACTCGTCGTTTTTGCATTTCATGGCCATTTTCATGAGCTATTGCCCATAGTATTGGGTTCCAGGGTGATTTACATGTTTTAGAGTTATGACAAAAAAAACTTGTCTTTTTGCGTTGTATGGCCGTTTTAATGAGCTAATGCCCACAGTTTGGGGGTTCCAGGTCGATTTACATGTTTTAGAGGTATGACCAAAAAATCGTCCTTTTGAATTTTATGGCCGTTTTAATGATCTATTGCCCACATTTTTGGGGTTCCAGGGCGATTTACAAGTTTGAGCGGTATGACGAGAAACTCGTCGTTTTTGCGTTTGATGGTCGTTTTAATGAGCTGTTACCTACTGTTTTCGGGTTCTAGGGCGATTTACATGTTTCAAATTTATGACAAAAAATTCTTCTTTTTAGCATCTTATGGGAATTTTGATGAGTTATTGCCCATAGTTTTGGGGTTCCAGGGTAATTTACATGTTTGAGAGGTATAGACCAAAAAGTCGTTGTTTTTGAGTTTTATGGCCATTTTCATGACCTATTGCCCGCTGTTTAGGGGTTCCAGGACGATTTACATGTTTGAGAGATATTACCAAAAACTCATCGTTTTTTGTGTTTTAAGGCCGCCTCCATGAGCTACACTACTGGAAAAACCATCTTCGGTTCGATCAGAACAAGCCTAGCAGTCCCGGCCCGTCACGAACCGTGACTAGTGCTAGCACTAGTCCCGGTCCGTGAGGCCTCCAACGGCTAGAAATGGACATAAGCATTAGTCCCGGGCCGGACCAGAGCATTAGTCCTGGCCCGTAATACGGCCCGGGACTAATAAGCTGGAGCGTGGCAACAGCTCTTTTCGGGGACTATTAGTTTCGGGTCGTATACAGCTCCCTGGCCAGCTGCCCTAAAGCATATGGTGGCCATTTTTCTCAAACAAAGCAAGAGAGTTCATGCCATTTTTTTCTCAAGATTTGTCAAGATTTAGTTTGCAACACCTAAATCCAAAGCTTTGAAAGGTTAGAACTTCATTCTTTCATCTCTTATTGCTACGTTAGCTCTATATAATGCTCTAGAAGTATAGAGATATGGATCAAATGCATCCATGCTCTAGAAGTAGCTAGAAGGATTTTGATATATATGTGTAACAAATTTTGATTAGGCACATAGTTACTGAAAATTGAAATGTGTAATTTTAGAGTTTCAGAGCTTAGAATGGAATGAGGTTTTCACTGATGGAACAATAATAAAACAAATCCACATTTATGATGTTGATTGTTTTCTCCAATTCACAAATTGGTGCATGTAAATTTTTCAAAATTCAAAATTAGTGCTCTAGAAGCTCTCAATATAACTTGTAATAATTTTATCATGTTGTGTAATGGTTTTTGATATACTTTTACTATAATGCAGATGGTCCGGGAATGGATGTACGGTACTGACCGACGCTCTGGCGAGTTCATTAATGGCGTGCATGAATTCATCCGTGTTGCTGATGCAAACAAGCACAATGGTTTTGTATTCTGTCCATGTAATGGATGTAGGAATCAAAAGGATTACTGTGACTGAAAAACCCTTCACAGCCACCTGTTGAAGTCCGGATTCATGCCCAGTTATAATTGTTGGACCAAGCACGGAGAGAGAGGGGTTATAATGGAAGACAATGAAGAAGAGGAGGAGGATGACAACTATCATGGTTTCCCTGAGTACGGAGATACTTCCATGGGGGATGCTGAAGGGGAGGATGAAGAAGAGACACATGATGAATCTGCTGATGATCTTGGTCGGACCATTGCCGATGCACGAAGAGATTGTGAAACTGAAAAGGATAGGGAGAAGTTCAATCACATGCTAGAGGATCACAAAAAGTTGTTGTACCCAAATTGCGAAAATGGTCTGAAAAAGCTGGGCAGCACACTGGAATTGCTGCGATGGAAGGCTGAGTGTGCTATACCTGACTCCTCATTTGAAAAGTTGCTGAAAATGATGAAGAATATGCTTCCAAAAGATAATGTATTGCCCGCCAGTACATACGAAGCAAAAAAGGTTGTTTTCCCTCTAGGTTTAGAGGTTCAGAAGATACATGCATGCCCTAATGACTGCATCCTCTACCGCGGTGAGGAGTATGAGAATTTAGATGCATGCCCGGTATGCACTTCACTTCGGTATAAGATTAGACGAGATGACCCTAATGACGTTGAGGGCGAGCCCCCCGGAAGAGGGTTTCTGCGAAGGTGATGTGGTATGCTCCTATAATACCACGGTTCAAACGCTTATTCAGAAACAAAGAGCACGCCAAGTTGTTGCGATGGTATAAAGAGGAACGTAAGTCAAACGGGATGTTGAGACACCCCATTGATGGGTCGCAATGGAGAAAAATCGATAGAAAGTACCCGGACTTTGCAGATAACGCAAGGAGTTTAAGGTTTGGTCTAAGTACAGATGGCATGAATCCCTTTGGGGGGCAGAGCTCCAGTCACAGCACCTGGCCCGTGACTCTATGCATCTATAACCTTCCTCCTTGGTTGTGCATGAGGCGGAAGTTCATTATGATGACAGTGTTGATCCAAGGTACGAAGCAACCCGGCAACGACATTTATGTGTACCTAAGGCCATTATTGGAAGAACTTTTACAGTTGTGGCACGAACCCGGGATACGCGTGTGGGATGAGCACAAGCAGGAAGAATTTAACCTCCGAGCATTGCTTTTCGTAACAATCAATGATTGGCCTGCTCTTAGTAACCTTTCAGGACAGTCAAACAAGGGATACAATGCATGCACACACTGTTTAGATGAGACTACAAGTATATATTTGGAACATTGTAAGAAGAATGTATACAATGAGCATCGTCGATTTCTTTTGGCCAAGCATCCCTTAAGAAAGAAAGGCAAGCATTTCAACGGTCTGGCATGTCACCAGATGAAGCCTAAGGAGCGTACTAGTGCTGATATATTTGATATGGTCAAAGATTTGGATCAACTAGTAACCTTTGGAAAGGGTCCTGGAGGAAAATCTGTTCCGAAAGACGCTGAAGGACACGCACCCATGTGGAAGAACAAATCTATATTTTGGGAGCTACCATATTGGAAATTCTTAGAGGTCCGCTCTGCAATCGATGTGATGCATGTGACGAAGAATCTTTGCGTGAACCTGCTAGGCTTCTTGGGCGTGTATGGGAAGACAAAAGATACACCGGAAGCACGAAAGGACCATCAACGTGTGAAAGACCCAGATGGCCTTCATCCAGAATGGTTTTAAGGTCATGCCAGCTACGCTCTTACCAAACAAGAGAAGGAAATATTTTTTGAATGCCTAAGCAGTATTAAGGTCCCGTCTGGCTTCTCGTCGAATATAAAGGGGATAATAAATATGGCAGAAAAAAGTTCCAAAACCTAAAGTCTCATGACTGCCACGTGATTATGACGCAAATGCTTCCGATTGCATTGAGGGCGCTTCTACCAGATAAAGTTCGAGTACCCATTGTGAAGCTATGTGCATTTCTCAATGCAATCTCTCAGAAGATAATCAATCCTCAAGATCTACCACGATTACAGAATGATGTGGTCCAATGTCTTGTTAGTTTTGAGTTGGTGTTCCCTCCATCCTTCTTCAATATTATGACGAACCTGCTGGTTCACCTAGTCGAAGAGATTTCCATTCTCGGTCCTGTATTTCTACACAATATGTTTCCCTTTGAGAGGTTCATGGGAATCTTAAATAAATATGTTCGTAACCGTGCTAGGCCAGAAGGAAGAATCTCCAAGGGCTATGGAACAGAGGAGGTCATTGAATTTTTTGTTGACTTCGTTCCTGACCTTAAGCCGATTGGTCTTCCTCAATCGCGGTATGAGGGGAGACTGAGTGGAAAGGGTACTCTAGGAAGGAAATCAATAATATGTAGAGACGGACATTCTTACACCGAAGCACATTACACCGTTCTACAGAATTCTATCTTGGCAGCCCCATATATCGAGGAACACAGGAAAATCTTACGCTCCAACAACCCTGGAAAGTATGAATCTTGGATTAGAGATGAACACATGAAGAGTTTCGGCGGTTGGTTGCAACATATCATCAAAAACAACACTCTTGGAGATCAGCTATACTTGTTTTCTAGGTCACCATCTTTGACTATATCGACTTTCCAAGGGTACGAGATAAATGGGTATACATTTTACACGATAGCCCAAGATAAAAAGAGCACCAACCAAAACAGTGATGTCCGCTTTGATGCACCAGACAACAAGGGGTCAAAGACCACATATTATGGTTACATAGAGGAGATATGGGAACTTGACTATGGACCTACTTTTAAGGTCCCCTTGTTTCGGTGCAAATGGGTCAAGCTGACGGGAGGAGGGGTTGAGGTAGACAAGAAATACGGAATGACATCGTTGGATCTCAAAAATCTTGGGTACTTAGACGAACCATTCGTCCTAGCCAATGATGTGGCCCAGGTTTTCTATGTGAAGGACATGTCTACCAAACCTAGAAAACGAAAAAATAAGAAAAATAATACATCAGATGATGAGCCAAAGCGCCACATAGTTCTTTCAGGAAAAAGAAACATCGTGGGAGTGGAGGACAAGACAGACATGTCAGAAGATTGTGATAAGTTCCATGAAATTCCGCCCTTCACGGTGAAGGATGACCCAACCATCATGTTAATGAATGAAGATGCTCCATGCATACGACGGGATCAAAAAGGAACACACGCGAAGAAATGATATGTAATAATTGTAACATTTTATGAGTGAAGATGTTCCATGCATGTGTCCATTTTTATAGTGTTGTCTGCAAACAATCTTGAGTGTGTTAGTCTCGTTTTGTGGCTGGACCGGGACTAAAGGAGGGCCTTTAGTTCTGATTCATACTTACCATTAAGATCTGATCTCCAAACGCGTGATGTCACATATTAGGGAGTGCCTCTATGACCAGTTTCTCGGAGATGCCGGAGGACTGGGCTCCGTCAGCATCTCCCAGAAACTGGCCGTAGTGGTGTCCCTGCTCTCGAAAACCATCTTGCATCTTGTAACTTCTCTAAGTAGATCAATACGCCTGGGAGCTAACTAATTTCACATATTAGGGAGTGCCTCTATGACCAATTTCTCGAAGATGCCGGAGGACTGGGCTCCATCGGCATCTCCCTGAAACTGGCCGTAGTGGTGTCCCTGCTCTCTAAAACCATCTTGGAGATGGCTCAAACTGGCTGGAGGACTGGACTCACAAGGATGCCTATTTATAGTACAAGAAGCTCGCATTAATGTCGACACTCACGACATAATGTCGACACTCACCCCTATTATTAGTGCTGACTCATCTTTAGTCCCAGTTGGTGTCTCCAACCGGGACTAAAGGTTCATCTTTAGTTCCGGTTGGTGACACCATCGGGGACAAGGTACAAGCCGCATGACATAATGTCGACACTCACCCCTATTATTAGTGTTGTCGGGCCCAGTCTGCCGCAATACCTTCAGTCGCGGTTGGTTTCTCCAACCGAGACTAAAGATGAACCCTCACTTTATATAGGCATTTTCCTCTATTTATTAGGTAACACTCAAGACATTTATTAATATTAAAAACTGGGACAAACCAGGATTAGCTAACTCTCAGGACTAAAGCCGCCCCCTTTAGTCATAATCATGCCTAGTCCTATAGTACGCAGCTTCAGGGTCTTCATCGTTATTGTCATCATCATCGTCATCGTCACCTGCCACTCCGGGGATCCTCGGTCCATCCATGGCATATACCAGGGGCCATTCCAGCCTCGGATTCACGGCGGGCGGGAGAGGGGTCTCCTGGAAGACGATGCCGCTACCGCCAGGACGGTGTGGGGCCTGTGGCGGGTGGACTCGTGGGCACCGTAGGCGAGGATGGTCTCCCCCGGCGATGTAGCGCATCACTCCGATGATAGTACGGTTCGCCCACCACAGACGACGGCTGGCTTCGTTGTGGTTCACCGGTGGCGGGCCATCACCCTCGTACCTGGCGAGCTCCCTTTCCCGCCTATTAGCGAAGAAGGCATTCCAGGTGTCGTAGTTGTCGGGATCCCACTGGGGATCCATTCGCTGCTCCGGCGTGAGCTCGTGGTAGAAGTGGTTTGTGATGGCCGCCTGGCGTGCGGAACCTTGAGGGACAGGAACCCCTCCAGCGCTCAGCATCCAGCCGGCGGGCGGCCGGTAGCCTGGCGTACAAGGGTAGCTGGAGGCGCACAGTGCCTCGGTCTCCTCGAGGGTCAGAATGGCCTAGTAGGCGTTGTCCATTGTTCTAAGAGAGGAAGGTGTGGATGTGTGGATAGCCATGGCACGATCACCCTAAATATAGAGGGAAAGGGCGGGAAAACTTGGCGTGAATCTTTGGGAAATGGCGGGAAATATCTTTAGTCCCGGTTTGTGACTACATCCGGGATTAAATGGATATTATATTAAGATTCATTATATTTTTCTGATAATAATAGACATATTATTTGTGTTATTTGGATTATTACAATAAAAGATATGATTTTCCAAAGTTTTTATATTTGATTTGAATTAAAAAAAGAAAATTTATAAATGAAATAATTTATAAATGATGCAAACAGATAAATGGATATTATATTAAGATTCATTATATTTTTCTAATAATAATAGACATATTATTTGTGTTATTTGGATTATTACAATAAAAGATATGATTTTCCAAAGTTTTTATATTTGATTTGAATTAAAAAGAAAATTTACAAATGAAATAATTTATAAATGATGCAAACAGATAAATGGATATTATATTAAAATTCTTTATATTTTTCTGATAATAATAGACATATTATTTGTTTTATTTGGATTATTACAATAAAAGATATGATTTTTCAAAGTTTTTATATTAGTTTTAAATTAAAAAAGAAAATTTACAAATGAAATAATTTATAAATGATGCAAACAGATAAATGGATATTATATAAATTTTTTTATATTTTTCTGATAATAATAGAATATTATTTATTTTATTTGGATTATTACAATAAGAGATATGATTTTTCAAAGTTTTTATATTAGTTTTGAATTAAAAAAGAAAATTTATAAATGAAATAATTTATAAATGATGCAAACAGATAAATGGATATTATATTAAAATTCTTTATATTTTTCTGATAATAATAGACATATTATTTGTTTTATTTGGATTATTACAAAAAAAGATATGATTTTTCAAAGTTCTTATATTAGTTTTGAATTAAAAAAGAAAATTTACAAATGAAATAATTTATAAATGATGCAAACAGATCAAAAAAAGATATGATTTTTCAAAGTTTTTATATTAGTTTTGAATTAAAAAAGAAAATTTACAAATGAAATAATTTATAAATGATGCAAACAGATAAATGGATATTATATTAAAATTCTTTATATTTTTCTGATAATAATAGACATATTATTTGTTTTATTTGGATTATTAGAATAAAAGATAAGATTTTTCAAAGTTTTTATATTAGTTTTGAATTAAAAAAGAAAATTTACAAATGAAATAATTTATAAATGATGCAAACAGATAAATAGATATTATATTAAAATTCTTTATATTTTTCTGATAATAATAGACATATTATTTGTTTTATTTGGATTATTACAACAAAAGATATGATTTTTCAAAGTTTTTATATTAGTTTTGAATTAAAAAAGAAAATTTACAAATGAAATAATTTATAAATGATGCAAACAGATAAATGGATATTATATTAAAATTCTTTATATTTTTCTGATAATAATAGACATATTATTTGTTTTATTTGGATTATTACAAAAAAAGATATGATTTTTCAAAGTTTTTATATTAGTTTTGAATTAAAAAAGAAAATTTACAAATGAAATAATTTATAAATGATGCAAACAGATAAATGGATATTATATTAAAATTCTTTATATTTTTCTGATAATAATAGACATATTATTTGTTTTATTTGGATTATTACAATAAAAGATATGATTTTTCAAAGTTTTTATATTAGTTTTGAATTAAAAAAGAAAATTTAAAAAAACAAACAGTCGCGGGTCGTGGATGGACCTGGGACTAAAGGGTGAGTGCGCGCACGAAAACGAAGCAGCCGAAAAAGATCTTTAGTCCTAGGCCGTGGCTTAGCCCGCGACTAAAGGGGGTCTTTAGTCGCGGGTTAAGCCACGGCCCGTGACTAAAGACCCTTTAGTCGCGGGCGGTGGCTTAGCCCGGGACTAAAGGGGTGGGGGTATAAGTAACTTGCGCCCACCCCTGGCCTCCCCCACCCAGCACTTGGCGAAATCGACGAGGAGACTCGCGCAGACGACGGCGAGAGATCGATCGACGCAGGGGAGGTGCTGCCGGATTCCACCGCGCCGCCGCCCATCTCCGGCCACCACCCTGCCGTGCCGCCACGTGCTGTACCGCAGAGCCTCACCGAAGGAATCGAAGCCCCGCGTCCCCAGTCGAGCTCCCCGTCCGCTCCTTCCCTGTCTCCGGCCGCCGCGTTCGTCGCTAATTCCGGCCACCCTCGACCTCCCTCGGCCTCGCTGACCTCAGGCACCCTCCTGCTTCCTTCCTCTTCCTTGTTCGTCGTCCCGCCCCGCCATCAATCGCCGTCCCGTGCGCGCCGCCGTCAACTGGCTCGTGAAAATAATCAACCCCCCCGGTCCCTCTTGCTTGCGTGACATGCTGAGGTGGCCAGTACCCCACTGGTCAGTCATAGTGGCTAGGCTTAGTAGCGGTACAAAAAGTTTAACCCCCTCTGTTGATATCATAATGATGAAATAACCCTTTTTAGTAATTCCAGAATTTGATTAAATATTGTAAATTTAATAACTTTTAATTTATAAGTCAGAAAAATACAAATAATATATCAAAATATTCAGAAAATTGAAACCTAGGTATCTATATAATCATGCACCCCTCTCATATGTTTAATTAGAAGAACTATGCACCCCTCTCATATGTTCCGGAGTTTTCCCGAGTTAGGGTTTTCACCCCTCGGAACCCCGATTAATTTGCCGAGCATGTTTTAGGGTTTCAATTCAATGCAATTCAACTTGTCATATCATCATACTTGCTTGAGCATTGCATCGATGCCATGTGTTGATTGTTTCCCCTTTATTTTTTTCTGGTGTTTGGTGCTTCTCGGTAGAATACGATATCGAGATCGAGATCGAAGCCCTTTAGGATTAGGGTTATTTTTTTGTTTAAGTTATTATAATTAGGATTATATTGTTTTAGTTATTAGTATTATTGTTTTTTCTAACCTTTTTAACTCTCTTTTTGTTATAGATAATTAAGTCATGGATCCATCCGAAGATCCTGGTCGCATCAGTGAAGGTTTTTTTCAGGGCATGATAAGAGGTCAAATTCCTCTTATTACGGGCACGGCCCAAGATATTTTGCTCGAGGAAGAGATATCCTCATATCTAGATCCATCCGGTGATGGACTAGAGGAAAACCAAGGGGAAGACCAGATGGACGAAGGGCAAACAAATAACAACAATAATGATGGCCCCTCGACAGGATCCGGCGAGGTACATATATATATATATATAAAGTCTCGTGTTACCTCTATTCATTAACTGATCTAGATATATATTAATCACTCTCTCTTCTTATTTTAGCCCACCGGATCGAAGCAATCGACAGCTCGAACGAAACGAGGGCCGAACAAAAAGTTGGATGGTAATCAGAGATTCACCATCGAAGAAATAGATGATGATGGTGAACCGATTGCTCCAGAGAAGCACCGGAGGATGTTTATAAATCAATGCGGGGTGCTTGTTAGGGACAACCTGCTGATCACCATCCAAGAATGGATAAGTCAAAGAAAGCCGGTGAAGAATCGAACAACTATGTCACCGATGATGCCAAAGATGACCTTTGGAAGAAGCTCATAGCGCATTTCATACTACCTCCAAAGTATGAGGAATTTGAGGTAGATGGTCTTACCCCAAGGCTGGGTAGGCTTGAAAATAGAGCGAAAGTCAAGGAGTGGGCACTAATCAAGATGGCTGAACTGTACCGGAACCACAAGAAAAATTTATACGCGAAATATGTCACGAAAAGAAAACTCCAGACTTCAAAGGAGTAAACGAGAAGTTGAGAGAACAGTGGCCCGATTTTTTACAGTACAAGCAATCTGATAAAGCAAAGGCAAAGTCGGCAAAGAACTCGTTAAATGCTGCCAACAAGAAATACCATCATAAAATGGGGACAGGTGGCTACAAGAGTGCCATCCCTAAGTGGGAAACTATGGAGAAGGATATGAGGGCTAGAGGCGTCACTCCTGGTACAGATGGATGGCCCGAGAGGTCAAAGCACTGGTGGTACGGGCACGGGGGATCCTTGGACCCAGAAATAGGGAAGACATTATTTCATGATAAAGTTCTAAAACCCTCCCAAGACCTTATTCAAGCAATGAACGATGCTCAATTGGGATTGTTCCGTCCCGAGAGAGAGAATGACGAGCTGACACGCGCCCTAGGGAATCCTGAAAAGGGAGGACGAACACGTGGAAGAAAGGGTTTCCTCAGTACGATGCCAGTTACAGAAGCCGTCAGAGAAAGAAGGACCGAGAGGCAGACCAGATCTCCAGGGTAGAGCAGGACCTAGCTGATCTGAAGAACCTCATGCATGAAATTAGCCAAAGGCCGCCGTCGTCAACTCACCCGTGGTCTGATGATCCTGCATTGATCTTAGCATCCCTTAAGAAAGAAAGGCAAGCATTTCAACGGTCTGGCATGTCACCAGATGAAGCCTAAGGAGCGTACTAGTGCTGATATATTTGATATGGTCAAAGATTTGGATCAACTAGTAACCTTTGGAAAGGGTCCTGGAGGAAAATCTGTTCCGAAAGACGCTGAAGGACACGCACCCATGTGGAAGAACAAATCTATATTTTGGGAGCTACCATATTGGAAATTCTTAGAGGTCCGCTCTGCAATCGATGTGATGCATGTGACGAAGAATCTTTGCGTGAACCTGCTAGGCTTCTTGGGCGTGTATGGGAAGACAAAAGATACACCGGAAGCACGAAAGGACCATCAACGTGTGAAAGACCCAGATGGCCTTCATCCAGAATGGTTTTAAGGTCATGCCAGCTACGCTCTTACCAAACAAGAGAAGGAAATATTTTTTGAATGCCTAAGCAGTATTAAGGTCCCGTCTGGCTTCTCGTCGAATATAAAGGGGATAATAAATATGGCAGAAAAAAGTTCCAAAACCTAAAGTCTCATGACTGCCACGTGATTATGACGCAAATGCTTCCGATTGCATTGAGGGCGCTTCTACCAGATAAAGTTCGAGTACCCATTGTGAAGCTATGTGCATTTCTCAATGCAATCTCTCAGAAGATAATCAATCCTCAAGATCTACCACGATTACAGAATGATGTGGTCCAATGTCTTGTTAGTTTTGAGTTGGTGTTCCCTCCATCCTTCTTCAATATTATGACGAACCTGCTGGTTCACCTAGTCGAAGAGATTTCCATTCTCGGTCCTGTATTTCTACACAATATGTTTCCCTTTGAGAGGTTCATGGGAATCTTAAATAAATATGTTCGTAACCGTGCTAGGCCAGAAGGAAGAATCTCCAAGGGCTATGGAACAGAGGAGGTCATTGAATTTTTTGTTGACTTCGTTCCTGACCTTAAGCCGATTGGTCTTCCTCAATCGCGGTATGAGGGGAGACTGAGTGGAAAGGGTACTCTAGGAAGGAAATCAATAATATGTAGAGACGGACATTCTTACACCGAAGCACATTACACCGTTCTACAGAATTCTATCTTGGCAGCCCCATATATCGAGGAACACAGGAAAATCTTACGCTCCAACAACCCTGGAAAGTATGAATCTTGGATTAGAGATGAACACATGAAGAGTTTCGGCGGTTGGTTGCAACATATCATCAAAAACAACACTCTTGGAGATCAGCTATACTTGTTTTCTAGGTCACCATCTTTGACTATATCGACTTTCCAAGGGTACGAGATAAATGGGTATACATTTTACACGATAGCCCAAGATAAAAAGAGCACCAACCAAAACAGTGATGTCCGCTTTGATGCACCAGACAACAAGGGGTCAAAGACCACATATTATGGTTACATAGAGGAGATATGGGAACTTGACTATGGACCTACTTTTAAGGTCCCCTTGTTTCGGTGCAAATGGGTCAAGCTGACGGGAGGAGGGGTTGAGGTAGACAAGAAATACGGAATGACATCGTTGGATCTCAACAATCTTGGGTACTTAGACGAACCATTCGTCCTAGCCAATGATGTGGCCCAGGTTTTCTATGTGAAGGACATGTCTACCAAACCTAGAAAACGAAAAAATAAGAAAAATAATACATCAGATGATGAGCCAAAGCGCCACATAGTTCTTTCAGGAAAAAGAAACATCGTGGGAGTGGAGGACAAGACAGACATGTCAGAAGATTGTGATAAGTTCCATGAAATTCCGCCCTTCACGGTGAAGGATGACCCAACCATCATGTTAATGAATGAAGATGCTCCATGCATACGACGGGATCAAAAAGGAACACACGCGAAGAAATGATATGTAATAATTGTAACATTTTATGAGTGAAGATGTTCCATGCATGTGTCCATTTTTATAGTGTTGTCTGCAAACAATCTTGAGTGTGTTAGTCTCGTTTTGTGGCTGGACCGGGACTAAAGGAGGGCCTTTAGTTCTGATTCATACTTACCATTAAGATCTGATCTCCAAACGCGTGATGTCACATATTAGGGAGTGCCTCTATGACCAGTTTCTCGGAGATGCCGGAGGACTGGGCTCCGTCAGCATCTCCCAGAAACTGGCCGTAGTGGTGTCCCTGCTCTCGAAAACCATCTTGCATCTTGTAACTTCTCTAAGTAGATCAATACGCCTGGGAGCTAACTAATTTCACATATTAGGGAGTGCCTCTATGACCAATTTCTCGAAGATGCCGGAGGACTGGGCTCCATCGGCATCTCCCTGAAACTGGCCGTAGTGGTGTCCCTGCTCTCTAAAACCATCTTGGAGATGGCTCAAACTGGCTGGAGGACTGGACTCACAAGGATGCCTATTTATAGTACAAGAAGCTCGCATTAATGTCGACACTCACGACATAATGTCGACACTCACCCCTATTATTAGTGCTGACTCATCTTTAGTCCCAGTTGGTGTCTCCAACCGGGACTAAAGGTTCATCTTTAGTTCCGGTTGGTGACACCATCGGGGACAAGGTACAAGCCGCATGACATAATGTCGACACTCACCCCTATTATTAGTGTTGTCGGGCCCAGTCTGCCGCAATACCTTCAGTCGCGGTTGGTTTCTCCAACCGAGACTAAAGATGAACCCTCACTTTATATAGGCATTTTCCTCTATTTATTAGGTAACACTCAAGACATTTATTAATATTAAAAACTGGGACAAACCAGGATTAGCTAACTCTCAGGACTAAAGCCGCCCCCTTTAGTCATAATCATGCCTAGTCCTATAGTACGCAGCTTCAGGGTCTTCATCGTTATTGTCATCATCATCGTCATCGTCACCTGCCACTCCGGGGATCCTCGGTCCATCCATGGCATATACCAGGGGCCATTCCAGCCTCGGATTCACGGCGGGCGGGAGAGGGGTCTCCTGGAAGACGATGCCGCTACCGCCAGGACGGTGTGGGGCCTGTGGCGGGTGGACTCGTGGGCACCGTAGGCGAGGATGGTCTCCCCCGGCGATGTAGCGCATCACTCCGATGATAGTACGGTTCGCCCACCACAGACGACGGCTGGCTTCGTTGTGGTTCACCGGTGGCGGGCCATCACCCTCGTACCTGGCGAGCTCCCTTTCCCGCCTATTAGCGAAGAAGGCATTCCAGGTGTCGTAGTTGTCGGGATCCCACTGGGGATCCATTCGCTGCTCCGGCGTGAGCTCGTGGTAGAAGTGGTTTGTGATGGCCGCCTGGCGTGCGGAACCTTGAGGGACAGGAACCCCTCCAGCGCTCAGCATCCAGCCGGCGGGCGGCCGGTAGCCTGGCGTACAAGGGTAGCTGGAGGCGCACAGTGCCTCGGTCTCCTCGAGGGTCAGAATGGCCTAGTAGGCGTTGTCCATTGTTCTAAGAGAGGAAGGTGTGGATGTGTGGATAGCCATGGCACGATCACCCTAAATATAGAGGGAAAGGGCGGGAAAACTTGGCGTGAATCTTTGGGAAATGGCGGGAAATATCTTTAGTCCCGGTTTGTGACTACATCCGGGATTAAATGGATATTATATTAAGATTCATTATATTTTTCTGATAATAATAGACATATTATTTGTGTTATTTGGATTATTACAATAAAAGATATGATTTTCCAAAGTTTTTATATTTGATTTGAATTAAAAAAAAGAAAATTTATAAATGAAATAATTTATAAATGATGCAAACAGATAAATGGATATTATATTAAGATTCATTATATTTTTCTAATAATAATAGACATATTATTTGTGTTATTTGGATTATTACAATAAAAGATATGATTTTCCAAAGTTTTTATATTTGATTTGAATTAAAAAGAAAATTTACAAATGAAATAATTTATAAATGATGCAAACAGATAAATGGATATTATATTAAAATTCTTTATATTTTTCTGATAATAATAGACATATTATTTGTTTTATTTGGATTATTACAATAAAAGATATGATTTTTCAAAGTTTTTATATTAGTTTTAAATTAAAAAAGAAAATTTACAAATGAAATAATTTATAAATGATGCAAACAGATAAATGGATATTATATAAATTTTTTTATATTTTTCTGATAATAATAGAATATTATTTATTTTATTTGGATTATTACAATAAGAGATATGATTTTTCAAAGTTTTTATATTAGTTTTGAATTAAAAAAGAAAATTTATAAATGAAATAATTTATAAATGATGCAAACAGATAAATGGATATTATATTAAAATTCTTTATATTTTTCTGATAATAATAGACATATTATTTGTTTTATTTGGATTATTACAAAAAAAGATATGATTTTTCAAAGTTCTTATATTAGTTTTGAATTAAAAAAGAAAATTTACAAATGAAATAATTTATAAATGATGCAAACAGATAAATGGATATTATATTAAAATTCTTTATATTTTTCTGATAATAATAGACATATTATTTGTTTTATTTGGATTATTACAAAAAAAGATATGATTTTTCAAAGTTTTTATATTAGTTTTGAATTAAAAAAGAAAATTTACAAATGAAATAATTTATAAATGATGCAAACAGATAAATGGATATTATATTAAAATTCTTTATATTTTTCTAATAATAATAGACATATTATTTGTTTTATTTGGATTATTAGAATAAAAGATAAGATTTTTCAAAGTTTTTATATTAGTTTTGAATTAAAAAAGAAAATTTACAAATGAAATAATTTATAAATGATGCAAACAGATAAATAGATATTATATTAAAATTCTTTATATTTTTCTGGTAATAATAGACATATTATTTGTTTTATTTGGATTATTACAACAAAAGATATGATTTTTCAAAGTTTTTATATTAGTTTTGAATTAAAAAAGAAAATTTACAAATGAAATAATTTATAAATGATGCAAACAGATAAATGGATATTATATTAAAATTATTTATATTTTTCTGATAATAATAGACATATTATTTGTTTTATTTGGATTATTACAAAAAAAGATATGATTTTTCAAAGTTTTTATATTAGTTTTGAATTAAAAAAGAAAATTTACAAATGAAATAATTTATAAATGATGCAAACAGATAAATGGATATTATATTAAAATTCTTTATATTTTTCTGATAATAATAGACATATTATTTGTTTTATTTGGATTATTACAATAAAAGATATGATTTTTCAAAGTTTTTATATTAGTTTTGAATTAAAAAAGAAAATTTAAAAAAACAAACAGTCGCGGGTCGTGGATGGACCTGGGACTAAAGGGTGAGTGCGCGCACGAAAACGAAGCAGCCGAAAAAGATCTTTAGTCCTAGGCCGTGGCTTAGCCCGCGACTAAAGGGGGTCTTTAGTCGCGGGTTAAGCCACGGCCCGTGACTAAAGACCCTTTAGTCGCGGGCGGTGGCTTAGCCCGGGACTAAAGGGGTGGGGGTATAAGTAACTTGCGCCCACCCCTGGCCTCCCCCACCCAGCACTTGGCGAAATCGACGAGGAGACTCGCGCAGACGACGGCGAGAGATCGATCGACGCAGGGGAGGTGCTGCCGGATTCCACCGCGCCGCCGCCCATCTCCGGCCACCACCCTGCCGTGCCGCCACGTGCTGTACCGCAGAGCCTCACCGAAGGAATCGAAGCCCCGCGTCCCCAGTCGAGCTCCCCGTCCGCTCCTTCCCTGTCTCCGGCCGCCGCGTTCGTCGCTAATTCCGGCCACCCTCGACCTCCCTCGGCCTCGCTGACCTCAGGCACCCTCCTGCTTCCTTCCTCTTCCTTGTTCGTCGTCCCGCCCGCCATCAATCGCCGTCCCGTGCGCGCCGCCGTCAACTGGCTCGTGAAAATAATCAACCCCCCCGGTCCCTCTTGCTTGCGTGACATGCTGAGGTGGCCAGTACCCCACTGGTCAGTCATAGTGGCTAGGCTTAGTAGCGGTACAAAAAGTTTAACCCCCTCTGTTGATATCATAATGATGAAATAACCCTTTTTAGTAATTCCAGAATTTGATTAAATATTGTAAATTTAATAACTTTTAATTTATAAGTCAGAAAAATACAAATAATATATCAAAATATTCAGAAAATTGAAACCTAGGTATCTATATAATCATGCACCCCTCTCATATGTTTAATTAGAAGAACTATGCACCCCTCTCATATGTTCCGGAGTTTTCCCGAGTTAGGGTTTTCACCCCTCGGAACCCCGATTAATTTGCCGAGCATGTTTTAGGGTTTCAATTCAATGCAATTCAACTTGTCATATCATCATACTTGCTTGAGCATTGCATCGATGCCATGTGTTGATTGTTTCCCCTTTATTTTTTTCTGGTGTTTGGTGCTTCTCGGTAGAATACGATATCGAGATCGAGATCGAAGCCCTTTAGGATTAGGGTTATTTTTTTGTTTAAGTTATTATAATTAGGATTATATTGTTTTAGTTATTAGTATTATTGTTTTTTCTAACCTTTTTAACTCTCTTTTTGTTATAGATAATTAAGTCATGGATCCATCCGAAGATCCTGGTCGCATCAGTGAAGGTTTTTTTCAGGGCATGATAAGAGGTCAAATTCCTCTTATTACGGGCACGGCCCAAGATATTTTGCTCGAGGAAGAGATATCCTCATATCTAGATCCATCCGGTGATGGACTAGAGGAAAACCAAGGGGAAGACCAGATGGACGAAGGGCAAACAAATAACAACAATAATGATGGCCCCTCGACAGGATCCGGCGAGGTACATATATATATATATATATAAAGTCTCGTGTTACCTCTATTCATTAACTGATCTAGATATATATTAATCACTCTCTCTTCTTATTTTAGCCCACCGGATCGAAGCAATCGACAGCTCGAACGAAACGAGGGCCGAACAAAAAGTTGGATGGTAATCAGAGGTTCACCATCGAAGAAATAGATGATGATGGTGAACCGATTGCTCCAGAGAAGCACCGGAGGATGTTTATAAATCAATGCGGGGTGCTTGTTAGGGACAACCTGCTGATCACCATCCAAGAATGGATAAGTCAAAGAAAGTCGGTGAAGAATCGAACAACTATGTCACCGATGATGCCAAAGATGACCTTTGGAAGAAGCTCATAGCGCATTTCATACTACCTCCAAAGTATGAGGAATTTGAGGTAGATGGTCTTACCCCAAGGCTGGGTAGGCTTGAAAATAGAGCGAAAGTCAAGGAGTGGGCACTAATCAAGATGGCTGAACTGTACCGGAACCACAAGAAAAATTTATACGCGAAATATGTCACGAAAAGAAAACTCCAGACTTCAAAGGAGTAAACGAGAAGTTGAGAGAACAGTGGCCCGATTTTTTACAGTACAAGCAATCTGATAAAGCAAAGGCAAAGTCGGCAAAGAACTCGTTAAATGCTGCCAACAAGAAATACCATCATAAAATGGGGACAGGTGGCTACAAGAGTGCCATCCCTAAGTGGGAAACTATGGAGAAGGATATGAGGGCTAGAGGCGTCACTCCTGGTACAGATGGATGGCCCGAGAGGTCAAAGCACTGGTGGTACGGGCACGGGGGATCCTTGGACCCAGAAATAGGGAAGACATTATTTCATGATAAAGTTCTAAAACCCTCCCAAGACCTTATTCAAGCAATGAACGATGCTCAATTGGGATTGTTCCGTCCCGAGAGAGAGAATGACGAGCTGACACGCGCCCTAGGGAATCCTGAAAAGGGAGGACGAACACGTGGAAGAAAGGGTTTCCTCAGTACGATGCCAGTTACAGAAGCCGTCAGAGAAAGAAGGACCGAGAGGCAGACCAGATCTCCAGGGTAGAGCAGGACCTAGCTGATCTGAAGAACCTCATGCATGAAATTAGCCAAAGGCCGCCGTCGTCAACTCACCCGTGGTCTGATGATCCTGCATTGATCTTAGCCAACGGAGAAGCAGCGTGGCTTCCACGGAGGTCCGTGCTGATGATCAAGCACTGCTGGATGATGCACCGGCTCCTCACTACCCTGTTGATGATGTCAGAGAGATGGCACAATGTGAGCTACATCAGCCAATGAACAAATTGTCCTTCAAGGTGGCGATCGGCACTGCTTTACCTTGTCTACCTGGAGCACTCCACCATTCACTTCCGATTCCACCAGGCTATGCTTATGTCACGGTGGATGACATAGTGGAGGATTTTGCGGACCTAGAGATTGAAATCGCTACGCCTGAAGGCCTTACGAAACTAGGAGATGTCAAGCGCAACATCATTCTATGGAATAAGAAGTACATCAAGTTTCCAGGCTCGGCGCCAAGGCCACCGACTCCAAGGAATCCAAATCCACCCCGCATCGAATATCGTCAACCTCCAAGTCCACCCTAACCCGATTATCGCCAACCTCCAAGTCCACCCCGCCCCGCTGATGATGCCGCAGCAGGAGTACATCAACTCGATCTCTGCATCCGCCTCCGTGCAATACTACTACCTCGTCGAAGAAACGGAAGTTCGACGGTCCCGCGTGCCCCACATCGAAGAAAGGTCAAACGCTGAAGATAGTCGATATCCCGCCGGCTCTTCCAAAGAGACCTTATGACAAGACCGACGAGGAAACTAACGCGGATGTGGCTGCCCAAGTTATGGCGCATTTTGCACCCAAAAAGCCTGAGCCAAAGCCGGTATATAACGAAAAAACAAAAAAGTGGGCTAAGTCCTTTCTTGAGCAACCATCCCAGATATCGATGAATTTGTAATCACACTATGACCGGGAGATTATTAAGCAAGCACAGAAGAAAAAAATCACAAGTGCAAAAAGCCGGAAGCAAGTTGCCCAGCTCGGAGCATAGAAGAATCAATCGGTCGCCCCGCTCAAAGTCATTTCAAACCTCGACAAGGCAGTCAGAGCTGAAGTGGATATGGACATGCAAATAATGGACCCTAGAGCCCGTAATAATGCTGCACTTATGGGAATCACTGTATCGGAGGCCAAAGCACTTGCTAACGAAGCAAATGTCTCTTGGTCAATATTTAGGCTATGAAGATACGCTAGTGGGTCAGATAGTACGGCAGTATGTCCAAGGGCAGCCTCTAGTCAGTAATGAGGAGCTCGCGCGTCTATCCACACTTATGCGAAATCTGCATGAATGGTACATGTCGCAAGCAGAAAAAAAGCATCATAAAGATTGGTTTCCGGTGGACGTTAGAAAGGAGCATCACTTCAAACCATACTCGATACAGGTTGAAATGACCGAACTATTTCAGTTATACAACCAGTGCGCCCTCGACAAATCTATCATTGGTGGCTACTGTGTGTAAGTTATTTATTTCTATAATTAAGTTTGTAGCTTTAGCTCGTTCATTGCATTTAATATATTATCCTAACTATATATCCTTTTGTATGATGATATTATATTCCGCATAATGAAGATGCTTGAATGCAAAAGAGCTAGAATATACGACGTTGGGTTCATTGACCCATATATCATTAATGAATATACGTTAAAGAATCACCCCAAAGACGTGGGGGAAGACCTGTCCAGGTTCTTAACCGAGCATAATTTTGTTAAGGAAATACTATTTCCTTACAACTTCAACTGAGTGTTTATATTTTGTACACATTTTATTTTTGCTTACTAGATGAGCTATGCATGTATGCTTATGTAAATGTCCGCAGATTCCACTGGATCTTGCTAAACATTCAAGTTGACAACTCCCTAGCTGAAGTCCACGACTCATTAATTTGGGACCAAGAGAAGTGGAGCGACATGAAAGCAATGCTCCATAAGTAATTTCAATCATTATCGCATTATATCGTCCACTTTCATTCATTTCCTGATATCAAGTAACTAATAACTCCTTTGTTCATTTTCTTTGTCGAGCAGGTGTTGGACACGGTTCAGACAGAAAATACCAGGTCCATTCAAAGAGGAGCTAACTTATAAAATGGCGAAGAGTTTACAGCAGCCACCGGGAACTCATTTATGTCGATACTACGTCTGCGAGTACATCCGCGAGTTGACCAGTGAGCGAAAAGTTGACTCACATTATATTTATGATTTGCGAGAGAAACTAGAGCCAGACCAGCGCATAAGAGGAATTCAAGAGGAGCTGGCGGGATTAATGATGAAGGAAGTCCTTGATGTACATGGAGAGCATTATGCGGATGACGTGGAACTCGATTTGCCTTAGTCATCTCCATGTAGCTCATATGATATATATATTCATCAATGACCATGTAATTTCAAAACATTTCTTCGTTTTTATATGATTGATTATATGTATGCTTGCAAGGGATCGATCTTATATAAATGCATCGACGTGTAGTGTATATAGTAGCGTATAATATGTCTACTGAAATATATGTTTGTTATAGTGAAATACAAAACAAAAAAGGAACAAAATGGCAAAAAAAAAGGAAAAACACAATCTCTGCCGCGGCAGAGAAATGTGGTGTTTCTCTGCCGCGGCAGGAAACCTTTTAGTCCCGGGTGGTGTTACATCCCGGGACTAAAGGGTTTCCGCCCCCCGCGCCGCTGAAACAGCCACGTGGCTGTTATCAGTCGCGGACCGTTGCGAGCCGGGACTAGAGGGGGGCCTCTAGTCCCGTTTTCGCAGTCCCGGGCCCAAAACCGGGACTAGAGCCCGTTGCGGCCCGGGACTGGAGGCCCTTTTTCCACGAGTGCTATTGCCCACGCTTTGGGGTTCGAGAGCGATTTACAACTTTGAGCGGTATGACGAGAAACTCGTAGTTTTTGTGTTTGATGGTCGTTTTAATGGGCTGTTAACCACTGTTTTGGGGTTCCAGGGCGATTTACATGTTTCAAATTTATGACAAAAAAATTCTTCTTTTTAGCGTCTTATGGGCATTTTCATGAGTTATTGCCCATAGTTTTGTGGTCCAGGGAAATTTACATGTTTAAGAGGTATAGACCCAAAAGTCGTCGTTTTTGTGTTTGATGGTCGTTTTAAATTTATGAAAAAAAATCTCCTTTTTAGCATCTTATGGGCATTTTTATGAGTTATTGCCCATAGTTTTGGGGTTCTAGCGCAATTTACATGTTTGAGAGGTATAGACCAAGAAGTCATCGTTTTTGCTTTTTATGGCTGTTTTTATGAGCTATTGCCCACAGTTTTGGGATTCAAGGGCGATTTACGTGTTTTAGAGTTATGACCAAAAACTCGTCGTTTTTGCATTTCATGGCCATTTTCATGAGGTATTGCCCATAGTATTGGGTTCTAGGGTGATTAACATGTTTCAGAGTTATGACAAAAAAACTTGTCTTTTTGCGTTGTATGGCCGTTTTAATGAGCTAATGCCCACAGTTTTGGCGTTCCAGGTCAATTTACATGTTTTAGAGTTATGACCAAAAATTCATCCTTTTGAGTTTGATGGCCGTTTTAATGAGGTATTTCCCACATTTTTGGGGTCCAGGGAGATTTACAAGTTTGAGCGGTATGACGAGAAACTCGTCGTTTTTGCGTTTGATGGTCGTTTTAATGAGCTGTTACCCACGGTTTTGGGGTTCCAGGGCGACTTACATGTTTCAAATTTATGACAAAAAAATCTTCTCTTTTAGCATCTTATGGGCATTTTCATGAGTTATCGCCCATAGTTTTGGGGTTCCAGGGCAATTTACATGTTTGAGAGGTATAGACCAAAAAGTCGTTGTTTTTGAGTTTTACGGCCATTTTCATGACCAATTGCCCACTGTTTAGGGGTTCCAGGACGATTTACATGTTTGAGAGATATTACCAAAAACTCGTCGTTTTTTGTGTTTTAAGGCCGCCTCCATGAGCTATTGCCCACGGTTTTGGGGTTCCAGGGCGATTTACAAGTTTGAGAGGCATGACCAGAAACTCATCGTTTTTGCATTTGATGGTCGTTTTAATGAG
Organism: Avena atlantica; assembly: GCA_910589765.1. NCBI lineage: Eukaryota > Viridiplantae > Streptophyta > Magnoliopsida > Poales > Poaceae > Avena > Avena atlantica. Next base: position 527,503,379 of record OU342733.1, read on the forward strand.
CTGTTACCCACTATTTTGGGGTTCCAGGGCGATTTACATGTTTCAAATTTATGACTAAATTTTTTTCCTTTTAGCGTCTTATGGGTTTTCATGAGTTATTGCCCATAGTTTTGGGGATCCAGGGCAATATACATGTTTGAGAGGTATAGACCAAAAGGTCGTCGTTTTTGTGTTTTATGGCCATTTTTATGAGCTAGTGCCCACAGTTTTGGGGTTCTTGCGAAATTTACATGTTTGAGAGGTATAGACCAAGAAGTCATCGTTTTTTTATGGCCGTTTTTATAAGCTATTGCCCAAGGTTTTGGGGTTCTAGGGCGATTTACATGTTTTAGAGTTATGACCAAAAACTCGTCGTTTTTGTATTTCATGGCCATTTTCATGAGCTATTTCCCATAGTATTGGGTTCCAGGGATGATTTACATGTTTCAGAGTTATGACAAAAAAACTTGTCTTTTTGCGTTGTATGGCCGTTTTAATGAGCTAATGCCCACAGTTTTGGGGTTCCAGGTCGATTTACATGTTTTACAGTTATGACCAAAAATTCGTCCTTTTGAGTTTTATGGCCGTTTTAATGAGCTATTGCCCACATTTTTGGGGTTCCAAGGTGATTTACGAGTTTGAGCGGTATGACGAGAAACTCGTCGTGTTTGCGTTTGATGGTCGTTTTAATGAGCTGTTACCGACTATTTTGGGGTTCCAGGTTGATTTACATGTTTCAAATTTATGAGAAAAATTCTTCTTTTTAGCATCTTATGGGCATTTTCATGAGTTATTGCCCATAGTTTTGGGGTTCCAGGGAAATTTACATGTTTGGGAGGTATATACCAAAATGTCGTTGTTTTTTAGTTTTATGGCCATTTTCATGACATATTGCCCATTGTTTAGGTGTTCCAGAACGATTTACATGTTTGAGAGATATTATCAAAAAATCGTCGTTTTTTGTGTTTTAAGGCCGCCTCCATGAGCTATTGCCCATGGTTTTGGGGTTCCAGGGCGATTTACAAGTTTGAGAGGTATGACCAGAAACTCGTCGTTTTTGCGTTTGATGGTCGTTCTAATGAGCTGTTACCCACTATTTTGGGGTTTCAGGGCGATTTACATGTTTCAAATTTGTGACTAAAAATTCTTCTTTTTAGTCTATTATAGGTTTTCATGAGTTATTGCCCATAGTTTTGGGGATCCAAGGCAACATGTTTAGGAGGTATAGACCAAAAAGTCGTTTTTTGTGTTTGATGGCCACTTTTATGAGCTATTGCCCACAGTTTTGGGGTTCTAGCGCAATTTACATGTTTGAGAGGTATAGACCAAGAAGTCGTCATTTTTTCTTTGTATGGCCGTTTTGGCGTGCCAAGGTGATTTACATGTTTGAGCGATATGACGAGAAACTCGTCGTTTTTGCCTTTGATGGTCGTTTTAATGAGCTGTTACCCACTGTTTTGGGGTTCCAGGGCGATTTACTTGTTTCAAATTTATGACAAAATATTCTTCTTTTTAGCATCTCATGGGCATTTTCATGAGTTATTGCCCATAGTTTTGGGGTTCCAGGGCAATATACATGTTTTAGAGGTATAGACCAAAAAGTCGTTGTTTTTGAGTTTATGGCCATTTCCTATTGCCCATTGTTTAGGGGTTCCAGGACGATTTACATTTTTGAGAGATATTATCAAAAACTCGTCGTTTTTTGTGTTTTAAGGCCGCCTCCATGAGCTATTGCCCACGGTTTTGGGGTTCCAGGGCGATTTACAAGTTTGAGAGGTATGACCAGAAACTCGTCGTTTTTGCGTTTGATGGTCGTTTTAATCAGCTGTTACCCACAATTTTGGGGTTCTAGGGCGATTTACATGTTTAAAATTTATGACTAAGAATTCTTCTTTTTAGCGTCTTGTGGGTTTTTCTGAGTTATTGCCCATAGTTTTGGGGATCCAGGGAAATTTACATGTTTGAGAGGTATAAACCAAAAAGTCGTCGTTTTTACTTTTTATGGCCATTTTTATGAGCTATTGCCCATAGTTTTGGGGTTCCATGGCGATTTACATGTTTTAGAGTTATGACCAAAACCTCGTCGTTTTTGCATTTCATGGACATTTTCATGAGCTCATAGTATTGGGTTCCGAGGTGATTTACATGTTTCAGAGTTATGACAAAAAAAACTTGTGTTTTTGGGTTGTATGGCCGTTTTAATGAGCTAATGCCCACCGTTTCGGGCTTCCAGGGCGATTTACAAGTTTGAGCGGTATGACGAGAAACTCGTCGTTTTTGCGTTTGATGGTCGTTTTAATGAGTTGTTACCCACTGTTTTGGGGTTCCAGGTTGATTTACATGCTTCAAATTTATGACAAAAAATCTTCTTTTTAGCATCTTTTGGGCATTTTCATGAGTTATTGCCCAGAGTTTTGGGGTTCCAGGGAAATTTACATGTTTGAGAGTTATGACCAAAAACTCGTCTTTTTGCGTTTTATAGTCGTTTTCATGAGTTATTGCCCATAGTTGTGGGGTTCCAGGGTGATTTACATGTTTGAGAAATATTACCAATAACTCGTCGTTTTTTTGTGTTTTAAGGCCGCCTCCATGAGCTAATGCCAACGGTTTTGGGGTTCCAGGGCGATTTACAAGTTTGAGAGGTATGACGAGAAACTCGTCGTTTTTGCATTTGATGGTCGTTTTAATGAGCTGTTACCCACTATTTTGGGTTCTAGGGCGATTTACATGTTTCAAATTGATGACTAAAAATTCTTCTTTTTAGCGTCTTATGGGTTTTCATGAGTTATTGCTCATAGTTTTTGGGATCGAGGGCAATTTACATGTTTGACAGGTATAGACCAAAAAGTCGTCGTTTTTGTCTTTTATGGCCATTTTTAAGATCTATTGCCCACAGTTTTGGGGTTCTACGGCAATTTACATGTTTGAGAGGTATAGACCAATAAGTCGTCGTTTTTGCTTTTTATGGCCGTTCTCATGAGCTATTGCCCACAGTTTGGGGGTTCAAGGGCGATTTACATGTTTTAGAGTTATGACCAAAAACTCGTCCTTTTTGCATTTCATGGCCATTTAATGAGCTATTGCCCATAGTATTGGGTTAAAGGGTGATTTACATGTTTCAGAGTTATGACAAAAAAAACTTGTCTTTTTGCGTTATATGGCCGTTTAATGAGCTAATGCCCACAGTTTTGGGGTTCCAGGTCGATTTACATGTTTTAGAGTTATGACCAAAAATTCGTCCTTTTGAGTTTTATGGTCGTTTTAATGAGCTATTGCCCATATTTTTGGGGTTCCAGGGCAATTTACAAGTTTGAGAGGTATGACGAGAAACTCGCCGTTTTTGCGTTTGATGGTCGTTTTAATGAGCTGTTATCCACTGTTTTGGAGTTTCAGGGCGATTTACATGTTTCAAATTTATGACAAAAAATTCTTCTTTTCAGCATCTTATGGGCATTTTCATGAGTTATTGCCCATAGTTTTGGGGTTCCAGGGCAATTACATGTTTGAGAGGTATAGACCAAAATGTCGTTGTTTTTGAGTTTTATGGCCATTTTCATGACCTATTGCCCACTGTTTAGGGGTTTCAGAACGATTTACATGTTTGAGAGGTATGACCAAAAAGTCGTCGTTTTTGCTTTTTATGGTCGTTTTTATGAGCTATTGCCCACGGTTTTGGGGTTCCAGGGCGATTTACATGTTTGAGAGGTATGACCAAAAACCAAGGTAAGAAATAGTGCGCTATGGTATTTAGCGCCCGGCTTCCCAGGATGCTATACACGCTATAGTATGTTATAGCACGTGCTATTTAAAATAGCGTTTACAAAAGAAATGACATGTTTAGTCTAAACATAAATGATTTCATCATCTAAAATCTGCTAAGGAACAATTACATCCATGACAAAGTGAAGAATAATCCATGATATAAAAACAGAGTCACACAGTCAGATTGTCACAGTCTTATCGATATCAGTCACATACCCATAAAAATGTCAAGAATAGAGAAAAAGATAGTTTTAAGGTAGCCTAACAACAACATAGCATGAAGCATTATTCATAATCATATGGAGAATGCATGTGGAAGTCATCTTCTAAATCACAGGATGAACTACCAGAATGCAATTCTTCATTCAAATAAAAAAGAAGGAGCTTGTTGTTCCTAGGGTGGGAAACTCTCTTTCTTTTTGATGTAGCTACTTGTTCAGCTTGAGCTACAACTTCAGCTTGCACAACACATGTGATCCACTCATTATCTTCATATTCTATTACATTAGCAAATATGTTGTCTTCATGTGGGTCCCTATTTTTCATCCCTAGCGAACTGGAGAAGCACCGCCACCACCACTCGCGAACTAGAGAAGCATCGCCGCCGCTCGCGAGCCAATTTGGTGGCTGTAGGAACAATCTGGTGGGGGGTTTGGGATTAGGTTTTCCTATGACTAGGGAATGGTTTTGGACTTTTAGGACGATGGGCTAGAGTGTAGTTTTTGGATTTTTTTTTCAGCACTAAAAATATAAAGACACTAAAATGTTTTGATAAATAGCATGATTTAGCGAGCTATTTTTACATTAGCGACATAGCGTCTAAAATAGCTTAAACGTAGCGTCGACGCTCCAAATTTGCTATAGCCTGCTATAACATGCGCTATAGCGCGCTATTTTTTCCTTGCCAAAAACTCGTCGTTTTTGCATTTCGTGGCCATTTTCAGGAGCTATTGCCCATAGTTTTGGCTACCAGGGTGGTTTACATATTTCAGAGTTACCGAAAACTTGTCTTTTGCGTTTTATGGTCGTTTTAATGAGCTACTGCCCACAGTTTTGGGGTTCCAGGTCAATTTACATGTTTTAGAGTTATGACCAAAAACTCGTCTTTTAGTGTTTTATGGCCGTTTTCGTGAGTTATTGCCCACGATTTTGGGGTTCTAGGGAGATTACATGTTTGAGAGATATGACCAAAAACTCGTCATTTTTTGCATTTTACGGCCGCCTCGATGAGCTATTACCCACAATTTTGGGGTTCTAGGGCGATTTACATTTTTCAAATTTATGACAAAAAATTCATATTTTATCGTTTTATGGCCATTTTCACGAGTTATTGCCCATAGTTTTGGTTTCCAGGGAAATTTACATGTTTGAGAGCTATAGACCAAAAACTCGTTGTTTTTGTGTTTTATGTCTGTTTTCATGAGCTATTGCCCATGGTTTTTGGATTCCAGGGCGATTTACATGTTTAAGAGGTATGACCAAAAAGTCGTAGTTTTTGACTTTTATGGCCGTTTTCATGAGCTATTGCCCACAGTTTTGGGGTTCCGGGGCGATTTACATGTTTGGGAGGTATAAGCAAAATCTCGTCTTTTTAAGTTTCATGGCTGTTTTCATGAGTTATTACCCATGGTTTTAGGGTTCTAGGGCGATTAATGCCGCATGATGTGACCACCGTTCCGAGGATTTAGCCTGCCTCCGTCGCCGGATGAGCTGAGCAGCATGGGGAATGGCAGATCATCGTACTCTGAAAGAATTGTTGGATACATGCAGGTGAGTTACTCTTCTATTTGCTTTTCGCACTAACTATATATGCAATCTGTCTATAGACCTGAAAGAGATAGATCGAACCTAGAATTGTTTGCTGGCCAAACGCTGAAAGACAAGTTCTTATTTTTTTCCCAAATTTATGTCAACTAGGGCCCCAGAGGCCTCTTACGTGGTTTCGGTACACGTCAATGGATACCAACCGCGAATACCAAATGTGAAGGCCAAGTGGAATTCTGGTACTCATGTCGCGATTAAAGAAGCACTGGCGCAAATTTGCACTATCCCTGCCACGGTTGCTGCTCTGCGTAAACATATTGAAATGGGGCCAACGGAGATTGCTCGGTTCAGCTTCATCGATAAACAACGCGGAAAGGTCACTATAAAGCATGACAGTCAGATGTCCGGGTTGCTGAAATGGTTTCCGCACATTCGAATGTTTCTCCTAGAATGTAGAATAGTGGATGTGGAAGCTTCTTCCACTACTAGTGGCCCTACTATTCAAGCTCAGGGTGGTCTGACTCGAAGCCCCGCTGATGTTAAGCAAAATGTGCTTCGCCATCTGCGCCATGCTTCTGCCGTGCAAACTCCTCGCAGGAGTTCCCGTTTTACCGTGGTGCAAGACCCTGTTGTGGATGCAGGTCGTGCTTCCGTTGCCAGAACTGCTGCTGTTGTGCAAACTAAGGCTTCGGGAGGCTGCCCCGCTGTTGTGGAATATGCTGGTGTTGTTGCTCATCCTACTGAACCAATCCATGTTGTTGTTGTTGTGCAAATTAAGGCTTCGGGAGCCTGCCCCCTGTTGCCAGAACTGTTGGTGTTGTTGCTCAGCCTGCTACTGACCCCATCCATGCTGCTGTTGTGCAAACTAAGGCTTCGGGAGGTTGCCCCGCTGTTGCCAGAACTGCTGGTGTTGTTTCTTAGCCTGCTATTGAACCAATCCCTGCTGCTGTTTTGCAAACTAAGGCTTTGGGATCCCGCCCCGCTGTTGCCAGAACTACTGGTGTTGTTGCTTAGCCTACTACTGACCCAATCCCTGCATCTGTTGTGCAAACTAAGGCTTCGGGAGGCCGCCCCGCTGTTGTGGAATCTGCTGGTGTTTTACTCAACCTGCTACTGAAACAATCCATACTGCTGTTGTGCAAACTAAGGCTTCGGGAGGCTGCCCCGTTGTTGCCAGAACTGCTGGTGTTGACCAGCCCAAAGAATCAAACTGGGCCCAAGTCCAAGTGACGCAGCTTTGTAGGATATAAGCGATCATACGTGCATGTCAGGTCGACTTGACTTATGGGTGACACATGTGGGTAATTATACCACATAGATATGGGCAAATCGTTTCAAAAAAATGTTAGACCGGAAAAAATACTTCGTCTTTTATTATTAGGTATAGATTTACATCCCTAGATAGAAATAAAAAATATTATGCGTAGCCAACCTCGGGTGCATACCTCCTTTACCGATTTATCCAGAATAGAAACAAATCAAAATTATTTGATTTAACAATTGATCTAGACATGTGGATATATCTTACAGCGTAAAAGATCTGTAATTGAAGATACTATTTCACCAGAGATTGTAGGTACTATATTTGCTTGATCCCACATATATAGATAGAGTCAATATCAAATAGTACTCTATTCGTCTGAAAATAAGTGACTCAAATTTGTGTAGATTTGTTTGTACCTAGACTCATTTTAGTATGTAGATACATGGAAATCTAGACAAAACGACTCCCTTAGGAAGAAGTACAACACTTGGCAATTGTAATCGGCTGTACAGATCCACATTTGATTGTATCAAGCAAATCCCATTTTTTCCCTCTATTTCCTGCAGTTACGCTCTACTCTCTTCCTTGCTATTTATTTGAACCCCAGGTCTTGCCTTAATAGACCGCCATGTGATGAAGATGGCATCCGCTTCTTCGTCGGTACAATTCACGATCCTAAGTCAGCTTCGTTACAGTGTTAGCTCATCTTTAACTCTATGTGCTATCAGCGGGTTTTCTTTTTATCCTAGGAGGCTAGAAGCAATCGTTGTACGAGCTAAGCATGATATATGACAAAGTCACAAAACATATGTCCAACTGGCAAAAGATAAGCAACAATGCCCCGTTGAGCCGGAGATCAGATATGGTGTTAGGCTGTTGGTCATATATAGGACCATGCCCAAATTATATGCGCATCAATTGGTTATGTGATGTTGTGTGCTTATAGTCGGTTGAGTGTATCCGTGGGGCTGGAGAATTAGCAAAGAAAAACCTTATATGTTCGCATGCTATTTTGCAACCAATTGATTATGTTTTGAATGGAAGGAAAGGCGATGATGTCTGCACAGAACTTCACTTTATTTGTGGAGTGTGAAACTTTGTTTGTACGATATGCAATGATTTTGTAGAATGGTTGGTTACAAGGTAAATTATATGGGGACATCACTAAAAGAGCACTACCAATAGGTCTATAGTGACACCTAGATTCTTAATGTTTATAGAGTCGGTTGGGTCTCCTTTTTTCTTATGATGTTTTGCCTAATAAATTTCTCTGAATTAATTTGTTGATACAAAATAATGGGCCATTAGAATATTGCCTACTGTCCTTAGGTAGGATACATTAGATGTTGTGCAGAGAACAAAAGGATAGACATGGGATGAAAATGATGTTGGATTGATTTGAGTCATGGAAAGATGAATCTGGCATAATTTAGTCATCACGTTTTGCTTCCTCAATGCAAAGAGCAAATAAATCCAGCTTGAGTTCACTTAGATTTCAATTGAGGGTTTTATTGCTATGTTTAATACATTAAGGTGAATTTTAGTGCCCATTGTTATATTTTCTTCATTTGAACGACGCCTCATCTTAACTAATCATTACCAACATTGATAAATAAGAATATATATTTGATATGATACTTTATATAAAAGATACTCTTTGTAGCATTCCAAGTTATTGTCGGTATGTGAAATTGATTGGAGTTTTAGTTGGTCCAAAACTCAGTTGCATGGTCACCCATATATTTTTTAAACAATTAGTGTCAAATGAAAGAGAGAGATCCAGTGTAGATGTTTATGAATGTAGAGGCTCAATGGTCATTACTAGGTATTTCTTACACAGGAGCGGGCGATGATCAAACAGAATCAATATCAATACAAAACTAATGTCTTATAGATCTTCATATATGTTAAATGATACAAAAGCATATGTCAGCAAGAGCATATAACAAACTTGGCTTGGAGTAGGAAATAAATGACAATCTAGAAAGGTTGCAGACAGCTTTTCCCAACTTCCACTACACGATGGACCAACTGTGGAGGCTCAAAAACTGCCGGCATTCATGGACGATATAAAATACATAATCAAATAGTCCGAAATACAAGAATATCACTAAACTTTGGTTACAAATATTTCATAATTATTTTCTTAATTTTTTAAGAAAGGTACATGTAAAAAATTATGGTCAAATTTTTGTCGTGGAACATTTCATGTCTAAAGACCGATAAAGAGTGTTTTATATCTTAGATTAAAGAAAAAGGAAAAGAGGAAGAAATGTGGAATTTTGTGTATTTTACCAAATGAAGGTCACAATGTTTAGAAGTACACCTAATTGATTTTACATGGGGATTAATTGAAGACGAAGATAAGTGAAATCAATGGCATAAAGAAAACTATGAAGCGGATAGTTTGTACAAAGATATAGACTATTATAGTGCATTTTGTGGTTTTTTAATTCATAAAAAATATTGATCTGCACGGTGCTTTTTCTAAATGGAATTTCATCACTTATCTGTATAATTTGTGATTATTAATCATGTCTCTTATGCATGTGATGTTCTACTTAGCATCAAATGGCTATAGAAAATATCATTTTCTTTTAGATAATATATATAATATATAAAAATTTCAGTTACTTTTGATATATTAAATATGACGTCCTCGCAAGAGGGCCATATTGCTAGTTCTTCCATGGAACAAGAAAACGTATGCCTACTGTAGACCCGTCAGATCAAATAGCTAGGAGAGGTATACGAGGTGGACGTGGATGCGGATGAACTAGGCTTCACTGATTACATGAGGCTAGGCGCATGAACACCAAAATTACTACCATGGTCAAGGTATAACCAGGAGACACTTTATGACCTGCTCTATAAAGGAGTTCCACTCTTTTTCTTTTCAGACTTCCTGCAACATTCCTTGACTCGTACACATATGAAACATGATCGAATCCCATCCATGGTTGGTGGACTTTGTGTCCCGCATTGCTTATCTGTTAGCCGAACGAGATCTCTAGCGCACTCCTCTTCCTCAAATCCAAGTCCATAACAATAGACATTAATGAGTCTAACCCTCGTCACATCGGGAGAAGCCCCGCCGCGATCTCTGCTGCGCGGATTTTTCCCGACGTCGAGGAGGGAGACGCTCGAAGGGGAGGGGCTGGTATCGGCGCCTAGAGTTTGCATCCCGGGTCGCCCAAGACAAATGACTGGGGGCAGAGCGTTTTTTCAGAAGTAATGCTACACTTATGGGCAGTTTATATACGGAAATGTCCTACGGGATGACGTGGTGAACCACCGGTGCATCGTGATTTGCCAAAAAATCAACCAACTATAATACTTATCCAACTGACGAGGTTTAATCTCGTTAATGCCTATTGTTATGGACTTGGGTTTTGAAGATGATGGGGATGCTGGTTCAAGCCCCCGAAGGGAAACCCTACTCCTGCTTGTCTGCTCTTGATTACGGTAGAACCGAAGGTTATAAGGGTGCGCAGATGCAATCTGGCGTGAGGTGTGTATGAGGTGAGTTGAGATCCTCCTCGCCGTACACTCCTAGGCCTTATATAAATAGGCAGGTCCTGGACGTAGGTCGAGTCGGTTACAAATTAGGGTTTTCCCCTTTAAAATTATATCTATTCTAGTCTTGTTCTCCAAGGATCCGAAGGCGTCATGGTGGGCCAGCCCAAATCTCCATGGGCCGTGTATCTTGTCGTGGTCCTTCCCTTGGGCTGGACCAGGTATGCTAATGTTTTGTACCTGCGGGGTATAACCATGTCACCAACCACGTGAGGCCACGTTTAGTCCGTACGTCTAGTCTGTAGGTTCAGTCTGTAGGTGTAGGATTATCATTTTTTAAGTACTGGCTAATTCAATCAAACCACTCCTACTTGAACCCGTACTTGAAGAAGGGGTGATGCAGTAGCCAGGATCCTCCAACGCTGGCAAACGCATGTCTCCGCCGGAGCTTCTCACTCCATGGACCATAGGCGCCACCATCGGCGGTGGCGTCGACAGACGACGACGTCATCCCACGGAGACCACGGCATGAACTTTGTCGACCAGCAGGATTCCTAGAACTTTGTCTTTGCCGACTGGATGTCGTTGTCGGTGGTGGCGGCGATGGGTTTTCAGAGCTACTCGATGACCAGATGAGTGGCCGTAGCCATGGAGTGGCTCGTTGCATCAACATCACCAGCATGATCACCACCACCACCACCAGAGCGCCCCTGTGGCAACAGGATGGTCGCCAGAGGTGGATACTTTGACCTGCTCAACATGGGCGAGATCTACAACGGGTTCAGCACGTCGAATGATGATTTTCTCTTCTGAAACTTAGAACTCTAATGATGTGATGATCGTGTGGTACAGGAAAAAACGTCATTCTTTATGTTGATGTTGTGCATGAAAATGGAAAGATTAATTTTCTTCTTCTTCTGTGTAAGGGAAATGTGACCGCGTTAGACGGAATACCCATAGGTTGAACATTATTCTTTTGTTGTTGTTTTTATGCAATAGACAAACATACACTACTGCTTCGGTGTCCCCCCCCCCCCCCCCCCCACCCCCTCCTTTTCAAACTTTGACAATAAAAACTCGATGCTGACTTGTTTCGAAGACCGTACGAACCCACCCGAAGTCTGTATGATCCTCTTAGATCTGTACTCACCGTGTACGTGGAGTATATCCATCTCAACCGAGTACACCTATACGGAAGTATATGGGTTTCGATGGGTAAAAATAGAACTATTCCATACAAACTTAATTTTGAGAGGGGGAACCGAAGCACACCTCGAAAGCATATCGATTTGTACCGTGTAATGTGCGAATTCGTTCTAATTTCAGTTCCTCAATGAGTAACGACCGGCAGTCTATTTCATCGAGATTGGGACAACCAATTGAGGCATTTTCCCATGTTTGATCCCCAGATACATTGATCCTATGCTTCTGCTTTTGGGTCTACAAATGAATACAAATTGTGGAGTTAATTATGGTCAACAGTGAAAATATTTTGGATAGAAAAGTCCGAATTCACAAAAAAAAATGCCTCCAACCTCATTGCCGGCATGACTTCCCTCGTGGTGTCTCTAGTTCAATAAATAATAGAGAATTATGGTGTCCCAGGAAGTAGAATATTGTGTGGTGAGATGCCAATGTTTCTGGTGCTTCCCAAGCCTAGATGTTAGAAAGTGAGTGTGTTGTGAGGCCATATGGTCCATATGTATGAGGGTAGCATTACTAGCTAACTTCTACTCGAACACACAACTCCATCCTGAAAGGCTTTATTGAGTTGTATGTGTCCTTCAACTCACTAAATGCATCACCCAAGTAGGTAGATTGGCAGTGCACAATGACACGTCCAAGCTGTTAATTCGAAGTCGTATTTAGAGTGGTTCACACCTCTTCTGTCCCAATGGGACACGGGTATTTGTATCTTCAACGCCTGCGGGAATGAAATACATATAAGCATTTTTGTATTTAACCAAAATGAAATGCCTGCTTACAAAAGAGGTGACTGCCAAGTTTTATAGAAAGCTAATAATAGAACACATGTATAAAATCATATACACCTCCGTCCAGAAATAACTGACTTGGGTTTAGGGAGTATAAAAAAGATACATCCATGGATTTTAAACACGATCATTTTTACATCACAAAATATAAGAAAGAAAAAACACCACTGAGCAGTATAATCAACGCCCCCTCATTCAACTACCATCTTTTCCACTTGCCCCAAACACCAGAATATGAATCCTAGTTCGGCCGATGTAGTGCCACGCACTAGGAAACACATATATGTCTAAACCAGTAAATATGGAATAATCACAAACTAGTTTCTCAGTAATGGTGTGGGCTTTAGACGTCCCTAGGTAGCAATGCAAGCTAAACCGGAGAAAGAACGACATCCATTGCCCGTTAGAGCCTGCGTAGAAATATATGAAGGTCTTTTAGACATATCGACGTTAGAACTAAGGATTCAGATTCGCCAAGAGCTCACTAACAAGTCAGGCTAAATATATGAACTGTTTTTCCCTACTACATTCGCTAATGCGTGCAGATGTAATTTACTCCCTCAGTTTTAAAATATAAGATGTTTTAGCTTTATGAAGCAAATGTATCTAGACTACTTTTAGTATATAAGTTCATTCATGTTTGGAGTGAATCTACACACTAAAACAAGTTTAGATACATTCTCTTCACAAACCTAAAACATCTTATATTATGAAACGGAGGATGTACATACCACTAGTAGAAAAAGAGCCATACGTCCATCCTAGCTTGGAGCATTAATCCCGGTTATGGTTGGACCCGGGACTTATGTGAACATTAGTCCCGGTTCCAACGGCTAGAACGTCATACGTCTTTAGTCCCGGGTCAAATGAGACTTTTAGTCCCGGTTCGTATCACCAACCGGGACTAAAAGGGGTGTCCCGATGCCAATCCCTTTAGTCCCGGTTCGTATTACCAACCCGGACTAAAGGGATTGGCACCGGGGCACCCCTTTTAGTTCCGGTTGGTGATACGAACCGGGACTAAAGGTTATAAAAAATTCTAAAAGTAAAATCCCTGTGCTGATTATGGGTGCCCTTTTCTCTAAAAGTAAAAAATTCTAAAAGTAAAATCTTTTAGAAAATCATCGCAACAGCATGATCAATTTTGGAGGAATTAAAGAAACTAGGATTTTGATACAAATATCCACGTGTTTGTGATTTTAGGAACTCTGTAGTTAGGCCATGTACACTGCCAGACGTTTAGATAGACGTTTAACTGATTAAAAACAATACGTACAAAAAAGAAAATTAGGCAAGCGCCCTTGTCCCTCATCGCGTGGCGTTAAACCCGGACGCTAAATAGAGTTTGTTTTTCGCGTCCGTACAGTCCGCCGCAGGAAAAATTAGACGAAGCGCTCAACCTATCAAAACGTGCAGAAAAAATTAGCTCTTTGATTTCAACATACTTAGGCCGTTTTGGATTCTTAAAATTCGAAAAGAAAAAAAATTATTTCAGAAAAAAATTATTTTAGTATTTTTAATGTCATATTTGAATTCCTCGCATTTTTCTAATAATAATGGATATATTATTTGTTAAATTTCGATTTACAGATTTGAAGATATTGTTTATGTCATATTAAATGAATAAATGGAAAAAATGAATAAAATATTAATTTAATTAGTTTTTACTTTCATTAGAATAAAATGTTATTATTAATTATTTATTGTTGTTTACTAAAAATAGTTGTTCTTAATTTCAAAAAATAAAAACGTGTCACATATCGATATGAGTTAATAAGATTGATATACTAGTCTTGACAACAAGATATATTGGTCCTTCGCGCAGGTGGGAGAGATGGAATGAAGAAGTTAAGCGTGCTGGGGGTGGAGTAGTGCTAGGATGGGTGACCGGATGGGAAGTTTGACTATAAGTACAATTTGAACTAAGATTAAGTATAATTAGTGTTAAAAATGAGAGATGTGGGAGATTAACGAGCCAAATAATTCAAAAAATCAAAAAATACCTTTTTTCAAAAAAATTGAAAAAGAAAATCAATTTTTTTAAAAAAAAATTAGAAAAAACTTTTAGTCCAGGTTCGTATTACAAACCGGGACTAAAGGTCCTTCCCCCCTGGCAGGCCACGTGTGCACCCTTTTGTCCCGGTTGGTGGGGCAACCGGGACTAAAGGTTAGGGCTTTAGTCCAGATTACCCCGTCCCGGTTGGGCAACCGGGACTAAAGGCCCATACGAACCGGGATGCATGGAGCTCTTTGTACTAGTGTACATAGCCATACGTAAACTCGAAAGAAAAAACTTTACATGAAACACACTTCTCTTTGTGAATCACCTGCCTTGCAGTGTGAAGACACTGTTGGAATTTGCCCACAGATCAACTACATCAAACTAGACAAACAAGCACGCTCAAAAAATCTTTTGGCCAAGGGCATGTATCGTGCCCGTTCTATTTCTTTATTTTCTCAATATCTTATGGTGTTACAAAAACTCACACAGGACCTCATATATATATACATGTACGACTGAACAACACCAAAACATATCGGACTCTAAGCTAGACCAACTTCAAACCAGACTTGATGGACACTTTCCTAAACTAACTCAAACTTGCCTACCATGATGACCAAGTACTAGTCCAAAACGATTTTACCTACTCATCTGGAACCTACTTTTACTAAGACTCAGACAACTAACTGGACCAGACTAGAGGTAAGATTATTGCTAACAATCTCCTTTTAATCTTGACTTTCCGTCTCTTCGCGCTCCCCCTGATCTTGACTCCTTGCAGCTTCACGACCTTTTGACTCAATTCAACGTATGATCCAGACTCCCAGTCGCGCCGCTATCAGGCAGATACCATAGGTCACCCCACACGCATACATGCCAACGGATCACACACCGTCCCATGTAAAGACAGGTCCTCATTGAAGAGGCTCCCTTCACTGGTCATTGTCCCACTATACGCTTGAGCATCATCCTTCCCGTCGAGACCCTTGGTCGCACCTAGCACCAGACAGCAACACGACGTGACACGCTTCAACTGCAACGGATCCTCACAGAGACAAGCACTTGGACACGACACCGACTTACGAACATGACGCCGACTCAACGTGCTAACCCGCACGACCATGACTCCTTGACTCATACTCTCCCGGAGGACGATCTTGACAAGATTCTCCAGCACCGCACCCTGGTACCACCGCACTCATCAACGATCATCCCCATCCACCACCTTGACGACGACACCTCGCCCGCCGTCTTCCTCCTTGTCGCTCCTCCGAACGATGATCGCTCGCCGCCTCACCGATGACGGCATGCTTGCCGCCTCCACCTGGTCGCCCGCCCCGAGGCGCTAGTAGGGTCACCTCCCCGGGGAAAGCGTGGCTTCAAATCTTTGACCTCGCTCTGCCCACTGATCAACTACATCAAACTAGACAAATAAGCACGCTTAAAAAATCTTGGCCAAGGACACGTATCGTGTCCGTTCTATTTCTTTATTTTCTCAATATCTTACGGTGTTACAAAAACTCACACAGGACCTCGTGTATATATACACGCATGACCGAACAACACCAAAACATATCAGACTCTAAGCTAGACCGACTTCAAACCAGACTTGATGGACACTTTCCTAAACTAACTCAAACTTGCCTACCACAATGACCAAGTACTAGTCCAAAATGATTTTACCTACTCAAACAGACACGTGACACTCCCGCTTCAAGAGAACCAACTCCTGGAGATTTCCCAGATTGGCTTGTCGCTTTCCTTCAAAATATGGTCCTCAACTTGACTGGTAGTTAACCCAGATAATGCATGAAAACAGAAGTTCTATACCTTGTAGTGCACATTATAACTTCTGGAACACCGGCTGAGCAAATATATGTGCTCCTGCATTACCTGTTGCCTCCTAGACCTAACTAGCGAACATCTCCTGGGGAAATGACGACATGCCATTGCCAAGAAAAATACCAGTTGTGTTTATCCGATTCAGTAAAATACCAAACCCTGAATCACAGAAAAGAAAACTGTTCTTACGAGTTGCTCTCGCTTGTCCGAAACTACTAATCTGTTGTAATCTTATAGAGCTGTATCGATGGATGCATGAATAATATCGGTTGCATCTATTCAAAGCCCATGCCTTAAACCTCCCATTACTTCTTACCTATCGTGGTTCTTCAAACTTTAGGTACTTCTGTCACTACTATAAAAAATCGTGGGTGAAGCCACTTGGTACTTGAAACAAATCAACTACGATCAATGTGAGGGCAGGTGTTGGTTCTCCTATATTGTTGCTACAGTGATTAAAATATGTTCCGTTGTCTCGCAGCCTACAAAAGTGTCCATTAATTTTGGGAAATTCAAGTTGGTGCTGCGGTAGAATAAGAGAGAATTCTTTATTTGACACTAATCTTAAATATGTTTCCTTATTTGACACTAGAAAATTTTGACTTCCTTATTTGATATTGGGTGTAAATCTTTTTGACTTATATGACACTACTATTCATTCCTTTGGCTGGTTCCGTCCGTTTTGTTTAGCGTAGAGCAGAGTACCCCTGACTTGGTCGATTCGCTCGCTCGCAAAAAAAAACTAACCTAATCGATCCACCCGATTCGCTGGCTAACCAGGACCCTGTCCCGATCGATGTTGGGTTATCACAATATGCTTCGTTAGATCTGATCAGCTACTGTTGTATAGCTATATACGTTAACACTTCAGATAATGAATGAATGTGTTTTGCACAATTTTCTCTCTCCCTGAGCTCGTTGGGTTCTCACAGTATGTACCGTGCTAATTAATCCAAACGGAGCCGTATTGTACCGTAGGAGCACTAGTAGAAAACGGACCTTTGGTCTAAAGCAAACCAGGACTAATGCCCTGGTTCTAACGGCTAGAAACGGCCACAAGTCCCAGAAGACATTAGTCCCGGTTCGTTGCGGACCTTTAGTCCCGGTTCGTTTAATAAACCGGGGATAAAGGGTCTGGCGCTGGAAAAGAGCAGATGCGTGAACCTTTAGTCCCGGGTCGTTTCTCAAATCGGGACTAAAGGCCTCGACTATATCTTCTTCCCCTTCCTAGCCCGAGTCATTTCAATCTCACACAAGCATCTCTCTCAAATTTTTCCCCTCAAGCTCGAGTTCTTCCTAATTTTTTTCAAGATTTGTGAAGATTTTTTGGCTCCACATCTATCAAGGGTCCTAAGAGGTTAGCAACTTCATCATTTCATCTTTTATTGCTTGTTTTAGCTCATTTCATGCTCTAGAAATGGATATATTTGTGTGGATTCTATCTCTATATATCTGGTTAATTTGGCACATATAGTTCTCGAAATTCATTTGATTCATCGAAGCACATAGATACGTGAGTTCATCCTATCGACATATCTTGGTTTGGCACGTAGTCTTGAAATTCAGACGGTTCACAGTGCATCATGTCACCGTCGAGCAACAAAATATTCTTCTTTCTTGTACCTGTGGTCACAAAATCCATTGCAATAAAAAATAAGTACCTAAACTATGAAGGCACACATATATAGTGGCGCCCTAGCATTTTAGTTGATCATCGGCCAGTTAAGCAATTAAGAACAAAAACATGAACACGTCGAGGAGCTACCAAATTAAATTAGGGAGTGCCTATATGGCGAGCTGCTCGAAGATGTCTAAGGACGAGGCATCCTAAGACATCTTCGAGAAGCTCTGCCGTAGTGGTGTCCTTGCTCACCATCTTTCAGTTTATATATTTTCTAGCTAAATCAGTATGCTGGTGGAGCTAACTAATTTCACATCTTAGGGAGTGCCTCTACGGTGAGCTCCTTGAAGATGTCTGAGGACGAGGACATCTTCGAGAAGCTCCGCCGTAGTGGTGTCTCTGGTCTCGCACACGATCTTCCTTGCAGTTGATAGTTCACAAGGAATCCTATTTATAGATTAAGCAGCACAACATAGTGTCGACACTCACGATATAATATCGACACTCACCCGTGTCATAGTGTCGCCACCCACTGAAACAGTGTCGCCACTCAGTGGCATAGTGTCTCCACTCACGACATATATTGTCGTCACCCACTTTTAGTGCCGATTGGAGTGTCCTTTAGTCCCGGTTGGAGACACCATTCGGGACTAAACGGGCTCAGGTCGGCCCCAGCCTGCCGCAACCCCTTTAGTCCCGGTTGGTGTGTCCAACCGGGACTAAATATGTAGTAGAAAGTTTTTAAATCAGTGCATAGTTGTTTGATGTATACGATGTGTTCTTTTATTTTTAGACTAGTACTACTCTTAGCATCGTGATTTTGTTTGATGAACTTATATAATGCAGATGAGATGGCAATGGATGTATGCTGACCGAATCTCTGACGAGTTCATTAAAGGCATGCGTTCTTTTCTCGTTGTGGTAGAGGCAAACAAGCGGAATGGTTTTATGTGTTGTCCATGTGGTGAGAGTCGGAATCAGAAGGAATACTCTTCCTCAAGAGTCCTTCACGGACATTTGTTTCGGTCCGGTTTCATGCCTGGCTATAATTGTTGGACCAAGCACGGAGAAAGAGGGGTTATGACGGAAGACAACAAAGATGAAGAGAATGATGACAGCTATCCTATGTCCCCTGAATATAGTGGTACTACAATGGAAGACAATGATGAAGAAGAAGCAGAAGAACATGCATCATATGAGCCAGATGATGATCTTGGTCGGGCCATTGCTGATGCAAAGGGAGAATGTGATAGCGAAAGGGAGAGGTTGAAATTTGAGCAGATGTTAGAGGATCACAACAAATTGTTGTACCCGAATTGCAAAGATGGCCACAAAAAGCTAGACAGCACACTGGAATTGCTGCGTGGAAGGCAGAGGTCGGTGTGCCTGACAAGGGATTTTAAAAGTTGTTGAAGATAATGAAGAAGCTTCTTTCAAAGGATAACGAACTGCCTGCCAGTACTTACGAAGCAAAGAAGGTTGTCTGCCCTCTAGGATTAGAGGTACAGAAGATACATGACTGCATCCTCTATCACGGTGAGCAGTACGATAATTTGGATGCATGCCTGGTATGCACTGCATTGTGGTATAAGATCCGACGAGATGACCATATCGATGTTGAGGGGGATCCCCCCAGGAAGAGGGTTCCCGCCAAGGTGATGTGGTATGCTCCTATAATACCACGGCAGAAACGTTTGTTCAGAAACGAAGAGCATGCCAAATTGCTGCGATGGCACAAATAATACCGTAAGAAAGACAAGATGTTGAGACACCCCGCTGATGGGTCGCAGTGGAGAAAAATTGAGAGAAAGTACCCTGACTTTGCTGGTGACGCGAGAAACTTATGGTTTGGTCTAAGTACAGATGGCATGAATCCCTTTGGGGAGCAGAGGTGCAGTCATAGCATATGGCTTGTGACTTTGTGTATCTATAACCTTCCTCCTTGGTTATGCATGAAGCGGAAGTTCATTATGATATCAGTGCTCGTCCAAGGCCCGAAGCAACCCGGCAACGATATTGATGTGTACCTAAGGCCATTAGTTGAATAACTTTTACATATGTGGCACGAACAAGGTGTACGTGTGTGGGATGAGTTCAAACGTGAGGAATTTAACCTACGAGCATTGTTGTTCGTAACCATCAATGATTGGCCTGCTCTTAGTAACATTTCAGGAGAGACAAACAAGGGATACAATGTATGCACACACTGTTTAGATGACACTAAAAGTATTTTTTGGATAAGTGCAAGAAGAATGTGTACCTAGGGAATCGTCGTTTTCTTCCGCCGACGCATTGCCTAAGAAGGAAAGGCAAGCATTTCAATGGTGAAGCAGATCACTGGAGTAAGCCTGTCCGTCGTACTGGTGATGATGTATTTGATATGGTGAAGGATTTAAAAGTAATCTTTGGAAAGGGTTAATGTCTACACACTTCTATTCTTGTAGACGGTTGTTGGGCCTCCAAGTGCAGACGTTTGTAGAACAGCAGAAAATTTCCCTTAAGTGGATTACCCAAGGTTTATCGAACTCAGGGAGGAAGTGGACAAAGGTATTCCCTCTCAAGCAATACTGCAATCAAGATACAAGAAGTCTCTTGTGTCCCCAACACACCCAATACACTTGTCAGGTGTATAGGTGCACTAGTTCGGCGAAGAGATAGGAAAATACAAGTGGTAATGGTGCCAAAAATAGCTTTGATGGAGCTTGATGGTGAGGTAAAGACTGGAAGCAAGCAAACATGCAACAGATCTAGATGCAAACGGTGTTTAAATGTTTAAAAACAAGGCCTAGGGATCATAATTTAACTAGTGAACACTCTCTCATATAAATATTCCTCTCTTCATGATACTACTCTTAATTACTCTCCGGTTGGACACTCTAATCATCGGTAGGGCTATAACAACACTCCTCAAAATCCGCCTTCCCCAATCTAGATAACCCCATACTGTCACCTTGGGCGCTAGATGGTTCCAACAAACACCACAATTTCATAGAGACATCCAACTTCAAATATAACTCATAACAAATATTCAATCTAGCCAAAGTGCCACACACGGTATGCACGTTGTCACTTTCACACACGTGGGGAAAAACATAGATCTATTAAAGCACAAAGAGTATTTATGTAGACTCAAACCTAAGTGCCACCATGGCGTGCACGCTGTCACTTTCACACACATGGGGAGAGCAGAGATCTATTGAAGCACTTGAGTAGCAAAGTAGATCTACTCGATTACAAAGCTCATGACCACAACAAGATCATGCATAGAGAGAGAGATGAACACATAGCTACCTGTAGAGCCCTTAGCCTCGAGAAAGACCTACTCCCTCCTCATCATGGGAATCTGCAACGGTGATGGAGATGGTGGTGGAGATCGATGGAGATGGCTCCGGGGGCACTTCCCCGTCCCGGCAGGGTGCTGGAACAGAGACTTTCTGTCCCCCGAATATCCCCTTCAATCGCGGTGGTGCTACAGAGGTTTTCGTGGATTTCTTTTGGATGCCCTAGGGTTTTTGGGTCGGAGGCTTCTTATAGGTGAAGGGGGAGGCCGAGGAGGCGGCCAGAGGGCCCACACCCTACCTAGGCGCGGGCCAGGCTTGGCCGCGCCCAGGGGGTCTGGCCACCCTCAGGTGCCTCTCCGTCCCTCCTTATGGATTCGTGTCCCTCATGGAAAGTTGTTGACTTTGGCTTTTGTCCCGTCCAATTCCGAGAATATTGATTTTCTGCCTTTCTGGAACCAAAAACAGAAGAAAACATGCAACTGGCACTGTGGCAACTTGTTAATAGGTTAGTTCCAGAAAAGATATAAAAACACCTCAAAGTATATACAAAGCAAAGCAAAGTAGATACAAAACAAGCATGGAGCATCAAAAACTATAGATATGTTTCCGACGTATCAAGGGTCCTGGCGGACAGTCCGTTCCGAAGGACGCTGACGGCCATGCACCCATGTGGAAGAAGAAATCTATATTTTGGGAGCTACCCTATTGGAAAGTCTTGGAGGTCCGCTCTACAATCGACGTGATGCACCTGACGAAGAATTTTTGCGTGATAATGCTAGGCTTCTTGGGCGTGTATGGAAAGAATAAAAATACACCAGAAGCACGGTAGGACCAACAACGTATGAAAGACCGAGAAGGCAGGCATCCAGAGCTGTTTCAAGGTACTGCCAGCTACGCTCTTACCAAGGAAGAGAAGGAAATCTTTTTTGAATGCCTGAGTAGAATCAAGGTCCCTTGTGGCTTCTTATCCAATATAAAGGGGATAATAAATATGGCAGAGAAAAAATTCCAGAACCTGAAGTCTCATGACTGCCACGTGCTGATGAAAAAGTTGCTTCCGGTTGCTTTGATGGGGCTTCTGCCAGAAAATGTTAGAGTACCCATTGTGAAGCTATGTTCGTTCCTCAATGCAATTTCTCAGAAGGTAATCGATCCAGAAAATATACCAGGGTTACAGAAAGATGTGGTCCAGTGTTTTGTCAGCTTTGAATTGGTGTTCACACCATCCTTCTTCAATATAATGACGCACCTTCTAGTTCACCTAGTCGAAGAGATTACCATTCTCGGTCCTGTATTTCTACACAATATGTTCCCCTTTGAGAGATTCATGAGAGTCTTAAAGAAATATGTCCATAACCGTGCTAGGCCAGAAGGAAGCATCTCCAAGGGCTATGGAACAGAGGAGGTCATCGAGTTTTGTGTAGACTTTATTCCTGACCTTAAGCCGATAGGTGACCTGAATCACGGTATGAGGGAAGACTTAGTGGAAAAGGCATGCTAGGAAAGAAAGCAAAGATATGTATGGACGGACATTCTTTCACTAAAACACACTATACAATTATGCAAAGTTCCACCTTGGTGGCTTCGTATATCGAGGTACACAAGAATATTGTACGCTCGAACTACCCGGGGCAGTCTGACAGGTTGATTAGAGATGAACACATGAAGACTTTTGGCGGTTGGTTGCATACACATCTCATGAATGACACCACTGTTAGAGATCAGTTGCAGACACAGGAAGGGCCGCAAGGAAGCCTTGACAGCGCCCTCTGATAACCAAAGTTTTAAATAGCCAGCTATAGCTTGGCTATAGTGCGGCTATAGCCTTTTGAGAAGTCTCCGGCTAGGGCTATGCCCTTCGTAGGGTAAATGGGAAATAGCCAGCTATAGCCTGGTTTAGCATTAAATTAGCCTTCAATTTAGCCGCTAAACTTATGCTCTCTGAAGTTTTCTTCTTTTTTTCCTCCTTTTTCGAACTTATGTTGAATATTATTCAATGCAACTTGTGAGTTAATTGGTTCAATACTTATTTGTGTTCAATAGTTGCATGACTTGTAGCTCGAATCTTGTTTGAGTTATAGTTTTTCCCATCTTCTGAAAAGATTTAACTAAAATTTGCTCAATTTTTAAAAATATGCTAAAATGGAATAGCCCGCTATAGCCTTTCATAGCCTCTAAAAAAGCTGTGGCATGGAATATCCGACTATTTTAAACTTTGCTGATAACTACGTCGTGTATCACGATGACCTGCTTGCAATGTGAACACACGTGACACTCCCGCTTCAAGAGAACCAACTCCCTGATTCAGTGGCGAATCCAGAACGAAAATAGAGGGTTGGTGAAATAACTAGCCACAAAGCTAAATTAAGGCAAGCACACACAAATCCTAGTGCAAATAGTGAAAGGTATATTTCTTCCAAGTGTAAATCTTGACAAGAAATTGTAAACTACATCAAGTTCTAATTTATTACACAACTTGTGTTCCATGCAAGAAAAAGATATAACTGGTACCCATTCAAGTCATGAGTCATCCGTATCTCATTCTGATACATTCATTAGTGGATAGTTACTAGTTAGATTAGTGAGCCAAAACAAATGAAGAAAGATTCCTAAAATGAGTAGAATGTGTGTCCCTTTCTTTGTTCATGTTCAGGAAGTGTTGCCAATCTTCCCCTGCTGTACCTGACAGGCCATGGCCACTGTTGCTCCAAATCAACCTTTACCACAGCTCTGAATCAATGTATGATGGTAAAAATGGAGGGTGGAGGGTAGGCTGGAGCCTAACAAAGCATGGCCGGTAAATTCGCCCTTGCCCAGATTGGCTTGTCGCTTTCCTTCCAAATATGGTCCTCAACTTGACTGGTAGTTGACCCAGATAATGCATGAAAACAGAAGCTCTATACCCTATAGTTCACATTATAACTTCTGGAACACCAGCTGAGCAAATATATGTGCTTCTGCATTACCTGTTGGCTCTTAGGCCTAACTAGCGAACATCTTCTGGGGAAATGACGAGATGCCATTGCCAAGAAAAATACCAGTTGTGTTTATCCGGTTCGGCAAAATACCGAACCCTGTGTTAGAGTACGTATACATGTATGACTAGATATAGACTAGGACTCTATTCTCTTGTAACTCTATATAAACCTTCAAAGGGCCAGATCAATCTACACAATATTATAGGGATTCTATAATTTTCTACATGGTATCAGAACGGTCAGCCTCCTAGGTTCTTCCACCACTTCCGCATAGCGCCGTCCCCAGGAAGATCAATCTCCTTGGGGGCGCGGCACCCGATCTCGATCAAAGATCGAATCGGTTCCTTAGATTAGATCTTATATCAATTTCGGTTCTTAGATTAGATCCAATTTTCGAAATTCCTAAATTTTTAGATTAGATCCAATTAGCAAATAAAATCCTAGATCCTCGTATCCTCCTCCGGTAAAACTAAGTTGCAGATCTATGGTCGTCGGCGTGACGAGATCAACCGGCACCTGCGCTCCCATCCAAATCGATGGGCACCTGGCGCTCCCGTCCAAGCTCTCCATGATTCCACATGGTGCTGACAGGACACGGCCAACAAGAGCATGCCCAGAAGACCACATCTTGTAGGAGATTTTCTTTTCTACATGCAGCGTATACATTAAGAACTCCCACTCCCGGTTCCAGCGACTTACGGCACCAGCGTCAACTCTACACTCCTTTGGCATGCGGCTACACCCACATTAAGATCTACACTTCTTCGAAACACGACTATATCGACACCAAGATCTGCACTGCATCAAGTCAAACTATATCGACCTGAACATCTACATCAAGCTATACGACTACGCCAGGCTACAAGCTAAGATCATCGTCGAGCACATCCACGGAGGAGCGACACTATGCCGACTTCTCCGACATCAAGGCTTCGACATCATCGCCGCCACAAGGGACGCTTTCGAGCGATGATCATCGCAGACACGCCTACTCTATCATCGCCAACACATCATCGGCAAGGTCAACATCTACGTGGTCTTCATCAACATCTTCGTCGACACATCGCCGCCGCCGCTATACCCGTCCACATGATGGACATACAACTACGACGCCCTCTGACAGTACAACTGCAAGGCACGACGATGGCATCGCCGTGTCCATGACTCTGACGATTGCAACAACAAACCGGCATCACAATTGTGATGCCCCTACGACCGCGCATATGGTTCTGGCAAAACCTTGTGTGCTTGGTGGGTTCCTCCGGTCCTGGTAAAACCGGCGGTCTCACTTATGACCGCGTTCAATAGACGCCCCGACGATACCTCTTTAAGGTGCAAAACGTTCACAACTGCAGCTTTGTCAATAACAACAAAAACCGCGCAATTTTGTGCGCCTTCGGCAATGGCGGCCACACAACATACGACGACTACGACATCGGCCACACCCACCTTGACCATGGCTACATCATGATCGGCTACCTCGACATCGAAATCAAGAACAACGTCTACAGAAACTCAAGAACTCTAGTCAACAGCGTCCACGTCATCACTTGCGTCCACATCACTCCTGCTGTGACTGCGAGAGGGAAGAGAGGCACCAGAAAGGAACACAGCCACCGCCCCTAGGTGCCAGCCATGATCATGTCCACGCAGGTGATGGTAACAAGAAAGAGAAGACGACGAAAGCGCAATACTTCAAATCCAGTCGCAAGTGTTCGCTTCACTCCCGCTCCGACTAAGGGGGATGTTAGAGTACGTATGCATGTATGGCTAAAGATAGACTAGGACTCTACCCTCTTGTAACTCTATATAAACCCCCCAAAGGATCAGATCAATACAACACAATATTCTAGGGATTCTATAATTTTCTACTCCCTGAATCACCAAAAAGAAAACTGTTCTTACGAGTTGCTCTGGCTTGTCCGAAACTACTAATCTGTTGTTGTAATCTTATACTAGGGCTGTGTCGATGGATGCATGAATAATATCTATTGCATCTATTCAAAGACCATGCATTAAACTCACATTACTTCTTACCTATCGTGGTTATTCAAACATTAGGTACTTCTTATGTCACTACTATAAAAAATCCTGGGTGAAGCCACTTGGTACTTGAAACAAATCAACTACGATCAATGTGAGGGCAGGTGTTGGTTGTCCTATATTGTTGCTACAGTGATCAAAATATGTTCCGTTGTCTCGCAGCCTACAAAAGTGTCCATTAATTTTGGGAAATTCAAGTTGGTGCTGCGGTATAGAATAATTAGAACACACGGCGAGTACACTTATGTGATTAGTTTTGGGCATTTTTCTTGTTGTATAAATCAACCCCTTAGGACAGCAAGGTTCAGCTTAAAACTAGTTAGAATTATATTAGTGCTTAATTAAAAGTATTTTGCCGCAAACAGCATTACTATCTGGTAACCAGAAAGTTACGATGAAGCAAATAACCTCAACAATCTTAATTTCTCCTGGTTGACTATGTGAACTAAAATGAGCAACATTATCTTCTTATTTTTCCATTGAGAGTCCCTACAACTCCAATAAGAAAAAATAACGTACAATTGTATGTACGGATAACAGCCAGAAGCACTAAAACTGTGTACTAGTGGAAGAGACGATTGTTGTAAGGAAGATTTTATCGGTCCTTCTAAATTAAGGCAACTATGTGCTAGCCATTAAGGAAGATTTGAACTCAGGATTTTAGTGAGTGAGCCTAGCTCAACTAGGGCTGGAATTATAACTTGAAACTCGCGAGCTAAATGAGTAACTCGTGATACAGCTCGACTTGGCTCGAACTTGATGTCTAACGAGTCGAGCCAAGTTTTTGATTTGAGCTTGTTTGTTCACCCACGCTAAATAAGCTACTCGCGAGCTACTCATTTAGCTTGTTAAACTCGTTTAAATATAGACTTTGAAAATTTTCATAGGTAAGTGCCATACTATGAATATTCCTTGAAGCTGTAATGGTGTAGAGTTACTATGTTTTTTATTGATCTTCCTTCGTGTTATATGGAAGTACTATTGTTGTTCTAGTTTCAAATTAGTAGAACAATTACTAGTTTTTCTTATATGTGCTCATAGTCATAACTTGTAACAATCTAAACGAGCTGCTCGTGAGCTACTCGTGAGTTTATCACCGAGTCGAGCCGAGTTTCAAATATGAGCTCGTTCTATAAACAAGCTGAGTCGAGCTAACTCGTTAGTTGAACGAGCTTTAGCGAGTCGAGCCGAGTTGGCTCGGCTCGGCTCGAATTCCAGCCCTAAGCTCAATTAGTTGATTTTAGGGAGTGAGCCTAGCTCAACTGGTTGGAGAGTGGATGCACAAACCCAACACATGAGTTTAAATCCTCACGGAAGCGAATTAAGTTTTCTATTTATACTTGAGGACCAGACTTTCCTATTACTCATGCAATTTATCCTGAGAATCATGCTTGATACTTAACAAAGATTAAAAATCCTGGTACTCATGCTTAATGGTCAGGGTGTGTGCATCCCTAGTTGGTGCAGATGCCGGAGAAGTGAAATCCTCCCTCCATTTTAAGGCGATGCCAGGGCGACACTCGCGTCGCTGCCAGAGCCCCCCGCTACTTGATCCAATCGCCGCCGCTGCCGCCGGCCCTCACCGTCGTGGCGGCAGGCCTAGCTGCCAAAGGTGGCTGGGAGGGTGGTGCGTCGGAGGAGGAAGCCAGAGCTGCTGGGTAGCGGTGACGTCCTTGGTCGGGGTGAAGGCGGCGGTTCCCCATGGCGATCTGGTGGAGGAGCGCCGGTGTTATGACCAAAACCTCGTCGTTTTTGCATTTCATGTCCATTTTCAAGAGCTATTGCCCATAGTATTGGGTTCCGAGGTGATTTGCATGTTTCAGAGTTATGACAAAAAAACTTGTCTTTTTGGGTTGTATGGCCATTTTAATGAGCTAATGCCCACCGTTTTGGGCTTCCAGGGCGATTTACAAGTTTCAAATTTATGACAAAAATTCTTCTTTTTAGCATCTTATGGGCATTTTCATGAGTTGTTGCCCATAGTTTTGGGGTTCCAGGGAAATTTACATGTTTGAGAGTTATGACCAAAAACTCGTCTTTTTGCGTTTTATAGCTGTTTTCATGAGTTATTGCCCATAGTTGTGGGGTTCCAGGGCGATTTACATGTTTGAGAAATATTACAAAAAACTCGTCGTTTTTTGTGTTTTAAGGCCGCCTCCATGAGCTAATGCCCACGGTTTTGGGGTTCCAGGGCGATTTACAAGTTTGAGAGGTATGACGAGAAACTCGTCGTTTTTGCGTTTGATGGTCGTTTTAATGAGTTGTTACCCACTATTTTGGGGTTCTAGGGCGATTTACATGTTTCAAATTGATGACTAAAAATTCTTCTTTTTAGCGTCTTATGGGTTTTCATGAGTTATTGCCCATAGTTTTTGGGATCCACGGCAATTTACATGTTTGAGAGGTATAGACCAAAAAGTCGTCATTTTTGTGTTTTATGGCCATTTTTAAGAGCTATTGCCCACAGTTTTGGTGTTCTACGGCAATTTACATGTTTGAGAGGTATAGAGCAAGAAGTCGTCGTTTTTTCTTTTTATGGCCGTTCTTATGAGCTATTGCTCACAGTTTTGGGGTTCCAGGGCGATTTACATGTTTTAGAGTAATGACCAAAAACTCGTCGTTTTTGCATTTCATGGCCATTTCATGAGCTATTGCCCATAGTATTGGGTTAAAGGGTGATTTACATGTTTCAGAGTTATGACAAAAAAAACTTGCCTTTTTGCGTTATATGGCCGTTTAATGAGCTAATGCCCACAGTTTTGGGGTTCCAAGTCGATTTACATGTTTTAGAGTTATGACCAAAAATTCGTCCTTTTGAGTTTTATGGTCGTTTTAATGAGCTATTGCCCACATTTTTGGGGTTCCAGGGCAATTTACAAGTTTGAGCGGTATGACGAGAAACTCGTCGTTTTTGCGTTTGATGGTCGTTTTAATGAGCTGTTACCCATTGTTTTGGGGTTCCAGGGCGATTTACATGTTTCAAATTTATGACAAAAAAATTAATCTTTTCTGCATCTTATGGGCATTTTCATGAGTTATTGCCCATAGTTTTGGGGTTTCAGGGCAATTTACATGTTTGAGAGGTATAGACCAAAAAGTCGTTGTTTTTGAGTTTTATGGCCATTTTCATGACCTATTGCCCACTGTTTAGGGGTTCCAGAACGATTTACATGTTTGAGAGGTATGACCAAAAAGTTGTCGTTTTTGCTTTTTATTGTCGTTTTTATGAGCTATTCTCCACAGTTTTGGGGTTCCAGGGCGATTTACATGTTTGAGAGGTATGACCAAAAACCAAGGTAAGAAATAGTGCGCTATGGTATTTAGCGCCCGACTTCCCAGGATGCTATACACGCTATAGTATGTTATACCACGTGCTATTTAAAATAGCGTTTGCAAAAGAAATGACATGTTTAGTCTAAACATAAATGATTTCATCATCTAAAATCTGCTAAGGAACAATTACATCCATGACAAAGTGAAGAATAATCCATGATATGAAAACAGAGTCACACAGTCAGATTGTCACAGTCTTATCGATATCAGTCACATACCCATAAACATGTCAAGAATAGAGAACAAGATAGTTTTAAGGTAGCCTAACAACAACATAGCATGAAGCATTATTCATAATTAGATGGAGAATGCATGTGGAAGTCATCTTCTGAATCACAAGATGAACTAGCAGAATGCAATTCTTCATTCAGATAAACAAGAAGGAGCTTGTTGTTCCTAGGGTGGGAAACTCTCTTTTTGATGTAGCTACTTTTTCAGCTTGAGCTACAACTTCAGCTTGCACAACACATGTGATCCACTCATTATCTTCATATTCTATTACATTAGCAAATGTGTTGTCTTCATGTGGGTCCCTATTTTTCATCCCTAGCGAACTGGAGAAGCACCGCCACCACCACTCGCGAACTAGAGAAGCATCGCCGCCGCTCGCGAACCAATTTGGTGGCTGCAGGAACAATCTGGTGGGGGGGGGTTGGGATTAGGTTTGCCTATGACTTGGGAATGGTTTTGGACTTTTAGGACGATGGGCTAGAGTGTAGTTTTTGGATTTTTTTCAGAACTAAAAAATATAAAGACACTACAACGTTTTGATAAATAGCATGATTTAGCGTGCTATTTTTAAATTAGCGACATAGCGTCTAAAATAGCTTAAACGTAGCTTCGACGCTCCAAATTTGCTATAGCCTGCTATAACGTGCGCTATAGCGCGCTATTTTTTCCTTGCCAAAAACTCGTCGTTTTTGCATTTCATGGCCATTTTCATGAGCTATTGCCCATAGTTTTGGCTACCAGGGTGGTTTACATATTTCAGAGTTATGACCGAAAACTTGTCTTTTTGCGTTTTATGGTCGTTTTAATGAGCTACTATCCATAGTTTTGGGGTTCCAGGTCGATTTACATGTTTTAGAGTTATGACCAAAAACTCGTCTTTTTGCGTTTTATGGCCGTTTTCGTGAGTTATTTCCCATGATTTTGGGGTTCTATGGCGATTACATGTTTGAGAGATATGACCAAAAACTCGTCATTTTTTGCATTTTACGGCCGCCTCGATGAGCTATTACCCACAATTTTGGGGTTTTAGGGCGATTTACATGTTTCAAATTTATGACAAAAAATTCATCTTTTTATCGTTTTATGTCCATTTTCACGAGTTATTGCCCATAGTTTTGGGGTTTCAGGAAAATTTACATGTTTGAGAGGTATAGACCAAAAACTCGTCATTTTTGTGTTTTATGTCCGTTTTGATGAGCTATTGCCCATGGTTTTTGGATTCCATGGCGATTTACATGTTTAAGAGGTATGACCAAAAAGTCGTAGTTTTTTGCTTTTTATGGCCGTTTTCATGAGCTATTGCCCACAGTTTTGGGGTTCCGAGGCGATTTACATGTTTGGGAGGTATAAGCAAAAACTCGTCTTTTTAAGTTTCATGGCTGTTTTCATGAGTTATTGCCCATGGTTTTAGGGTTCTAGGGCGATTAATGCCGCATGTTGTGACCACCTTTCCGAGGATTTAGCCCGCCTCCGTCGCCGGACGAGCTGAGCAGCACGGGGGATGGCAGGTCATCGTACTCTGAAAGAATTGTTGGATACATGCGGGTGAGTTACTCTTCTCTTTGCTTTTCGCACTAACTATATATGCAATCTGTCTATAGACCTGAAAGAGATAGATCGAACCTAGAATTGTTTGCTGGCCAAACGCTGAAAGACAAGTTCTTATTTTTTTCCCAAATTTCTGTCAACTAGCCCCCCAGAGGCCTCTTACGTGGTTTCGGTACGCGTGGATACCAACCGCGAATACCAAATGTGAAGGCCAAGTGGTATTCTGGTACTCATGTCGCGATTAAAGAAGCACTGGCGCAAATTTGCACTATCCCTGCCATGGTTGCTGCTCTGCGTAAACATATTGAAATGGGGCCGACGGAGATTGCACGGTTCAGCTTCATCGATAAACAACGCGGAAAGGTCACTATAAAGCATGACAGTCAGATGTCCGGGTTGCCGAAACGGTTTCCGCACATTAGTGGATGTGGAAGCTTCTTCCACTACTAGTGGCCCTACTATTCAATCTCAGGGTGGTCTAACTCGAAGCCCCGCTGATGTTAAGCAAAATGTGGTTCGCCATCTGCGCCATGCGTCTGCAGTGCAAACTCCTCGCAGGAGTTCCCGTTTTGCCGTGGTGCAAGACCCTGTTGTGGATGCAGGTCGTGCTTCCATTGCCAGAACTGCTGCTGTTGTGCAAACTAAGGCTTCGGGAGGCTGCCCCGCTGTTGTGGAATATGCTGGTGTTATTGCTCATCCTACTGAACCAATCCATGCTGTTGTTGTGCAAACTAAGGCTTCGGGAGCCTGCCCCACTGTTGCCAGAACTGCTGGTGTTGTTGCTCAGCCTGCTACTGACCCAATCCCTGCTGTTGTGGTGCAAACTAA
This sequence comes from Avena atlantica, assembly GCA_910589765.1. Taxonomy (NCBI): domain Eukaryota; kingdom Viridiplantae; phylum Streptophyta; class Magnoliopsida; order Poales; family Poaceae; genus Avena; species Avena atlantica. The sequence goes on from OU342733.1 coordinate 527,535,365, forward strand.
GGCTTCGGGAGGTTGCCCCGCTGTTGCCAGAACTGCTGGTGTTGTTTCTTAGCCTGCTACTGAATCAATCCCTACTGCTGTTGTGTAAACTAAGGCTTCGGGAGCCCGCCCCGCTGTTGCCAGAACTACTGGTGTTGTTGCTCAGCCTACTACTGACCCAATCCATGCATCAGTTGTGCAAACTAAGGCTTCGGGAGGCCGCCACGCTGTTGTGGAATCTGTTGGTGTTGTTACTCAACCTGCTACTGAAACAATCCCTACTGCTGTTGTGCAAACTAAGGCTTCGGGAGGCTGCCCCGTTGTTGCCAGAACTGCTGGTGTTGTTGCTCAGCCTGCTACTGACCCAATGCCTCCTCTTGTTGTGCAAACTAAGGCTTCGGGAGGCCGCCCTGCTGTTGTGGAATATGCTGGTGTTGTTTCTCAGCCTGCTACTGAACCAATCCCTGCTTCTGTTGTGCAAACTAAGGCTTCGGGAGGCTGCTCCGTTGTTTCCAAAACTGCTGTTGTTATTGCTCAGCCTGCTACTAAACCAATCCCTACTTATGTTGTGCAAACTAAGGCTTCGGGAGGCTGCCCCGTTGGTGCCAGAAATGCTGGTGTTGTTGCTCAGCCTGCTACTGATCCAATCCCTGGTGTTGTTTCCAGAACTATTGTCTTGGGCGCTGGTCCTCCTCGAAGCCGTGGTGAAGTTTAGCGTACTGTTCCTGTTGCTGCTGCCGCCGTCGAGGCTAATCGAAGACCAGTTGTTGAGGAACAAGCCCATGGTCGTCTGGACTCTGATACTGTCATCGAACCTCTCGGTGGTCTCGGTCCTGAGGAAACTGGTGATGGCAAGGTACACTTTTGTATCGGTGTCGAGAAGTTCACTGCAAAATTAGATGATGGCACAGAGAAAATCGTCGACGACATTGATGTATCCGTTGGCACATACGATTCTGAAGTGGTACAGATATCTGAACTAATAGTAGCGTTACATGAGAAGGTGGAGTGGGGGTCCTCCCAGGAAGCACATTTGGCATTTTTGCTTACAACAGCAAAAAGGCTATAGAATTAAAAGTTGATAGTGATTTAGTCGTACTGATAAGTAGGATGAGTCGAACTAGACAGAAAGTGTACCTGTTCGCGCGCCTGCTAATGGTTGGATAGGAATTTGAGGTCGGCAATGATAAAGATGAACTTGTAGAAAACATGATTGACCTGATGGAGGACCTCACTCGACATGGATCGAGTGACAGTAGCATCGAACAAAGGAGAGACTTACAGGGGAGCAACATAAAGAGGAGCAGGAAGAGCATCCCCAGAAAGAGCACCCCGAAGAAGGGCATCACCAAGCAGACCACGCCAGAGAAGAGGACACCCAAGAGTTGCATGAAAAAAGGCACCATGCTGCAGAGTACACCCCTGAGATCCGGTCATAATGCAACACCGAGCAGTAGCAGCAAAAGAGATAAGAGGGCCAGACTGGTGGTGAACGAGGTGGTGAACACACCCAGGAGCAGCTGCAAAAAGGCTAAGGTGGCTCGCACGGAGGATACCACACCCAATAGTAGCGGAAAAAATGCTAGCTTGAAGAGGAACATGCCACAGAGGTCCAGAAATAATGCCGGCGCGAAGGAGAACACACCCAATAGTGGCGGCAAAAATTCTAGCTTGATGGGGAACACGCCGCAGAGGTCCGGTAATAATGCCGGCGGGAAGGAGAAAACACCCAATAGTGGCAGCAAAAGGGCTAATTCGAAGGGGAACACGCCGCAGAGGTCAGGCAATGATGCCGGCACGCAGGAGCCAACACCCGTGAGGGGAAACAGGTAGGAGATCACACCGAGGAGTAGCATAAAAAAGGGTAGTTCGGTGAGGAACGCAACGCAGAGGTCAAGCCCTAATGGGGCTACCATCACGAATGATACCATCAGGAAGGAGGATGTACACAAGAAGAGCAAAAGGGTTCTGTACAGTCGAGATGAAATAGAATCTGATTACTGTTTGTCGGCCGACGAACATGTGATGCATGACAGTGTAAGACCACCCCCTGTGGTTGCATCAGCACCAATAGAGCGTCTGGGAGAAAACAGAGTTGACGGGGAGGTATATTGGGCCAACGTTGCGGTCCATGTAAGTGAAAATGATGGTGCAGCCCCACCCCTGGGAATCAATACGATGTGTGCAGTGCTAGGCATTGGTGAGGATGGTGAAGATTCTGAATCAGATATAGAAGACGGCACTGTGGAGCATCAAGAATCCAGTGATGATGAGATCGACGAGACACTTATGGATGGGGCTGGCATTACATTTGATGACTTGGGTCTCGACGTAGATGAGGTGATACATGACCACGAGGATCCTATAATTTTGGTTGGCACCGAGTTCAGCAGCATGCATGAGTTCAGGATGTCGTTTTGGCATTTTTATATCATGGGGGAGTTCGATGTTCATAGACTGAAAAACACTGCCCAGAGGTATGAGGCGGTTTGCAGGTTAAAGTGGAAGAATGGACAGGTGGTGATACCTTGTCCGTGGAGGATCGCAACCAGAGCCCTACCCGCGTCAAAGGCAATTAGGGTATCCTGGCAATGAATGGAGCAAACCATTTCAACTTTATCATTTTTCACTCTTTAATATAAGTAAAGTTGATGTGCAAGATCTATCTGGCAACTCGTGATGCAGTAGCCGGGCTCCTCCAACACCGGCAAAAGCCTGTCACCGCCGGAGCTGCTCACCTCCATGTATCATAGGCTCCACCATCGGTGGTGGCATCAACAGACGACAACGTCGTCCCACGAAGACCATGACGTGAACTTCGTCGACCACCTAGAACTTTGTCTTTGCCGCCTGGATGTCGTTGTCGGTGGTGGTGGCGACGGGTTTTCAGAGCTACTCGATGTCGGTGCACTGCCCCACCTCCATGGCCAGCTCCACCAATATGACAGTCGTGGTAGTAGCTATGGAGCGGCTCGTTGCATCAACATCACCAGCAGGTTCACCATCACCACCAGAGCGCCGCTGTGGCAACGTCGTGGTTGCCGGAGGTGGATACTTCGACCTGCTCAACATGGGCAATATCTACAACATGTTCAACACGACGAACGATGATTTGCTCTTCTGAAACTTATGAACTCTAATGATGTGATGATCGTGTGGTACATAAAAAAACGTTGTTCTTTATGTTGATGTTGTGCATGAAAATGGAAAGATTAATTTTATTCTTCTTCTGTGTAAGGGAAATGCGATTGTGTTAGACGGAATTCCCATAGGTTGAACATTATTATTTTTTTGCGTTGTTTTTATGCAATAGAAAAGCATACACTTTTGCTTCGGTGTCTCCCTCCCCTATATATTATGTGCTTCTGCATTACCTGTTGCCTCCTAGGCCTAACTAGCGAACATCTCCTCGGGAAATGACGAGATGCCATTGCCAAGAAAAATACCAGCTGTGTTTATCCGGTTCAGCAAAATACCGAACCCTGAATCACCGAAAAGAAAACTGTTCTTACGAGTTGCTCTGTTGTTGTAATCTTATAGATCGAACCGAAGCCTCTTTTTCTACTAGTGAGAGTTGTGTCAATGGATGCATGAATAATATCTATTGCATCTATTCAAAGACCATGCATTAACCTCCCATTAATTACTTCTTACCTATCGTGGTTATTCAAATTTTAGGTACTTCTGTCACTACTATAAAAATCGTGGGTGAAGCCACTTGGTACTTGAAACAAAACAACTACGATCAATGTGAGGGCAGGCGTTGGTTCTCTTATATTGTTGCTATGATATATGATTTTCATTAAGTGTCAATTAATTTTGAGAAATTCGTGCCGCTATATAGAATAATTAGAACACATGGCGAGTACACTTATGTGATTAGTTTTGGACATTTTTCTTGTTGTATAAATCAACCCCTTAGGGCAGCAAGGTTCGGCTTAAAACTAGATAGAACTATATTAGTGCTTAGTTAAGCGCATTTTGTCGCTAACAACATTACTATCTGGTAACCTAAACGTTACGATGAAGCAAATAACCTCAACAATCTTAATTTCTCCCGGTTGACTATGTGAACTAAAATGAGCAACATTATCTTCTTATTTTCCCATTGAGAGTCCATTATAGAAGCACTACAATTGTATGCACGGTGCTAGGATAACAGTCAAAAGCACTAAAGCAGTGTACAACTGGAAGAGACGTTGTTGTTGTTGTTTTTCGAAATAGGGACTTAGCCCCGGCCTCTGCATCGATAGATGCATATGACCTTTTATTACTTTATTTTAATATCATTTTTTACAATTGATTATACCGTGGGTTACACAGGATTGAGACATGTATGAACCATCTAAAGAGAAAAGAGAACATGAAATGGCTCTACATCAACATATTAACCTATAATTAAAACACCTACACTGATTGTATAAATCCCGTGCCACCGATTCCAGCCGGCTACATCCAATATCCATGGCGTCTCGCTTGTCCACATGTTGTAGGAAGGACCACATACGGATGCAGTAAGTATTCTGTGGGATAACCTGCACGAAGGAAGTATTTCTTGCTCTGTTAAAAATATAATCATTACGTATGTTCCATATAGCCCAAAATAAAGCACAAGCACCAACTCTGGTGTATACTTTAATTAAATCAGGAACACGCACTAACCAATTGCCAAATAAATTAATAATACTAGTTGGAGGTGTCATATTCAAGGCTATATGTAAAATACACCATACCACTTTTGCGAGGTGTCATAAAAAGATGTTGTATCGATTCATCTTGAGAACAAAAACAACACCGTTTGTTGCCTTGGCAATTTCTTTTTACCAAATTATCTTATGTGAGTACTACTTTATGGTGCAAGCTCCACATGAAAATTCTAATCTTTAGTGGTAATCTCATTTTCCAAATATATTTATGCAAGTACTTCATATGGCCGTTCAGGTAATCAAGGTATAGCGATTTGACCGAGAACGATCCAGACTTTGTCAACTTCCAAACAAAAGAATCTTGATGATTTGTTAGAGTAATATCCATCAACCGGCTGACAAGATGAAGCCATCTTTCGCCTCTATGTCCTGTCAAGGCATGTCTAAAGGCAATATTTAAAGGGTATTTGCCATAACATTAGCCACGGTGACTTGTTTCCGTTGGACAATGTTATAGAGAGATAGGTACTATTTAGCTAGTGGTGTACTGTCTAACCATGAATCTTCCCAAAAACGGGTTTTCTCACCATTCCCTATATTGAATGAACTTCTCTCAAAAAAATCATCTTTAGCCTTCATAAGACCTTTCTAGAAAGGAGAATCTGTGGGTTTTGTCTTCACTTGAGACAATGGACAAGAGTAGAGATATTTATTTTGTATTAGTTCATGCCATACTCCATATTTTGTTAACAATTTATATAGCCATTTACTAATCAAACATTTATTTTCGATGTCAAGTACCTCCAAACCTAGACCCCCTTGGTCCTTGGGGCGACATATGATGTTCCATCGAGTTAGTCTATACTTTCTCATATGTCGATCACTTTGCCAAAAAATCTTAATCTAAAAAAGTCCAATCTTTTTCTTACCGCTCTAGGTATTTGAAAAAAGATAACATGAACATCGGTAGACTAGTTAATACTGAATTAATTAGTAATAGTCGATCCCCATAAGAGACGATTGTTGTAAGGAATATTTTATTGCTCTTCCCAAATTAAGGCAACCATGTGCTAGCTATGTTCATTAGGTTAAGTTTCCTTTTTATGCAAAGCATTGTACAAAAGAGAAACTCAATAAAAAAGAAACGCATTCAAAACTTCTCTCTTTCAATTTATAGAGTTGTGGATAGCTAGCAACAATCCTCCACTTAATCAATGTGGCATGGTTACCTAGTTTGTTTACAGAAGATTAAGTAGTTCTCATAGTGCGTATAATTTTCCTTTCAATTTTTGAAGGTTCATGCAATTACAATGTTCATCGGGAGCCCCCATCCACCCCAAAAGGGGGATGTGATGCGCAATTAAGCTATTTGTATGCCAGCATGGAGGGTGGGGCCTAGTTCGCACCAGAACCTCAAAGCAACTCGGAGCCAGTCCAGGACCTTCAAAAAAATCCATATCAAATATAGTTAATTAGTACAAAAATACCAATTGAAAACGGCTGTACGTATTGTATACAAATCAAAGATGGCAATAGAACCAATAGAACATGCTCATGATTTCTGCTGAGTAGGAAAAATATGATGGAAATTGGGATGGAGTCGAGGATGTCGGTATTTTTTTGTTTTTTTGGAAATGGACGCTTTATTATTTATAGTAACAATTATACACGGCCTTTGCATAACTATGATGTACACAACCAAAAATATCCGAAAGTAAACAAGAAAAAAAATAGACAAGTATTACACCAACAACTGTGTAGATAATAGCTAAAACTACAAAAGATCAATCTGCAGATCACACTGCCATCCATGTCGGAAAAAAAATATCTCTTTTTGTATCCTCCAAGTGTGTATACCCCTACGTAAACAGGTCTTCAAACTCCACACGCTATAGAGATGACCATAAATGGAGAGTAGCGTACTCCGGTAGATAACCTGCAAGTTATAAGACAATTTATTATTAAAAATCTTGTAATTTATACATAGCCACAAATAATCGCTAGTGATCCCACCCTAAAAAGAACTCTGTACTTATCATTGATCCCATGTAACCAGTTACCAAATATATTAGCGACCAAACTTGGGGAAAATAAACCAGAAACTACTCGGATGATTGACCATATAGAACGAGCGAATTTACATTGAAAAGTAAATGCTTAATAGTCTCCTCTTGGTGACAGAAAACACATTGTTTACTTCCGTGGCAATTCCTCTTTACAAGGTTATCTTAAGTAAGAATAACCCCTCTATGAAGATGCCATGTGAATATCTTTGTTTTTAATGGGATCTTCATCTTTCAAATTTTATTATTATCATCGACTAAAATAACAGGTTGTATCAATTGTCTATACATGGAGTCAACTGAAAATTTAGCATTTGAACTCATCAGAACCTTCCGAAAACTGCACCGTGGACAATCTTAGTAAAATATTATTCCAAGATATCAATCGAGGTCCAATGAGATCTCTCTTGAATGACACGTTCGGAGGATTCGATTCAATTACTGTGGAAATTGTGTCCCCTTCAGACACTTCAATGACGTTCCATGGAACAAGCAAGCATATTCCTACAGGAGACACATTGGATTCAAGCTCGGAAGGTTAAGGAGGTGGACATGGATGTGGCTGGCCCAGCCTTCAGTGATTACTTGAGGGTTCGTATTGGCTTGCCTCTAGCTTGGCGCCCGAAGACCAAAATCGCTGCCGCGGTCGAGGGCCAACCGGGAGAGACAATATTGTATGACCTTCACTTTGAAGGATCTGCACACTTCTGCTTTCCGAACTCCAGCATTGATTCCATGACTTGTAGATATTGCAAACCTGATCTACAGTCCATGGTGGATGGCGGTGTTCGATCGCCTCGGAGTCATCAAACCCCTAACTCTAGAAGTACCACTTAGAATATTTTCTTAGATATTTCTTTTGTTACATGCAGTTATAACCTATATACATAGCCAAGAATATATCTAAAAATATATAAATTAAATGCATGCGCTTTTATAGGCTAGCGGACAAGCGGGCATGTTTCCAAGGAAGGCCGTAGACAGTGCCGCAAGAAACCCTTGACAACTTGCTTGCCTATAGTTTGAAGACATGTGACCCTCCCGCGCCAGGCCGACCAACACTTCTAGAGGTTCCCCTGATAATGGATTCGCTTGTTGTTTTCGCTCCAAATAGGGCCCTCAACTTCAAAGATATTCGACCCAGACAATTCGTGAAAACTGAAGTTACATCCACAACACTACGTGGTAAAACTGAAGTTACCCATTGCCTCCCAAGCCTAATTAGAGAGCTAGCATGCATGTAGCAGTAAGGAGATGTCATTCCCGAGAAAAATATGATGTACGTTCATCGGTCTAGTTAAATTCCGAATCCGATATCACTTGAAAGAAAATTGTCCATACGAGTTCCTCTAGCTTGGCCGAAAGTACTACTTGGTTGTTTTAGTTTTGTAGAGCTGCATCCATGCATGTGAATAATATCTGTTGCAGCAATGAAAAGATAAGGCCTTACTTAATACCCTCCCATTACTTCTTAGATATCCCCATTCTCCAAACTTTAGGTAGTACTTCTTCTGTCATTACTCCAAAAAATTGTGGGGCGAGGAATTTGCATTTGACAAAAATCAACTATGATCAATGGGAGACATGTGTTGGTTGTCATGTACTTTTGCTGCTTCCCGCTAAAGATATGTCGCATTTTCTTGTGGCCTAGCTAGTATCATCCTTTTGATAGTTCCATATATCACGTGTCATATCTTGCCTAAAACAGTGAATGAATAGTGTTCAGTCTTTCAGCACATGTTATGGTGGATAATGATAACATCCTTTAATTAAATCATTTTACTTAAATGTTTTAACTAAAAAAATTAGTACATAAGTACATATATGGTGGAGGTTCTTTTCATTTATTGGCAGGTATTGTTGATGCCCTGTGGTAGAATATTTAGAACACATGGAGAGAAGTAACACCCATGTGAGTAATTTTCAGCATTTGTCTCATTGCATAAGTCCACCCCTTATATTAAGGCACACAGGTTCGCCAAAAAATTGGCCAGAAGAATTTTAGAGATTAATTAAGCATATTTTGTCACTGAAAATATTACCATATGACGACCGGAAATTCAGGAGTTATGCTGAAGTAAACGACTTCAACAATTCAGGTATTGTTGATGCCCCGTGGTAAAATATTTAGAACACATGGAGAGACGTGACACCTATGTGAGTAATTTTCGGCTAAAAACTGGCCAGAAGAATTTTAGAGATTAATTAAGCATATTTTGTCACTGGAAATATTACCATATGTCGACCGGAAATTCAACACTCTTAACCCCTCCCGGTTGACCATGTGAACTAGCAGGACCAGCATTATTACCTATAAGCTTAAGCCCGGTCGCTGCAGCACGCACTAACTCCATGTGCCTCTGGTTGTGGGCCTCCGCTGCTTCGTGTCGCTACTTTTAGGCCATGGGATGGAGCCTGTGATGGTGTATGTCACTGTTTGTAGGCCCGTCAGTGGAGTCAGTTTGTGGGGAGTTATTGCATGACCAATGATGCGAGCAAGCATGCGACCTCTCTCTCCGCCTCTCGCATCTCTCTCTTCCTGAAGACCTTATCCCTATCTTTCCTCGTGTCTCTCACCTTCCTGGCGGTGGCGGCCGAGCATCGGGCGGCGATGGCAACGACCTGGCATTGCGCTGAGGCGGCAACGATGCGCAAATGAGGGAGAATGATGGGGAAAGGTCAAGGCGTCCTCTCCTCTCCTCCCCCTTTCCTTGTCACTACCGGCGAGGAGTGGCGAGCGCTCAAGAGGTGGTGGTGGGGAACGGTGAGCATATGATCTTACCTTCCTCTCCCTCCCTCTCTCTCTCCTAGGCTCATCTCTCTCCCAAGAAGAAATAAGTTATCATGCTGGCCGCCAACACCCGTTGATGAGGGTGTTCGAGGCGCTCGACGGAACAGGGCCCTGAATAATTGAAGCCCCCGAATCACAAGTACAACGTATGAGCTTAGCTTAGAAAAATTGAGCGGAACCAGCAACTTGCATCATCAACATCACCAGGATCACCACCACCAAAGCAGTGCTACCGCCATAGCGCATGGTGGCCAGTGGCGGCTACTTCGACCTTCTCAACCTGGGTGACATCTAGGGTGGGTTCAGCACCATAAACGACGATTTGATCTTCTAAAACTTCTAGATTCATTCAAAATTAATGAAAATACAAATAGGTCTTTGAACCACCCACAAAGACTACAGACACTAGCGCTAGCCAAAGCCACGCCACTTCCTCACCCTTCATCGCCGGAGCCAGACAAATCTTATAGTGGTAGAGTTTGTTGTAGTATACAGACGAGAAGTCTTTGTTCTTTTTGTAGTGATATTGTGCATGGAAATGTAGAGGGAATTCCCTAGGTTGGACATAATTCGTTTGTTGTTCTTTTTGTGCAAAATAAAGGCATATAAATTTGTATTGTGTAATGTGCAAATTAAATCGTTCTGATTTCAGTTCCTCCGGTAATGACGACCCGCACTCTACTTTGCAGAGATTGGGACTACATATTGAGTCATTTCCCCTTGTTTGATCCCCTTATCCATGGATCATCATCATCTTCTTTTCGATCTATAAATAAATACAACAATTGATTTAATTATCATCAACATTGAAAATATTTTTGATAAAAAACTAAAATCACGAAAAAAATAATTCAACCTCCTTGCCGGTCTAAGTGGCCTCATCGTGTCTCTTGTTCAAAAAATAATACAGAATCATGGTATCATCGGACCTAGAATGTTCCGTGCTGATATCCCAATATTTCCGGCGCTTCCCAAGCCTAAATGTGAGAAAGTGGGTCCATATGTATGAGTGTTGCCATGCTAGCTAACTTCAATTCGAACACACAACTCCATCGGCGCTCCCGAAGGGTTTTATTGAGTTGTATGTGTCCTCCAGTTCACTAAAAACTTAACTCGAGTAGGAGTGGTTGGCACTGCACAAGGGTACGCCCAAGTTGTTTCTTTGAACCCGTATATAGGTTGCGACCCTACAGTAATGAAATGCATATGGTCATTTGAGTCTTAAACAAAGTGAAATACGTGCTTTACTAGCATGCATAACAAAACAACATGTCCAAGGATTTTAAGCATAATCATCTTCCCAACACAAAAGATATTAAAGAAAACATGGCACTGAGCGAACAATGCCCCCTCATTCAACGGCCATCTTGTCCACTTGCTTGAAGCACCAGAATCCGAATCCTAGTCCGGCCGATGTAACGCCACTAGGAAACAACTATATTTCTAGACGAGTAAATATGAAATAATCACAAAATAATTTCTTAATAGTGCCTTCAATAACTTTCGTGTTCTACAACATTGGCTAATGCAGCATGCAGCCGTAAACCTACACTAGTAGAAATCAGGATATCCGTTCACGCCCCCCTATTGCATTAGTCTCAGTTTCGCCAAGAACTGGGACTAATGCTGGCATACGTTCCGGTTCGAGCAGGCCGGCCTGCCGCACGGGAGCCGGAGGCATGCGTCCCGGTTGATAGGGGTGTATGCGTCCCGATTTGTGTTACAAACCGGGACTAAAGTGTGGATGCCACACACGTGGCCTCCCACACACTTTTAGTCCCGGTTACAACCTCTGTCTTCCCTCTGTTTTTTCTTGGTGAAAGGTGTGAGAGGTGTGCTAGTTTATTTTTTTCCTATGCATGCATGCGAGGTGTTTAATGAAATGTTTGAGTGAATAATCCCGTTCAATTTTTAGAAGGTGCCCGAGACGCATTTGAGCTTTCTCCTCTTTATTTCCCTCGATCGAGGTTAGCAATCTTATCTTTTCTCTGTCATTGATACAATGTATGTGTCGATGTGAATTGGTCATTTCACTATTTATGATGTTTTGTTTTTTGATAAACTTAATTATATGATGCAGATGAACGGTCGGGAATGGATGTACGGTGACCAGCGTGAACCCGGGTACATTAAAGGCATGGATAAATTTATCGATGTGGCTAGGGCAAACAAAGAGAATGATTTTATACGTTGTTCATGTGTTCAATGTCGGAACAACAAGGAGTACTCTTCCTCGAAAATCATTCGCGGCCACCTGGTTATGAAAGGTTTCATGCCCAACTATAATTGCTAGACCAAGCACAGTGCAAGAGGGTTATGATGAAAGACAATGAAAAAGAAGATCATTATAACAACTATCATCATCATATGTGTCCTCCAGTTCACTAAATACTTAACTCGAGTAGGAAAGGTTAGCACTGCACAAGGACACGTCCAAGTTATTTATTTGAACCCGTATTTAGGATGCGACCCTACAGTAATGAAATGCATATGGTCATTGTGTGCTTAACCAAAGTGAAATACCTGATTACAAGAGAGGCATCTCCGCCAAGTTCTACAGAAAGCTAATAGTAGATTACGTGCTTTACTAGCATGCATAACAAAACAACACATCCAAGGATTTTAAGCATAATCATCTTTCCAACACAAAAGATATTAAAGAAAACATGGCACCGGGCGATCAATGCCCCCTCATTCAACGGCCATCTTGTCCACTTGCTTGAAGCACCAGAATCTGAATCCTAGTCCGGTCGATGCAACGCCACTAGGAAACAACTATATGTCTAGACGAGTAAATATGAAATAATCACAAAATAATTTCTTAATAGTGCCTTCAACAGCCATAAACCTACATACATTACCGAGTGTAAATCTAGAAAAAGGCTACACTTGAAATGTGCTTTTCTAAGCTATACCGGTCCTAGATGCACTAACGACAGTGAAATGATTAATGAGGACGTTTCTTAGGACGCCTTGATAGCGCCATCTGACAACTACGGTCGTGAATCGCCTGAGTTACACTGTGAATACGAGTGACCCTGCTGTGCCAAGCCGACCAACTCTTGTAGATGTTCTTGCTCTTACCTGATTTGCTTGCCATTTTCCTTCTGAATCGGGTCCTCAACTTGAGTGGTAGTCAATCCAGATAATGCATGACAACTGAAGTACCATCGAAGAGAGTGTCCATTACAACTCGTGGAACACCAGCTTAGCAAATATGTGTGTTCCTTAGTTACCCATTGCCTCCCAAGCCTAAGTAGCGAACATGTCTAGGGGAATAACGAGATGCCATTTCCAAGCAAGACATGAGCTAGTTGTGTTCATCATGTTCAGTTAAATTCTTAACCCTATCAATGGAATGAAAGTTCTTCATATGAGATGCTCTAGCTTGTCTGAAACTACTACTTGGTTATTTCCATTTTATATATAGCACCATTCATGGCTGCAAGGATGATATCCTACATCAAAGAGAACATCAAGAATTACTTACTACCCCCCCCCCCCCCTCCATACACACACACACACACACACACACACACACACACACACACACACACACACACACACACACACACACACACATCCCAACAACTTTTCATGCCTATCTTGGTTCTCCAAATTTTAGATACTTCTCGGTCATTATTTTGAAAACAAGTGGATGGAGACTCTGTACTTGAAATCAACAATGACCAAATTTTAGTGGTTTCGTATATCACTTGTCATATCTTGCCTAAAATAATAAGGGAATAGTGTTAGTTCTTTCAACATATGGCATAGTGTATAGTGATAGATATTCTTTAATTAAATCAGTTTAGTTACATATTTTGTATGATATCCACCATGAATAATCAAGGGGGGGGGGGGCTTTTAGTAGAGAACCCACTAGCTTACAATAGCTACTAAATAAGTACATATTGTGGATGGAATGATTTTAATTTATCACCAAGTAATGTTAGGAGAACTCAAGTTGTGTGGTAGAATATTTAGAGCACACGGTGAGAACACTTATTAGTTTTTGGAATTTTCTCATTGTATAAATCAACCCTTTAAGTGTTGGAATTATGCCCTAGAGGCAATAATAAAGATGTTATTATTATAATTCTTGTTCATGATAAAGTTTATATTCCATGCTAGAATTGTATTAAGTGGAAACTTTAATACTTGTGTGGTTTGTGAACAACACCGTGTCCCTAGTACGCCTCTATGGACTAGCTCATTGATCAATGATGGTTAAGGTTTCCTAACCATAGACATGAGTTGTCAATTGATAATGAGATCATATCATTGGGAGAATGATATGGTGGATAGACCCAAACAAAGCAGAGCAATTAGATCGTGTCATCGTGTTTGTCTTTGCGAAGCTTTTCCTATGTCAAATATTGTATTCCTTAGACCATGAGATAATGCAACTCCCTGGTATCGGAAGAAAGCTTTGAGGTCATCAAACGTCATCCTATGAGAGGGTGATCATAAAGGTGTCTCTCAGGTGATCGGAAAGTATCTGTTGGGTTATATGTATCGAGATGGAATTTGTCCCTCCCAAGTCAGAGAGATATACTTTGGGCCCACTCGGTAATCGATATCAACACCGCTTGCAAGCATGTGGTTAAGGAGTTAATCACAAAGTGATATCGGATTACGGAACGAGTAAAGTACTTGCTGTGAACGAGATTGAACTAGGTATGACGTTACCGACGATCGAATCTCGAGCAAGTAAAATATCGCGAGACGAAGGGAATATATATATGGGATTGATTGAATCCTGGCATCGTGGTTCATCCGATATGATCATCGATGAATGTGTGGGAGTCAATATGGGTGCCCAGACCCCGCTGTTGATTATTGATAGAAGATCATGTCTGCATATTCTCGAACCCGCAGGGTCACACACTTAACGTGTCTTGACGCTAGGATAGATTGGATAATTGGTTTATGAATTTTTGTTCGGAGTCTCGGATGGGATCCGGGATATCACGAGAGGTTCCGGAATGGTCCGAAGAATAAGATTCATATAAGGCAGTGCAGTTTTTGGAGTTCGGAATTGTTCCGGGTTAATCGGTATTGTACCGGAAGCTTCTAGAACCTTTCGGAAGGGGACCAACGTGGCCCAACCTTCCGGGAGGGGGCATGGGCCTATGAGGGAGTGTCCTGGCCGCATTGGGACAGGGGCACAAGGCCCCATAGGGCCCAGCCGATCCTGGATAAGTTTAAACTCGTTTAAACTAGAGATAGGATTTCTAGATAAGGGAGAGTTTAAATCGTTTAAACTAGAGATAGGATTTCTAGATAAGGGAGAGTTTAAATTGTTTAAACTAGAGATAGGCTTGGAGGAGGGGCAAGGGCTGGCCCCCCCCCCTCTATATATAGAGGGGTGGTGCGCCCCCTCCACACACCTTCCTCCAAGCCCTAGCAGCCTTGCTACCTTCCTCTCTCCCTCCCGACTGTTTGTAGGCGAAGCCCTGCAGCAGAAATTCTCCACCATATACACCACGCCTTCGTGTTGTAGATCCAATCTATCTCTCCACCATACTCGCTGGTCCGAGGAAGGAGGAGACGTCGAGGTGCTGCACGTGTGCATCTCACGGAGGCACCGCCACTTGTGGTGCTAGATCGGATCGGATCGCGAGGAGGAGAAGCGAGTACGACTACATCACCCACGTTCCGACGAACGTTCCGCTGTGCGAATCTTCAATGGTATGAAGATCTAATCCAATCTCTCTCGTTGTTTGCATCTCCTAGATTAGATCTTGGCTTTCCCTCTGTTCGCTCCGTAGAAAATTTTGATTTACTATGCCGTGAAACCCTTCATTAAGGTAGTCAGGTTCGGTTAAAAACTGGTTAGTAAAATATTAGTGATTAATTATGTGCATTTTGTTGCAAAAAATTACTACCAAATGACCAAAAATCTGGGACTTGATGACTCCAACGGTCTCAACTCCTCCTAGTTGACTATGTCAACTAAAAGGACTTCCACGATTGTTGCTAGATATGAGATCCACATCTGATTTTGAGAGAAATCTCAGTTCATGTTGCTCCAGCACAGCCTCATCTCGCTGCGTTGATTTTTCCTTGAGAACCAATTTGAAATTTTGTATGTGTTGATCATGAAAGGTTTTTAGTTGATTGCCCCCAAAAGAAACGACATCAATTGAAACGACCAACCTGTCTCTTGCTAGTAAAAGCTATATATGCAACCAAACGTATATCGAACGACAAGGTTAGCCGAGACGAGCTAAGCTATCTGGGCTAGCTGGGTTTGGCCCATATACAAGCGATGCAACCAAACACACCCTTAACAAGTCAGGAGAAAACGCGCGGGGTGGGGGGGGGGGTGAGGGGGAGGGGGAGATAAACAGTAGCCACCTGCCTCTATGGTCTCATGTGGGTTGGGGAAATGAGAACATGGAGTGAGAGGAGAGATATTTTCCCGCAAATACTTTCTGAAAATTCATTCGCAAATAATACTTTAAAAAAATGTGGCAGAGTTATATTCCACTTCGATTTAAAGTCAAAAGTTGCATGTGAAGGAATCACCTCTCTATATGCTTCTTGCTTCACAGTACAAAGATAAGTGTTTGGATAGGTTGGTGCTTTCAGAGTCCTAGAAATATTATAACGTGAAGCACCCTCTCAAACAAACAGGAACTTAAAGGCGCTAGAAGGTTGTAGACAGAACCACAACAAAGCCTTGAGAGCACTATGTGACAACTATAGTCGCAAATTTCCACGACGCGAGCCTCCCATGCCAGGTCAACCAACTCATGGAGGGCTTCCTGCTTATACCAGATTGGCTTGTCGTTTTCCTTCCGAACCGGGTCCTCAACTTGAGTGGTAGTCAACCTAAATAATGCATGACAACCGTAGGAGGATGCGAGATAGGGTGCATTAGAACTCATGGAACACCGAATGAGCAAATATGTGTGTTCCTTAGTTACCCGTTGCCTCCCAAGCCTAACTATTGAACATGTCTAGAGAAATAATGTGATGACATTGCCAAGAAAAATTTGAGATGTGTTCATCTGGTTAAATTTTGAACCCGAAATCACCGGAAAGAAAACTGTTAATACAAGTTGCTCTAGGTTGTCCAAAACTTCTACTCGGTTCTTTTAGTTTTATAGAGCAACATCCATGGCTGCATATAAAATATCTCTTACATCAAAAAGAGGATCGGTTCTTACTTATTGCCATCCAATTATTTCTTCTATATCCGGCTTCTCCAAACTTTAGGTCCTTTTTCTGTCATTACTCTGGATTGAGGGCATGAAGAATTGGTAGATGAAAGAAATCAACTATGGTCAATGGGAGGACACGGGAATTGGTTGCCCCATATTGTTGCTGCAGTGCTCAAAATATGTTAAATTTTCTTGCAGCCTATAAAAGTGGGATGCTTTTATTTATTTCCAAGTAATCTTGGGAAAATTTAGGTTGGTATCGCGCGGTAGAATATTTAGAACACACAGCAAGAACACTTATGTGATTAGTTTCGAGCATTTTCATCACTTATGTTAGGCTAAAAAACGGGCTAGAACAATATTCATGATTAATTAAGCGTATTTGTCGCTAAAACGATTACCATCTCACAACCAAAAATCTGAGGAAAATAAGTTCAACAATCTTAATTCCTCCTAGTTGACTATGTGAACTGATATGAGCAGCATTATCTTCTTATATTCCCACTGAGAGGCCATTATAGGAGCATCGCAACTCTATTAAGAAAAAAACAAAGTACAATTGTATACACTAGGCTACGATAACAATCAGAAGCACTAAATATGTGTACAATTGGAAGACGACGATTGTTGTAAGGAAGATTTTATTGCTCCTTTTAAATAGAAGGCAACTATATGCTAGCTATGTTTATTGGGTACAATTTTCTTTTCATGCAAAGAATTGTAAAAAAGAGAAGATCAAGAAGAGAGAAACACATTCAAAACATCCCGCTTTCAATTTATAGAGCTGGCTAGCTAGCAACAGTCCTGCAATAAAATCACCATGACGTACTTATCTAGCTTGTTTGCAGAAGGTTAAGTAGTTCCCATTTGTGCCTATAATTTTCTTTCAAGTTGTGAAGATTTTATCATGTTGTTGCAATGTTCAACGGGTTCCGGCATCCACACCAAACAGGGGTTAGGGTGCAAAAATCCACTGTTTGGATGTCACAGCATAAAGGGTTGGGCCTAGTTTTATGAAACTTAGGCTTTGGCCCTGTAGAAAAATTCCTCAAACGCGGTTAGTGCAATTATATCAACTAGCATGGTGGCCCTCGCAATTGCGAGGGCATCATCTTTATTTTTTAGAAAGATGAGCATTGTTCCTAATGTATCAAAATTAACAGGGAAATAGACTTATTGATTTCGTATGTATTCACATTATTTGGTAAAAAATAATGTAATTATAGCCAATATTTGTTTAGAAAACTTGAGCAATAAATTTATTATGTTTGTATCATTCTGATGGAATAAGAAATAATATTGATGAATGGAGTAAAGACTAATAGATCCTAGATAGCACGACTAAATAGTAAGTGTATGTTACAATTATATTGTATTTTCCTTTTCATGGGTAATTGATTAAGGAAGTATCCTAGGTGCTTCTTTGACTACGGAATTCGCCTCACGTTGAACCTACTCTCAAACAAATCTCTAGGGTGTAGTTTAGCTATGTTAGCTCAGTGTGCTATTGGCGAAAATATCCATCCTAGTGGCCGAGATTGTGTTATGTAGAATGAAGGTATATTGGCTCTATTTAGATCTTGATCCTCTTATATATCACATCTATCGCGCAATAATCCATGGAGCTAGTGGTTTCCCGTGACTCGTCTCTTTTTCCTTGTCAGTTTGGCAAATGTGGAAACTTTTCCATAGGTCTTGTGAGTAGTCAGTCTCTCGCAACCGTGTGTTTGTTGATCTTAGGGTCCTACTATTCAAATTGTACTTCTACTATCATATTTGATAACATATGGGATTAATTCAACCTTTAACAGCTACATTTTTATTATTTTTATATTTTCATAGATAGTTTTATAGAGGTATGAATTAGTTCATTTTTGGAGCCTCTACTATATTTTTTTGCCATCATTTCCTTTTTATATATACCATCATGTTCTAGGGTAGTAGCACTTGTATGTCGTGATATATATCTTGGCACGTTACTATGAGTCGAACATCAATGACTAAGCCTTGATTTTCCCCTCCGATCAAATATGGGAGTCTAAGATATACTAAAAGGATAATATTTCCAATTCTCACAAAACAGATGACATAAATTTTTGATCCAACTATAACTTGGTAGTAGACATTGGTTGTTAAGAAGCTGCATTGATGTCACAAAAAAAAGAATAACAAAGATGCATTTGATGTCACACACAAAATCTAGAGATTTTAATATAAGACGATGTTCTAGGTAGTAGCGCTTGTATGCCCTGATATATATCTTGACACGTTACTATGAGTCGCATATCAACGAATGAGGCTTGATTCCCCCTCCGATCAAATATGGGAGTCCGAGATAGACTAAAGGGATAATATTTCCAATTCTCACAAAATATATGACACAAATTTTCAATCCAACTATATTTGGGTAGCAGACATTAATTGTTAAGAAGATGCATTGATGTCACAAAAAAAGAATAACAAAGTTGCATTTGATGTCACACACAAAAGGTAGAGATTTTAATATAAGATATTACTTAACTTATATGTCACTTCAAACCATCATACTAATACATGTTGGATTAAAGCTACAAACAGTTTAGACAAACATAAGGAATTAGCGCTAACAAAAGCCTTGATTTGTTTTTTTCATAAATGGAGCTTCTATGACACTTAAAGCCACTATAAATATTACATGTCTAGCAAGAATTATATTTTGGTGATGTAGTCTTCTACATTTGATCAGTCTAGACCACCATCTCGACTTAACCAAACAATTTTCTACAATTTAGATCTCAAATACCTATTTGTGTTGCTGCCTTGAATACAAAATTCACGTTAGCTTTTTAGAATTAACTCGGATGCCCGCGATAGGCATACGAATGTATCTTCTAACTTAAAATCACGTGGTTTTCTCTTATCTTGTGGTATAGCTAGTAAGGTTTCAAAAATTAACTCTCCGGTACAAATCTCCTAGAAATAATATTTTGTCAATAGAAATAAAATTTTGGAGAATTTGAGTGTGCATGACATTACAAACTCCTCTACTTTTTAATCTTGACAATCTAAGATCTCCTAATTAATTGAGAATGCATATGTGTGTGAGACAAAAAAAAATTGTATATAATTGAACGGGGCTAATATGCCACGAAAATATGCTTTGTTGTTTAAACGGATGTGGTTTTCAAGGCCCAATCTGTCTCACGGGAAGAAATAAGAAAATGAGTCGTACGTTCACTGGACGGGATATAAGTACGGGGCAAAGGGAACCTTCGGTCGTATCTATTTTTACATGGCGTTCGGTTGATTTTACAAAGCGGGTTGGCTGGAGGTAGCCGGTATCGATTGAACGTGACATAAGACCTCTTTTGTATCCGTATATGTGCTACGTAACACTACTTATATTATAATATAATATTAAATCTTAGCCGTAGATTACAGATTTGATAACCAAAATTAATTTTAATGATGTGGATTAACCTGGTGTCTTCTTAAAAACCCCTTATATTGCTTTTAGTATATAAAATAGATAGATTTACAACAATTGTAGGTATTGTGAATCTACAAATCAAAAATCTCAAGAGAACCATCTCACGGTTGCTACTGAGAAGAAATCATATGATGGCAATTGTGATGAACTAGCGGATGTCGACATGAACGCTGGGCCAGAGGCGAGGATGACAGATGATATCAAATCGGATGATGATGTCTACATGGAACTTCACCGGGAAGAGGAGGGAAGCACAGGAGGAATCCAAATTGTGGTGCCTCTTTGCTTGCTACTACGATCTTTAGGCAGCAAATTATTTGGTGATTCAAACCCACTTCATGTATGTTTGGTGCATTAGAGGAACTATAATGTTCACACCTTTGAGGATAATTTTTTCATTATCAAGTTCCCTCCGAGGGTGATTATAACTTCATGGCAAGGGAAGGACCATGGACCCACCACCGAGAGCATGCCTTATAGCCCCGTTCATTAGATAGAAGTACTAAATGCATTCCAAGTTTTGGTGCACTTATATGACGTTCCATGTGACTACCGTAGACGCATTGGATCCAAACTAGGAGAGGTTAAGGAGGTGGAGGTGGATGCCGCTAGCCTAGGGTTCAGTGATAATTTGAGTTGCCTTGCAGCTTGATAAGCGCCTAAAAGACTGAAATCACTACCATGATCATGAGACAACCGGGATAGATATGATTTGAACTGTTGTTCGAATGAGTTCCATACTTCTGTTTTCTAGACTCCAGCCATGATTCCTTGACTACCTGATCGACTCCGATACATGGTGGGTGGCAGCGCTCGATTTCCTTGGAGTTTCCAAAACCCTAAAGGTGGACGCACTTTTCTCTTTGTGAGTTATTATGTTGCTTGTAGTCATTTTTTGAAAAGGAGTGTGAGACCCCCGGCCTCTGCATCGGAAAATGCATATGGCCCTTTTATTATATTGTTCAACAAAGGTATGACAAAATTCATACATAAGAAATCTACAGCCACCACTCAACACCTACAACCCCGACAATGAGCGGGGCATTATGCCCTGAAAACACGAGAGCACCCCCACCATCTAGGAACTCGAGACATATCGCATACCCCAAGACACCCTCAAGGATAAATGGGAGAACTCAACCGCCGGTCTAGCAAACTCTTAGCGAGCGCCTCATGAACACACTACAGAAGCCGTCACCACCAAAAAATCTTGAAGGTTAGGATCCATAGTCTCCGCTAGACTTGCCGTCGATGCCACCATAGTGCTACAAAACACCACCAGCCTCCGCCCATCCATTATCACACATCTTCCACCGAGACCCTGCTGCACATTGCTGCATAAAATCGATGTATCCTAAGTGGTAGAAGCCATGCTTCTCCACCTGCTTCCTCCACCATACAACACTTGCTCCAAAAATGATGCCCCTTGAGAGACAACGACACCGAGGTGCCTCCATCTTCTGATCCAAGAATCCCAGATCTAGGTTTTCCTCGGAGCAGCCCAATCAAGTAGAAGACGACAATGACGACAATGACGGCGATGATTTCAGCAAGGTAGCATAGTATAGACGTTGTCATCGTCCGTCAAGGGCTCGGTTTTCATCGGCATCCATGCCTCCCAAGAATCTTGTCCTGTAGACCACCCCACAAGACGATGGCCAAGGGAGCCTCTCACCCCTGCTCACTTGGCTCTGCCACCGTACGACAGGACACCATCTAGACCGAGCGACAACAGCCCCTGATATCCCCACCACGATCTTCCGTCCAAGATCTTGATCACCTGCGGATCTTGTTGCATTCAATCGTAACCAACATACTACATAGCCAAGCGTAAATCCAGAAAAGAGCTATACATTAAATGTGCATGCACTTTTCTTAGATACGGTCTTAAGTGAGCTAGCAGCATCAGAATGACTAGCGAGGGCATTTCTGAGGAAGGTTGTAGAAATTGGCGCAAGTAAGCCTTAGCATCAACTATCAACTACGGTTGTGAATTGATTGCCTTACACTATGAAGACATCTGACCCTCCCGCGCCTGGCTGACCAACTCTTGTAGTGGACGCTTATGCTTAGATATGAATGGTTTGTCGTTTTCCTTTCGAATTGGGTACTCAACTTGAGGGGTTGTCGACCTAGATGTTGCATGGAAACTAAAGTTCCATCTAGGAGACTACGCATTAGAACTCATGGAACACGGGATGGGATAGTATATTTGTTCCTTTGTTACCTATTGCCTCCTAAGCCTAACTAGGGAACATGTCCGGAGAAATTAAGAAATGACAATACAACACTTCCAAGAAAAATATGAGTTGTGCTCATTGGGTTTAGTTATATTCCAAACCCGAACCCAAATCACTGGAAAGATAACTTTTCATACGAGTTGCTCTAGGTAGTATGAAATTATAACTCATTGTTTTTGTTTTATATAGCCACATCCCTACATGCAAGAATAATATATGTTACTTTAATGAAAACAGCATGCCTTAATACCCTCCCATTACTTCTTACATATCATGTTTCTCAAAACTTTAGGTACACTTTAGTTATTACACTGAAAATTGTGGAATGAAGACTTTGTACTGGAAAAAAGTCAACTATGATCAATGGGAGGGCATGTGTTGGTTATCATATACTCTTGTTGCATTGCTCAAGATGTGTTCTTCCATTTACTTGCAGCTTAGCTAATATCACGCTTTTAGACGTTTCATATATCGCTTGTCATATCTTGCTTAAAACAATAAGGGGATAGTGTTTAGTTCTTTCAGCACATGGCATGGTGGATAATGATAACATACTTGAGTTAAATCATTTCAAGCAGACGATTTTATGTTCACTAAATTATTCCGTATGATTTTTCCTAATAATCCTACTATGCCCTTCTCGTAGAGACCCGCTAGCTTACAATTACGTAACTATCTCGTGGATGGGATGTTTTTCATCTATTGGCAGAAAGTTATGTTGGGGAAATTGAAATTGGTGCCGCATAGTAGATTGTGATTAGTTCCAGGTACCTTCCCTCATTGCATAAATTAATCCCTTAAGCTAACCAGGTTCGGCTGAAAATTGGCTAACTATCCCACAACTGAAAAATGGAGTTATGCTGAAGCAAATAACTTCAACAATAACTTTATGCTGAAGCAAATAACTTCTTGATTGACTATGTGAACTTAAAAGGACTATATATAGGAGCAAAGTTTCTCTTCTTATTTTCCCACTAATAGGCAGTTCACTGCATCTCCATTAAAACAAACACAAAGTACAACTGCATACACTTTGCTAGGATAACGGGTGATGCCCACATCCACCTCAAACACGGGTGTTAGGATGCAAAAATCCGTTGTTTTTTGGATGCTAGCATGAAGATCTGGGTATACCTCGCACAAAAATCTAAGAAACTCAGATCCGGTCCATAGCCCCGCAAAAAAAATCTTGTCAAATGCGGTTAGCGCAAAGGCACAACCACTACCGCACACACGTTCTATGCCATATGGGCATATCCACACGGCAAAGGCCACCCGGAACACGGCAACGGCTTTATCATGTGTTTGCACATGGCAAAAGAGACACGACAACGTTTGCCACGACAATGAGCATTTTTCCCGTAGTGAACCATCAGAAACGATACTAAATGCACAGCATGCCTTGTTGCCCCAATCGATGCAAACAAGACCACCAGAACAGTGCTAAATGACGTTCCATGGAACAACCAAACATATGCCTAGGGAGACGCATTGGACCCAAGCGAGGAGATTGAGGCGGCTGGAGAAACTGCGCATTAGACATCATGGAATACCGCATGAGCAAATTCCTGTGTTCCTTAGTTACGTGTTGCCCCCCAATCCTAACTAGGGAACATGTAAGGAGAACTAACAAGATGTCACTGCTAACCAAGACATGAGTTGTATTCATCCGGTTTAGTAAATTCTGAACCACATATCACTGCAAAGAGAATTGTTCATAGAAGTTTCTCTACCCTATCTGAACCACTACTCTGTTTTTTTAGTTTTATATATGCTCCTTTCCAAAAAAACTTACCTATCCTGGTTCTCCAAAATTTAGGAAACTTCTTCTGTCACTACTCTGAAAAATTGTGGGTAAAGACTTTGTACTTGAAAGAAATCAGCTATGATCAAGGGGAGGACAGGCGTTCATTGGCATGTACTCTTTCTACATTTCTCAAGATATGTTCCATGAGTAGGGTGAGAATCTTCTTGTTGAGAGCCGCTTCCCCACATCGTGACGCTTCCGCGAGCTCACGGGGAACCCTAACTCCGCCGCCACCGCCTGCGAAGCTCATGCAGCACTGGTAGCATCGACGCAGCTCTTTCTTCAGGTCACTAAATAACTCCAACTCATGCTCGTCCATGCACAAACGTAGACCGGATACTCCCACGACATGGACTAAGAACAAGGCGCACGTCCATCTAACACACCTAAATATGTGCGACTACAAGATATCAAATATTAATGCTAACTCCATTCAGGGGGCTTCGCACCGGAACTCATGGAACACCAGAATATACCTTGTGTCTGTTCCTTTGTTACCAGTTGCCTCCCAAGCCTAAATAGCGATCATGCATAGACAAACAGCGAGATGACACTGCCAAGGAAAATATGAGTTGTGTTCATCTGGTTTAGTTATATTCCAAACCTGAATCTCTGGAAAGGAAAATGTTCACACGACTTGCTCTAGGTTGCCTAAAATTACTATTCGATTATTTTTGTTTTATAGAGCTACATCCCTGGATGCGAGAATAATATCTGTTACTTTAATGAAAAGATCATGCCTTACTTACTACCATCCTATTACTTCTTACACATCATGTTTCTCCAAACTTACGTACTTCTTCGGTCATTACAGTGAAAATTGTGGGGTGAAGACTTTGTAGTTGAAAGAAATCAACTAGTATGATCAATGGGAGGACAGGTGTTGGTTGTCATGTACTCTTGTTCCATTTTTCAAGATGTGTTCTTCCATTTACTTGCAGCTTAGCTAATATCGTGATTTTAGAGTTTTCATATATCGCTTGTCATATCTTGCCTAAAACAATAAAGGGAATAGTACTGTTTAGTTCTTTCAGCACAAGGCATGGTGGATAATGATAATATATATGCTTTACTTAAATCATTTTAAGTAGACGATTTTATTTTTGTTAAATTATTGTGTATGGTTTTTTCAAATAATCCTATACCAGGCCCTTCTCCCGGAGACCAGCTAGCTTACAATTACAAAACTATATCGTGGATGGGATGCTTTTCATCTATTGGCAAGTAAGTTATGTCGGGAAAACTGAAATTGGGGCCGCGTGCACTACTAGGGAAAAGCCTATAGAAGATATATGCTTATAGGAGCCACATCCCGCATCCCTCAATCATGCGCCTCTACTAAATACACGAGGCGCATGTATAAACGGTGCGCCTCCTATATATTATTACTTGAGGCGCATCGTTCAGGGATGTGTCTCCTATATCGCATGTATAGACCAGATCTGGCTGCCCCCACTTACTTGAGGCGCGTCGTCTCCATATGCGCCTCGCGTAGTTCAAATACTTGAGGCGTATATGGGTCAGATGCACCTCGAGTAAGTTGTGTAGGCCTAGTTGTGGTAAGTTGTGTGGGTCCAGTCGCGTACTTCAACGACTCCGGTTAATTTCACGCAGTTAGTTCATATTAATTTTAGGCTATTTTTATAGTTTATATTAATTTTAGGCTATTTTTTATAGTTCATATTTGTTTCTTTAGTTCCCAAAAAGTGTCCACCAGCAGGATTTGAACCTGGGTTGCCAAGGGACTACGTGTCTAGCCACTGAGATAGCAATCATTTTGTGATAAATATTTCCTGTATAGTCTATTTGACTAGAGTGTGGAAAGTTATAAAAGTCGCATGTTGACAAATGCGACTCGCGTAAGTTTGCACCATCGACCCAAGGTCAGCGCAGCGCGCATCAACTTCGATCTCGTTCCCCTTTCTTTCTCTCTTCTCACAAGCTACTGCTCATCGCCGCTCGTCGCCGTCCGATTCACTCGCCTGCCGGTCGAAGAAGGTTCGCCCGCCCGCCGCTTCTCTGTATCGAAGAAGAAGGAGTGTTCGCCTGCCCGCCGCTTCTCTGCATTGAAGAAGGAGGAGCCGTCCATCGTTGAACCATGCACGCCGTCGAGTCCGACCGCAGGTGAGCTTCCCCTCTCCTTCCCCTGCTAATTTAGGTTTATGGTTTGGTTTATTTTAGGTTGAATTGCTAGTTATAGCTCCCAGACAACAACAGAAAACCTTGTTGTCTACTCTGAATCATGAGTATCCCTGTCTTGGCGAAATAAGAATGGATGCTAGATCTATTTGATATAATAATCTTGGCAATGCTCTTTGTTGAACTGATATGTGCATATTGAATAAGAATATTCATATACAGTGCTTGAGCTTATGATTTGGATTACCCTTTTGTGTGGTAGCATTTGCTACAAAGATGATCAAGAATTGTTTTTAATTATTTGCAACAAAAGAAAAGAGGTGCTTGAACAAATGGCTAACTATTTGGGTGTAACTGAAGGTATTTTAAACCTTGGGTTCTTATATTGCCTGGAATATAGAGACTAAGGCATGGATCTATCCTTTTTAGTTTTAACATTTGAGCTTAAATTACTGAGTTGGTACTGGATGCTTCTTGGATATGTTCTGTCCACAATGACAGATAACCAAACACACATAAACTGATTACTGGTCTGACTTAGCTAGGAAAATGATTTGTAATGTTTATGGTGGCTTACAAATGAGATTGTGTTATGGGAATTCTACCATGATGTTGCTGCTATAATTAAAGGCCTTTACTGATGTGTTCTTCATTGTGGTGCCTCCTTTAAGAGTATGTACAGAGGGGAACAATATATTGTTGGCTTTGACTGCTTGATTAGCTAAAAAGAAAAAGTTATGTGTAGTTGCCAATGATGCATGGTCTAAGGCTTAATTATTTTTGTATATAAGAACATATATTGGATTTTGTTCCCCTTTTAGCTCAATGATGAGATTTTCAAGTGTAGTAATCCCTTGCAAGTGATGCAAAGGCTGATGCACTAAATTTTGATAATAACTATGGTCACTATTGTAATATGTAATGGCTTCTACTGTTGTGGGTATACTACTGTGGTGTCTCACTAGAGTGTGCACAGTATTATGCTCCATATTGGTATGATCAGCTGTTAGTTGGGCTAGTTTGACAAGAACAGATGCTTTGGTGGGCTTAACATAAACCCAATGATGAAATATGTATACAACTGAGGCTTAACACTACTGAGGGTTTCCCCTTTTCCAAAATAAAATGTTTTTCTTAATTAATGGATAAAACCAGATATTAGTGTGTTGCTTAAGTCTCTATTTGTGTGTTGCTTGATGTTTGCATACATGGATGTCGAGATTGCACAAAATGTCGAAGTCATCAACATTAGTTCTGATGATGAAGCGGCTTCCCGTGAAGATGCGGCTGCTATGCGGCACACTCTCGGTGAAGTTGTGGCTGCTAGGAAGCGTGTTGCTCATGAAGCCGCTGCTGCTAGAAAGCATGCTGCTAAGCGGCGTGTTGCTGCTCATGAAGCTAGAGCTATTGCCATTCGATATAATCTTCTATGTATATGTTGTTGCATGCTAAATATGTCTCTTCTATGTGTATGTCTCTTACATGCTAAGTATGTATTTTCTATGTATATGTCTCTTACATGCTAAGTATATATGTCTCTTCTATATATATGTCTCTTACATGCTAAGTATGTGTCTCTTACATGTAGGCCTGAGAATATAAAGGCAATGAGATTCAACTTTGATAAATGCTATGTGTTTGCAAACCATGTGGCTTTGGACGGTTCACAAGTTGACTTTCTAAAGGAGATAGCTCGTGAGAGAGCAACAATAAAAATCTATGTTTGCACTATTCATGATACACACATAGAGAGGCAATGCGCAAAAATGGTATGCATTTCTGTTAATCACACCTCCATGTTTATTGCTTTAATGCCTCGATCACCTCCATTTTTGTGAATTAATGTTCTTTTTGTTGCTTTTATGCAGTACTTTGCAAGGTAGTGCAGCCTTTTCTTTATCAAGAAATACTTGAACTTGCCAACAAACATCCAGGTTTTTTGGAAGGGGAGAAGAATTGCTATAGTTAGAGTCATATTTGGCATAGGAAGCAATGTAGGAGTCCAGATCACCTCCAACTGGAATAAGGTGGTGACGAAGACCAAGATGAAAGAGGGTGACGTCTTCCTATTCTGGTTCCGTGGGTGCTCGGAGAACGGTCTCAAGATGATCCTTAAAAGGGTCGAGTAGCTATGTAGTGAACTTTCTGTAGTCGGACATGTATAGTGAACTTCAAGTTGTATTGTCTGGTTGCTTTTGATGTCCTTTCTTATTATGTAGTGAACTTCAAGTTCTTATGGATAGTTTGGAGAATATATATAAGCCTTTCTTATGTATTAGTCTTGGTATAATAATTGTGTATTTTGTGATGTGTATTCTGGACAGTATAATAACTGTGTATTATGTATTCTGGACTGTATTGTGGTTCTGTAAAATTTAAATTTCAAAATTGCTAGTTGAGGCACATTTGTATACTTATGCGAGTCGCATTAGGGATGCGCCTTGTATAAGCTACATATGCGAGTCACATTATTAATATGCGACTTGCATATGTAGCATATACAAGGCGCATTCAAGATGCGAATCACGTAAGAAATACTTGAGTCGCGGCGCTCGAGGCGCATCCCTAATGCGACTCTAATGCCTTTTCATATGCGCCTCGAGTAGGCTTTTCCCTAGTAGTGGTGGTAGATTATGTAAAACACAAAGTGAAAAAACTTTTCTGATTAGTTCTGGGTATCTTCGTCCCTCATTGTATAAATCAACCCCTTAAGCTACCTAGGTTCAGCTACAAATTGGCAGTACCAATATTAGTGATTAATTAAGCACATTTTGTCACTAATACTATCTCACAACTAAAAATCTGGAGTTATGCTGAAGCACAGAACTTCAACAATCTTAATTCCTCCTGGTTGACTATGTGAACTTAAAGGAGCAACATTATAGTAAAATAAAAAAGAGCAATATTATCTCTTATAAATTTCCCAAAGAGAGACCATTGTAGGAGCACTGCATCTCCATTAACACAAACACAAAGTACAACTTCATACACTTTGATATGTTTTAGTTGCTATGATATGTGCCTAGAAGCTAGTTCAATCTGGCTAGCAAAATAGTGCGCATATAATCTTTGTTTACACGCTGCCAACGTTAATGTAGGATTGGAGCCCGTCAACAGAAATAGCCGATCCCCTTTGTTAGAGAGCCTGCCGGTCTATTGTTGTTCAATTGAGGTGCGGGACGGATGGTGACTGGAGAAATATCCATCTATCTAGCTAGCTATATCAAGGCAATGTCAGGTTGTGAGGGGGAGTGATGACTTATAAATCGAAGGAAACCTACCTCTCCTGCCGAGGGCCAACTTTACATTTTGCAGTGCACCAGCGTGTGTTGACCATGGCCTTTCATGAACCGATAGATCTAGCTCGGTTTGGTACTCCATGGAAAAGGAATCGCCAGTCGTCGGGCCAGGTATAGTCCCATGCTTGTACGATGATGATTCCTGTTATAAGAAAACAATGAATGATAACATTGGAAGCTCTCCGACTAACTTGATGTCGCTAAATTAATGGGCCTAGCTTTTGGTGGCAGTCTCGTCGGACCACGACACTGTGAGGTTATCGTCGGCAAGGCGTGCACTTTTGGTGACATCATCGTCAGACCACAACTCTTTGGTTGGCGGCGTACACTTTTCTAGGATAAAGGGTGATGTCCACATCCACACAATACACGGGTGATGGGATGCAAAAAATCCTTTGGATGCGAGCATGGAGGACTGGATCTAGCTCGCCCAAAACTCTAAGAAAATTGGAGCCAATCCCTGGCACTGCAAATATATCGACTGAAAACACATGACCATCAGAAACAGTAATAATGCTGAGCAGGCCTTGTTGCCCCGTTCAATGGAAACACACAGGCATCAAAAACGACGCTAAATGCAGTCCAGGGTGCACTTCTATGGCGTTGCAAAGAGCAACCAAACATATGCCTACGAAAAACGCATTGGATCCAAGCTAGGAGATGGAGGTTAAAGAGGTGGAAGTAGATGCAGCTAGCCAAGGGTTCAACGATTACTTGAAGGTTTCGTATTGCCATGCTGCTCCATTGGCTGCTGAAGTAACTACGCATTAGACCTCATGGAGGACCAGAAGCGCAAATTCCCGTGTTCCTTAGTTGCATGTTGCCTCCCAATCCTAACTAGGGAACATGTCACCCCAACTAACAGGATGTCACTTCTAGCCAAGACAAGAGTTGTATTCATCTGGTTTTGTAAATTCTCAACCACATATCACCGGAAAGAAAAACTGTTCATACGAGTTGCTCTAGCCTGTCTCAAACCACTACTCTGTTGTTTTAGTTTTATAGAGCCACATTTATGGATGCAACAATAATATCTCTTATACGTGATGAAAAGATAAGGACTTAACCCTTCCAATACTTCTTACCTACCCTGGTCCTCCAAAGTTTAGGTACTTCTTCTGTCACTACTCCCAAAAATTGTGGGTTAAGACTTTGTACTTGAAAAAAATTATCTATGAGCAAAGGGAGTCGTA
This sequence comes from Avena atlantica, assembly GCA_910589765.1. NCBI lineage: Eukaryota > Viridiplantae > Streptophyta > Magnoliopsida > Poales > Poaceae > Avena > Avena atlantica. Next base: position 527,566,163 of record OU342733.1, read on the forward strand.
GAATTGAACTCCCAGAAGTGTCCGACAGAGAGTAGTGTGGCCGACAGAGAGTAGTGCAGATCATCCTTTTTTCCTCCCCGACCTGCTCTCTCCCCTGTGGGCGACGGGCGAGTCCCGCCGCCTACTATCCTCAACCCCTCCCTCTTTGTCCTTTGTGCCGTTACTGCCAGCATGGCGCCCCTAGAGTTCCCACGTGGTGCTTAAGGCAGCGGGCCGGCTTCTACCTGCTCGCGTGGAGGGAGGCGAGGATCACGATGGCAGCGGAGCGACTCGACCGACGGTGGTATGACATGGTGGCGTGGAACTCATGTGCTGGGTGGGTAGAGGTGTGGCACCGCCGGCGTTGGCGGCGGGGCAACGAGGTGCAGCGCTGGCAGCTGACGGTGCCATACTCGACCCAAATCTGCGCCCGTTTGGGCCCATCTAGGTTGGGGTCGGCCTGCTTTTGCGAGCTCTCTTGTGCGGCTCCCTGGAGGTGGAGGAGGGGCGATGGAGGTTCTTGGATGGTGGCGGCGCTCGCGGCAGCCCTTGCTGCAACATGGTGACGAGGGCTTTGTAGGCCCATCTAGGCCTGGCCGGGCCGGAGACCTGGTGACATGGCCATGACCCTTCGGGTGCCCACTATTAGCATGTACAGTATGACCCGAAGGAACGCTCACTCGAAAATATACCAAGATCCATGAAGCCCATGACGGTTCGATAGATACAAATCCTATAAGGACACGGACTCCTGGAGTTACAAGACAAGGAAAGTACAAGACTAGACTAGATACAACCTCTAACTTGTAACCAACTCGTATTAGCACCCGAGGCCTAGCCTCCCCATATAAAAAGGCTAGGAGGGACCAACGAGGAGGGCCGCCCACAATAGATCTAGACAATAGACGCACGCCTTTCTCTCTCTCGGCGAGATCATGTCTAGTTGATTCAACAAGTTTATACTCTCCAATGATAGTACAAGCAGACAAGAAGGAGTAGGATTTCTCTACGAGGGCCTGAACCTCGGTAAATCGCCTCCCTTGTTTGTCTGTTAAGCCGAGGAAATCACCAGTGCTCTCTTTTCAATGAAATCCTAAGTCTATAACAATGGGCATTGCTGAGGTTACTCCTCATCAATTGGCGTCGTCTGTGGAAATCTGGGCGCTGGAGTCATGAATTCAGCGGCTCCTTCTTCTCTAAGTACACTACAACACATTAGACATGTAGAGACACTAAATTTGAAGGCTACAGACGTGATATTTCATCTCTAATAGATTGTACAGACGTTTTCATAAAGCGTCATTGGAGCGTCTTTTTATGCACCGTCTCAAGTAACATAAGGACACTTGCTAAGCGTGTCTACGTACATAAAGACGCCCCATAGCGACGCTCGAAAAGCATGCATACGCATGTACAGACGTTTTAATAGACACGCTAAGTTTGCGTCTCAATATATTTTTGAGATGCTTTATCGTGTGTATAGTATAGATGAGGTCATATACATTATGTCGTCTTATACGCATTATGTATATACGTATTCATGTATATACATATTCATGTATATACGAATTCATGGAAGGTAGTATGTCCATACATTTATATTTCACGGCAGGCGGTATATACGTTATTTTACTTTGTATTTAGATATTAGCGTCTCGCATTTTATATGTGTTGGGATAAGTTTTTTTATTTGAAACTTTAAGTAAAAACTGATATTTTTCCTTCATAAATATGTTATTGCATACAGAGATCGTACAAGATTAGACTATTGTATCCAGCTATTATCGAAAATTAGAGAGTAAACCAAAATAAATTCATTAGTACCAAACCACATTGGGAACTTAATCAATATCCATATTAATAATTAAGGGATACATCGGGAAAGTTTATGAATAGAAAAGCCATAAAAAACCTATAAACTCCTCTACAGATATATCTAGTTAGAAACTAATGATTTGTCCCCTCCATCTTCATTCATTTCGGTCACATTTAGCTCCCTATTTAGCTCCAGAATTAACCTGAAAATCAAGTCAAGGCCAAAGTGAGAAATTCTGAGGAATTAACAAGTAGAGTGCTAGATGACAAGTTCAGTTGACTAAATATGAAAATGCATCTGAGACTAATCATGCATGACAAAGATCTTCTATTCTTGTCTACAACTTGTATCCTTTTGTCGATATGATCAAATGTTTAGAACCTGATGTTGCCGTACTTACATGATTGGCAATATCCTTATAACCATAAGATGCATCTATATATGGATTATGTACATGTGTTGCCAATTTAGCTATTCCATGATCAAGTACTAAACTTAACCGGAGCTATCAAATTTCAGTCCCACTTGTTGAATATGTGTTGACAAGAGTTCTATAATTTCTAGTCATGTATCCAAGATGAATTTCCTTACAAACCACATCCAAGTATTCAAATGGCTGACTACTTGACCGTTGGGTATGCTCACATGTATATGGGATGGACAACAGTACCAATAACTCCAGGCTGTTCATAAATATTAAATGGAAGAGGCATGGCATACTATTAACTTGTCCTATTAGAAACACTTGATATATGTAAAGTACTAGTGTGCAAAATTACTTAAACAAGTGGGTCTCTAAATCAAATCATTGTTGATTTTCTTACTCAGCCCTTAAAGAAAAAAGTTTAGAAGAACTGTAACATACCAGGTTGTTACTCGTCTTGGTTGAGCTAGATTTTTTCTTTTTCACCTACAATGATTAAAGTTTGTAAATAAATGATCAAGCAAGCATCAAAACTGGAATAAAATGTATTGCCTGTATATATGATAATTTCCTTACATAGAACCTAGGCCAAGCAATAACATGACCCACGGCGTCTTTGACGGTTTGGATATCTTTATATGGTCTTGGCAATTTTTCATGCGCGATCGGTGTAGGATGTTTAATAAGAACTCCATAAAATTCATCTCCAAGCATGTTTCCTCCAACCACATATGTTTTATCTTGACTCACCAAAGATCCTATTGCTACAATTTTATCTCTATTTCTTGGGTTTGCCGAAAACAAATAGACTTCAAGTTTATCCTGTAATTTTGAAGAAAAACATCATTAAAAATGGCACTATTACATGTATGAAACAACAAAACCACTTTGGGTTAGATAGGTTGTTTGTATATACCTTATTAGAAGGTTGATTATGTGGGAAAGATGATACATCACGACCTTGATCAGCTTTGGTGGAGTTTTCATTATTTTCTTTCTGCAGCCAAATATCATATGAGCTATACATGCGAAAAAAAACTTAGAAATAGTCTGATGAGTGAGTGAAAGTTTTTTGCACCATAGCAGTAATACGCCGACGTCCTAAAGCTGAATTAACATAACTCTCTTTGCTATAATTTTCAGGACACAATTGCTGCAAATGTGAATGAACAACCATAATCAATAATATTACTATAGAAAACAATATAAGCACACTGATTTCAAATACATGTCCACAGTAGCATATACCTGCTTAGTAACCTGCTCATGTGGTACACAACCCTGATGGTTTTTAGCACAAATTTCTGGGTGTGCTTCCTACAGTTGAAGCCCAATTTAGTTCATACCAAGATATAGGCACAGCTTCATGACTAAGCAAAACCTACAAACATACCTTAGTAATATTGTACTCATGTGGAACAGGTGAAGTTGCATTGCCATCTTTTATTCTTGGACACTTTTCAGGAAGCAAATCCTGCTTACAACAAACAAAAAACAACAAACGATACTTTAAGGAATACAAGATCTTCAAATTAATTCTTGTTAACAAAGAAAATATTAAATAAACAAACTATTGCATCACCTGGGAAGTATTTGATGATGCGTGCATATTATGGGATGATTTTTGAATATCATTATTTATTTCACGTTGGATATTGGTATTGTTAGCATCTTCATCAAGGTCAACCTGCAACAGGAACATGATAAGAGTATATAGATGATGCTTGATTTATTTTTCAACAAAGATATTGATTCAGGTGCTAACTTCATTATTTTCTGCAGACTCCAATACATTTCTGTAATCCTCTCCTGGGAACTTCTTTGCCATGAACGCACACATCATTTGGAACTCATCTTTAATGTTTTCTACATTATCTCCAATAGCTCGTACTTTGAACAGAACATCTTCATCTTGCTCAGATCCATCCACAAAAACCATTCCTTCAGAAACCTTTACATGACTCCAATATTTATCATGATAAAACCCTCGAAGTTTTCTTTTTGCAAGTATACTTTTGGACACTGCACTATCATCTTTGGATGAAAGACATTCCTTGCCATCTAGTTTTTGTCTAGATAACTCGGTATCAGATGTAACCTATGAATTAAACACATTATTTATATGATGAACTAGATTACATTATTTATATAAACACATGTAAAAAGTAGAGTCATACCATCATTATGTTATCATTTACATAATCATTATTGTTGTCCTTTCTTTTATGGGCTCGATCCCATAGTTCAATCTTGCTGACCTTTCCATTCCTTTCGGTTTCCTATAAAACAAAGTAAAATACATGGTTTAGTAATCTTATTTCTGATAAAAATATGTTTTGTTTTTTCCAATAACAAATGTATACCATCTCTTTTAGGAGCCGAGCATGGCCCTTTCTCCCGGTTGTGTGTGAGTTCTTCTGTTGCTTTGCACATGCAGAATTTTTGAGACATATTTTCTGCAATTAAGGAAGATTTAAACAATTGTAATATTAGAAAACTGATTTCAGAATATGGTTTTAAACATATGAAAATAAATATGTAGTACCATGTGGGAATCTTGACACCAGATTCCAACAAGAGTAAGCCATTGATGTTCATTAACACCAGGTGGAACATCTTTCAAAATTTCATCCAATGACCTTGTGTTACGGTTATAATATTTTTTCTTCAAGCATGATTTGTAGGATCTCCACTTTTTTGCAAGTGTCATTAGGATCCAGTCTCGTGTAAGTTGCATTGTATCGGGAGGGTAGACGAATTTTACCTTCAATAATACAAATGTATTGTTTGAAATGGTAATGGACATGATAATTTATGTTACGGTATTGTGTTGTAAATTTTTTACCTCAACAAGTCTGATCATCTCCTGTTGTTTTGGCTTAAACATCTCATTGTCCCATCTTGGAATATGCAATGGTGCTATTGTTGAATTTTGTGCTAGTTCAGCAAGATAACCGCTAAGAATGGAACCAGACCTTTCATTTGGAACTCCATTTTGATCGGTCCCCACAATAATCTTTCCTCCTTTCAAATTCGACAAAAAATTACTTCGAAATACCCCCACAATTTGTCGCATGTCGCCATTAGGCCCTGCATGTAGGAATATCACAATGATGCACATAATGGCAGGAAATGACAACCATACGTATCCCGAAGAAGATATTGCAAAACTTACAAATTATCTTTATTGGGCTTGTAGATTCATGAGGCATCCTTGGTAATATGTTATCAATCCTTGGAGGACCTTGTAAACCATCTTCATTGAGCTCTATATTCTCCGCGTCATCCTTGGAGGACCTTGTAAACTATCAGCCACATCAGGATCCATATCGACAAATTCAGATTGACAAACATCAGATGGGATTGATAGTGTTTCATAGCTGTTACTGAAAGTAGTGCCACATACAGCATTTACGAGACCTAGCATGTCATCCATTCTTTTGTGGCCATCTTGTACAACATTATTCCTAAGATTACTAGGAAAAGCATAATTCTTATTGTTCTCTGATACGTGTGCAAATGCTATGGATGGTGCATCACATTCCTCTCCATGGAAACCCCACGTAGTATAATCTTGAAGAATACCATCACAACGTAGGTGGATTTTCACTTCATCAGAAGTTTGTCTTGTTTTGTTTGCACATTTCACGCATGGACAAAGGATTTTTTCACCAAGTGAGACTTTACGCTATGCAAAAGAAAGGAATTCCTCAACACCATGTTTATATTCAACGCTTGCTCTTGGTTTACTCATCCATTCCCGATTCATTGGACTTTAGTATACTGCAGGGATAAAAGTAAAGTAAATCAGTTACTGTATGTCAATGTGTCCTGCAAGACATAAACCTTTGGCCGAGAGAAATAGAAGTATGTAAGGGACGCTGGGACTGGAGTTGCATAACTTTATTTTCTATAGTTCACTAATTTCAGATTAAAATTGTCAACATAAAACATACAGTACTTAAAGACCAATAAAAGAAAGTATGTAAAGAAAGTTTAACAGGTGACCAGACTGGATACATATGCATGAGGATAAGTTCTACATATATAACTAGTTGATTGTAACTTGTACATCCCTCGGTTTGCTTCGACTAACTTGGCCATTTTAGACTTGACTTGGTCATTCATATGGTTCTTTTGCAGATTAGCTTAATCAACCATACAAAAGCACGAGTTATGTCAAACCACTGAAATTGTCACTCCGGTTTGGCAACACCAATATCGATCTCACCACATAATTATATTACTGCTCTAACTGACAGGTCCAGGAAAATATCCCAAGCCAGCATCATGCACTCCGAAGCTTGACAATGAGACCTTCGGTGATCTAAAAATCCAGAGATAACGAGAGACACCAATGAGACATGGAGCCTACTACCAGCCTGCACTATTAATTGTGGTGGTGTTTTGCATTACTCTACCCAGGTCTGCATGTTCAAGCAAGTTATGTTTCAAACTTCTATGCAGGACAACAGGTGCCTGGCCCAAGAGATTCACTACAAAGGGAAGCAGTGCATACCTGCCAGACATGAATAACAGAAACCAAAATAAAAGAAGAAGCAAAAGAAACCTGGAGGAAACCTGTAATGGGATTGGAGAAATTGAATATTGATGCCAGTAATTGTATCAGCTTGGGAGAAATATGATCGACATCCAAATGCTTAAAAAGCAATACCATTATTGCCTTTGAAGATCAAGACAATCTGGGCTAACCCAGTGCAGGTACAATGATGCTCTGCCGTGCATGGTGATTGCTGTCAAACTGAATGTGTTTAGTTAAAGTCTAACTATTGGGTAGGATTAGAAAGCTTTTTCGCTTTCCTCTTTATCTAAACCTTCTTTTGTTTCTGTACTTCCCATTCATATTGTCTACTTTTACTCTGTCAAAACACCTATTGGCTGACATTCACAGATTCCCTGCTACAAGAAGCAGAACAGAGATGGCGAATTGAATACCTAATGTTATTTAGTAGTATAGAGTAATATCTTGTTCTCTTTTACTTCTCAATAGTACAAAAATCATATATAACTTCACCGATTTAGAAAAAGGCACAGAGAACAACATATTATTTAAATAGATAAGATTCATCCACCCGACATGAAAAAACTCCCATGCTTGGTGTATGAGCCGATCCACATGAAAGCTTAAGATTAAGCACAACCCAAACTAAGAAGATAGAAATTAACCTTTCAAAGTCCAGCGACAGATCCAGGAAGAAGATTAACCCGAGCAGATTCTAGGTTTGATGCCGCACGAAAAAGCTTGAATTGTGTACGCCGTCGTTCGGTAGCTTTCTCTTTTTAGATATATAAAGCAAAGAAAATAAAGTGGCGGTTATATATACGGATATATACGGTCGTTGCTTTGGCCGGATATCTCAAAAAAAAAACAGGTTATATATGGTCGTTGTTTTGTCCGGATATCTAAAAAAACGATTCGGAAAAAAAATTATACCAATACCTCTTCATTTTTTTTGGTGGAATACCTTTTCGATTGGGGATCCAATAACTACCGTTCGGTCTTCATGAAAGGATTTTTTTTAAGTATCGATGTTCACGGAAGAGGATACGTATATTATCTCTATTATATATATATATATATATATATATATATATATATATATTATTTTTAATATATATTATTGACTGTATTACTTTTGGTTGTTGACACGTTTTCTAAAACGTCTCATGTGTACGTTCTTAATATCCTTAAATTAGCGTTATTATTTCTTTGGCTATCTACTAAAAATAAATAATGTGACGTTATACCGAACGTCTCAAAATACGTCCCTACATGAAGGTGCTCTAGAATTCTAAAGACGAATATAAACACGTCTCATTAGAAACGTCTCTATATGACAAGTTTGTTGTAGTGGTAGCAACTCGACGATTGGGGTCCGTCAGATCCTCTATGATCCCATCAATCTAGATCCACGCTGGCCCACCCCTCTTTCGGCCTTCGACAACCTCGACCGAGAGACGGGTCTAATGATCGGAAGTCTCTACTATCTACGACTTGTTTTATGCATTTTCCATAGTACATCTACCTTTTTCGAAGTGGGGGAATCCCCGGCCTCTGTATCGATTGATACATGTAGCCTGTTATTACTTTATTCGAACGAATTGTATTACAAATTATTTCATCACGGGTCACTCAACGTTGTCATGTGTATCAGCCAAATGAAAATACAAGATAACATGGAAAGCCTAGCTACCAACATGTTAACCGAAGATCAAAACACGAGCTGCACTGGCTGAATAAGTCCCGTCCAACCCTTTCCAATTGGCTACACCCAATATCCATGGCGTGTCGCTTGTCCATAGGTTGTAGGAAGGACCACATACGGATCCAGTATGTTGCCAAAAAAATAATATTTGGCACTGTTAAAGATATAATTGTTACGCACATTACATAAGGTCCAAAGTAAAAGTGCAAACTCCTACTCGAATCTGCATTTAACTTTTTTTTTGGGACTCCCCTTAGCCAACTTCCAAACATATTTGATATGTTTGTTGGGGTGTTATATTGAAGGTCATATGAATAATGCTCCAAACAATTTTCGCAAGGTGGCAGTCTATAAATAAGTGTTGAATCGTTTCCTCTTTTATCACAAAAGCAACACTTTTTCTACCCTGCCAATTTCTTTTTATTAAAGTTTCCTTAGTAAAAAGCACTTGAAGATGTAAGAACCATATATATATTTTAATTTTAAGTGGTACCTTCATCTTCCAGATGTATTTGTATTTGCGAAGGAAACCTTGTGTGATCGTTTAGAAGTTCCAAATAGTAAGATTTAAGCGTGAATATACATGAGGTTGTCAAACTCCAAACAAACTATCAGGTTGATCCACTAGATGAACATCCATTAGGCGCCTGGCCAAATGTAGCCATCTATTCCATTTCCCCGGTTAGTGTTCTCCTAAACTGAATATTAAGAGGTGCATGAGATAGAATATCAGCCATGGAGACTTGTTTCCGTTGCACAATGCGAAATAGGGAGGGGTACTGCAGCAACAGTGGCTTATCTCCAAGCCATGTATCCTCCCAAAAAGGAGTGTCTAAACCATTACCAATTTGAAAAGAACCAATGTCAAAAAATTCTTCTTTTATTTTCATGAGCCCTCTCCAAAAGGGAGAGTCTATTGGTTTTGGTTTAACTTGGGATAATGATTTTGAGTGTAGGTACTTATTTTGTACTAATTCATGCTAGACACCATGTCCATTAAAAATCGGTTTTGCTAGTTCTCAGGCGCCTGAGAACTTCTTAGGTCTCAGTCGCCTTTTTTACCGTTCGATTTACCTCGTGATTCGTGCAAATTAGAAGTTACACATGAGTTGCAACTAGGGTGTAATTGAGATTTTAATGAGTTGCAACTAGGTTGTAACTGAGAATTAGTACAAATCTTATTAGTTGCAACTAGGTTACAACTGAGAATTAGCATAAATATTAAGATGACATCGGCGACTTAGATCTAAGAAGTTCTCAGACGCCTGAGATCTAGACACTCCCATTAAAAATATTATAAAACCACTTCCTTAGTAAGCATTTATTTTTAATCTCTAACACATCAACTCTGAGCCCCCCCCTAGGCTTTAGGTCTAGAGATAATGTTCCATCTAATAAGCCTATATTTCTTTTTTATGGCCATCGCTTTGCCAAAAGAATCAAGATATAAAATAATTCAGTCTAGTACATCTACATACATAAGTACATATCATGGACGAAATGCTTTTTAAATTTCGAGCCATCCGAGAGGGAAGTACTCCGCAGAAAATCCATCCGAGAAGGAATATATGTTTTCTTATCCGGCGGCGGCGTCTTATCCCTGGTGGCTCTAGGCAGGAACCCTCATGTTGTGCATGCATAGCGGGGAACAAAGGAACTTAGCTGACTAGAGTGGCAATTTTTTGGTAGTTTTCGTGAACCGAGATGGGTATTTGCTTTCATCACAACTCAGGAAGCTGGTCGAAGCCCGGGAAGCATCCCTTGACCTGCTTCGCCCGCTTTCGGATTTCTAGTCTGCTTTTGTAAAACGCTTTTCAATTGTTGGGTGTTTGTTTGGACTTCTGATTTATGGACCTAGAAGCGAAAGTGGAAGCCCAAACAAATAGGCCCTAGGTAGGTAAGTCTACAGAGTAGCGGCCCAAAAGACGGCAGAGAAGCTGATCACCGGCCCAAATGGGTTAAGGGGCTTTGTTTTTCTTTTAAATCAGCTATGATCAAAGGGAGGGTAGGTGTTCGTTGTCAGACTAAACTTTTTAATTGAGTCGCAGAATTGAACCGCCAGAAGTGGCCGATAGATAATAGCGTAGACCATCCTTTTTTTCCTCCCCGACCAGATCTTCCCCTGTGGGCGACGGGCGGGCGCCGCCACCTACCATCCTCAACCCCCTCCCTCCTTGTCCTCTATGTTGATGCTGCTAGCGTACCCCCCCCCCCCCCCTAGAGTTACCGCACGGTGCTGGCTGCAGCGGGCCAGTTTCTACCTGCTCGCGTGGAGGGAGGCGATGATCCCGATGGCGGCGGAGCGACTAGGCGATGGTGGTCCAGCATGGTGGCACGGAACCCATGTGCTAGGTGGGTAGAGGTGTGGCACCGCCGGCGTTGATGACGGGGCAACAAGGTCCATCGGTGGCGGCCGGCGGTGCCATACTCGACCCAAATCTAGGCGGCTCTCCTGTGCGGCTCCCTAGAGGTTAGGGCAGTCCTGCTTCTACGCGCTCTCCTGTGCGGCTCCCTAGAGATGGAGGAGGGGCGATAGAGGTTCCATCGTGGACTAATGTGTAATGGTATTACGTTTTCCACCAGCATGAGGGTGCCTGGTGGGCGTCTTTGAATCGTTTTTATGCGGGTTTGACGGGAATCGCTAAGAGTTGCATAGGGCCGATCTGAGGGTGTTACAGCCGGGAAGAGCTTCAGATCCCCCCACCCGATCTAGTGAGGATGGTGGCAGCGGCTACGGACTGTTTCATGAAGATTTGATCTGATGCTTAGGGTTTCTGCATCAGGGTGACTTTATAGGCGAAGGTCCAAGGTCGGTGGGTGCCCGAGGGGCCCACACCTGGTGCCCCTTGGGATGCGCGACCCTAGGGTGTGGCCACCTCGTGGCCCCCCATCGGCTGCCCTTCGGACTCTGTGTTCTCTTTGGTAAAATATTGACTTTGGCTTTTGTTCCGTCCAATTTCGAGAATATTTCCATACTAGCTTTTCTAAAACTAAAAACAGCAAGAAACAGGCAACTGGCACTGCGGCATCTTGTTAATAGGTTAGTCCTAGAAAATGTATAAGAATACTTTAAAGTATAGACAAAACATAACAAAGTTGATACTAAACAAGCATGGAATATAAAAAATTATATATACGTTTACGACGTATCATGGCCAAAGATGACTTGTAGGGTGTGACAATGATCCGAGCCAGCAAGCTTGGATCTGAATCATCTTTTCTACCCTCCTGCTACTAGATTTTGCACTATCCCACCATCCCCGATCCACCAAATCAAGTATTTAATAACTCCTTTACTCATTTTATTTGCCGGGCAGGGTTTGGAAACGTTTCACCAAGGTTGTTAGGGGTGAATGGAAAAAGGAGCTACAATTCCGATATCTCAATGTAAGTAGTACTATAGCTAGGTCTGCACATCTCTTTGGTTCGTGTTTCAATACCATTATCATGCTTGATTATTATTTTGATTGAACTATATTCTTGTAAAGTGTTTGAGACAGGAAGACGGAAATATAATTTATATGGATACTACGTTTGCGAGTTTATTTGCCAAACGACCTATGAGAAGGACATAATTATGAAATAGTATGAAGTACATCAACAATATTCACAATCTTATTTTATTACCATCAATTGTGTTGAGTTTCATTCATATATTTTGATCCCCTTCTTTATATTAGATCAAACAGATGCAACACGGTCTCGTAACAAAGGCTCACGTACGAGCAATTGAAGAGGAATTGGCGGGATTCTTACTTAAAGAGGTCATAGATACCATAGGCAATTTACATTTGTAGTATAATAGAAATTATATTGTATATGCATGTGTACTGTATATAATATATTCGATCAAGCACAAAGAAAGAGGTCACTTTGATCTATATATTTATGAAGATGTTATGTAATGGTTCCTTCATTGCACGTCACTTACGCCAAACATCTCCCTCCTCTACATATCGTCCTCACGGCAGAAATCTGCCCCAAAACTATGTCGCGGTAGAACTTGTTGCGGCACTGCCATCTGCTGCCGCGGTAGGCGAATCCCTAAATGTTGCCACGACAGAGCTCATTTAGAATCGGGACTAAAAATCCTCAATCCCCTGCTCTCCATCGTGGCCACGTGGCCCGCCTTTAGTCCCCGTTCACCACACAACCAGGACTAAAGGGGGGAGCCTTTAGTCCCGATTGTAGAGTCCCGGTTGCGCAACCAGGACTAAAGGTTGTCACAAACTGGGACTAGGGTGTTGTTTTTCACTAGTGTAAGTGTAGTAGCAGAATCGGAATGGACTAGCGAGCAAATTTTGCGAGGAAGTGTAGATACCAGCACAAGGAAGCATTGATTGCATCGACTAATTAACAACTACATTCCTGAATCACCTACCTTAAACTACAAACACAGGTGACCCTCCCGCGCCAGGATGGCCAACTCTTGTAGATGTTCCTGCTCAGATATGGCTGAGTTGCGGTTTCCTTCGAATTGGTTACAGAACTTCAGTTTTAGTACAACCTAGATATTACATGGACACTGAAGTTCTATCCATGTGATTGTGCACTAGAACTCGTGGAACACCGAATCAGACATTGTGTCTGTTCCCTAGTTACCCGTTGTCTCCCAAGCCTAACTAGCGAGCATGTCAGGAGTAATTAACGAGAAGATACTACCAAGAAAAATATGAGTTGTGTTCATCTGATTTAGTTATATTCCGAACCTAAATCACTGGAAAGAAAATTGTTCATATGAGTTGTTCTAGGTTGTCTGAAACTACTGAAACTACTACTCGATTGGTTTTGTTTTATGGAGCTACATCCATGGATGCAATAATAATATATGTTACTTTAATGAAAAGATCATGCCTTTTCAGTGGACTACGCACCTATTACCTCTTACAATCATGTTTCTCCAAACTTTAGGTACTTGCAGTCATTACAGTGAAAATTGTGTGGTGAAGACTTCGTACTTGAAATAAATCAACTACTATGATCAATGGGAGAGTAGGTGTTGGTTGTCATGCACTCTTGTTGCATTGTTCAAAATGTGTTCTTCCATTTACTTGCGGCTTAGTTAATATTGTGATTTTAGAGGTTTCGTATATTGCTTGTCATATCTTGCCTAAAACATTAAGGGAATAGAGTTTAGATCTTCTAGCACATGGCATGGTGGATAATAATAACATGGTTTAGTTAAATCATTTTAAGTAGATGATTATGTTCGTTAAATTATTTAGTATGGTTTTTCCAAAAAAATCCTACCATACCCTTCTCGCAGAGACCCGCTAGCTTACAAGTACATAACTATATCGTGGATGGGATGCTTTTCATCTATTCCCAACTCCCAAGTAAGTTATGTCGGGAAATTGAAATTGGCGCCGCATGGTAGATTATGTAAAACACAAAGCAAAAAAACTTTTCTTATTAGTTCCGGGTATCTTCCCTCATTGTACAAATCAACCCCTTAAGCCAGCCAGTTTGGTCTCAAACTTGGCTATAGCAGTATTAGTGATTAATTAAGGGCATTTTTGTTGCTAATACTACTATCTTACAACTGAAAATCGGGAATAATGCTGAACTTAAATGGAGCAATGTTATCTCTTCTTATTTTCCCAATGTGTGGCCATTGTAGGAGCTGTTACAATTGCGACAAGAAGATAACAAAGAACGAAAACGAAAAACACAGCAAGGGGACACAGATTTAACGTGGAAAACCTCTCCAACAAAGAGAGGAAAAAACCACGGGCGCCAGCCAGCGAAACTTCACTATATCGAGGAGTGTTTACAAACGTCGGGGATTTCACAGATACAACTCTACCCAACCGGTGGCTTACAAGGGGTTTATATATCGGTGGAAACCTAGGTCTTCGACGATCTGTACCGTACCGCGGGGGGCTATCGCCCCCCGCACCCCCCACAGGCGTCCCCGTTGGGCACGGTGTGGGTAGGGCACTCGCCCCAAGCCTCCCGCAACGGGCCTCGCTCCACTCGTCAGAACTTGGCCTATACTTTGTAGAATTTGGATCAACATATAACAGGAGCACTACGCCTCCATAAACGCAAACACAAAGTACAACTTCATACACTTAGCTAGGATAACGGTGTTAGATAATCACGTGTCCTACACGTATTGGAATTGCAGTCCGAGTAGGTGTAGGTGTCCAGATACTATACGTATATGTATTAGACTAGGTTTAGCTACCGAGTCGGTTGTCTAGTCTTGGCATATATATGCGTGTATCCTGGCCTTGTAATCTCACCGTGACCGTGAGTTGAGAAGCAATACAAAAGAAAAGCAAGGCTCGACAAGAGCCTTTAGCAATCAAAGTTGTTTTGCGTGTGCGTGCGTGAGTGTACTAGTTAGATCAAAAGAATCGATCAGCTAGCAGCACGTGCATCTCGGCGGAAGTTATCGGGTACGTACGTGTCGTCTCGTCGGAATTTCCTCGTCGGTGTCGTCGAAAAGTACTTGGCGGCAGGGGCTGTGCTAACAATTGGTATCAGAGCCAAGGTTGTCGTTCGTGATCTGCTGAAAGTACTAGGAGGTCATGGCGATGGTGAAGTTTGGTGAG
This sequence comes from Avena atlantica, assembly GCA_910589765.1. Classification (NCBI taxonomy): domain Eukaryota; kingdom Viridiplantae; phylum Streptophyta; class Magnoliopsida; order Poales; family Poaceae; genus Avena; species Avena atlantica. The sequence continues at coordinate 527,581,169 of OU342733.1, forward strand.
AGCTCGGCACCAGCGTTTGAGACGGTGGGTGCGGAGTTGTATCCGCGTCTGGATCGCAAGCACTAGGGCCTATGGGCGTTTGTGATGCAGTGCGCCATGAAAGGTCAACAGATTTGGGAAGCCATTGATCCCGGTGGCGATGAGTACGTCAAGAGAGGTGCGAAGTACCGAGAGGGTAGCCAAGCATTGATGGCGCTAGACTCGGTTATGCCGACGGACATGCTACAACACCTCGTCGGAAAGAAATCGGCGAAGGATGTGTGAGGAGCGATCAAAGTAGTTTGCGCGGGTGTCGACGACACTAGTGTTCACGTGGGGCAGCAGGAGACTGTCTTGAACGACGAGATGACATTGGTAGAACCGGAAGTGACCCCGGTTGGTTCGTCAAGTGTGACGACGCCAAGTACGGAGACCAAGGTGTCAAAAGAAGTCGGCGTGAACATGTCAAATTCTGAGAAGGAGTTAACCTCAAGCTCGGAAGCGCAACCGGAGAGTACTCGGACTACCGACATCGCCGGACACGACGTCCAGGATCGAGAAGACGTGGCGTTGCATGATGAAGGCAATGGCACTGCAGGATGGCCACCAGCAACAGTAGGCAAACGTGGCGCATGTATTCTGCTCGGCATCCCAGGAGGAGGAGCTTCATGTGTGGAGCCCGGGCCAAGGGAAGGTCCAGGGGCTGGCGGCCCAGAAACACCAGAAAGAGACGGTCCAAAAGTATGTGATCCGTCGATAGGGGCTTCATACGGAGACCCAGAAAGTAGACCAGAGGATGGTCTAGGGGCTGGCGACCCAGAAACGCCAGAAGGAGGCGGGCTAAAAGGAAAATACCTGCCTCAAGGAGCTCCGTCAGGAGGTCTAGGGACACCCATCCCAGAAGTTGGATCTGAAAAAACAAGTAGGCCAAACAGCGTGCGTGCTGTAGCGCCAAAAGAAATTGACGGACCAAGAAAAGTAGGTCCAGTCAGGCCAGGGCTAGCCTGCCCAGAAAACAGGCAAGAAGAAAATTGGCCAGATGAAAGAATCACTGGTGTTGGTTCAATCAGGTCAGAAGAAAGGAGCATACTATTTCAGCTTACACCACTACGTGGAAGTCTAGAAGATGCTTGGAGAATCAGCACAACAAATCCATGCATGATCTTCAAGTGTGTTGCATTGAAGTCTAGCAGTTTGGCGAGTGGAAGTTGGAAAGATAAAGAGACAAGGGCAAGGTCAGACGTAGAAGAGTATGTCGTACAGCCTACGACTGCACTAGAGCTGAGACGACTACGACCGACGTGAGCATGCATGAGACGCGTGTTGGACTACTATCCGAAGAAGGAATTTTGGATGATAAATATTTCGGTGACGATAAACCACAAAAAGGACCCGTTGTTCATCAAGGAACCGACGAAGACCGAAGACGCGAACAAGAAGGGTCGACGTCAAGTCATGGAGAAACCGATAAAAGCAAAGTCGGTGACATGGAGGATGACGCCTGGAGCAGCGATAGCAATGTCGAGGTTGACGCTCGCGAGGAGCAGCTGACGCATTTGGGATCCATGTCGATGTAAAGAAGCACATCGTGATTAAGGGTGATTTTAGATAATCACGTGTCCTACACGTATTGGAATTGCAGTCCGAATAGGTGTAGGTGTCCAGATACTATACGTATATGTCTTAGACTAGGTTTAGCTACCGAGTCGGTTGTCTAGTCTTGGCATATATATGCGTGTATCCTGGCCTTGTAATCTCACCGTGACCGTGAGTTGAGAAGCAATACAAAAGAAAGCAAGCCTCGACAAGAGCCTTTAGCAATAAAGTTGTTTTGCGTGTGCGTGCGTGAGTGTACTAGTTAGATCAAAAGAATCGATCGGCTAGCAGCACGTGCATCTCGGCGTACGTGTCGTCTCGTCGGAATTTCCTCGTCGGTGTCGTCGGAAAGTATTCGGCGGCAGGGGTTGTGCTAACAAACGGGTGATTCCCACATCCACCCCATACACGGTTGTTGGGGTGCAAAAATCCGTTGTTTGTATACCACTGAAAACACACCACTGTCAGAAACAGTACTAAATGCAGAGTACGCCTTGTTGCCCGTTCAGTGGAGACACACCACCATCAGAAACAATGCTAAATGCAGTCCAGGGTGCACTTTTATGGTGTTCCATCGAACAACCAGACATATGCCTACGGCAGACCAATACGGTTAGCCTAGGGTTTACTTGAGGGTTCGTAATGCCATGCTGCTCCATTGGTGGTTCAAGGTACTGCGCATTAGACCTCATGGAGGACCACAAGCGCAAATTCCTGTGTTCCTTAGTTGCATGTTGCCTCCCAATCCTAACTAGGGAACATGTCACCAGAATTAACAAGATGTCACTTCTGGCCAACACATGAGTTGTATTCATCTGGTTTTGTAAATTCTCAACCACATATCACCTCAAAGAAAACTGTTCATACGAGTTGCTCTAGCCTATCTCAAACCACTTCTCGATTGTTTTAGTTTTATAGAGCCACAATCATGGATGCAACATTAATATCTCTTATACGTGATGAAAAGATAAGGCCTTAACCCTTCCAATACTTCTTTACCTACCCTGGTTCTCCAAAGTTTAGGTACTTCTTCTGTCTCTACTTCGAAAAATTGTGGGTTAAGGGGCTTTGTTTTTGAAAAAAAAATCAGCTATGATCAAAGGGAGGGTAGGTGTTCGTTGTCATACCAAAAATTTTAATTGAGTTGCATAATTGAACTCTCAGAAGTGGCCGACAGAGAGTAGCGCAGATCATCTTTTTTTCCTCCCCGGCATGCTCTCACCCCCGTGGGCGACGGTGGCCGCCGCCGCCTACCATCCTCAACCCCTCCCTCCTTGTCCTCTATGCTGTCGCTGCCAGCATGGCCCCCCTGGAGTTCCCGCGCGATGATGGCAACATCGGGCCAGCTTCTACATGCTCGCGCGGAGGGAGGCGAGATCCCGATGGCAGTGGACCGACTCGGCCGACGGTGGTCCGGCATGGTGGAATGGAGCCCACGTGTTGGGTGGGTAGAGGTGTGACGCCGCCGGCGTTGGCAATGGGGCAGCGAGGTGCAGTGGTGGCAACCGGCGATGCCACACTCGACCTAGATCTGGGCCCGTTTGGGCCCCATCTAGGTTGGGGCGGGCCTGCTTCTGCATGATTTCCTGTGCGGCTCCCTAGAGGTGGAGGAGGGGCGATGGAGGTTCTTGGATGGTGGCGGCGCTCGCGGCTGCCCTTGCTGCAACATGGTGACGGGGCTTTGTAGGCCCATCTGGGCCTGGCCGGGCCAGAGACCTGGTGTGCCCCTGTTGCCGCGTCCGGTCGGCTGCTTCCACGGTGGTGGATGTAGTTCCTTTTCGCGCGGCTACCAGGCTAGTACCTCCGGTTCCAATGTCCCCTTGTTCGTGCCCCGAGGCCTCGCATCGATGCACACAGTGTGGTGAAGAAGTTGGCGCCTTTTCTATGGTGGCCCATGTTGGTTGGCGGTGGGTTGGGTGAAGCACTTCGGACCGCCTAGGGTGGTGGTTCTTTGGGGATGGGAGAAATCTCTATCGGCTATGCCCGACACTGACGTGGTGACGCCTACTAGTGTCGCCACTCCTTCCTGAAGGGCGTCGGGTACCTCTTCCCCACCCCTTTCATATACTGGGGGAACCCTAGGACTAGTCCGGGCGGCAGTAGTGTCGTCATCGTTGCATTCCTTGCTGAAGGTGTTGCTTCGTACATGGCGGTTTGGAATGCCAGGAGCATGCTGGGACCTCCGTAGGCGCAGTGGTTGAGAGACGTCTTCATTTCGTCGAACTTCCAATATTGGCATTTGTTTCTCTTTCATTATTTTTCTTTTCTGTTGGGCTTGGTTGTGCCGCGGCCTCAGTATGTTCGTTGTACCATGTGGTTGCTATATTAATATAGTGGGGCGAAAGCATGTTTCGAGGAGGTGTTCTTTGTCATGTACTCTTGCTGTATTGCTCAAGATATGTTCTATAATCCTATGACCGAGCTAGTCTCATGTTTTTTTTGTTAAATTCCACTAATCTATTAATAATCATCAATAGTAGTACAAAGGAGAACAAAAGTAATAAAAATTACAAATAGGTCATCCAGGACCACCTAGAGATTACTACAAACACTAGCACGAGCCGAAGGCGCGCCGCCATCCTCGCCCCTCCATCATCGAAGTCGGGCAAAGCTTGTCGTAGTAGAGATTGTTGTAGTACAAGGATGGGAAGTCGTGGTGCTAAGGCCACGAAAGACTAGCATACCAGAGCGGCAACACATCGCCGAAGATTACAATCGTAGATCGGAAGAGATTGACCTCAAATAAAAACAAAGAATACGAAAAACGACCGAATCCCAAGAGTTCTGTCAGACACACGACTCCACGCGTCCTCCGTCGATGCTAGACGCACCATCAGAGTGAGGATAGGGCGGGGAGGACCTTATTCTGATTTGAGGATGTAGCCGTCGCCTCAAATCCTAAAAAACACTGAAAACAGTCAAACAAGAAACGTAAACCTTTCTGCCGACGAGAGGCCATGGTCTGCTACACCTTCAAGACGGAGCGGAGACGGAGCGGACCGGCGACGTCGCCGACAAGAGGGACAAAACCCCTATATGGGTTTTACAATGCCGCCACCTCTCTCATGTCCTGGATCGTGCAACTATTATCATGGTTTGCATGGTTTCATAAATCACTTGTCATATCTGGCCGAAAATAATAAGGAAATGTTATTTATTTCTTCCAGCACTTGTCATGATAGATAATGATAATATCTTATAAATCATTTTAGGTAGATGTTTTATTTTTGTTAGATTATTCTGTATGTTTTCCCAAAAATGTCCTACCATGCGCTAGCTTACAATAGCTACTATGTAAGTACATATCGTGGATGTGATGCTTCTCATTTGTTGCACGTAATGTTACGAAAAATCATATTGGTTCCGTGTAGTAGAATATCTAGAATACACAGCGAGTTATGTGATTAGTTTCTTCTCAATGTGCAAATCAAACCCTTAAGGCTGCGATGTTCCGTTAAAACTGGCTAGAACAATATTAGTGATTAATTAAGTGTACTTTGTTGCCTAAAGGATTACAATCTCACGATAAAAAATTCAGCGGTCATGCTAAAGGAAATGACTTCACCAATCTCAATTCTTCCTTGTTTACTATGGGAAGTCAACAGGCGTTATCTCACATTATTTCCTCTGGAGATGCTTTTGTAGGAGCACCATTTTACAAGCACAACATCTTCGTCAAAGGAAATGACTTCAACAATCTTAACTCCTCGTTGACTATGGGAACCCAGCAGGAGCACCATTGTACAAGCACAACATCTTCGTTAAAGAAAGACACAGTACAATTGCATACACTATTGTAGCATCACACAATCAAAAGCAGTCCAGTCGTTTTATCTTCACACTGACTAAGTTTTATTGAAACATGCATGTTTACTGAAACATGCAGTTCCATCCAAGAGACCGCGCTTTAGAAATCATGGACATGAGATGACCAAGATGTATGCATTCCTTTGCCTCCCAAGCCTAACAAGCGAACATGTCTAGAGAAACAGAGATGTCCAAAGCCCAGATCACTGGAATGGAATGAACACTGTTCATACAAGTTGCTCTAGCATCTCCAAAACTACTACTCGGGCTTTAATTTTATAGAGTTGCATCCGTCGATGCAGGAATAGCATACATTACATCAATGAAAAGATCATGCCTTACTACCCTCCCATTACTTCTTTACCTATCCTGCTTTTAGGTACTTCAAAATAGTAATTGCAATATAAAGCACGACCTTACATAGATGTTCTATTCAAAGTAAACCTTACATATGGGTTGCAGAATTGCTTACAGCTTACATGCTCGAGTCTTTTCGACATCCCCACAACCACCAGAAGAGGTCTGGGTAACACTCTGGTTTTCTCGCTACAATCTGAGACTACAACGCCACATGACAAAAGAACATAAGGACAGCTGTGAATGAACTTAATTCTTCTTGCGAGAGAAGTGGTTGTCGTTAGGATTCCGTTTCCCACTGAACATTGCGAGTGCCTTCCTTACTGGGGGTTTCAGCTCCACTTTCTTCTCGCCACTGTGCGTAAATATGTCCTCGGCACCCAGGAAATCATCCCCCTATAGCAAACAATGATGGTTATAAGGGTTGTTCATCTCTGAAGAACTTTATTTCTACGAACCATAACAGACAGAAGTATCCGGAACAAAGAAATAACAGCAGGAAAGTTGCAAAACTTCACAAGTGAGATATTATGTTTGAGTAGTATAGAAGGGTAACAGACACCATGATAGTATATAATTAACATATTGGAGTTCATCAATTAAGATTTTTGAACTATGTATCCTTGTTACTGTCATCATGTAAATCAATAGCAGGGGCACTAACCAGCTTGCTTGACTTCTTCGATTTGGGATGCAGAACCTTTGAGGGAAGTTGGTCTTCACGTAAAATGGGATTATTAATTACGGCAGCTCTTCCACCTTGGGGCATTGGGAGTGAAAACTGCAAAGCAAACAGGCAATTAGTTACAACATTGCCGGCATCACTATATGAATCAGCTCAGCAAAGGTCAGGTGGGCACATGGAAATATTTCAACCCAAGTATTCAAGACTAAGTCATGAAATGAACATGAAAGCCCACATGGAAAACCATCACACTGCACAAGATAGTTACAGTCTGTTTCACCAAATAGAGATCGGATGTCTCTAATATCAAGCCATGCACATGGAGCTGTGGAAAAGCTCCTAGCAGAGTTCTGGGTATCATCACCATTGATTTCAAAGAAGACAAGTCTTCACTGCTAAACCTCTGGCCAACAGGGAAATAAATATGCACATGTTCTATGATAACATTGTATGTATTTTAAAAATTTCTTGAAGAACAATAGACCATACAGAAAAAAATCAACCACAAATGCGACACTACAAAGAAGTGTCAGAACAAGATAAAGATCTACGCAATGTGGGAAACGAAGCATTAAAATGTGAAGTTGCTGAACTCACTTTTGTTCCACGGAGTGTAACACGCGGGCGTCGTGAAGCCATAGTGATCCCATTTTCACCAACTGTTACTGAAACCTTCCGCAAGGTGCCACCGTTGCCACACTTTGGACAAAATATTTTCCCAATCTCTTGGGTCACCTTGTAGCAAGCATGACACTTCAGAACCCATCTGGCCAATCAGCATCAACACATGAGGTACAGATAAGAGTATGCAAGCTTCTATAAATAGAAAAAGAATCAAAATGGCTGTTAACTTAGTCAAAGAAGTCCGAAAATGTTAAATTCACATACCTATGCAACTGACGAATCTGCATGCCACCTGGTGCCAAGAGTCGGAGACCAATCTGCAGGATAACGTTTTGCATGGCATAGTCACTAGTAACACATGCTACAGTAGATTCAGATAAGGACCTCAGTGCCCAACTCTGCTCGCTGCTCTCATCATCCACAAAAGATGCCTCAAGGACTTCCTCGGTCTCACTTTTTATATCCAAGTTATCCAATTTTTCAGTGCATGCCTCAGTAGCATCCCTCCCATCAACAGCATCAGCATTGCCTACCCCATTTTCCCCATTAGATAGTTGGTCGGAGTGGAGACCTCCAACAATTTGGGGTTCATTCTCTTCCTGAGGTTCCAAGCTATCAGTATTTGACATTGTTTTCTCTGGAACAACAGAAGGGCCATCCACTGGATCCAAGCCATTTTCAGGCAAGTCATTATCATCATCGACTGATGGAGCAATAGAACTTGTGTCAAAACTTTGTTCAGATCCCTTGAGGGCATCACGCCTCGCTTTCCTCCGTAAATATTTTCTGTGTGTGGTGCGGCTCACAGCAGGAAACCAACCTTCATTATTCTCGTCATCCTCCCAAGGAATACAAGCATCTCTCTTTGAAGGCTGAAATTCTTCATCCCCTTGTGGCTCAGAAATGGTGTTGGTCTCACTCGTAGGGATTTCTTGGTTCTCAAGATCCTTGAGTGGAAGTATCCGAGAGCCAAGATCCCCGCCTGCTTCAGACATCTTATCCAATGCCTCCCACTCAGCGAGATTTGGCACATTATTTCCCCAGCCTGGCAGTGGAGCCTCTTTCAAGCTGCGGACGCTGACCACATGCAGTGGAGGTGGGTGCTCACGCAAATGGCTGGTCCCATGGATCTCAGCCTCCAACATGTAAGCTAGAGCAATGATCTTCATATCAACATCTGAAAGTGTTTGGAGGTCTCCTGTTTCCCTGGCAAACTTGACAACTGCAAGTAATGATGATATACAAGTTAGTCGTTGCTATCAATATGGGATTCTTAGATCAGATTTATAATTTGATTGTTATAAAGTATAATTCTATCCTATAATAAAAGGGTAGTTAAAGGTCAACATACTATAGTAGGAAAACACAAACAATGATGAAATCACACAGCTCAGTAATGCCAAATGCTTGGACAGAAGATCTACAGCCAGCTCCACCTCCCTCTTAAACCCCTAGCTGTTCCATATGCATATACTAATTCCGTCAGCATAGCACTCAAGGTAACTCCAGGTAACACCAGACAGAATCAAACAATAAGGCTATTAAGCAGTACCAAAACCACAAGGGCTAATTTTTTTGCAAAGCTTCAGTTCGTATGGTGAAGTACTTACCAACATAACAATATACCGATAAGTTGACATAACTTTGACAGTTGCTGGAGTTCAGTCGGTGGTCTATTTTTTTACTAGACACATATGTATGTATGTACAGTGGTGAACACTAGTACAACGAGGCAGAGGCAAAGCACGAACTACCGATAACCAGCTAAACAAGTATGCCAACACTTGAACAGATTAATCCACGGAGTTGCAGAGTAAGTATGGTGTCAACCTTTCTTGACGAACTCGGGGGCGGGCTCGACGGTCTCAACCGGGGTCGGCAGGAGCGCGAGGCGCCGGCGCGCGGCCGCGTCGCGCACCTCCTCGAGCACCTCAGGTACCGTGACCAGGCGCCCCGCGGTTGAGGCGAGCGCGGCGCCTCCCGAGATGACCGCGTTGGCGTCCACGACGGCGACTGCCACGCCGCCCGAGTCGGCGCAGCTGGACACGATCCGGCTCACGGCCTGCGCGGCCGACTCCTTGGCGACAGTCTCCCTCCGCGCCGTCGCGGCGTTGCCCCACGTCCAAGGGAGCGCACCGCCGACCGCGGGGGCGGCGGCAGGGGCAGGAGGAGGGAAAGCCGCGTCACCGGCGGCCGGGGCGAGAGGCGGGAAAGACGCATCGCCGGCGGCGGGAGCGAGAGGCGGCCACGCTTCCATGGAGGGATGGGGGAACGGCTTGGCGGCGGCGCGCTAGGGTTTTGGGGTTTCGCTTTCCTCCTTTTTTCCCAGTTATTTTGGCGCTAAATACGCTGCTCGTTTTACACCTGAGTACCCCACAAATGAATAAATCAATATTCAAACCTGAAGGTGCAGAATAACGAGCACTGTACGAATAAAGAGATGCTGAGGTACCTGTTCGGATAATATCCATCTCCACCACGATATAACGGCGGTAGAGACAGAACCATTCCCTCCCTCCCGTCGCAGCAGCCGCCGCATCTCGCCTCCATGGCCGAACCCAAACCCTAGCCCCGCCGCCACCGCCACAGCCTACCTCCCCCGCGGCCGATCCGCGCCAGATCTAGGGTTTCCCGCTCTCCTCTTAGCCACCAGCTTCTTCACAATCCCGTTCAACAGCTCGAATCTCTTCAGATCCGATGGGCACGCACCTTCACAAGGTACTGTATTGCCCGCTCGTAACCTCATTGATCCGGTTAGAATATGTAGAATCCGAGCTCGGTTAGCCCGATCCGCCCGCGGTGGATGCGGATTTACTTAGGGATGGGAGGTCTCGGGCGATGTAGTTTGATTTGCTTAGCAGGAATCGTTGGTACGGCCGGGACAGCTTGTAGCCTACCTTAGCATACTGTTGCGATTCCACAGGTCGTACGTTTGAGCTCTGCCGTCTAGTTTGCTCTGATGACTTTACAGCATTCCCCTCGCGTGATTATACACAGTCTGACACTGATACAATATTTCACTTCAGTTCCATGGTGCACGACCAGTTGTATTCATGATACTTTTCTCCGATATATATGCGGACGATATGCCAAACTGTTTTATGTTTTGGTTTGTTTGCTGTGATGAATCACAAGGACGGTATCTGAGCGAGGCGGCTCTTGAAAAAGGCCCTCTTCGTTGATTACAGAACCTTAACTGATCATATATTCTGAGCAGACTTGCGCACATCTTAATTCGATAGCAGTACATGATGCTACTTCTTGATAGCGCTCTTGCCCTATAGCTTGCTTGTTTGCTTCTTTGTAAGCGAGCTATTTTAGTTAGCCTTGTCTGTTTGTTTGCTGTGATGAATAACAAGGACGGTATATGAGTAAGGTGGCTCTTGAAAAAGGCCTCCTTCTTTGATTACACATCCTAACTGATCATTTATTCTGAGCAAACATTTGAAATTCTTGATTGAGAATCTTCATGTTATTAACCTTGGAATAATTAGTGCAACTACCTGTTCGATGTGACGAATTTGAATTACAGTATCTGAGTAAGGTAGCTCTTAAAAGGTGCTACTTAATTCACTATATATCTAACACTGATCAATTGCAATGAATAGCAAACCCTATGCATGGGGGGCTCTTGGCATGCTCCTGCTATTTTAAGATCATGTTGTCCAACTTGAAATAATGGTAAATTCGTTGCTTTCACTGGGTCACTGCCATAGTATGTTGAGAGTATTGTTTTGGTGAGAATTTGCTATCCAAGCATTTTTTGGTGGATTCACCTGCAGTGGATGTGGTTTTAGGGATGAGAGGTCTTGGGCCATGTAGTCTGCTTTGCTTAGCGGGAATAGTTCGTCTCTGTTGAGTTGCTTGTATGTTACTATCTTGTGTGAGTACATGCTGTTCTGCTTTCTAGTGTTTAGTCCATTTGGTGGTGGAGCTTGGTGATTGCTACTTGTAGTTTGATGTGATAATTATACATGGTTGCTATCTGAGTGATGGTTGTAGCCCTCTTTGGATTATACCCAATAGGAGACTAATATCTGAGCAAATGCCTTTGATTTTTTAGTTGACATGCTAACCATTTGTTAAGTGTCCATTCTTTATTATGTTCATTACTATTGAAAACATGCCAAGCATGTGAGTTCTGTTCTTGATTGTTTGCTGTGATGAATCACAAGGACGGTATCTGAGTAAGGTGGCTCTTGAAAAAGGCCTCCTTCCTTGATTATACACCCTTAACTGATCATATATTCTGAGCAAACATGTACAGATCTTAATTGATAGCAATGATTGTGCTTTTCATCTAAACGTCCATCCCTCAGTGGGTCGCTTCGCAATGGTGTTTAGTTGTGAATTTAGACCATATTGTTTACTTAGTTCATGGTTTAATTATATTTCCCTTGTATGCTTGTTTGTTTGCTGTGATGAATCACAAGGACGGTATCTGAGTAAGGTGGCTCTTGAAAAAGGCCTCCTTCCTTGATTATACACCCTTAACTGATCATATATTCTGAGCAAACATTTACAAATCTTACTTTCATTGCTTTTCATCTAAAAATTCATCCATCAGTGGGTGGCTTCACAATGGTTTTTTAGACCACATAGTTCACTTAGTCATGGCTTATTTTATCCTGTGTCTGCTTGTTTGTTTGCTGTGATGAACCACAAGGACGGTATCTGAGTGTGGTGGCTCTTGAAAAAGGCCTGCTTCCTTGATTATATACCCTTAACTGATCATATATTCTGAGCAAACATTTACAAGTCTTATTTTGATAGCACTAATCGTGCCTCTCATCTAAAAGTTTATCCATCAGTGGGTCGCTTCACAATGGTGTTTTGTTGTGAATGTTGACCACATAGTTCACTTAGTTCATGGATTATTTATATTTCCTTGTCTCCTTGTTTGTTTGCTGTGATGAATCACAAGGACGGTATATGAGTAAGGTTGCTCTTGAAAAAGGCCTCCTTCCTTGATTATGCATCCTGAACTGATCATATATTCTGAGCAAACATGTGCAATTTTGAAATGAAAAGCAATTAAATATTCGTTCATGCTTTTGGAGCAGACTGCTATCTTCTTTGTCATGTTATCTCTATTGAAAAAATGAATGCAATACCTGTTTGCTGTTATGAATCTACAAGGACCGTATCTGAGTAAGGTAGCTCTGAAAAGGTGCTCCTTCATTGATTATACATCCTAAACTGATCACATTTTCTTAGCAAACATGTACAAATTTGCAATGAACAGCACCCAATATGGTGTTAGGGCTGTGGCATGCTCTAATATTTTATAACCATGTTGTCAAACTTGAATAACTAGTTTTTCTCTGGACCGATTGGATTGTCTAGGCTGAATGATGATCACAAGTGCATAGTTCAGATGATCAAACCATGATTACTTGAACAAAATAGTCTTTCGCTCCTATCTGACGGCCATCACCGACCAAGCTGTCACTGTCACTTTGTTAAGCATTATTAATTTTGAAGTTAAAAATAGTGGTGTTTCTGGATTTTACTTTTCAATGCTTTTGCTGTGATGAATCTCAAGGACGGTATCTGAGAAGAGTAACTCCTGAAAGAGTGCTCTATCCATGATTACTAATCCTAAACTGATCTACTATTCTGAGCAAGCAGGTGTTAACACCAAAATCTACTAATATAATTATAGGTTTATGTTATTATATGCCCTGGGTCTTTCCTATACTGTTAACTTCTTCAAAAAGGAGTAAGCAGTCCTGTTATTATTTACTATATATTCTTTCTGCTTGTTTGCTGTGATGAAATCATAAGGACGGTATTTGTTTATACATCCAACACTATACTTTGCAAAGGATAAATACCCCTTATTTTACATACTCTGATGACTTAAAAGAGCTGTACACATCTTTGTGCTAGTTTGCTGTGAAGAATCAAAAGGACGGTATCTGAGAAAGGTGTCACTTGTGAAAGTGATCCTTCCTTGATTATACACCCTTAACTGATCAAAGATTCTGAGCAAATGTTTGTAAACAATTAATACAGCATTTTATGATTTATTATCTCACTTCAGAGAACAATAGGTCACATAGCACTCACCAGTTCATTGTGGTGCTGCTGAACTGGTTACTAAGTGATAATACCTTTTGATAGTTTTTTTGTTATGTTTTCTGTGAAGTCACCAGATCATGGCTCTTGAGTAAGAGTGTCCCATTTTTGCACAGCTGTAATATTCATTATGTTATTCATTTATATTCATATAATATAATACAATATAATGTGATTAAGCAAAGCTGGCTTGTTTCACTATCCTGCCAACCTGGCTCAAATCATTTCATCTTCAGTTATGTGAGGATTCTGATTATGCCTATCACGTTGTTCTAGCATTATCTGTTTCAATAGACCTGCATTGCTTTTCTCATCTGCTTAATTCTGTTTTAGGATGACGTATAACCTTCAAAATAGTGCATTGCTGGAAGCTGTCCTGTGTGAAGATGGAACCAGCTGTTTTGGAGACCCCACTCTTAAATGGTCTTCCTGATGAGATTGCTCTTCTTTGCTTAGCAAGGGTTCCTCGGCAGTTTCATAATGCTCTCAGATGTGTCTCAAAGAGATGGAAGGCATTGTTATGCAGTGAAGAGTGGCACTCTTACCGCAAGAGGAACAGCTTGGATGAGTCTTGGATATATGTGATATGTAGGGGTACAGGCTACAAATGCTATGTTCTTGCTCCTGACCCTACAACACGTACCTTGAAAGTCATCCAAGTCATGGAACCTCCATGCTCTGCGCGTGAAGGCATTTCCATTGAGACCTTAGACAAGAGGTTATTCCTCTTGGGTGGTTGTAGTTGGCTAAAGGATGCTAATGATGAAGTATATTGTTATAACGCCTCTTCAAATTCTTGGAGCAAAGCAGCTCCAATGCCTACTGCTAGGTAGGTTTTCTTGCTGTCTTGCTTCATCTATTTCTGTGTTCTGTATTCTCTGTTAAGAAAATGTACTGTTTTATAGTTGTGAGTGACTTGAACACTTATGCTTTTTTGTCAGGTGTTATTTTGTATCTGCAGCTCTGGACGACAAGCTGTATGTTACCGGTGGCCTTGGTTTGACGGACAAGTCGCCTAATTCATGGGACATATACAACAAAGGCACAGACTCCTGGTTTGCGCACAAGAACCCCATGCTGACCCCTGACATAGTCAAATTTGTTGCTTTGGACAATGAGCTGGTGACCATCCACAAGGCAGCCTGGAACAGGATGTACTTTGCAGGCATATACAACCCAGTCAACCAGTCCTGGAGAGGCACAGCGAACGAGATTGCCCTATGCTGGTCAGGCCCGACGGTTGTTATGGACGACGGGACACTCTACATGCTTGACCAGTCCCTTGGCACAAAGCTGATGATGTGGCTGAAGGAGACCAAGGAGTGGGTGATGCTGGGCAGGCTGTCTGACAAGCTCACGCGACCTCCCTGCGAGCTTGTGGCTGTCGGGAGGAAGATCTACATTATCGGCAGAGGGCTGAGCACGGTGACAGTAGATCTGGACACGGCAGCCAGGGTGGATGGGTTCTTGGTGTCGACTTCGACGGGTCCGCTGATGGAGCATGACTTCCCGCCGGAGAGATGCAGGGTCATCACAATCTGAAGACTGTCGGCCTGTTGAACAAATGAAATAAAGATCTTCTGACTAAATTTGCTCCATGTGGTCTGTAAAAGTGGGTGTACATTGACTTGTTCATTTGAGATGGCTGTATATCAACCTTTTAACCTTATTAACAAACTGATTTTTCAAATTGTGCAATTTCCCTCTGAGATTTCTGTTTGTACTTTGTTTTTGAAGGCCCTGTTTCATTCTCGCTAGAAGTACTATTATTTGGCACAGAGCAATGGATGACATGACTACTTCACCACCAGCTCCAGGTGCATCACCAGGTTCCATCTCCCAACGGCGAGGTAGTGGTTAACATCCCGAGGTCTCTCATGCTCACATTGGATATTTGGAGGGAACCGAGAAAAGAAAAAGATATGTCACATGGTTATGTGTACACGAACCCAAGGCTATCTTGGATCGCCGTTGCAAGTGGTCATTGTTGGATCAATTTTCCATCAGTGTTTTGATGTACAAAACCACTACTACATCAATCTATTTATATACAACTATTAGAAACATTTATAGTAGTTAAAACTTTTATAGCCTGTAGCTGCAAGCCTTCTCTCGAAATAGGCTTTCGCCCCGCTATATTAATATAGCAATCACATTGATACAGGAGTTCGAAAACAGAAGAAATGCTGGGGCAACAGCACAAACATGCCCAAAAAGAAAAGAAATGGAGACAATGGCGAATCGACGAAGTGATGATAACTCGCAACCGATGCGCCCTCCGACTTGGCCCACCATGCTCCAAGCACCCCGATGTGCTGAGTACCAAGCAGCACCTTCCTAAAGGGAAGCACCGTCGACACGGCATTGCTGCCCGGACCATGGTCCTAGGGTTTCCCCTGGCACTCAAAGTAAAGTGGAAACAGAGAATTCCCACGACGCCCTCCAAAAAGGAAAGGTGCCACTCGACGGCGGCACCGCGTCAGGGTCGGACGAGCCAACAGGGATTTCTCCCGACCTCCGCCCACAAAAAACCCTGACACATCAGAGCACAACCACCCATCTTCACCGCCCACCAGCATGCACCACCACGATCTTGAAGTCACCATCACCGTCTCTTCGAGGACACTGGCATGTGACCTGAAAAGCAGAGACACGACATCGCCGGAACGAGGGACAATAGTCTTGCAGCCGCGGGAGGAACCCCCCTCCACCGCCGAGAGGCAGTCGTCGACCGGACAGAGCTGCCAGGACACACCAGGCCCAAACAGGCCCGGCCAGACCCATACGGGTCCGCAAAGCCCTAGCCGCACTGCTGCAATGGGCAAGCCGCAGCACCGCCGTCCCCAATCCTTAGCCTTGTCGTCGCCGCCACCTACAGAAAGCTCCAGAGACACCGCACCTGGCCCGCCCAAGCCCATCTAGGGCCCTCCCGAGCCCATCTGGAGCTGAGATGCCCAGATCTTGCCGGGGACGAAGCCATCAGCGCTGCATATCCATGGTTCCTTGCCGCTGCTCGACGCCACCACCAGCTCCCCCTAGCCGCGCCGGGCCAGAGGATCCCTAGGAGCATCGGGCCAGAGGATCCCTGAGATGGAAGATATAGCTCTCAGATGCTTTCATAATGCTCTCAGATGGTTTCAGAACTTTACTAGTGGAAGTGAGTGTGGACCATGTGTAACACCTTCTCAAACTTACAAGATAAAATATTTAATGTACATTTGTAGGAACTTTTACCTTCGCAACTTGGCTTGCAACATGCGTGAGTTGTTGAGACTAGTTGCTAAATCTAAATGCACCCCAAGGTAATCTTGTGAATCTTCAAACCCATTTTTTGGAAATCCTAATTTCTCACAATTACAAGGTCTGGTATTTGTGCTTTTGATTGATCGATCAGGCTGACCGGACAATTTTTCTCATGCAGAAAGCATCCTTTTCTCATTCATCTAAATGTAGAACCTCAAAACAAGAAACTTAGATTATCTGAAAAATTAAATTACAACAGTATATGTGAAATCCTCTTCACTTCCATAGTTCAATTTCCCTAGTCTGAGGAGATGCATCTCAACAAAAAAGATAGATCAAGAAGGAAATCCGGTTTGTGGCTTGTACTTGTTGACTACAATTAGACAGACTCTTAGCCAATAGCATGGGTTGGCATATCCAAAGAGTATGTTTCTATGGTAGCTTTTTGAGGATACAATTTGATTTCATAATTAACTAACTAAAATATATCATATCATAAAAAATGAAATTAATAAGAATGCCAAATATGTCTGGCAGAACTTCAAAGCTACACAAATCTGCAAGGGAAAAACATGAAGTCAATGTCGATATATTTGCTAGAGTAGATGTCGATATATTTGCAAGGGGAAAACATGAAGTCAGTGTCGATATATTTGCTAGAGTAAGCAATATCGGACTCGTGCTGTGGAACTTGTTGTCTGGTAAATTCCATTTCTTTGACTTTACTATTGTTGGTTATCCTTATATAATGCAGTGTGTGTGTAGTGAGTGAATTTTATGAGTTTGTTGGGTAAAACTCTGAATCCAGAGCTGGTGTTCTTGGTGCTGTCTGCTTCCACATTGTTAGTGGATCTTTGTGCCAAGGTCCTTCTCTCTATGCCTGCCGCGGTGGGGCTCCAGCGGAAAGGTGGGTTCTTGGAAGTTTCCTTTTCTTGTTGTGAGTCCGACAGCTTCTCTTGATTATGGGTGAGCATGCAAGGGTTTTTACATTGGAATGAATTTCTTCTTCGGAAATTAGATTGGTCGAACTCTGTCACCACTATTACACATTTGTTGAAACCAGGGGTGGGCTCTGAATTTATTCGTTTTTGTAATGCAGTGGTAGTACTGGAATGCTCTGTTGATTTCAAAAGATCAATATCTACTGTATGTTTTTCTCCGAAACTTCTGAATTAGTAGGGAAATTTGGGAGTCAGAAAAACTTTATCTTTGATGGTTCTTATAGGATGATTTGTTGTAACCACCCTTTGGGATTAAATTGAAATCAATTTAGTCATAGCAGGCTGATTCATTAATTCTTTTTTTTCGTTTGGTTGATGCACGGTAGTCTACTTGTTCACTTGGGTTGTTTTCTTGATGGTGACCCTAGCTTGCATTCTTGCTAATTCAGAAATGCATGTGCATATATCATGTTATGTGGTTTGCAGCTACAGTGTACCGTATAAGAGTTGCATCACTATGATTTTTTGCTTGGGGGAAAACTTCGAATTGGACACTAAACAATGGTACCGTGACACCATTTTTTCAGTCGTATTCGGTTCATCTGCATTATTCAGTGGTACTGGATCTGGACCCCCATGGGAGAAAACAGACGCTCCGAGAACCCATCTAGGGTTTCCACTCCCCTCGTCGGTGAAGCCGCTGGCCTGCCTCGGCTGTAGTGTCCCTTGGGGCCTTGGAGGTGCCGCAGAACATGGCCACCTGCCGACGGGAGGGTTTCTGTTTTTCTCTTAGGAAGTTTCAGTGTATTCTTTGGGATGGTGAGACAGCGGCGACAACCTAAAGTCAGAATAAGGTTCACCCCACTCTATCCTTGCTTCGGTGGTGCGTCTAGCGCCACGTAGAGCGCGTGAAGTCGTGTATACGATGGATCTCCTAGGATCTGCTCGATTTCGTGTTCATTGTGTGATTTTGGATCCGTCTCTTAGGGTCTACGGTCCATGGTCTACGAATGATCATCATTTGGCGAAGGTTGTTGCTCTAGTACGCTTGTCCTTTACTTCTTAGCATAATAAATTTTTGTTTTTCTACTATAATAAGCTCTACCACAACAAGTTTTGTCCGGCTCCCGTCATGGAGAGGTGAGAATGGCGGCACGCCTTCGGCTCATGCTAGTGTTTGTACTTATCGCTAGGTGGTCTATAGACCTATTTGTAATTTTTTTTATTTTTAGACTTTTTATACTACCGTTGATGATGATTAATAGATCGGTGGCAAAAAGAAATTATTCATTTTCAAACTGTTTTTTTTTTCAAGATTGTTTCAAACTGTTTGTTCACCAAATGTATCTGCTAGTTAATACTCTCAGAATCTTACCATTACTTGTGTGTCGATCTTGATTAAAAAAAGCATGGTTCAGTCATTGGTTGATCGTTATTGTATTCACCGATTCCTAGTGACTGGTTGACTAAACCCCGTACTGTACTCAGATCAGTACAGTACACAGATCGTGTGTTGCAGAGCAAGAGGGATTTATTGCGATTGTAGAGCCACAACAACATTGCTGAGCGCTGCTTTATATCCAGCGTGAGAAGGCGCCATGGATACTAGCGGATGCTGAGCACTCCGGAATTCCTCGCCGCCGCCGCCGCATGTTGCCTCCATGGCCAAATCCAAAGCCACCTCCCCACGCCACCGCCCTTCATCCCCTAGTTACCGCCCCACATACCAAACCTTGATTCTCCTAAGATCCGACGGAAATGCACCATCAGAAGGTGCGATTGATTTCCCCTCCGATTGTGGTGTCTGAGCTCGTATCGAGGGATCCGGCCGCGATGGATGCGGATTTACTTAGGGATGGGAGGTCTCGGGCGATGTAGTGTGATTTGCTTAGTAGGAATCGCTCGTCATCTAAGAACGGATTGTAGAGTACCGTGCTGGGTAGACCATTGCGATTACTATGGAGGTACTCTTATGCTCTGACGTGCAACCCAATCCGAGACTAATACATGAGCAAACCTACAATGTTTCACTTTAGTTCTACCGAACGCGACATCTTCTGTATTTTTTCTTGATATGCAAACAGTATGCCAAACCACGTTGTTGATTGGTTATTTGAGTTGTTAGTGTTCAGTTCTTCCCAAGATGACTTTTGTTTTGGCTTGTTTGCTGTTGATGACTCCCAAGGACAGCATCTGAGCAAGGTGGCTCTTGAAAAAGTCCACCTTCATTGATTACACACCCTTAACTGATCATATGTTCCGAGGAAACATGCGAGAATCATAATTTGGTAGCAATCCACGATGTTGTTATATTTTCTTTCATAATACCACTCCACCATACAGCTCACATGTTTGCTTGTTTGTTTGCTTCTTTGTCGGTGAGTTATTTAAGTTACCCTTGTATGTTTGTTTGTTTACCGTGATGAATTACAAGGTCGGTATCTGAGTACGGAGGCTCTTGAAAAAGGCATCCTTCCTTGATTACACAACATAAACTAGTCTTATATTCCGAGAAAACATATGCAATTCTTAAATGAACATTTTTCATGTTATTTATCTTGGAATAATTTGTGCAACTACCTGTTTGACGTGATGACTCTAAAAGGACGGTATCTAAGTAAGTTAGTTCTTAATAGCTGCTCCTTCATTAATTATATCCAAAACTGATCAAGTGCAATGTGAAGAAAGAAGTATGCTAGGGGTCCTCGTGGTCCTGCTATTTTATAATAATGTTGTCAACTTGAAATTATGGTAAATTCGCTGCTTTCACTGGGTCACTCCCATAGTATATCACTTTGGTAAGAATTTTTTGATAAATGCCCTTGATTTTTATTTGACGAGATAACCATTTGTTAAGTGTTCATTGGTTATTTGGTTTATTACTATTGAACACATGACAAGTATGAGTTCTTTCTTGATTCTTTGCTATGATGAATCAAGAGGATGGTATCAAAGGCCGCTCTTGAAAAGGTGTCCCTCCATGATTATGCATCCTAATATGATCATATGTTCTAGCAGACATGCATGATTCTTATTTTTTTCTCCGCAATCTAGAACCTATTTGTGCTTTTCAACTAAAATTTTGTCTTGGTGAGTGCGCAATGTTGTTCTGTTTTTTTGGTGAGTGCGTGATTGCTATGTAGACCATGAACTTCACTTAGTTCATAGGTTAATTAAGTCCCCTTCTCTGCTTGTTTGTTTGCTATAATGAATCACAAGGACAGTATCTGCGTAAGGTGGCTCTTGAAAAAGTCTTGCTTCCTTGATTACGCCCTTAACTGATCATATATTCTGAGCATTCATGTACGAATCTTGATTTGATAGAAATGTTTGTGCTATTCAACTAAAAGTTCCTCCATCAGTGGGCCGCTTCAATGTTGTTTTGTTGTGAATGTATACCACATAGTTTACTTAGCTCATGGCTTATTTATATTTCCCCTGTCTGCTCGTTGTTTGCTGTGATGAGTCAGAGGGACGGTATCTGAGTAAGTATGCTTTTGAAAAAGGCCTCCTTCCTTGATTGCACATCCTAAACTCATCATATGTTCTGACCAAACATGTGCAATTAAAATGAAAAGCTATTAACTAGTCTTTTGTGCTTTTACAACATAATGATATCTTCTTTGTAATGCTATCTTCTTATAATGAGTGCAAAAACCATTCTACTGTGATGAATATACAAGGACGGTATCTAAGTAAGGTTTCTCCGAAAAGGTAATCCTAAATTGATCATATATTCTAAGCAAACATTGCAATGAACAACTTGCAATATGGTGGTAGGTCTCTGTTCATGCTCATGCTATTATATAACATGATCTCCAACTTGAATCACTCATTGTTTTCCTCTGAATCAATCGATTTGTGTAGGTCGAGTGATGATCACAAGTGCATAGTTTAGATGATCAAACCATGATTACTTGAACAAAAAAGTCTTTCGCTCCTATCTAACAGTCGTCACCGATCAAACTGTCACTTTTACTTGGTTAAGCATTATTAATTTCAGAGTTAACAAATAGTTCCCTCAGTGTTTATGGATTTTACTCTTCAATGCTTTTTTGATCTGATTAATCTCAAGGACGGTGTCTGAGAAGGGTCGCTCTTGAAAACGATGGAGCATGACTCCCGCCGGAGAGATGCAGGGTCATCACAATCTGAAGTTACTGTGCAATCCACTGGGGTGCTTATTGCACATATGAAATGAAGACTATCTTCTGACTCAGTTTGCTATGTGGACTATAAAAGTGGATGTAAATTGACTTATTCATTTGACATGGCTGTATATCGACATTTTAACTTTAACAAAAGGAGTTTGTAGTATGTGCAATTTCCCTCTAAGATCTTTGTTTGTGCTTTGTGAATGTCTTCCCTGTTCTATTTTCACTAAAATGAAACAATATATACTATTATTAGGCACAGTAAAACTTGGATGCTACATTTTTATGCAAGAAAGTAAAATAGAAAAACTTCAAAATCCTCAGATACATAAATAATATCATCATCAAACATCGCAGTACAGCAGCCCTGAGCGGATCTTTCTTCTGATGGATCACAGAACTACTTCAGAGCAGCTCCAGTTGTACAACATCTGCTTGGTAGCAACCTACACAAGTGAAGCAACACTAATCCTATTAATCCAGTTGTTTTCTGAGAATGATCAAACCAAATCCGTTTAGCCACCTCTTGAAATCGATTAGGGCAACTATACCAGTTTTTTTGGGACACTCGGTTGCAAACATGTGGCCAGCGCTACGATAAATGCCACTTGGTGTCACATTGAATTATTTTGGGGATAGGTTTTAATTTTTGGCCGACTCAAGCATTTTTAGTTGGTTCTTAATTTCATCCGAGTCTAATATTTTTCTGGGTGGCGGTTAGTTTTTACATCCGGCTTCAAGATTGTTTAAGTCGATTTTAATTTTAGCCGACTCCAAAATATATTATCGGAGTCGGGTTTTTCTTTGGAGTGGTGTTTTTTCAGAAAAAAAAAAACTCAAGGAGAACTTAAAGTCCACTCATTGTTTTCTTTTAAAGTCGACTCTAATGCACGAATTTCTACTAGTTCGTCTAGACAAAATAATAGTAATATTTCAGACGGGATAACAAGTTCTTCATGTTGCAATCTTTTGTCTTAGTGGAACTTCACTATTTAGTACTAGCAGTTGCACTCAAACATTACACTTTGTGGGGTTGCTCCATATGCGACATACAAGTTGCTCCCAAGCGTGTTTACGAAGATGGATGAGATGGATTTTAGCATACTCCACAACTTGTAATAGGGCTATACTATTTGCAAAAGGTTCCATCTGACAACAACAACGTAGAGGTTAACATCCCGAGGCATCTCATGCTCACATTGGAGTGAACTTAAAACATGAAAGAAAGTTGTATAGTTCTTGCATGCCACATGATTTTACATGAACAAAATACTATGTCAGCTGGGTGTTCAAATTATCATTGTTGGGTCAATTTCCATCAGTCTATTGAACAACAAAACCACTACTACAACAATCTATTTATTTACAGTAGTTGTTAGATAAAGTCCCTTTCTTTCTAGATGAAGAGATAGTCCATTTATAGCTGGTAACTACAAGCCTCCAACCAGCTAGACTTTGCTCAAAACATGGTCCACACTCAATATCATAAGAAAAGTTATGAACCAATATCCACTCCCATACTTGATGGGATTAATATCTAGTGGCAATAATAATAATGATTATTATATACAATCCCATGTTCGATATATGGGCTCATAATGCTATGCTATAACTTCTGTGAGTATTGATTGTGAGAATCAATGAAAACCTGACTAGCATGTGTAGATAAAGATGAGAAAACTAAGATATTCCTAGTCCAACCTCTAGGACAAGCTCATAGGTTATGGGATGATCAAAGTTTTCAGATCATAGTATTGAAGTTAATGGAACCGAGAATACCAACAACTATGAGAGTACTATTGTCAGGATGATAAGTGTACCGAATATATCCAAAGGATGTTTTGTTATGAGATTATCTTGTGAAGTTAATAGTCAAAACATCAAATCATTATCTTATACGTGAATCATTTATACCATGAGGGTGACCACATGGACGAGGACTTACCTTTGATATTGTACCAACAACACCTGCAAGGGTGGCAATACATGTGATCTCGAGGTACTTACGAAATCATGGTGAGAACTTGATAGTTCACCAAGTGAGATCTTGCTACTCCTAAAAATGGAGAGATATACTTGGTCCACTTGGTATTACGATGTTGCTATTTATGTATAGTAGCGGTTAGATAAAGTCCATTTCTTTGTAGATGAAGAGATATTCCATTTATAGCTGGTAGCTACAAGCCTGCAACCAGCTAGACTTGGTTGAAAACATGATCCAAACTCACTATCATTAATAAAGTTATGAACCAATATCCACTCTCGGACTCACTTTCATTAGTCATCTAATTCAACTATAAATCTTTGAATATCCATGCTCTCGACGGCCTTTGAGGTACACAATTTTTTTAAGGTAGTTGTGTCAATAAACATATATTTAAGACACCACAACATGTTCTTATTAATGTAAAGAGCTTTAGTACTTTCTAGACAAATTGTTTACTTTTAATAGTTGGAGGAATGCAATGCTTCCATAGAAGGAAAATAGTAAGAAACAAGTTCTAATGTAATATTCATCAATACCATGTTTGTTATGATATACTTTTTTATCTATTCTAGGTGAAATTTAGTTAAAAGGCATTTTCAAGAAAAAAGACAGTTAAATTTCAAAAATTGTAAGCTCGAATCATCAAATACCGGCAAACCATTTATTTTATATTCAATGGAATATCAAATAATTTCATCCTTGCATATATTACCGACTTGGGTGCAAGCAAGGAAGAGGGGCATGTGGACAAGAGAGGAGGAATGGGAAGGTTACCTACTCACCTACGTGTGGCATGTGCTACATAAGGAGTTATTATTCGGGATTTACTAGGAAATTATTTACATGTTAGCTCATGTGCTGCAACATTCTTTAAATATATATTTTCTTTCAATCTTACTTCCTAACCATCTTCGGTATTTTTCATATATAATATATGATATATGACCGTTTCCAAAAAACAAGGAAAAATGAAATTTCAAACTACAAGCATTTCTATGTACACCTGTCATCTATAAATGCTAGGACATTAAACCTGCCAAAAGATTCATGGTGGACTTATGAATCAAGGTGGATCTAATCTCGATGGGTAACATATTCGATAACTTACAAGAAAAAGTATTTGATGTGCACTCATAGAAATTTCCTAGCATCGCAAATTGGTTTGGAACATGGGTGAGTTGTTAACACTGGTTGATAAAACAAAATGCATCACAAGATAAACTTGTGAATCTTGAAACCTTTAGTTAGTTGGATGAATATTGAAACCCTAATATCTCACAAGTACTAGCTCTAGCAGTTGTGCTTAGATTGATCGATCAAGATGAGCAAAAAAAATCCACTCTTGCAAAAAGCATCCTTTCTCATTCATGTACATTTAGATAATCTAAAAAATCAAGTCACAACAGTAGATGTGAACAACTCTTCACTTTCGTAGTTCAGTTTCCCTACTCCGAGGAGATGCACCTCAACAAAAAAGGTAGACCATGAAGGAACCTTAGGTTGTAGCTTGCACTTGCGGATTACCATTGGACAAATTCCTAGCTAGTAACATGGGTTAACATAACCAAAGAGTATGTTTCTATCCTAGTTTTGCAAGGAGAGGATTCTATTTGATAATTAGCTACCTAACATCAAATCATAAAAACTAAAATAAAGAAAAACACCAAATATCCGCGATAGAAATAGAAATCTACACAAATCTGCAATGGAAAAAAGACGAAGTCAATGTAGACATATTTGCTAGATCTTATTTTGTTATATACTAGAAAATATATCCATGTCTTGCTATGGATGAACTAATTTAAACCTAGACAAACATATGATAAATTTGTCAATTAAATTTACACTATACAAATCATTAAGTCGGTTTAGTATTTGATGTACGCTCATAGAAATTTCCTAGCATCACAAATTGGCTTGCAACATGCGCGCGCGAGTTGTTGACACTAGTTGCTAAAACAAAATGTATCTCAAGATAAACTTGTGAATCTTGAAACCTTTATTTAGTTGGATGAATATTGAAACCATAATTTCTCACAAGTACTAGCTCTGGTAGTTGTTCTTAGATTAATCGATTAGGCCGAGTAAAAAATTTAAATCTTACAGAAAGCATCCTTTCTCATCCATCTACATGTAGAATTTCAGAATAAGAAACTTAGATCATCTAAAAAAATCAAATTACAACAGTATACGTGAACACCTCTTCAATTTTGTAGTTCAGTTTCCCTGCTCCGAGGAGATGCACCTCAACAAAAAAGGCAGACCAAGAAGGAACCTCGGGTTGTAGTTTGCACTTGCGGATTACCATTGGACAAACTCCTAGCTAGTAACATGGGTTAACATAACCAAAGAGTATGTTTCTATCCTAGTTTTGTGAGGAGAGGATTCTATTTGATAATTAGCTAACTAAAATACATCAAATCGTAAAATCTAAAATAAAGAAAAACGCCAAATATCCGCCATAGAACTAGAAAGCTACAAAAATCTGCAATGGAAAAATATGAAGTCAATGTAGACATATTTGCTAGATTTTTTTTTGTTATATACTAGCAAATATGTCCAGGTCTTGCTATGGCTGAACTAATTTAGACGTGGACAAAAAGATGATAAATTTTTCAATTAAATTTACACTATACAAATCATTAAGTCAGTCCAGTCACTTCCACCTCCCCAACGATAGTGGGAGCCTAGAGGGCGGGAGTGGGTGTTGAGTACTCCATAATTTGGCTATTAGGTACTTACGGGCCAAATTGATTTGGATGTGCGTGGTTAAATAATTGACATATACATTTGGACTTCCTGCTTAGTTCAAAATGCTGGTGTGATAAGGGTACATACAAATGCTGGAGCAGTGGATCAGGCGGAACAAATTATTTATTCAGGACAAGTATGAGAAGCTTTGCATGGTTAAAGAGCCAAGTTGGAGACTTTTTTTTTTCGAAATGGGGATGTACCCCGGCCTCTCTGCATCCTAAGATGCACATAGCCCTTTTATTACTCAAAGTCTTAATGTCTTAAAATGCAAATACAGATCAAAGATCAAAGTGGGTTGATACAAACACCAACCATCTGAAGAGACAAAAAAGTCTGAGAATGCAGAGCATACAAAATCATGTTTTACTGAATGGTGACGCACAAGACACATGACTTCTTCTTTATCAGGTTTGAAAGTAGATTTGGTTAGCAGCTGAATCAACCAAGGATAGGTCCTACCCAGATTTCGGAGGTATTTTGAGATGAAATGTTTGATGGATAGGAAAAGTTCTGACCTGACTCTATGCCAGGCCGAGACATGTGGATTGCCGGCTATGAAGTCATCATCACCTGAGGAAGGTACACGTAGCAGAATTGGCATGATTGATTTGGTTGCTCAAGCAAAGACCAAAATCTCTACTATTACTGGAATTAAGATAATTTATCTCGCACTGCCTTATTAGATGCTTCAGTATCATTCCACTTGAATAAATTGCACGCTCAGTATGGGCACTGCGTGTCGCCTTGCCAAGGCATACTACTTGAATCAAGGCATATTGACTGTATCTATATAGATTACACCTTCTTGGGGGAACGAGTCTATGTAGTTAAATATAACTCAATCTTGGCAGGGAAGTTCTGAAAGTTCAACAACTCGACGAAATAATAAACCGACCAAATAGTTTTGACTCATAAAACTATTTCTGTACTGTTTCCTCACCTATTTTTTGAATGTTTCCATGTGCTTCAGTATTTTAATGAGTATGTTTCCGAATGCAGATCTGCAGCACCTGGTCACCAATGTGCCCAGCTTTTGAAAAAGTTGAAAATTGTACATTGGAGTTTCAAAAATAACATTATTCACTGGATACATGAACATGTCTAGATACTTTTGCGAAATTTCGGTAAAAATTGCGTTGTATTTTGAGCTAAAGGAAAAAACAAAATTTAGGCTGTACTCCCTCCGTTCGGGATTACAGGTCCTACGCGCATACCTAGGTTGTTAATTTGACCAACAAAATATAACTTATATATCACAAAAATTATACCATTAGAAAATATAACCTCTAAAGTTTCTAATAGTATAATTTTTATGCTATAATATTTATATTTTGTTGTTCAAATTGGCAACCTAGTTATCCGTGTGGAACTTATAATCCCAAACAGAGGGAGTATATAGGAAAAAAAATTATTTTTTATCTGAAATTGTCTTTTTGTGTAGAGCAAAATACAGTGGATTTTTTCCCGAAACTTCGCCGTATCTTCGAAATGTCTATATGTATGCACATACTTGTTCTCAGATTTTTGGAGTTCTAGAAATCTGTTTTTCAATTGTTTTTGAAAAATGGGTGCACTAATGGTCGGATCCTGCTGGTGATTTTCCATAGGCTTCCATCTTTCCCTGTGCTTGGTAAGCAGATATGAAGGAATACTGCCCCCGTATGTTGCTAACACTTCCAGTATACATTTTTTGTGTACCGATGAAATTGTTAACCTTCTATAACTAAATGAACTATGGATATCTTATTCTTGCTCGGTCACCTGGTCAGACACTGAAATTGCATGCCGTGACGCTCCCAAAGAACATGTAATCAGTTGCTTTTCACAACGGAATGGCAATAGAACAGAGACATGAACGAAAACAAGAGAAATTACAACTCACACTATGTTTTACAGTGCAGAAGCTTATAAACATTATTCCCAAAGTTCTCATTTTGTGCCCAGAAGCCTTCAACAAGAGAACCTGTAACTACGGAATTAGTTGTGACTACTTTGTGGCAGCTGATGTTGTTCTTAGCGCTGAATAAGAAACCGACACATCTCTAAACATAAAAAAAACTGTGATCATTCATTGGGTTTCCCTCCATTTGGCATACTCTGCTTTGATCTTCTTCAGCTTCACGACCACATCCGACATCGTCATCCTTTGGTCAGGCAACTCGCTGGAGCAGAGAAAACCTAGCTCGAATATTGGCACAAGAAAGACTTCCAAGCTGCCGCTAGAAGAAGGTCCTTGCAGTAGGTCGCCGTCCACGATATGGACAAGCTCAGCAGGGAACGCCTCAAGAACCCACTGCCTCAAGGTTAGATTCCCAACGAAAATTGCATCCGTGGGTCTCCTTCTTGTGAAGACTTCAAGAAGCATGATGCCATAGCTGAACACGTCGCTCTTTCGTGATGCTTTGCCAAGCGATCCATACTCTGCTTATGGGTTTCACAAATAGAAAAACAAAGCAGAAACAATTAGTGCCTTCATAAGAACCATAGATAGAGCAAGTTTATTTTGAAATGCTAGCCAAGTACCTGGTGCCATGTACCCAACCGTCCCAGGCATGCTCTCAGAGACCACAGAGGTTTCATCACCTAGTAACAATCTTGCGATGCCAAAGTCTGCCACATGTGCAGTCATGTCCTCGTCAAACAACACATTGTTGGGCTTCAAGTCACAATGCAAGACCACCTCATAGTGCTCATGGTGCAGATACTTCATGGCCATAGCCACATCAAGCATGACGGCTAGCCGCTCGAATAACCCAAAGTGCATTGTGCTTTGAGAGTTGTGCAGGAGAGCATCTAAGGTGCCGTTGGGCATGTATTGAAGCACTAGTGCCATGAAATCCAGGTTGGAACATGTGTTGAGTATCCTTATCAGGTTGCGATGCCGCGCCATACGGAGCACATGGCACTCAGTATCAAAGCTTCTCATGCCCCGCTCCAGCTGTATGTTCAGGACTTTTATTGCAACCACCAAACCATTGTTTAGCTGCCCCTTGAAAACTTTTCCAAAGCTTCCTGACCCCAACTGGTTGCTCTCACTAAAGTTATTTGTAGCGCGAGTGAGCTCTTGGTAGGATACCAAAGGATGGTTTGTCGGATCAACCATACCAGCAAGATCTCCTTGTTGATTCTTACTTTTCGTTCTTAACACCACATATGTGCAGGAAGCTATAACACCAATCACTATGATGATGGCAGGGAGTAAAATTTTCAGCAAGCCACCTTTAGTTTTTTGTGAGTTGCTTGGACATGTTGAAAACCCTAAACGTGAAGCACCACAAAGACCCGAGTTCCCCACCAAGGATTGTAGGCTTATGTTTGAGAAGATCCCTCCATTGGGTATATCCCCTCTCAGATTATTGAAAGACAGGTCCAAAGTAGTGAGCATTGTAAAATTAGCCAGGTAATTCGGGATGGTACCGAATAGATCATTATGGGAAAGGTCCAAAGTTGTCAAACTGGTTAGTTTGTTGAAAGAGTTTGGGATTGAATCGGAGAAGGAATTTTGTGATAGGTTTAAATAGGTTAACATTTGGAGTTGTCCAATCGAATCCGGTAATCTACCAACAAATTTATTGGTAGATAGATCCATACTAACAAGTTGTTCTAAACGGCCTACATCAGATGGTAGTGCACCATTCAAAGAGTTCTGAGAGAGATCTAGGTACAATAGACTATCTATATGAAATAAACTTGGTGGCACATCTAACATTAACTGGTTTCCAAATAAGTTGAGAAATTCCAGCTTAGTGAGGTTACCGATATCCTCTGGTATGGAGCCAGAGAATTTGTTGTCATAGAGATAAAAGTGTTCTAGATTCTTTAGCATGGCAATCTGAGATGGGATGGAGCCAAACAAGTTGTTTCCATGGAGGTCAAGCCATTGTAGATTTTCAACCATCATGATGGACCGTGGAATTACACCACGAAGTAGGTTTTCTGAAAGATCTAGCTTAAACAGGCTAGTTAAATTTGAAATCGTATATGAAATTTCTCCAACTAACTGGTTTCCACGTGATATAAAAACTTGAAGCTGACTCGATAGATTCCCCACATAGTTAGGGAGACTACCAGTGAAGCTATTCAATTCGATGCTAAGATATTGGAGATTTTGAAGATTTGAAAAACCGGATAGGAAGCTAAGATCCCCGTTTAGGTAGTTTGTTGAAATATCAAGGATAACCAAAGAGTTCATGTCACCAATAGTTCTAGGCACTGGTCCAACCAACATGTTATCGTCCAACAATAGGATTTCCAATTCAGTTAGGTTATTATCAAGAGATGGAGGAATGGGTCCTACTAGCTCGTTGAATGAAAGATTCAGTTGTGAGAGATCACTCAACTCTCCGAGTTCTGGTGGAATGGCACCTGTTAGCTTACAGGATCCCAGGTCAAGGAGATTCAGCAAAGTGAGGTTGCTAAGTGTACTAGGGATTGACCCAACAAAGTTATTCTCGCCTATGGCAATGTATATGAGGTGAGGCAACTTGCTTAGCCATATTGGCACAACACCATTAAATGAGTTAACAGACAAGGAAATAACTTTGAGGTATTGACAAGATGCAAGTCCTAGTGGAAACTGGCCTATGAAATTGTTTTGTCCGATGCTAAGAATTTGTAGCATCGGGAGGTTGAAACTTGAATTGGTAGGGAAAGAACCAGTTAAGTTGTCGTTATGGGTAAGAATGATAGACTGCAGTTTAGACATGTTGAAAATGGCTGGAGGCACTGGGCCAGTGAGATGATTGTATTGTGCATAGAGGTACTGAAGCACTGGCAAGGAGCCAATGCTGGACGGTATTGATCCTGACAGGGTGTTGTTGCCCAAGTCTAAATAAGTTAACATCGGAGTATTGTTGAACATGTCAATGGGTATAGAGCCGCTAATGTAATTTCTTCTGATATTTAGGTAGGCAAGACCGTGCAGGTTTCGTAGCTCTGGCGGGATTGAACCGGAAATTTGGTTGAACCTTAGGTCAAGATGTTGAAGCCTCGTGAGGTTTCCTATAGTAGGAGGGACGCTACCGGCCAGACCATTGTAGCCAAGTTGCAGGAATTTGAGGCGGCTTAGTCTGCCAAAATCCTGTGGGATAGAGCCTGTGATGCTGGTGTTGGTGAGATTAAGAAGAGATAGGAAATAGAGGTTACCGAGGTGAGGTGTGATGGGTCCATAGAGAGGTGTATCCGGCAGCGACAGAGCAGTGACACGCTGCCTATGCCGGCTGCACGAGACGCCGATCCAGTGGCAGAATGGTGTGTCGTCTGTCCAGTTGCCGGTGAGGACACCGAGTGGGTCGGTGAGCTGGGCTTTGAAAACCAGGAGAGAGGCAAGGTCTGTGTCACTGCCATTGCCGTCGGGAGAAGGAGCGGCGGCAACCGCTACAGAGAAGGCTGATAGGAGTAGTAGGATGATGAAGATGTATGCGGTGGCCATCTAGCTGTTCCTTCTCGTCTCCTCATCAGGCTGCTCATATATAGTCGTATATTTCAAGTTG
Source organism: Avena atlantica (assembly GCA_910589765.1). Classification (NCBI taxonomy): domain Eukaryota; kingdom Viridiplantae; phylum Streptophyta; class Magnoliopsida; order Poales; family Poaceae; genus Avena; species Avena atlantica. The sequence goes on from OU342733.1 coordinate 527,612,869, forward strand.
TTGGTGTGGTTCCATCGGCCAATCGGCTAATGGACACTCAAGGAGTCAAGGTTCCCTTCCTACGAAGGAACGTACCAAGTGGCTCGGCAGTATTTTAAGTATCAAGTGTTTCTTGACCATGACAGGGAGAAAGTCCCTTGTAGCATGCATGCATGCACCTATGAGGTTTTGATGATTGCTTTGAGATATTATTTGGGTGGAATCTCTTTTCATGTGGTCCACAGATCAAAGAAACTTCCGACCATTTTTTGGAGGCATATGGGTACTATATGAGGGTACACTACTCTCCCGTGTAGTAGTACACATATTTAATTTTCATGGTTAGATTTAAATGAGCAATGTATTGTGAAATAATTATCAAATCGAAGATCCATTTGAACTCGTCTATTTCTATCAACAATATCATTTAAGCAAGCCCAAAAATTGAAGTCTAATTTTCAAAACATAATGGAACATAATGGTGGATTTTGAAACCCAATGAAACAACATACGAAATATTATGTCTTCAAGTTATGGTCACTATTGTTTTAATGCAACATGTGTTTCCCTTAGGATTTTAACTCAAAATTCTTTGTTTTTATAATTATTATATTTTATCGTTTGAACTTGCCAATTATTTTCTAGCTATAATGACCAAAATTTGAAACAAAGCGAAATAGATTGTTTCAAATAATAGAAATCACGAGATTTCATAATTTTTTCTAAGTTTCACCAAGTTTCAAAAGTCATTAAACTCTCAATTCAAAAAAAAGTCATTAAACTCTCTTCACTAGTAACTCAGATTTGCAAGTGGTTCTCAAATTAAACTTTTGATCCAAAATATAAAAAAATTAAACTTTAGAACAAGTGTGAAAGAAGAGAGTAGTTTGAGTATAGGATGCCACAATTTTCTGTAAAGCATGGAGGAGAGAGAGGGTGAGGCGTGCACGCTATCTCATGCACATGGCAGAAAGTCCATTCTCCCATGACAGGGATTTCTTTGGTACTTTTTAATACAGTCATGGATGTATACATCGTTTTTTTTGTGTGAACTATGGATGTATACATCGTTCTCATTGCAAGAAAAAAATATGGCAAGTGGAAGGTCGCATATCCCATCTTGTGGATGGTGGGGGTATCTATTCTTCAATGCAAGATGATACGGTCATTCACAAAGCATGACATTGAAGAGGTAGCAAATACGAAATTCATCATGTGCATTTTTTAGCAACTCTTGCGCCTAATTTGTTTCCCTAAAAGTGAAAGCCAAATAGTTGAAGACGAGTACATACAGTTGTTTGGTGTGAGGCCGCGCGGTGCCGGTGGCGGCGGGTCTCCTCTCGTCCGCGCGTAAGGGGGCCAGCGCGGGGTTGGCTCGGCTCGCGGCGGTTCCACGGCGGTCCTTCCCCACTCCGGCGTGGTCTTCTGGTTGCAGCACGTCGGCTCCGGACTGCTGGACGCGGCGGCGCCGTGCGCATCTTCCCTCCCCTCTCGTTGCTCCTCCCGGCGACGCATGGTACCACCCGATCTGGGCTGATGCGGGCCAGGCGGGCCTGCCATGGCCATGAAAGGATGTGTGCGGGGTGGTCGCTCTGGAGGCGCTGGCGGCGAGGCGGTGGGTGCGGACGCGGCACTTGGGCGGCAGCGGTGGCGGTAGGTCATGGTGTTGGGCGAGGCGGCCCAGATCTTGGCCTGTTTGGGCCCGATCTGGGTGCTCCGGGCCGAACCTATGGGTCTCGGGCAGCGGGGCTCGGGTGCCTACCCCCTGGCTACTTGGCCGGGGCGTCGGAGTTGGGGTAGGAGGGCCAAATTCCGGTGGTCACAGGGCAGTCCCCGTGTGCCGGCGAGATCGGAGCCAGGTGGGCCGGGTCTTGTGATGTCCTCCCTCGTCCGCGGTGAAAGGGACGCCGGTGCTATGACTGGGGTTCTTCTCAGACCGACGACAGTCCGATTGGCCCGGGTGAACACGGTTGCGATGTCGCTACTGCTTGGCGGCGGGGATCCGCGGTGGTGGCGGATCCACTGGGTGACGGAAGAGTAGGGGCTTGTGCTAGGGTTGGCGGCGACGGTGACACCCTTGCTGCAGTGTGGCGGCAGGGCTTCACGAGTCCTTTGAGGCTCGGCCGGGCCAGGTGGGTCTGGTTTGCCCTTGTTGCTGCATCCGGTCGGCTATCGCCCCAGGCGGTGGAGGTAGTTCCCTCCCGCGAGTTACTTTGTCGCCGACCATCGCCGAGGTTCCCTTCTTTTCGGTCATTCCAGTCTCGCAGTGTGGGTCGCGGTGAGACGGCGATGGCGACTGCAAGACCGTGGTGGCGCGTACAGGTGGGCGGCGAGCAGGGTGGAGCCATCTGAAGCGTCCAAGAGCTTGGTTTTTTGAGGGATCGGGAGAAATCCTTGTCGTTTCGGCACCGATGTGGTGACGCCTGTGGGTGTCGCCGACCTTCCTGAAGGGCGTCGGGAGTATCTCTTCCCCACATCTTGTTGCGTATCAGGGGAAACTCTAGGACCAGTCCGGGCAGCAGCGTCGTTGTCGTCGCTTTCCTTCTTGAAGGTGCTGCTTAGTACGCGATGCTTCGGAGCGCTAGGAGCGTGGTGGGAATTCTTCGGCGGGCGCAGCGGTTGCGGGTCATCATCGTTTTCGTCGAGCCACTGTTGACGGCTTTATTTTCTCTTCTTTTTCTTCTTCCTTTTCTTTTCTCTTTTTCTCTGTCGTTTCCTTTGGGCGTTGTGTTGTCTGGCCCAACAACGGTCTCATGTTATCGCTATATTAATATAGCTGGGCGTATGCCTGTTTCGAGGAGGTGTGAGGCCGGATCGGTTGGAATAATTGTGTTGCCCTAGCCCACATAATAGTAATTCAATCATTCATGATGAAAATCTTAAAATCCCATTTGGCCTATTCATGCACGAATGCGTCAAGTGAAACTAAAATATAGTACGCTCATTGCTAGTTTAAAAGGAGGTGCTTTTAATGAAGATTCTTCTACCACTTATACGAGCATGAGAAGAGGACATCTAAACTCGCACCCCTCCTAGCTCGTCCCCAATCCCGATCGACTAGTCACGATGCACGCAAGTCAGGTTTTAGGATTGTTCCGAGATACGGCGTATGCCATGTGTGCGTGTTGCCTTTCTTTGGCACGCATGTTTGGAAAATCTGAAATCCTTTTCTATCTCGAGCTGAAATGTTTTATGTTCCACACAAATGGAAGATGAATCTGATATGTTCATCTCCCCGGATTCTTTGCGACTGATCTCCAACATCTACAAAGAGGTCGCCTCTTTCCCTAGACGTATCCGCAACACATGAGACTTGCTCGTTCTAGAACTTCGTGTTGCTGCTAAAGTATTCCTCATCTTGTCTTTCGGAGTGCATCGCGAGACGGGATAGTAGTCCTCTGAAACCCCGCTTCTTAAGCTTGTGTACATGAGTGATGCAATAAAGTTATTGGGAAGTGCACTCCGTGACTACTGGCGACGACAACTCCTTCCCGACAAAAACTTCTTCACTGAGGTCAACGACCTCTTTGAAAACACGGGCGGAAATGTCAACATAAACGCGGGTAGTTCTGCTCCCTCTACACCGTACGCTATCTAGTCTTTCGTCTATGATATTGTGCTAGAATTACTTATTCTAAAAATTAGCTTAGATTGGATCTGTTTCTCTAGTTTACTAGTTCGTATGGACGGTTTAATTCCTACCTTTATCATCATGTTTTATTTACTGTTATCATGGATTAAATCTTACGTAATTTTCTTATATATTCAACATGATCTTAGCCTTTTCAGTTTCTTGGCATTTCTGTTCACTATTATAAACTTACTAGTAAGGATTGGAATGTAGAGGATAGCATTAAGAAAACATTGAGCATCTCCAAGGGTAAGCTCTTGTCCTATGACTATGAGAGACGACTTACCCTTATGTACGTTGTTCTTACTAGTTTACGGTGCTTATGTTATTGTTCTTTGAGGTACCTAAAGAGGTCCGCAACATATTTGACTATTACATGTCCAAATTCTTCTTGCATTGTGATGAGCATAAAAAGTAATTTTTATTGACGAAAGTGGAGTATAATTTTTACATGTCCATATGAAGCGGGCTTCAGGTTGGAGAATCTAGAGATTATGAATGCGTGTTTGCTTAGCAAATGGTTATTCAAGCTTTTAAATGAGACCTATTTGGAAGGGTCTCATGCGGGTGAAGGATGTGTTTTTCAACTGCGGCTCATTCATCGTTGGTAATGGTGCCGACATCATGTTTCAGAAAGATGTTTGTGAGAAGGAGTGGCGTCAACAATTAGGAGAAGTAGGATGATGCAGATGTATGTGGTGGCCATTGAGATGCTGCTTCTTATCTCCTTACCCAAGCTACTCAAGTAGTAGGACAATGTACTTCCTCCGTTCTAAAATAAATGACTTCACTTTATCTAGATACATATGAATCTAATCACAAAATATGCCTTGATACATATGTATCTAGATAAAGTTAAGTCACTTATTTTAAAACAGAGGAAGTAGATGATTTCGACAAACTTTCAGCCAACTGGCTGCTACCGGACACTTAAGGTTTCTAATAAATGTGGCAATAACAAGGAAGCTAACCCGCCTGCATCAAGTGTGGCTCTCCTGCTGTTTCTATCAAGTATCAAGTGGCTCTCTTGATCAAGTGGCTCTTCTTATGCGGAGACCCACGACAGAGGTCTTCCATCCTTTGTAATTATAACGCTCGTGACCATGAGTCATCATCTTTTGGGTATTTGCTTCTAGTTGTAGTTATTTTTTTCTGAGACACATCATGTAAATTGTTTCTATTATGTCCGCTTGGGCATACACACAAGAGAGTAATTTGATCCAGGCTCGCTCACAACCTTACATCATAAGTATGTCCGCTTCGTGCTTTCTTCTCACAACCTACATGGTTCATTATTTGGATAACTATGAGCTGATGGTACCATCGCCTAATTGCCTCCGTGCGGTGCTACCTAATTGTGTAAGCAATAAATTGTGAAACTGAGTTTGTTTTGTTGTGTACTATAGGCTGGTCGATGGGGTGATTACATGTAAGTACTTCCATAAATAGAATATAAAATTTATCCATAAATAGAATATAAAATTTATGTACTCGATAACTTAGATGTTTTAGGATTGATAACTTACATACTATAATATGGATAAGTCACATGTTAGGGATGGATAACACAATTTTATTTGCCTTAAAAGTTATCCATCAGTAACACAAGAGTTATCTAGGCTTTAGCATGTAAGTTATCCACTCAATAACATATAAGTTAATCCACCACTACGAAAATTACCCATCAATAGAATATAAAAGTTATTCTAGCGGTTTGGCTTCGTCGCTATGTGTTTGTTTACTCAGTTCGCATGACCCAATCTTGAAAGGCTAACGCGTCAAACATCAAAAAAAAATTAAATTAAATCTAAGCTTCTTTTGTATAAGATATAATAAGTAGCGTCTCATGCCCTACCACCCACCATTATAAATCGTAGTGAACGAAACATGCAACCAATAGTATAGTGGCTCGGCTTTATCGTATATCGCCGCTATCGCGACGTACGAGTGATGAAGTCTCAATGGTATTAGGGTACCGAGTCTTTATCGATCGTCAATGCGTCGGTAACCTAACACCTAAACTACCGCGTTTCAATTAAACTTGCTCAACATGTATACGAGAATACATATACCCAATACGTTTATATGCTTGATAACTTATGTGTTATAGGGTGGATAACATACATATTATGTCATGGATAACTCACGTGTTAGAGGTGGGTAACTTTTTGGTCCAATTTTTTTTATCGAAACATATATTAACATGGGATCTAGTTTTAAAGATCACGTCACGACTAATCCAACGGTAAAAACAGATTCTAAATCGGACAAACGGTTTGATCTACACGTTATTTTAAGTTTTTGGTTTGATTTTAAGCTAGTTTTGATCCATTTTATCATTTAGCGGCTATGCACACTCCACGTCCGGACATGCATGCAGGGTAAAGGCGAGTCCGCCAAGATTAACCATCTACCAACCGTTCTAGGAATAGATTTCCCCTAAATTAAAATTTTGTTTCTATTTGTTCAGACCACCTTGCGTTTTTTGACCAGCTAAGCGAGGCCCAAGGCCTTCCTGCAGCCGAACCCTACCTATCTGAGCACACGCACGACGCCTTCCTCATTCCCCTTTGATCCATCCTAACGCTGCCAAAGACCCCAGCTCCCTTTGCTCGATCCCTCCATTTCTTCCTTGCAATACTTTTAAGGAAAAAATAGCGCGCTATAGCAAATAGTACTAACCTTACAATTACCCTATTAGAGTGCTATATCGTGCTTTAGTGTGCTATGAGTGAGACACTGTACACCAACAAGTTTAGCGTGAGCTCTCTAAATATTCTTTAGCACGCTATTAGCGTCAAAATAGTATGCTATTTTTTTTCTACGAATATCTCTCACTCCAACCCCCTTGGGAATATAAGACACGGGCCTACTTTCCTTTGGACTACTAGTTAATTCACCGGACTTGAGGGGTGAAAATTAAAAAAACCAAAATATGTGATGTAGAGTGAGAGCTATGCACGGATTTATGAACCGCGTTTGGCTTCAATTTTCTATGTGGTAAAACTCAAAAACGCTGGGCAGACCAGAAGAAAACCCTTTGCTTTTACTATATATATAACTAGCACAGTGGCCCTCGCAAATGCGAGGGCAACATCTTTATTTTTGGATAGTGGTCGAAAATAATTTTATAGTTTGTGGATATTCATATTTTACATTTTGTGGTAGGAAATAATGTGATTCTGTGGTCATTTAAAATATGTCAGATTTTTTATAAATATATTAAAATTTATTATTTCCACTAATTTTTTTATATATGTAAAGAAAATTAAGGAGATTCAAATACAAATTTGTACAACATCAATTATTCAGAAGAAGAGGTACTGTGTCCGTCTTTTTCTCTCCACTTGGTCTAGGCTCTGTTCACATGTATTTTTCATGTCATGTAACATAACCACGCCAACTTTAACGACGTATCCTCTCTTGTTAAAAGCACTCAATTTGTCATGTGAGTATAATGATTGGTCCCTTGAATTTTCAAAGGTTCAAGGTACTTCTAATTAAACAATATGTATGAAAAATCTTGCCAATTAAAATTTATATAGTTACTTGAAAGAAATATTAACAATAAAACTAAGGGAATAACTTGCAGTTTGTAGTTCTATGACACATATCATCTAAAGTTCCACATTTCAGATCTCTGTTTTATAGTATCATATCACTTGAGAAGTCAGATGTTCTTGCATATGAACGGAAGTGAAACCCTGCATTATAAATTATACTCGTGGGTAGAATACTATACTTAGAAATCAAGCGACTTGCTATGTTCAATTCAGTTTGTCGATATGGTCGGTGTGGACAACTGGAAATGCAAGAGACCAACCTTTCCTCGCTAAGAAAATGCAACATCCTGACTACGTGCAATCAAATTGGTGTGTCAGAATACCTCAAAATTTTTTTTGTGTCAGCATAAATTATAAATATACTACTATATTTATTTTTATTATCATTTTGTTGTTGGGGTTATCCTTGCTATTATTATTAACGTTGTCATAAATAAGTCATTGTATAAATATAAGTTTGATTGTGCTTCGCTCGAGAAAAGTGCTATCAAAATTGCATTATTGTTTACATCAATCATAATATATCCTTTTATTGAACAATGTAAACATTCCTACCCCTCTAAGATATGTTACAATTACAGAGCATGGGTTTTGCAACATGCTTTGTGTAAAAATCTGAATGGTAAATGCTACAAATAGACGATATAATATCTATTCGACTCAACTCATAAATACACATGATTAGTCAATTACTTTTTTTGGAAAAATTGAAAGATTAGTTAATGACAATTGCCTTCAGCTTGGTTTTCTGCTTCAATCTTACGCATAGTTCGTACACAAGGTCCCACAGAATAGAAACTATTTGCATCAGAGGTTGCCTCGTTTTCTTGTTCCTATCAACTACACTGGTGTGCCATTTTATCTTCGATAGCTATGGCACACAAAAATTCTCTATGTGCTTGGAACTTTCTGTGTCAAACGACTTTTTTGTTTGTTTAAACAGTCAATGAACCACACCCTTGGATAGGTTTCCCGTGTTACACATTGAACGTGTTATGTAATTATATGTCGTGACTCTCTATTAAATCATAGCCTTCAATTATGTACCTAACAAATCTAATTAATTTAAGTGATGTACGTGGTGTCTCCAATTTAGACCTCTGTATCTTGTTTAAGTGATGTGTATATATCAATCGTGGTGTGTCCAGTTTAGCCTTCAATTATTCATCTCAAATGGGTTAATTTTTCTAGTGGATATTGTTTATGTAATATTTTCTCATTATTATAATTAGTAGACATCATTTGCATGCATGTGTTGTCCTTCGGTTCGTAGTGATCAATCCTTAACAAAAGTGTCTTTTTTTCTTTTTGACATGTCTTGAAGGAGTCTTAGCTACGCACGCTGCCTTCATCTTATTTGAGTGCTTCAGGTAGCATCCATGCCAGATACGTGACGTTGTTGTTTTTTCCTTCTTAAACTAGACTCCGGAGTGCTTCACGTATCGACCAATTTGTTGATTCACGGTCAGCTATATATCCGGCAGTTTTTTTTTTGCCGTGGCCATACGTGACATTGTTGACTGTTATTTGTACCAACCATTTTCTACGTAACTTTTTTATTTTTATATCGTAACCATAAGTTGTAGATCTAACGGTCATTATAATTTGAGTGATGTGGATCAACCAGATGCCTCGAAAAACACCCTTATATTACTTTTAGTATATAATAGATAGATATGGGCATAGATGTAGTGAGAAATAGTATTACCTATCAATGGTGCCTTTGGATTTAAACTATTGATATGACATAGAAAGTCAGCAATATCGAACTAGCCGTGTGGAACTTGCTGTCCAACAAATTGCATTTCTCCAACTTTCTGGTGTTGGCTATGTTATTATAAGTGCGTGCGTGCGTGTGTGTGTTTGTGTGTGACCCATCGCGAACATGGCGACGGTCAAGGGCCCATGCACCTAGGGGGGCCATCCTTGGTACCACCCTGTCAATCTTCGTTGCTAGTAGTGAGCAACGTTGGCGTGCAATTTTATTATGCTCCAATGAAAGACCAGAACAGATTGTTACAGAACTGCACGGTCGGCCAGCCACGCGGGGCCAGCTACGGTAGGGAAGAAATAGTTTATTCCTTTGTCTTATTTTTCCTAAGAATATATCCGTCTTTTTTATTAGTATTACTCCCTCTGACTCATATTAGTTAACTCAAATTTGCTAGATTCAAACATATCTAGCATTAAATTTGACTAATTACATTCGTATTTAGATAAATCTAATAAACTAATATGAGTCGGAGGGAGTACATTATTCCCTTAGCATATCTGCCATTATTAGATTGAAGTTGTACCTTTAAATCTATGGAAGTGAACTGTTAGAAACTAGATAGAACAAAAAAATTGTTTCTTAAGAAATTCTAGATGTGCCGGACAATTTTCTTGCTTCAAGTTCTAGAGACCCACTATGCCCAATTTTTGGAAGTGTACAATACTACTTGTTATATTTTGCTACTTTTTTTTAGTTATTCTAACGTAATATGACATTGATTAAGTCATTAACAATTATTTATAGACATGTTAGACAAAAAATATATGATTAAAAGATAACTTCTAATATTTTTAAATAAAAAGAGACATATATATGGCTAAATACTTAGATATGTGTATGTATATATTAGCCATAGGGCCCATGCATTGACTTCGCATTAGGGCCCTCCAAAATATAGAACCGGCCCAGTGTGCGCGCGCGTATGTGTGCGCGGGTGCATGTGCGTGTGTGTGCGGGTGCGAGTGCGTGTGCGTGGGTGTGTGTGCGTGCACGCGTGTGTGTGTGTGTGCGTGCATGTGTGTAGTAAGTGAATATTTTGAGTTTGTTGGGTACAACTTTGAATCCAGAGATGGTGTTCTTGCTGCCATCTTCATCCACATTGTCAGCGGATCTCCGTGACAAGGTCCTACTCTCTATGCCTGCCACAGTCGGGCTCCAACGCAAGAGTGGGTTCTTGGAAATTTCTTTTTCTTGTCGTGTATCTGACCACTTTTGCTTCGGTCCCCGACCGCCTCTCCCCTCTTTCAAATTTTGACAAACAAAAACTCGATTTCGATTGTTTAGAGGATCATACAAATTCATCCAAACTCCATATGATCCTCTTAGACGTATACTCATCATATACGTATGCTCGTGTGTCCCCCACCCCTAAACTTAAGCTACATGGGCCGTCTTATTTTTTTTACCGGTCGAAACCCATATCGAGACCACGTCTATCTTTGTATATGTGTACTCGGTCGAACTGGGCATAATCCACGTTCCGACCGGCTGATCCCACCTCCTATTATCGCGATCTACGTCTTTGTATGTTATATTTTAATTTTTTTTGTTGGTGTTATATAACTTCTGATTTTTTACTTTCGCAGGCACATGAGCATACGTATATGGTGAGTATACGTCTAAGAGGATCATATGGAGTTCAAATGGGTTCGTACGATCCTCTAAACAATCGAAATCGAGTTTTTGTTTGTTAAAATTTAAAAGAGGGAAGAGGAGGGGGTGGGGGACCGAAGCAAAAGTGATGTAGCTTAAGTTTAGGTGTGAGGGACCGAAGCACACCTCGTATCTGACAACTTCTCTTGATTAGGAGTGAGCGTGCAGGGGTTTTAATATTGGAATGAATTTCTTCATCGCAAATTAGAATTCTCGAACTCTCTCGTCACTATTATGTACACACATTCGTTGAAACCAGGGGATGGGCTCTGAATTTGTTCTAGTTTGTAACTCAATGGTAGTACTGGAGTGGTCTATTGATTTCATAAGATCAATCTCTATTGTGTGTTATTTGTCACTGAAACTTCTAAAATTAGCAAGAAAACACGGGTGTGGGTCAAACTTTGTCTTTGTTAATTCTCATAGGACGATTGCTGTAACTACCCTTAATTTGGGACTTAGAACTCAAATCAATTTTGTCCCAGCGGGCTGAATCAGTAATCCGTGTTTGTTTGGTATATCTACGGGAGTCTACTTGTCCAACTGGTTGATATCTTGATAGTGAAACTAGCTTGCGTTCTTTCTAATTAAAAAATGCATGAAGCATGTGTAAGTATCATGTTTCTTGCCTTCAGTTTGCAGCTACAGAGTACCATGTAAGAGTTACAGCACTACGATTTTGCTTGGGAAAAACTCCGATTTGGCGCTACACAGTTATAGCGTGACACCGCTTCTTTAATCATATTCAGTTCATTTGCATTATTCATGCTACGTAACATTTTAATCTGTTTTTTCATTCGAGATGGTCTCATATTGTGCACGTGCTACTCTCGGAATCTTAACATTATTTGTGCCGTTCTTGATAAAATTAAGCATAGTTCAGTCATTGGTTGATTGTTATTGTATCCACCAATTCCTTGTAACAAGTCTAGTACAACTGAAGTATTCACTAGAAGCTAACCAAAAGTGTATGCCCAACGCCAAGGTCATTCTCGCTGAAGGTTTTACTCGGTCGTTCGCTCACCATTCATAACAGTTAAGACACAGAGCGTGTGTTGCGTTGTGGGAGGAGACTGTGTTGGGGTTGCTTTGGGTTTTAAAGGCACATCTCAACACTACTTAGCGCTATAATATCAAGTGCGACGAGACTGTCTTGTAGTGCTTCTCACCTCGCCACCGCAGCATCTCGCCTCGCACGCCATGGCCAAACTCAAACCCTAGCCCTGCAGTCCTCTTAGACACCGCCCTCCCCAGCTAGAACCTCTTCAGATCCAATGGCCACGCACCTACGACACAAGGTGCATCTGATTTGCCCTCTGATGGTACCTCCCCAGCTAGAACCTCTTCTGGCTCATGGCCTCGTTCTACATGTTGATCTGGTTAGAGTGTGTTGCCCGAGGTTGTGGTTTGACGGATTCACCTGCGGTGGACGTGGATTTAGGAATGGGAGGTTTCGGGTGATGACTTCTGATTTGCTTAGCGGTAATCATTCATAAATTTGGAAAGGCATGTTCTTAGTTATCTTAGGTAGGTGGTTGTGGTTCATACGGAGTAACCACTTCTTTTAGTGCATCGATGTCTAGTCGATGCGGCTGTTGGGCTTAGCGTTGGCTGTTTGGGACTTGTTGTGATGACTGTACAAACAATATCTGAGCGACGGGTCTACCCTTGCTTGATTAAACCAATCTAAGACAAATATCTGAGAAAACACATTTTTTTGAATGTCTGATTATGTCAAACTGTGTTCCTTGGTTATGTGATGGTTTATTTGGGTTCAACACATGACAAGGCTGACTTCCATTTCTATTTGTTTTCTATGATGAATCACAAGGATGTTATCTGAGTAACCTTTCCATAGCTAGAAAAAGGTCCCCTTCATTGATTATACACCCTGAATTGATCATATATTCTGAGAAACATGTATGAATTTTAATGTGACAACAATCTATAGATTGTTTGTGCTTTCTCGACTGAACGCTTATCCTTTATTGGGTTGCTCAATGTTCATCACTCTTTCATGCTTGAAATCTAGATCATGTACTTCGCTCAGTTCATGTGCTGATTAAATTACCCATGTCGACTAGTTTGTTTGTTGTCATGATACTCATGAATCACAAGGACGGTATCTAAGTAACGTGGCTTTGAAAAAGGACTCCTTCCTTGATGATACATCCTAACCTGATCATAATTTATGAGGATACATTTACACATATCAATTTTATAGTAATGTTTGCTCTTTTCCTCTAAATTCCATGCTTTAGTGGTTGCACACCTATACAACAGTGGAACAACAAAATGCGCGCCTTGCGCAAATTCCTCTGTGGTTGGGCTAGACTGTAACACCCTCAGAATCGGACCTATGCAAGTTTTAGCGAAACCCGCCAAACCCGCATAGAAACGATTCAAAGGTGCCCACCAGACACTTTCGTGCGGGTGGAAAACGAAGTAATAACATTACACAACAGTCCTCGATGGGACCCACAGAACAGATATATATACAACACGACTCCATGAGTCAAGAATACAGATATACAGTACCAAGATCCAAATCACCTTGAAAACGATAGAGCGTCCAGCTACGGACAAGATGCAAATGGGGCTAAGAAAGAATAACCAATGGCGTCCATAACCCTGCCCAGGCCAAGCCGGAAGGGTAACCCTGCTAACGACGTCGATCCCAAAACCTGCTTAAACAAAAGGGGTGCCGACAAAGGGCAAAGGAAAAAGAGGAGCGTCAGTACTGAGGCCAGTACACGGCGAGGCTAGAATTCGGCGGTCCTCGCCTACATAGGTATGGTGGACTGAAGCGGCAGCGGCAGCATGCACTGAACAACCTATAGAGACTCGATACAGCTGGCGGCAATCTGAGAGGGGTAAGAATGACCTATTCGGATCCACCCTGATACTACCATCAAACAAACCCATCCTGGCGTTTCCCCCTCGAGACCAAACGAGGAAGTCAACCGAGGAACTCACACGGTTGGCAGTTTTATTTATTCAGTTATCGTTGCAGCAATTACTAGTCAGGTATAGATAGTCGTCCTGATAAAATAAGCAGTGGGCACTTTTAGTTAATCATTCCATTATAGTGGCAGCACTTACTAGTCAGATACAATTAGCATGAGATAATCCAAAACCCAGCAGTTGTTGGTACTTTTATTCAGCCATTCTGTTGTAGTTGCAATACTTACTAGTCAGGTACAATGGTCGCAAGCGACACTCCAAACAAGCAATTGTGGGCAGTATTATTTAACCATTCCATTATAGTGAAGCTGATTACTAGTCATTATAAATTCAAATTTATAGCAATAAACTTTAGTTATGCTTGTCTATGGTCGAGATACTGTGCTCCAAGTCGTCCATATCCGCGGACACGGCTTTCAGAAAGTTTTACCCGGCCGGGGTGCACCAATAGCAACACACGCTCGATCAACCTCGGAAAAACCAAATCAAAACCCAACGAGGCCTTCACGACTAAGCAATCACAGGATTCAGAAATATTTCAGGGGGCCACCCCATTGAGTAGACCCGCAACGGAGTAAGCAAGCTCCGAGACGGACTCAAGGTTTGCGTCAATGGCTGTAAACGACTGGGAACCCGAAAGTGTGGCTGGGCTTGTCGATACCGCGAAAACACTCCGCTTACCTAAACAGTACAGTGTGCTCCTCGCACAATCGTAAATACAGAAGTAGCATGGCATAAGTACAGGATAGTAAATAAAACCTCAAACTAGTTTGTGGCCCCAAGAAATAAGAATGAATCAAGCTCTAGCTCAGGGGGGTCCCATATACCTCCCGGATGTGGATAGCGCGATAAATCAAGGAACAGGTATAAAGTACTCGGGGTCCTACGGGACACAAGTGGGCGTTCGGAAACCAAATATTATCTATCACCCACCGATGCCTCTGCTTACTTCAATTTTAGTTGTTAAACAGAAATTAAAGTGAACGATAAGTAAAACCATGATCATCTCCAACATCAAGCATGCGGCATTACTCCAACAACTGTGGCACTTGACAACACGCAACAGCACTTGAGCAAGCGACTACGGCGCGCAAGTCCAACTATCTACCAAACAGCAGGTAATAGGATGTGTCCAAGGCAATATAAGGCTGCAAGGGATATCACGGGCACGAAACTAGAGCATCGCAACACAGATAGCAATAGATCAACAGGGGGAATAAATACTATAAAAGTAAGATAGGTAGAAAGGGGGAGATGCTCGCCTGAAAACGTTGCCGAAGGTTCAACCGAAGATCGGGGCGAAGCTCACATCAACTCAACGGCCTTATCCGCGAAGAAGCAAAACACTAGAAGAAACACCGGATGCAATATTTAATACCACGGCAGAAGATCGGCATGATGCATGTATGATGTATGGCGTGGCAAAGATGTGATGCGATTAGGTCATATTAAGTGGAACCGGGGTCCCAACAATTAATTAATAGGTTCAAGTTGTTTAGCTACCCCACAAATTAAATGTTGTCATAACATGGCAGAAGATAGTACCAGGTTCGCTACACCAATTTAAATGAGGCCAATATAAGGCTAGATTTGCCCGCATATGGGCCCCATATTAATTATTAGGTGAATCGGCATAAGGCCCCCAAACCACATGAATGTATGCATGCAAGACAATTATTATGCGACAAGTTATATTATGTTATAAAATAGGGTTTCGGGAAGGGGTTCACACATAAGGGGTCTCGACGAACTTGAGGTTCCGGGGGTTCGGGGTCGGCCTCGGGGTTCAGGGTTCGACGGGATCGTTCTCGGACATCTGAGGTAGATCTTGTCGCATCCGGGAAGCCGGACTTTGGTCGGTGTCGGGGCGCATCGGATTCTTCCGGGTCGGTGCCGTTCTTATCGTTGCGACGGTCTTGTCGGGTCCACGCCATCAAGTCGGTCTTGACGTCCGGGATGAAGTGCTTGTTGTTCCGGTGGCGATCTTGGCGCTCGGTGTCCGGGTAGACGACCTTGTCGGTTCAGCGGTTTCGATTTTCGGTGTCGGACTCGGGTCTCGGCACTGGAAGATCTTGGTGCTCTATGCGGTCGATCCTGCCGTTCCGGAATGGAGATCTTGTCGTCCGGGGAAGTACTTGGCATTACGGATCGGTCTCGAATCCATGAAGCAGATCTTGTCGGGGCCTCATGTCGGTCTCTTCTACTAGAAGGTTTACAGGCAACCGCATCAACACATGACCGATGTGAGTTGTGCAGCCACCACACCAATTTCACATCAGCACAAGCAGCGGCACAACTCGAGGCAGCAGCTTGCGCAGCCACTGAACACACTTGCAGCTTGCCCCGGGGGGAGTAGAACCCACAACGGAGTGGGGGTCTTGCAGCAGGCTCACACCCGGGGAACGCCGGCAACCGGAGCTAGCAGAAGAGAGGCGGCAGGAGGGCTTGGGGTCGCGTCCAGCGGCCGGCAGAGGGGCGAGGACGGAGGGTCGGCGGCCTGCAGCGGGACCGACGAAGAAGGCCGGCGGCGCGGACGCAGAGGTCGACGGCGAGGCAGGCGAGGTGGTGATGGAGCCGAACGGTGGGGCCGGGGCGAGGCCGACGCGGACGAGAGGGGGAGGCGGCCGGCGGAACGGCGGGGCGCGGAGCTCCGAGCTAGGCGGCGGCTAGAGGGGAGGAGCTCGAGGGGCGGCGCCGGAGGGATCTCGCGTCGAGGCGGCGCCGGAGGAGGCCGCGGGGCGACGCGGGAGAAGGGCGCAGCGGCGGAGGCCAGAGGAGGGGAACGGAGGAGGGCGCGGCAGCGGTCGGTGAGGCAGGTGCGGGCAGGGCGGCGATGACTGGGAGCAGAGAGGCGGCGCGCGCGCGGTGGAGGCGTGGGGTAGGCCGGCGGGGCGGGCTGGGCGGCGAGCGGGGAGTTCCTGGGCGGGGCCTAGCGGTGCGGCGAGCGGCCGACTGGGGGGAGGAAGGGGAGGGCGACGCGGCGAGAGGGGGGCGACCGGAGGCGGCGCGCCGAGGCCGGAGGAGGGATGCTGGGGCCGCGGGGAAGGAGGATGGAGAGGAGGGAGAAGGGAGAGAACCAGGGGAGCGGGGGTGGGAGGTTGGGGACGACGGCCCGGGGTGGGCCAGGGGGCACACGGGAGCGGGGCCAGGGGTGGGGGCCTGCAGGCGCGTGGCGTGTGGCCTTGGTGGGTGCGTGCTGGCTGGTGGGAGCTGGCGTGCAGAGTGTGTTGGGGGCGTGGGTGAGTGCTGGGTGGATTGAGTGGGGAGGGGAGAGGGGGAGTGGGGTGGTGATGTGGCGGTGTCTGAGTGGTGGGAGTGGTGAGGGAGATGAGGTGGCGCGCGATGATTGGAGGGTGTGAGGTGGAGGCAGGGTGGGTAGGATAGTTTTGGGTGAACTTAGGATTTAGAAGGGCGGGTCAGGTGGACCGATTATATTTCTGGGGTGGTCGTTCGGGTCGATTCGGCCCGTTCGACTGCCCCACTAAAAATAATTAAATCTTTTATTTAATTTTAATTGCAGCGTTTGCAAACCGATAGCAGACAAACAAAAATATTCCGGCGACCCGGGTTTGGCGTTTGAATAAAGATGGGGCGTTTAGAAAACAAAACCAGGCTTTTCCGCAATTAGTTTTATGCAAGCAAATGCAAGATGATGACGATGCCCAAATGCAATGTGGTATGATGACATGAGCATGCGGTCATGAGGATGCAATGCACAAAAACAACACGATTTTCTAGTAGTGGTTTTGCGGGATGCCACAATTCGACACCACTAACAAGGGATCTCGCCGTCGAGATCCGCCTCATGATACCGGAAAGGAGGTCGGTGATCTGCGTCTTCTCGCTTCGTGTAGATCCTCGCGACACCACTAACGAGGGTTCCTTCTTCATCTGGAAATCGGCGACACCACCAACAAAGGGTCGTTGTTCCTGATCGTCGAGAGAACACTCCGGAGAAACAAAGGACGAAGGTAGAGGTATCAAACGATAAGGCCACCTCTAACTTCCATTAGAAGAGGGAGAAGTTACATTGATCCACCAGTTCGATGTACAGAGCGAACAGTAAGAGTCGGGTAGGGTGATCAGTCCATCTCGTACCCAAACTATCAACTCTATTCATGAGTAGGAGAATCAGGCAACTCAACTCTCGAGATTTAGACTGAAGATCTTCATAGGCGGTATCCGGAACAAAGGGATGATGCCAGCAGAAATCGTATGAAAGACACACTGATTAGGTTCCGCGATGGTTCCATTGGCATGAACAACACATGCTCAAGGTATACTCCAACTTCACCAATGCTCGTACTTCTCATATGTTTTTCAACGACACTGATATCCAGCAAGGAACACATATGGATAAAGAGCTCAAAAACAAAAGATCGGATGAAGGGCACAACAGAACAGTTGCAGATTGATGATCGTAGCACCTCCGTTACAAAAGGGAGAAAGCGAAACCCTGAAGGTACGACGGAAACCTAACCACGAGAAATCCTGGACTCGAAGAAAGGGACGAGAGCGGATTCAAAACACGCAGAGGTGAGAGGAGAATAGCAGAGGGGTAAGGAGTAAAATCAGACCTAACCAGAACTACCCAACCGATTTTTCAAAAATAGTTTTGACACTCAACTTCGGCCGTTAGCTAGGTTATCCTACAGGCTGGACTTGTGGGGGTATCGTAACTGCTGTGCTCTGATACCACTCTGTAACACCCTCAGAATCGGACCTATGCAAGTTTTAGCGAAACCCGCCAAACCCGCATAGAAACGATTCAAAGGTGCCCACCAGACACTTTCGTGCGGGTGGAAAACGAAGTAATAACATTACACAACAGTCCTCGATGGGACCCACAGAACAGATATATATACAACACGACTCCATGAGTCAAGAATACAGATATACAGTACCAAGATCCAAATCACCTTGAAAACGATAGAGCGTGCAGCTACGGACAAGATGCAAATGGGGCTAAGAGCCCTGAAGAATAACCAATGGCGTCCATAACCCTGCCCAGGCCAAGCCGGAAGGGTAACCCTGCTAACGACGTCGATCCCAAAACCTGCTTAAACAAAAGGGGTGCCGACAAAGGGCAAAGGAAAAAGAGGAGCGTCAGTACTGAGGCCAGTACACGGCGAGGCTAGAATTCGGCGGTCCTCGCCTACATAGGTATGGTGGACTGAAGCGGCAGCGGCAGCATGCACTGAACAACCTATAGACACTCGATACAACTGGCGGCAATCTGAGAGGGGTAAGAATGACCTATTCGGATCCACCCTGATACTACCATCAAACAAACCCATCCTGGCGTTTCCCCCTCGAGACCAAACGAGGAAGTCAACCGAGGAACTCACACGGTTGGCAGTTTTATTTATTCAGTTATCGTTGCAGCAATTACTAGTCAGGTATAGATAGTCGTCCTGATAAAATAAGCAGTGAGCACTTTTAGTTAATCATTCCATTATAGTGGCAGCACTTACTAGTCAGATACAATTAGCATGAGATAATCCAAAACCCAGCAGTTGTTGGTACTTTTATTCAGCCATTCTGTTGTAGTTGCAATACTTACTAGTCAGGTACAATGGTCGCAAGCGACACTCCAAATAAGCAATTGTGGGCAGTATTATTTAACCATTCCATTATAGTGAAGCTGATTACTAGTCATTATAAAGTCAAATTTATAGCAATAAACTTTAGTTATGCTTGTCTATGGTCGAGATACTGTGCTCCAAGTCGTCCATATCCGCGGACACGGCTTTCAGAAAGTTTTACCCGGCCGGGGTGCACCAATAGCAACACACGCTCGATCAACCTCGGAAAAACCAAATCAAAACCCAACGAGGCCTTCACGACTAAGAAATCACAGGATTCAGAAATATTTCAGGGGGCCACCCCATTGAGTAGACCCGCAACGGAGTAAGCAAGCTCCGAGACGGACTCAAGGTTTGCGTCAATGGCTGTAAACGACTGGGAACCCGAAAGTGTGGCTGGGCTTGTCGATACCGCGAAAACACTCCGCTTACCTAAACAGTACAGTGTGCTCCTCGCACAATCGTAAATACAGAAGTAGCATGGCATAAGTACAGGATAGTAAATAAAACCTCAAACTAGTTTGTGGCCCCAAGAAATAAGAATGAATCAAGCTCTGGCTCAGGGGGGTCCCATATACCTCCCGGATGTGGATAGCGCCATAAATCAAGGAACAAGTATCAAGTACTCGGGGTCCTACGGGACACAAGTGGGCGTTCGGAAACCAAATATTATCTATCACCCACCGATGCCTCTGCTTACTTCAATTTTAGTTGTTAAACAGAAATTAAAGTGAACGATAAGTAAAACCATGATCATCTCCAACATCAAGCATGCGGCATTACTCCAACAACTGTGGCACTTGACAACACGCAACAACACTTGAGCAAGCGACTACGGCGCGCAAGTCCAACTATCTACCAAACAACAGGTAATAGGATGTGTCCAAGGCAATATAAGGCTGCAAGGGATATCACGGGCACGAAACTAGAGCATCGCAACACAGATAGCAATAGATCAACAGGGGGAATAAATACTATAAACGTAAGATAGGTAGAAAGGGGGAGATGCTCGCCTGAAAACGTTGCCGAAGGTTCAACCGAAGATCGGGGCGAAGCTCACATCAACTCAACGGCCTTATCCGCGAAGAAGCAAAACACTAGAAGAAACACCGGATGTAATATTTAATACCACGGCAGAAGATCGGCATGATGCATGTATGATGTATGGCGTGGCAAAGATGTGATGCGATTAGGTCATATTAAGTGGAACCGGGGTCCCAACAATTAATTAATAGGTTCAAGTTGTTTAGCTACCCCACAAATTAAATGTTGTCATAACATGGCAGAAGATAGTACCAGGTTCGCTACACCAATTTAAATGAGGCCAATATAAGGCTAGATTTGCCCGCATATGGGCCCCATATTAATTATTAGGTGAATCGGCATAAGGCCCCCAAACCACATGAATGTATGCATGCAAGACAATTATTATGCGACAAGTTATATTATGTTATAAAATAGGGTTTCGGGAAGGGGTTCACACATAAGGGGTCTCGACGAACTTGAGGTTCCGGGGGTTCGGGGTTCGGGGTCGGCCTCGGGGTTCAGGGTTCGACGGGATCGTTCTCGGACATCTGAGGTAGATCTTGTCGCATCCGGGAAGCCGGACTTGGGTCGGTGTCGGGGCGCATCGAATTCTTCCGGGTCGGTGCCGTTCTTATCGTTGGGACGGTCTTGTCAGGTCCACGCCATCAAGTCGGTCTTGACGTCCGGGATGAGGTGCTTGTTGTTCCGGTGGCGATCTTGGCGCTCGGTGTCCGGGTAGACGAACTTGTAGGTTCAGCGGTTTCGATTTTCGGTGTCGGACTCGGGTCTCGGCACTGGAAGATCTTGGTGCTCTATGCGGTCGATCCTGCCGTTCCGGAATGGAGATCTTGTCGTCCGGGGAAGTACTTGGCATTACGGATCGGTCTCGAATCCATGAAGCAGATCTTGTCGGGGCCTCATGTCGGTCTCTTCTACTAGAAGGTTTACAGGAAACCGCATCAACACATGACCGATGTGAGTCGTGCAACCACCACACCAATTTCACATCAGCACAAGCAGCGGCACAACTCGAGGCAGCAGCTTGCGCAGCCACTGAACACACTTGCAGCTTGCCCCGGGGGGAGTAGAACCCGCAACGGAGTGGGGGTCTTGCAGCAGGCTCACACCCGGGGAACGCCGGCAACCGGAGCTAGCAGAAGAGAGGCGGCGGGAGGGCTTGGGGTCGCGTCCAGCGGCCGGCAGAGGGGCGAGGACGGAGGGTCGGCGGCCTGCAGTGGGACCGACGAAGAAGGCCGGCGGCGCGGACGCAGAGGTCGACGGCGAGGCAGGCGAGGTGGTGATGGAGCCGAACGGTGGGGCCGGGGCGAGGCCGACGCGGACGAGAGGGGGAGGCGTCCGGCGGAACGGAGGGGCGCGGAGCTCCGAGCTAGGCGGCGGCTAGAGGGGAGGAGCTCGAGGGGCGGCGCCGGAGGGAGCTCGCGTCGAGGCGGCGCCGGAGGAGGCCGCGGGGCGACGCGGGAGAAGGGCGCAGCGGCGGAGGCCAGGGGAGGGGAACGGAGGAGGGCACGGCAGCGGTCGGTGAGGCAGGTGCGGGCAGGGCGGCGATGACTGGGAGCAGAGAGGCGGCGCACGCGCGGTGGAGGCGTGGGGTAGGCCGGCGGGGCGGGCTGGGCGGCGAGCGGGGAGTTCCTGGGCGGGGCCTGGCGGTGCGGCGAGCGGCCGACTGGGGGGAGGAAGAGGAGGGCGACGCGGCGAGAGGGGCGCGACCGGAGGCGGCGCGCCGAGGCCGGAGGAGGGATGCTGGGGCCGCGGGGAAGGAGGATGGAGAGGAGGGAGAAGGGAGAGAACCAGGGGAGCGGGGGTGGGAGGTTGGGGACGACGGCCCGGGGTGGGCCAGGGGGCACACCGAGCGGGGCCAGGGGTGGGGGCCTGCAGGCGCGTGGCGTGTGGCCTTGGTGGGTGCGTGCTGGCTGGTGGGAGCTGGCGTGCAGAGTGTGTTGGGGGCGTGGGTGAGTGCTGGGTGGATTGAGTGGGGAGGGGAGAGGGGGAGTGGGGTGGTGATGTGGCGGTGTCTGAGTGGTGGGAGTGGTGAGGGAGATGAGGTGGCGCGCGATGATTGGAGGGGGTGAGGTGGAGGCAGGGTGGGTAGGATAGTTTTGGGTGAACTTAGGATTTAGAAGGGCGGGTCAGGTGGACCGATTATATTTCTGGGGTGGTCGTTCGGGTCGATTCGGCCCGTTCGACTGCCCCACTAAAAATAATTAAATCTTTTATTTAATTTTAATTGCACCGTTTGCAAACCGATAGCAGACAAACAAAAATATTCCGGCGACCCGGGTTTGGCGTTTGAATAAAGATGGGGCGTTTAGAAAACAAAACCAGGCTTTTCCGCAATTAGTTTTATGCACGCAAATGCAAGATGATGACGATGCCCAAATGCAATGTGGTATGATGACATGAGCATGCGGTCATGAGGATGCAATGCACAAAAACAACGCGATTTTCTAGTAGTGGTTTTGCGGGATGCCACATAGACATACTGCTGGTATTCTTAAAAAGGAAAAAATACGCCTTTATGCCATTATTAATGACTTGGAGGCTTCAACGGAGGTTAGGTTATTGACTGCATAAAAGATTGAGCTTAAAAACTAATCGAATGTAGAAATTGCCAGACTTCTGCGTCAAGAAGAACTCAAGTGGTACCAACGTTCTAAAGCTAAATTCATCCTTGAAGGAGACACGAATACAAGATACTTCCATGCTGTTGCAAATGGCAAGCATAAGAAGAAACTAATTCACTCTCTAATTCAGGATGAAGGGACGATTGAAGGACAACAACATCTTAAATCTTATATTACCAACTACTATAAATCTTTGTTTGGGGCACCACCAGAAAATTCCTTTTCGTTGGATGAGTCCCGGACGGAGGATATTCCTCAGGTTTCTATTGAGGAAAACAATTTTCTGACTACCCCTTATACTGAGAAGGAGGTTCAGAAGGCTGTTTTACAAATGGAACATAACAAAGCGCCAGGGCCTGATGGTTTTTCAGCAGAGTTTTATCAAAAATTTTGGGAAGTTATCAAGGTGGATTTGATGCGCTTGTTTGAGTTTTTGCAAGTTGGTCAGCTGGACCTCTTCAGGTTAAATGTTGGCAACATAATTTTACTACCTAAGGTTAATAATGCAGAACATATACATTAATATCGTCCAATCTGTCTCCTTAACGTTAGTTTTAATTTTTTTGCAAAGGTTGCTACAATTAGACTGAATTCAGTGGCTGATCATGTTGTTCACCCTTCTCAAACTGATTTCATGCAAGGGAGAAACATCTTAGATGGAGTTGTAACCCTTCATGAAACGATACATGAACTTCACTCAAAAAACTAAATGGTGTATTGTTTAAGATTGACTTTGAGAAGACATATGATAAAGTTAATTGGTCTTTCCTACAGCAAACACTCCGTATGAAAGGTTTCAGAAGAGTGGTGTGCTCTAATACAGTCTTTTGTGTCTGGTGGAAGTGTTGCCATAAATGTCAATGATGACACAGGTAATTACTTCCAAACTAAAAAGGGCTGCGACAAGGGGATCCACTATCGCCTATGCTATTTAATATAATGGCAGATATGCTGGCTATCCTTATTGAGAGAGCAAAGGCTGATGACCAAATTGAAGGATTGGTTCACATCTTGTTGATGGTGGACTATCTATTCTTCAATACGCCGATGATACAATACTATTTATGGAACATGATCTGGAGATAGCGAAGAATCTGAAATTAATATTATCGGCATTTGAGCAGCTCTCTTGATTGAAAATAAACTTTCATGACTTGTATTGTTTTGGCGAGGCTAAAGACGAGGCCCACCTGTATGCCGATCTCTTTGGCTGTGGTCAGGGGTATTTTCCAATCAATTATCTAGGAATACCGATACATTATCGACGTCTCACGATTGCTGAATGGAAACTCGTTGAGGAAAGACTTCAGAAACGTCTTAATAGTTGGAAAGGTAAGTTGCTATCCCTCGGTGGAAGAGTGGTACTCATTAATTCAGTACTCACCAACATGGTACTGTATATGATCTCATTCTTTCAGTTACCGAAAGGTGTCTTGTCAAAAGTGGACTATTTCAGCTCAAGATTCTTTTGGCAAGGGGATAGTGAGAAGAAGAAATATTGACTGGCCAAATGAAATGTCGTTTGCCGACCCAAAGAATATGATGGATTAGGCATATATGATTTAAAAGTAAAAGAACACCGTATTACTGGGTAAATGGTTATTCAAACTTCTTACTGAAGAAGGGGTCTGGCAAACCATTGTATGGAGGAAATATGTTGGCTCAAAAGCGGTGTCTAAATTGGTTTGGAAACCAGGTGATTCACACTTTTGGGTTGGGCTAATGGCTTCCAAAAAGCATTTCTTCCGGTTTGACAATTTTAATATTAAGGATGGTTCACAGATTAGGTTCTGGGAAGATAAATGGCTTGGCCAAAATTCTCTTCGTGAAAATATCCAACTCTATATTCGATCGTTAGGCACAAAGGGGATACTCTCGCTGAGGTAATGGAAACCAATCCTGCTAATGTGTCTTTTAGAAGAAGCCTCTTAGGTCCTAGACTGGTGTCTTGGAATAATATTTTAGTAAGATTATTTAGGATACAGTTATCTGAGGGCATGGACGAATTCAAATGGAAATTACTACATAGTGGTAAATTTTCCGTTGATTTATTTTATAGAGCTTTGATCCAACCTAATATTCCAGTCGATGACAATAGTAAAATTTGGAATATGGGGATACCCCTTAAAACAAAGATATTCGCTTAGTATCTCCGTAAAGGGGCGATTCTCACAAAAGATAATCTTGCTAGGAGGAATTGGCATGGTAGCACTGAATGCGTATTTTGTCACCAAAATGAAACAATACGCCATTTATTCTTCCATTGTAAATTTGCTCGTGCTATATGGTCAATCATCCAAATAGCCTCTGGTTTATCTCCTCCTCGATCGGTAGTCAATGTAATTGGCAACTGGATGAATGGGACTGAGGATAAATATGGGACTTTATTGAGGGTGGAAGCGCTTGCCATTATTTGGTCGCTTTGGCTATGTAAGAATGAAAAGATTTTTAATAACGTTGTATCTTCTCCCTTGCAGGTTATCTATCGAGCCACGGCTGTCCTCCGATCATGGACTTCTCTACAACGTATGGAGTTCCGCAACTTGTTTGCGGAGGGCTGTAGGTGGTTTGAGGA
The DNA here is from genome assembly GCA_910589765.1 of Avena atlantica. NCBI lineage: Eukaryota > Viridiplantae > Streptophyta > Magnoliopsida > Poales > Poaceae > Avena > Avena atlantica. The sequence continues at coordinate 527,638,261 of OU342733.1, forward strand.
TACGGCGCGGGATATCTTCTCCTAGCATGGATGGCAGCAAGCGCTGCGGATAGATCTTCCATAGCTAGTTTGGAGAACTGTGTTTTGATTTACAGTTTTTTGTAATTACGTTTAAATTGCTTTCTTCTGAGACTCTGTGGTTGATCGACTGTGTGCATCCTAGCTATGCAGAGGCCGGGCGTAAACTTTACTATTAAGTAATAAAAGCGCCCATTTCCAAAAAAAAATTACATGCTTTAATGGGTCACTTAACAATAGTTTTTTGTTTTCTTGTTGTGATTGTGGACCATATAATTAACAATAGTGGGTTATTTACGTTAGCATTGTCTACTTCTTCGTTTGTTGTGATGAATCAAAAGGATGATATCTGAGTAAGGAAGCTCTTGAAAAAGGCCTCCACCCACGATTACAGCTCCTAAACTTGTCATATATTCCAAGAAAACATGTTCATTGAAATGATAGGCAATTAACTAGTTGTTCATGCTTTTAGAGAAGATTGATATCTTATTTTTTTGTGATGGTGCCTATCTTGAATTAATGAGCACAACTACCTTGTTTGTTGTGATGAATCTACAAGGAAGGTATCTCGGTAAGGTACCTTTTGAAAAGGTGCCCCTTCATTGTTTGCTCATCCTAAACTTACCATATATTCTAAGGAAAAATGTACACATTTTTAATCATATCAACCATTATGGTTGTCTAAACATGGTCATTTTTCTGGAGATATTTGTCTGTGTAGGTTGAATGATGATCACTTCTTCCAGTCCTATCTGACTGACATCACCGCAGATTGCCTCTGGAGTACCAAAATTAGATTTAGGAATGTGAGGTCTCGAGCGGTGCTATAAATTTTTTTCTTAGCGGTAATCGTTTGAACATTCAAAAATTCGTGTAGGCAGTTATCTAAGGTAGGTGGATGAGATTTGTATGGAGTAACCGCGTCTCTACCTATGATAGTTGTAGAGTTGATGGGGCCGCTAATCTTGGCGATGGCTGGTTGGGGCTTGTTCTAATGAATATACATACAATATATGAGCGATGGTTCTAGCCCTTGCTTGATTACACGAATGAGAGATAATATCTGAGGAAGACCTATTTTAATGGATGGTTATTCCAAACTGTTTTTCTTGGTTATGTGATGATTGATTAGTGTTCAATACATGCGAAGGGTGACTTCTATTTCTTTTTGTTTGCTATGATGAATCACGAGGATGTTATCTGAGTAAGGTTGCCTTAGAAAAAGGCCCTCTTTATTGATTATACACCCTTAACTGAATCATATATATATTGAGAAACATGTATGAATATTAATGTGATAGCATTCTTCATGTTATTTGTGCTATTTTGACGAAAAGTTTATCCTTCATTGGGTTTCTCAATATCAAGCATTCTTTCATCCTTGAAATCTACATCATGTACTTTGCTAAGTTCATGGATTGATTAAATTACCCTTGCCTACTAGTTTCTTTGCTCTAACGAATCACAAGGATGGTATATGAGTAATTAAGGTGCTTTGAAAAAGGACACCTTCCTCGATGATACACCCTAAATTGATCATATGTTCCAAGCAAACATGTACAAATCTTATTTTGATAATAATGTTTGTGCATTTCTTCTTAAATTTCATCCTTCAATGGGTCAATTAACAATAGTGTTTTCTTTTCTTGTTGTGATTGTGCACCACGTAATTAAAAATTGTGTATGTTATCATTGTCAACTTTATGTTAGTTGTGATGAATCACATAGACAATATCCAAGTAAGAAAGCTCTTTAAAAGGCCTCCTTCCTTGATTAGACCTCCTTAATTGATCATATATAAATTCAGTGCAAACATCTACATTGAAATGAGAGGAAATTAAATAATTGTTCATGCTTTTAGATCAGATTGATATTTTCTTTTTTGTGATGGTACCTATCTTGAAATAACGAGCACAACTACATTGTTTGCTGTGATGAATCTACAAGGAAGGTATCTAATCAAGGTACCTTTTGAAAAGGTGGTCGTCTTTCTCTAGAGAGATTGGTTTACGTAGGTCGAATGATGATCTCTAGTGCATAGTTGAGATGATGAAACCGTGGTTACTTGAACAAAATAGTCTTTCACTCCTATCCGTCCATCACCACAAATCTTCTCTAGAGTATAAAAGAAAAAATATTTTCCCTTTCATTTGTTTTTCGCTACACACTATGTCACTTTATTAAGAATTATTAATTTTGAAGTTGACAAATAGTTCTCTGTCAGAGTTTCTAGAATTACTTCTCAATGCTTGTTTGCTATGATGAATCTCAAGGATGGTCTCAGAGAAGGGCCGCTCCTAAGAGTACTCCCTCCTTGATTAATTTTTTTTAGAAAGCAGGCATAAAAACTTAACATAACAATATAATTTGTTAATTTATATGCTTATGTTCTCCAACTTGATAGAACAAGTATATCTTATCTTGATCTGAGTCACCATTAACTTGATTAAGAATTGCGAAGAAGTCTTGTTTTTTCTTTATTATTTTTCTTCTTAGCTGTGATGAAATCATAATGACGATTTATAAAAAAGTTGTCTCCTAAAAGCCCTTTTTCTTGATTATACATCCAAAACTGATGTAATATTCTGAGCAGACGATAATACACATATTATTTTCATAAGGGTGCAAGTTAATTTCCTTGGAGAAGTTTTGTTCTACTGATGGAGTTAATAAAGTCACAATAGAGTTATTTTCATTTTTTCCTGCTAGTTCGATGTGTTGAATCAAAAAGATGGTATGTGAGAAAGGTGTTTCTTGAAAAAAATGAGCCTTCCTTGATTATACACCCTAAACTGATCAGAATATTCTGAGAAAATATGAGTGAAAATTAATATAGTTATTATTATTTGTATTTCATGTTATGTCACTCCAAAGAACAATAGGGGCCTCATAGCATTCTGGATATCTTTGCGATGCAGTTAAACTTGTTCAATGCTTACTAGTAATTGAGAGTATCCTTCATGAGTTTTTTATTTTTTCTTGTTTGCTATGAAGAACACACAGGGACGATATCTGAGAAAGCAAAGTCCTCTTCCTTGATTATACATACAAAGCAGATATAATATTATGCGCAAATGTGCCTCAAGAATTTAAATACTCCCACCATTTTGAAATACACTAAAACGCCTCTAGATACGTGTGAATCTAGACAAATCTCCAATATCTATTTTGAGATGGAGGGAATAACTAACATAATAATGTTTTTTCCCAAACTAGCTCTACCAATATCATTATTTAATAATATTTTTATCCTAAAGTAACTAACATACATAATTTTGTGTTAATCAATCATGATTTCCCCCTTGAAGCTCTTCTTTCGAACAGTAGTACCCTGTCTCAGTATTGGTATTTCCTTGATACACACACTGAGAATCTTGTGCCTTATTATACCTGATTTTTCTTACCAACATGTTATTTTGTTTTCTTTAAGTTGCCGATCTTTGTTGTACTATTCTAGCACTACCGCAACATTTCCCTAAAAAAATGGCACTACTGTAATATTCATTATTTCTTATTGTTTCATTATTACAATCTCATTATGCAGTGGTGGATCGTTTTTATCTATCCTTCGATCTAAAGAAATTTTTATATTTAGTTATGTGACAAATTATGGTTATATTTTCTACCACAATCTTCCTACCAGTATCTTATCTTACAGCAAGAGGGCTAGCTTGGATGAGTCTTAGATATATGTGATATGCAGGGGTACAAATGCTATGCTCTCGCTGCTGTCCTGCAACTTGAACCTTGAACTTGAAAGTCATCCAAGTCATGGAACCTCCATGCTCAATGCGTCAATTCCATAGAGACATTGGGCAGGAGATTATTTGTCTTGGGTGGTTGTAGTTTCCTCCCTAAAGGATGCTAAGGGCATCTCTAACCGATCCCTAAAGTTTAGAGGAGTAAACCTCCGAAAGAAAACTTAGAGGAGTAAAAATACTCCCCTAACCGATTGCCATTTCTAACTGTAGTACAAAACTTAGAGGAGTAGATCAGATGGTCACCGCAAAATTCGATCAAATTTGACCGTATTTTGGTCGATTCAAACCGAATTTGAAACCTATTTTTTCATTTACTTTAATGTATACATATTACACCCAAAAGCCGGTCAAATTTTGCTGAATTCAACCGGATTTCAACTAAACCTAACCTAATCTGCATCCCACTCGAAGGAGGAGTCGCGGTTGAGCTCGATGACCGCTGGCGCCGTCGACGGGCCAGCGAGCTGTCATGTCCTCCTCCCTCACCATGGCCATCGCTGGAGCTATCTTCTTCTTCTTCTTCTAATTCTGATTCTTCGACTTCTTCTTCGCCTTCTGCTTGGCCTCGGTGAATTCCTCGAGCCGCTGCCGCTACTGCTTGACGAGCTCCGGGTTGAGCCGGATGAGCGTTGCCTCCACCGCTGCCTGCTCCAGGGACTGGAAGCTGTCGATCCAGACCTTCCGACGGGTATCACGGTCGGTGATTTCTACGACCCACGCCCCCGACTACTGCTGCCACACACCGCGGTAGACCGGCGTCGGCGGCACCGGCATGTTGAGAGTGTCGACGGAGCGCCAGGGCTGTCACTGCCGTTTCGGGGGCGCTAATCAAGGAGGGGATTGGGGCGAGGAGTGGGAGCGACGTGGGGCTGCGGCAGGGGCTGTGCCGTCGGCGTGCGCTGGGGATGGGTGGCAGGGATGGACGACGAGAGGATCCGACCATCGGCGGTCTCTGGTGGTGTCTAGGGTGGTGGTGGTCACCGGAGGTGGAGGAGAGGGCGAGCCAGAGTAGGTGTGAACGCAAAATCGGTGAAGGAATCTTTTACTCATCCACCACTAGGATGAGTAAATGTAGGAGTTGGCGGAGCTGATGAGTAATTTTTTTATTCCACTAAAGCGTTTTGGGCTTTGGTTTGGTCCGGTTTGCGAGTAAAAAGACATCTTTTACTCCTCTAACCGGTATTTGTACATCGGTAAGAGATGCCCTAAGATCTTTCTTCAAAATCCTGGAGCAGAGCAGCCTGACCGCTAGGTATTCCACTTGCATAGTTCATCTTCTTCTCTGTGTTCTATATTCTCTGTTGCATGTGTAGCATAGTATTATTGTGACTATAGGACGGAATACTCACATTTTATAGATTCTTCGGGATCCCTCACAATTCTATTTAATTCAAAACGGAACCATCAAAGTCTTACATGGAAAGTAAACATATAGCAGAGTTTCTTTGGGGGGTGGGGTGACCTACTGCAGTGGTTCTAACCATGTTGTACATGACTGCATCCTCGTGGTGGTTGCCATAGGCAGGGTTCCAATTTGTTTTCTTGGTTCACGGTATTCTCTCTCCATAGGTGTACATGATTGCATGTTACACCCACTTAGCTTGCTCTTCCACCTGTATTCTGTCATTCCAAGACCTACCATTCCCAGATGATTGTCTAGGAAAACTATTATACTAGCTAAATCATCGAACGAGCTAGTGAATTCAAGGAAAGAATAATCGAATTGCGCTACTACTAATATGCTATATGTGTGCAGCCACTGCCCAACCTCACTTGTACCACAACTTGTATTTTACTTGGCTCCTAGGTAAGCAAGGATGCATATGCCGTTTTATAACAGGCCGATCAAGTTAGTCCTCTATATAGGCATGGTTGGGATCGATCTTGATTTTCTGACCAAGTATAGAGCTATAACTTCTGATGTACTATCCGCACTAAATTGTAGAACTACCTATATCTTCTTCTGTTAAATATAGGATGTTTTGGTAGGCTATTTTAGCCTGCTAAAGCATCTTATATTTAGGAACATAGGTAGTATTTGATTAATAATTATGATTAACCCGTGAATCGATTTTTGATTTTTAGAGAGCATGGTAGCACATTGCTGCTTTGATTGCAGGTGTTATTTAGGATCAGCAACTGCGAATGACAAGCTTTACCTCATCGGTGGACTTGGTTTGACACACAAGTTAGCTAATTCAGGCGATATTTAGGACCAGGGCATACACCCCTGGTTCGAGCACAAGAATCCCATGCTCACCCCGGACATAGTCAAATTCGTGGCCTTGGACAGGGAGCTGATAACCATCCACAAGGACGCCTGGAACAGGATGTACTTTGCCGGCATATACGGCCTAAGGCCCTTCGAGTGTACTTTGCCGGCATATACAACCCGGTCAACCATACCGAGATGGGCACACGAACGAGATCGCACTCTGCTGGTCTGGCCCGACGGTTGTTATGGACGACGGCCTGCTGATGGAGCATGACTTCCCGCTAGAGAGGTGCAGGGTCATCACCATTGAAGGATGACAGTGTTGACCTATTTGTCTACCTAGGTGTTTATTGTTGCATATATGGAATAAGTTGATTTTCTAACTAAATTTTCCCCATGGGTCTAATATAACAGTGCACCTTTCCTTTGGCTGTAGATCGAATTTTCTTTCAGGATGCCTCTATATGGACTTTTTAACTGTAACAAAAGAAAGTTTGAGTTTGTGTATTATTCCTGGCGTGAGATATGTGTTTTTGCTCTGAATGATACGACTTCATCATTTAACACTGTCCAACCCTTAGAGCATCTCTAGCAAAGCCCGTAAAAGGGACAAAACCAAAAAATAACCGCCAGTTTACAGGTTCAGGCTGAAAAATGACGCCGATGAGTTACCGTAAACGAGGCAAAACCGAAATTTTTTTTCGGGCCGAAACCAAAAACTCAAATCGGCCTGTATTTGTAGGGGTCGCTCGAGAGAACCGAACGCTGGATCCATATCTAGAACACACTGAAATTTCAGCTGACGCAATTGCTCGCTCTCTCCCTCCCCGCGTTGCCACCGCACCGCCCGATTCTCCCGAGCCCGGCATCCAGAGCTAGTGCAGGTCGCCCCAAACCCCGCTCGCGGTTCCTCGCCCAACTCCGCGTGCCGCCCCCGCCGCCTCCACGCCTTCCGAATCGAGGATGAGCTCGGGCGACGAGTTCATCGATGTCGATCTGTTAGATTCGTCGAGCTCGGACAATTCCGACCTCGATGAGCTGCTCCAGGACGACGAGATGGAGGCCACCATCCTCCTCCTCTCCGTCAAGGAGCTGGAGGACCGCGCGAAGCTGCTGAATCGGAGGCATGGGTCGGTGATGGTCTGGAACCACATCCAACGGAATAGCCTCCTCGGCCACATGCAGCTGATGGAGGACTACTTCGCCAAGGTACCTACCTATCCGTCGCTTCTATTCCGTAGGAGGTATCACATGCACCGTAGTTTGTTTGTCAAAATCGTCAAGGCTTGCGAAGCCAATACGAATTACTTGAAGCAACGTAGAAATGCCGCCGGCGTGATGGGTTTCAGCCCGTTTCAAAAAATCTCTGCTGCCATGAGGATGATTGCGTATGGCATCCCTACGGATTACACCGACGAGTATCTTCGAATTGGCAAAGATACTACATCAGAGTCGGTGTGTAGGTTCGCTCGCCTGATTATCAAGTTGTTTGGGCCAACCTATCTCCGAGCTCCCAATGAGGATGACACCAATAGATTGATGGAGATAAATGAGAAAATAGGTTGGCCGGGCATGATTGGTAGTCTTGATTGTATGCATTGGACATGAAAGAATTGTCCCAGGCATGGCATGGACAGTACTGTGGGAAGAGCAAAGATGCTACCATTGTACCTGAGGCCGTTGCATCACAAGATTTGTGGATTTGGCATTGTTTTTTTTTTTGGTTTGCCGGGAACACTTAATGACATCAACGTGCTGCAAAGATCCCCTTTATTTGCGAAATTAGCAAATGGGAAAGCACCCACTTGCAACTACAAGGTCATGAACAATGAGTATACAATAAGATATTACCTAGCCGATGGCATCTATCTGGATTGGGCAACTTTTGTTAAGTTTATCAAGGATCCCCAAGATAGAATAGAAGCTGAATTTGCCAAAACTCAAGAAGCACAACTACCTGTTTTCTATGATGAATCTACATGGACGGTATCTGAGTGAGGTAGCTCTTCAAAAGGTGCAACTTCACTGATTATACATCCTAAATCTGTCATATATTTTGAGAAAAGTTGTACATTGTGTAATGAACAGTTGCCAATCTGCTTGTTAGGTTATTGTTGTGCTCCTTCTAATTTAAGAACATGTCCAACTTAAAAATACTATGAATTCATTGCCTAAATTGGTTCCTTCTTCTAGGGAGAAATTGGGTTGTCTAGGTCAAATGATGATGACAAGTGCATACTTCAGATGATCAAATCATGATTACTTGACCCAACTAATAAGGTGTTGCTTACTAAGGATAATCTGGTTAAAAGAAATTGGGTAGGGTGTACTAAGTGTTGTTTTTGTGGATCACATGAGACCATAAAATATTTGTTTATATCTTACCCTTTTTCTCGCCTTTTGTGGCACATTATTCATTTTTCATATGATCTTCATCCTCCAATTAATGTTACAAATATGTTTGAAAATTGGTTGAATGGTGTTCATAAATCATCTAAGGCTAGTATTCGCATTGGTCTTTCGGCCTTATGTTGGTCTATTTGGAGATGTAGAAATGATATTATCTTTAACAGAACAAAAACTTTCAATCTTTGTAGGTTATCCATATGATGGCATATTGGGTGCATCTTTAGCACCCCTATCGCTGCAAGACCGGTAGGATATCATGGCTACTAGGTGTAGCCATCTCCTGATGGTCGATGGGCACATCTTCAGCCAGTCTGGCTGGCTGGCTGCGTTTTAATATAATAGAGCATGATGTTTAGTCTATTAACTCATATTTTTTGTTGGTTGATCCATGTTTCGACCTTGAGTGATCCTTGAATTGTAATAACATTGGATATTTGGATTCTTGAACTAAAAGTTTGTGTGCATCAACCGATGCAGAGGCCGGGGATTTTCCCCTTTGCAAAAATAAATCTAATTCAACTATCCAACTTTGAATATCCATGCTCTCAACGGTCCTCAAGGTACCAAATTTGTCTATATTTAGGTAATTTAAGATAAGACAATATGTTTCATGTCAAGAGCTTTGCTACTTTCTATATAAAGTGTTTACTTACTTTAAATAGTTGGAGGACTTCTATACTTCCATGGAAAAGATTGAATAATAAATAAGTTATACTCCCTCCATTTTAAAATATAAGATGTTTTAGCTTTGTGAACCAAATTATCTAGACTTCTTTTAGTACGTAGGTTCACTCAACTTTGGGGTGAATCTACACACTAAAAGAAGTCTAGATTTATTTTCTTTACAAACCTAAAACATCTTATATTTTGAAACAGAGGGAGTAATAAATACCATGCTTAGCCATCAAATTCATATTTTTATATATTCCAAGTAAAATTGATTTAAAAGGCGTTTTCCAGAAACAGGGGAAATTTTATTTCAAAAATTGTAACCTAGACATCATGATAGACCGGTTCCCCATTTCTTTATATTCCATGGAAGATCGAATAATTTCAGCCTTGCATATAATACTGACGTGGGTGCAAGCATAGGATAGGGCATGCCGACAAGATACGAGGAATACAAAGGTTATCTACTTACTTACATGTTGGCCGTACTGCATAAAGATTTATGATGCATGATTTAAGTGGAAATATTTGACATTTGAGCTCATGTGTAGAAACCTTCTCTAAATCTTTATATTTTATTTAAATTTTACATATTCCTACCTATCTTTAGTATTTTTCATATATAATATTTGATATAGGACCATTTCCAAATAAAATACCATAAACCTACCAAGAGATTCATGGTGGAATTGTGAATCAAGTTGGACCTAATCTCCATGTGTATCATGTTCTAAAGCTTACAAGCAAATATTTGATGTAGACTCATAGAAATTTCTATCATGGAAAGTTTGGTTGCAAGATGAGCTAGTTGTTGAGACTTTCTAGAAGTGAATGCATTTAAGGTAAACCCTAATTTTAATGAAATGAGTCTTGAAACCCTAATTACTATCATGTGAATCTTGATTTTTTTACTGGAGCGAACCTTGAAACCCTAATTTCTTGCAAATATTGGCTCTGGTAGTTGTGCTCACATTGACCAATCTAGATGAGCGAACAACTTCACTCTTGCAGAAAGCATCCTTTCACATTCATCTACATATAGAACTTTATAATAAGAAAGTTAGGTAGCTTATATTGATCAATTAGGCTGAGCGGACAGTTTCGCTCTCGTAGAAAGCATCCTTTCTCATTCATCTACATGTAGAACTTCACAATAAGAAACTTAGATCATCTGAAAAATAAAAATAAAATATTATATGTGAACACCTCTTCACTTCCATAGTTCAATTTCTCTAGTCTGACCAGAGGCATGTAAATAAGGTAGATCTTGAAAAAAATTGGTTTGCAGTTTGCGCTTGTAGACTACCATTGTACAACCCCTTAGCCAATAACATGGGTTAACACTGCCAACGTGTATGTTTATATGCTAGTTTTTTGAGGAGACAACTAGATTTTGATGCCTAGCTAACTAAAATACGCAGGGTCATAAAATTTAAAAGTAGACAAAAATACCAGATATCCCTGAAATAACTTCAAGCTACACAAATCGGTAAGGGAAAAGCATGAAGTCATTGTAGAAATATTTGCTAGATATTATTTTGTTATGTATGTAGTGAGAAATAATATTACCAACCAATGGTGCCTTTGGGATGTAAATTATTGATATGATATCAAAACTAAACTATATCAAACTCGTGGTGTGGAACTTGTTGTCCATCAAATTGCATTTCTCCAACTTCAATGTTGTTGGTTATCTTGAAATAATATTACCAACCAATGGTGCCTTTGGGATGTAAATTATTGATATGATATCAAAACTCAACTATATCAAACTCGTGGTGTGGAACTTGTTGTCCATCAAATTGCATTGTGTGTGTGTGCGCGCGCTTGCACATGTGCGTGCATGGGTGTGTGGAACTTTATGAGTTAATTGGGTACAACTTTGAATTCAGATAATGGTGTTGTTCCTGCTTTCTTCATCCACATTGTGAGTTCATCTGTTCGGAAAGCTCCTGCTCTCCATTCCTGACGCAGTCGGGGTCCAGCGCCAAGGCGGGTTATTGGAAGTTTGTTTTTCTTGTTGTGTTTCTGACGACTTCTCTTGATTACGCATGAGTGTTCACATTAGAATGAAATTCTTCACCAAAAAAATTGGTTTGTCAAATTGTATCATCACTATTACACATTTGTTGAAACTAGGGTTAAGCTCTGAATTTATTCTATTTTGTAAATCAATGGTAATACTGGAATGCTCTCTGTTGATTTCATATGGTCAATATCTACTGTATATTATTTGTCTCTGAAAATTCTGAAGTTAGAAAGAAAACCCGGGTGTTGGTTAAACTTTGTCTTTGTTATATACTTATAGGACCATTGCTGTTAGTCTGTTACCACCCTTTGGGATTAAAAACTGAAATCAGTTTCGTCCCAGCATGCTGATTCATTCTTGTTCATCCGATACATGTACGGGGGAGTCTACATGTTCACTTGATGGAGATATAGTTCTTGATAATAATAGTAACACTAGCTCGCGTTCTTGCTACTTCAGAAATGCATGAAGTAGCCATGTGCACGTAGCCTTCATCTTGGATGCTGTTTGCAGCCATAGAGTAACATGTAAGAGTTGCAGCGGTATGATTTTCACTACAGGACGCGCGCGTTACGCCGAGGGCAAAAAGCCGTCGGCGTACCTCGGCGTATCGGTTGCCCTCGGCGTAGCCTCCTCGGCAAAGACCTCCCTCGGTGGATGTGGCATCCCGCAAAACCACTACTAGAAAATCGCGTTGTTTTTGTGCATTGCATCGTCATCATCATATATTTGTTTGTCTGAAACTATTTCCAATAAGCCTATTTGTGTTTTCTAAAAATACCCTTCTCTTATTTCAAAATAAGTCTTATATTTATCTGTTAAATTATTTTCCTAAAAATGATTTTTGCTAAAAGGAATTAAAACAAGACAACACCCTAAATAATTTACAAACTAACAAAACCCAAACTCTAAGTCCTATTTTCACCCAATCCTAGTCTACCCACCAATCCCCTCCCTCCACCTCACCTTCCCTCCACCTCATCACAACCACCGCCACCTCACCAATCCACAGCCCCACCTACCCCTCTCTCTCTCTCTCTGACCCAGCCCCCAACTACCCCCTCTCCCTTACAGCCTGGACCCACCCCGGGACCCTCACCCACTCCCTCTCTCTCTCCCCTGTCCTTGCCCCACACGCCAGTCCCACCCCGCTGCCCTCTCTCTCCCCCCACCGACACCTGGGCCCCCACCTCCCTGGACCCACTTCCCTCTCCCCACCCGCTCACGCTGCCACCCCGGCCCCTCCTCCCTGGCCCCACCAGCACCGCACCCCGCTAGCGGCCCCGTCCCCCACCTCCTCTCTTCCCCGCGTCTCCCTCCCTCACCCAACTCCCACCGCCGCTCGCCGGCTCCCCTCCCCATCCTCTCCCCCCCGCCGGCATCCCCTTCGCGAGCGCCCGCGCCGGCCTCCTCCGGCCGTCCTCCTTCCCCGCCGGCCGCACCTTCCCCACCTCGCTCGCGTCCGGTCGCCTCGCCTGACCCCGCGCCCGCCGCTCGCCCTGCAGCCGCGCCGCCGGCGAGCCTCCTCCCCGCCGGCCACCCGCCTCCGTCCCCCGCCGCGTCTCCTCCTCCTCGGAGCTCCGCCGCTCCGCGGCCCCCTCGGCACCGGCGCCGGCCTCGCCCCGCCTCGGCGTCCCCCTCTGCCGGCTCACCTCGCCTTCCGCCTCCGTTCGGGCCGCCGCCGTCGCCGGCGGGCCCTCCGCGCGCGTCCCGCCTGCCGGAGCTCGCCTCCACCACCTCGAGGCCGCCCCTCCCCGAGCCACCTCCTCGCCGTCCTCCGCTGTCCCCGAGCAGAGCCCGGCCGGCCGCGCCCTCCTCTGCCTCGCAGCGTGCCGCCAGCGCCGGCCTCCTCCCCTTCGGCTCGCCTCCAACCGCGGGTCCTGGGCGCCCCGTACTCCCAGCGGCTTCTCCTCCTGACCTTGCTTGTGCCTGGCCGCCGCCCATCTGCACGTCTGCCGGCCGCCCAACATCGCCAGTCGCCACCTCTGGCCCTGGTCCGCCTCGCCGACCTCGTCGCCAGTGGAGGCCGTCCCCTCTCTGCGGTCTGCACCGTCTCGAGCTGCTCGTGGGCCCGCTACCGTTCACAGGACCACCTCAAAAGCTGTTGTTGGTACCATGGTCTATGAGATCAGGGTGTCACGTTGGTGATAAGAGCTCTTCAAGATCTACCCGATGTTGTACCGATGGGGTGGGTAATACATCGACTATGCGCCGCATGGCAAGATCTTCGGAACAACCCCAACTAGACCACCGGAGTGCGACAACAAGATAGAACCCCGACGGAACCCCGAAGACGGAATCCGAACCTGTCGAAACGACAAGTTCTTCTACCCGACACGCCAAGTTCTTCCTCTCAGAACCGAAGACCGTGGACGCCAAGTCCCCGGGTTCAAAGGCGTCAAGACCCCGATCCCGAAGACCGATCCCGGAGTTCAAAGACCGACCCGGTCGAAGGCTGAACCCTGGCGCGCCAAGTTCTTCGACCCCGAGGACCGACCCATAGATGTGTGAAGTACTTCCTCGATGACGCCAAGTACTTCACCCCGGGCACCGAGACCCTGGATGACAAGCTCTCCTTCCCGGACGCCGAGCTCGCCGAGAACCCGGATGCGACAAGATCTACCCGTTGCTCGAGAATGTTCTGCCGAGACCGATCCCATCGAACCTCGCCCCCCGTCGAGCCCTGAGACCAACCCCGAACCCCTCCGGAACCCCAAGATCGCCGAGCCCTAATGTGTGACCCTGATCCGAGCCCCTATTTTTATAAATGCCATCTATATAAATTGTTGCATATTAAATTGTTCATGCATGCATATTTGTGTGGTTGGGGGCATTATGCCGATTCACCTCATAATTAAATATGGGCCCACATGCGGGCAAATCTAGTCTTATATTGGCCCCATTTAAATTTGTGCATCGAACCGTTGTCATATTTTGCCTTGTTAAAACAACATTTAAATTGCGGGGTAGCTAAACAACAGGAACCACCTAAATAAATGTCGGGACCCTGGTTCCACTTAATATGACCTAATCGCATCGCACCTTGGCCATGCCATACATCATACATGCATCATGCCCGATCTTTTGCCGTAGTATTAAATAGTGCATCCGGTGTTTATTCTAGTGTTTTGCTTCTTCGCGGATAAGGCCGTTGAGTTGACGCAAGTGTCGACCCGATCTTCGGATGAACCGTCGGCAATGTTTTCAGGCGAGCATCTCCCCCTTTCTACCTATCTTACTTTTATAGTATTTATTCCCTCCTGTTGATCTATTGCTATCTGTGTTGCGATGCTCTAGTTTTCGTACCCGTGATATCCCTCGCAGCCTTATATTGCCTTGGACACATCCTATTACCTGTTGTTTGGTAGATAGTTGGACTTGCGCGTCGTAGTCGCTTGCTCAAGTGCTGTTGCGTGTCGTCAAGTGCCACAGTTGTTGGTGTATTGCCGCATGTTGATGTTGGAGATGATCATGGCTTTACTTATCGTTCACTTTAATTCCTGTTTAACAACTAAAATTGAAGTAAGTAAGCAGAGGCACAAGTGGGCAATAGATGTTATTTGGTTGTTAACCGTTCACTTGTGTCCCGTAGGACCCCGAGTACTTGATACCTGTTCCTTGAATATTCGCGCTATCCACATCCGGGAGGATTATGGGACCCCCCTGAGCCAGAGCTTGATTCATTCTTATTTCTTGGGGCCACAAACTAGTTTGAGGTTTTATTTACTATCCTATACCTATGCCATGCTTTACTGCGTTATTTACGATTGTGCGAGGAGCACACTGTACTGTTTAGGATCGTGACACGATTCCGCGGTATCGACAAGCCCAGTTTTGGGTTCCCAGTCGTTTACAGCCGTCCCCACAACCTTGAGTCCATCTCGGAGCCGGCCGGCTTCGTTGCGGGTCTACTTTAAGGGGTGGCCCCCTGAAATATTTCTGAATCCTGTGATTGCTTTGTCGTGAAGGCCTCGTTGGGTTTTGATTTGGTTTTTCCGAGGTTGATCGAGTGTGTGTTGCTATTTGTGCACCCCGGCCGGGTAAAACTTTCTGAAAGCCGTGTCCGCGGTTATGGGCGACTTGGAGCACAGTATCTCGATCATAGACAACTATAACTAAAGTAGGTGCTATAAATTTGACTTTATAATGACTAGTAATCAGCTTCACTATAATGGAATGGCTAAATAAAACTGCCAACAATTGCTTGCTTGGGTTGTCGCTTGTGACCATTGTATCTGACTAGTAAGTATTACAACTATAACGGAATGGCTAAATAAAAGTACCAACAACTGCTGGGTTTTGGGATATCTCATGCTAATTGTATTTGACTAGTAAGTGTCGCAACTACAACGGAATGGTTAAATAGAACTGCCCACCGCTTATTTTATCAGGATGACTACCTATATTTGACTAGTAATTGCCGCAACTATAACGAATGAATAAAACTGCCAACTGTGTGAGTTCCTCGGTTGACTTCCTCGTTTGGTCTCGAGGGGGAAACACTAGGACGGGTTTGTTTGATGGTAGTATCAGGTTGGTTCCAAATAGGTCTTTCTTACCCCTCTCTGATAGCCGCCAGTTGTATCGAGTCTTTATAGGTTGTTTAGTGCATACTGCCGCTGCCGCTTCAGTCCACCATACCTATGTAGGCGAGGACCGCCGAATTCTAGCCTCGCCGTGTACTGGCCTCAGTACTGACGCTCCTCTTCTTCCTTTGCCCTTTGTCGGCACCCCTTTTGTTTAAGCAGGTTTGAGATCGACGTCGTTAGCAGGGTTACCCTTCGGCTTGGCCTGGGCAGGGTTATGGACGCCATTGGTTATTCTTCAGGGCACTTAGCCCCATTTGCATCTTGTCCGTAGCCGGACGTTGTATAGTTTTACAGGTGATTTGGATCTTTGTATTGTATATCTGTATTCTTGACTCTTTGAGTCGCTGTTGTATATATATCTGTTCTGTTGGTCCCATCGAGGACTGTTGTGTAATGTTATTACTTCGTTTTCCACCCGCACGAAAGTGCCTGGTGGGCACCTTTGAATCGTTTCTATGCGGGTTGGCGAGTTTCGCTAAAACTTGCATAGGGCCGATTCTGAGGGTGTTACAGAGCGGTATCAGAGCTCAGCAGTTGTGATACCCCACAAGTCCAGCCTGTAGGATAACCTAGCTAACGACCGAAGTAGAGTGTCAAAACTATTTTTGAAAATCGGTTGGATAGTTCTGATTAGGTCTGATTTTACTCCTTACCCCTCTGCTATTCTCCTCTTACCTCTACGCGTTTTGAATCCGCTCTCCTCCCTTTCTTCGAGTCCAGGAATTCTCGTGGTTGGGTTTTCGTCGTACCTTCAGGGTTTCGCTTCCTCCTTGGGTAACGGTGATGCTACATCTGGTCTTCATGCTATCCGAGGAACCCTTCGTCTGGTGGACTTCTCTTTGTTCCTTCTCGTGCCTTTCGGTGTTTTCCGACGCGCCGACAACATCTACGCCAGATCCGATGCAGAGTCTGCATTACTCCTTTGTTCCGACCCTCGTTTGTCGAGATCTTCAGTCTAATTCCGAGAGTTGGTTGCATAATCCGCCTATTCGTGTGCCGAGTAATGGTTTGGGTGCGCGATGGACTGATCACCATCCGACTACTCTTATCATTCGGTCTTGTACATCGAATCAGTGGATCCAGCAATTTTACTCCGTCCACGGAAGCTAGAGGTGGCTTTATTTGTTGATACCTCTACCTTCGACCTTTTGTTTCCGGAGTGTTTCCCTCGACGGTCACGGACAACGACCTCTTGTTAGTGGTGTCGCGAGGATCTATACGAAGCGAGAAGATGCAGATCACCGACCTTCTTTCCGGTACCATGAGGCGGATCTCGAGGGCGAGATCCATTGTTAGTGGTGTCGAATTGTGGCATCCCGCAAAACCACTACTAGAAAATCGCGTTGTTTTTGTGCATTGCATCGTCATCATCATGCATTTGTTTGTCTGAAACTATTTCCAATAAGCCTATTTGTGTTTTCTAAAAATACCCTTCTCTTATTTCAAAATAAGTCTTATATTTATCTGTTAAATTATTTTCCTAAAAATGATTTTTGATAAAAGGAATTAAAACAAGACAACACCCTAAATAATTTACAAACTAACAAAACCCAAACTCTAAGTCCTATTTTCACCCAATCCTAGTCTACCCACCAATCCCCTCCCTCCACCTCACCTTCCCTCCACCTCATCACAACCACCGCCACCTCACCAATCCACAGCCCCACCTACCCCTCTCTCTCTCTCTGACCCAGCCCCCAACTACCCCCTCTCCCTTACAGCCTGGACCCACCCCGGGACCCTCACCCACTCCCTCTCTCTCTCCCCTGTCCTTGCCCCACACGCCAGTCCCACCCCGCTGCCCTCTCTCTCCCCCCACCGACACCTGGGCCCCCACCTCCCTGGACCCACTCCCCTCTCCCCACCCGCTCACGCTGCCACCCCGGCCCCTCCTCCCTGGCCCCACCAGCACCGCACCCCGCTAGCGGCCCCGTCCCCCACCTCCTCTCTTCCCCGCGTCTCCCTCCCTCACCCAACTCCCACCGCCGCTCGCCGTCTCCCCTCCCCATCCTCTCCCCCCCGCCGGCATCCCCTTCGCAAGCGCCCGCGCCGGCCTCCTCCGGTCGTCCTCCTTCCCCGCCGGCCGCACCTTCCCCACCTCGCTCGCGTCCGGTCGCCTAGCCTGACCCCGCGCCCGCCGCTCGCCCTGCAGCCGCGCCGCCGGCGAGCCTCCTCCCCGCCGGCCACCCGCCTCCGTCCCCCGCCGCGTCTCCTCCTCCTCGGAGCTCCGCCGCCCCGCAGCCCCCTCGGCACCGGCGCCGGCCTCGCCCCGCCTCGGCGTCCCCCTCTGCCGGCTCGCCTCGCCTTCCGCCTCCGTTCGGGCCGCCGCCATCGCCGGCGGGCCCTCCGCGCGCGTCCTGCCTGCCGGAGCTCGCCTCCACCACCTCGAGGCCGCCCCTCCCCGAGCCACCTCCTCGCCGTCCTCCGCTGTCCCCGAGCAGATCCCGGCCGTCCGCGCCCTCCTCTGCCTCGCAGCGTGCCGCCAGCGCCGGCCTCCTCCCCTTCGGCTCGCCTCCAACCGCGGGTCCTGGGCGCCCCGTACTCGCAGCGGCTTCTCCTCCTGACCTCGCTTGCGCCTGGCCGCCGCCCACCTGCACGTCTGCCGGCCGCCCAACATCGCCAGTCGCCACCTCTGGCCCGGGTCCGCCTCGCCGACCTCGTCGCCAGTGGAGGCCGTCCCCTCTCTGCGGTCTGCACCGTCTCGAGCTGCTCGTGGGCCCGCGACCGTTCACAGGACCACCTCGAAAGCTGCTGTTGGTACCATGTTCTATGAGATCAGGGTGTCACGTTGGTGATAAGATCTCTTCAAGATCTACCCGATGTTGTACCGATGGGGTGGGTAATACATCGACTATGCGCCGCATGGCAAGATCTTCGGAACAACCCCAACTAGACCACCGGAGTGCGACAACAAGATAGAACCCCGACGGAACCCCGAAGACGTAATCCGAACCTGTCGAAACGACAAGTTCTTCTACCCGACATGCCAAGTTCTTCCTCTCGGAACCGAAGACCGTGGACGCCAAGTCCCCGGGTTCAAAGGCGTCAAGACCCCGATCCCGAAGACCGATCCCGCAGTTCAAAGACCGACCCGGTCGAAGGCTGAACCCTGGCGCGCCAAGTTCTTCGACCCCGAGGACCGACCCATAGATGTGTGAAGTACTTCCTCGAGGACGCCAAGTACTTCACCACGGGCACCGAGACCCTGGACGACAAGCTCTCCTTCCCGGAAGCCGAGCTCGCCGAGAACCCGGATGCGACAAGATCTACCCGTTGCTCGAGAATGTTCTGCCGAGATCGATCCCATCGAACCTCGCCCCCCGTCGAGCCCTGAGACCAACCCCGAACCCCTCCGGAACCCCAAGATCGCCGAGCCCTAATGTGTAACCCTGATCCGACCCCCTATTTTTATAAATGCCATCTATATAAATTGTTGCATATTAAATTGTTCATGCATGCATATTTGTGTGGTTGGGGGCATTATGCCGATTCACCTCATAATTAAATATGGGGCCCACATGCGAGCAAATCTAGTCTTATATTGGCCCCATTTAAATTTGTGCATCGAACCGTTGTCATATTTTGCCTTGTTAAAACAACATTTAAATTGCGGGGTAGCTAAACAACAGGAAGCACCTAAATAAATGCCGGGACCCTGGTTCCACTTAATATGACCTAATCGCATCGCACCTTGGCCATGCCATACATCATACATGCATCATGACCGATCTTTTGCCGTAGTATTAAATAGTGCATCCGGTGTTTATTCTAGTGTTTTGCTTCTTCACGGATAAGGCCGTTGAGTTGACGCGAGTGTCGACCCGATCTTCGGATGAACCTTCGGCAATGTTTTCAGGCGAGCATCTCCCCCTTTCTACCTATCTTACTTTTATAGTATTTATTCCCTCCTGTTGATCTATTGCTATCTGTGTTGCGATGCTCTAGTTTTCGTACCCGTGATATCCCTCGCAGCCTTATATTGCCTTGGACACATCCTATTACCTGTTGTTTGGTAGATAGTTGGACTTGCGCGTCGTAGTCGCTTGCTCAAGTGCTGTTGCGTGTCGTCAAGTGCCACAGTTGTTGGTGTATTGCCGCATGTTGATGTTGGAGATGATCATGGCTTTACTTATCGTTCACTTTAATTCCTGTTTAACAACTAAAATTGAAGTAAGTAAGCAGAGGCACAGGTGGGCAATAGATGTTATTTGGTTGTTAACCGTCCACTTGTGTCCTGTAGGACCCCGAGTACTTGATACCTGTTCCTTGAATATTCGCGCTATCCACATCCGGGAGGATTATGGGACCCCCCTGAGCCAGAGCTTGATTCATTCTTATTTCTTGGGGCCACAAACTAGTTTGAGGTTTTATTTACTATCCTGTACCTATGCCATGCGTTACTGCTTTATTTACGATTGTGCGAGGAGCACACTGTACTGTTTAGGATCATGGCACGATTCCGCGGTATCGACAAGCCCAGTTTTGGGTTCCCAGTCGTTTACAGCCGTCCCCACAACCTTGAGTCCGTCTCGGAGCCGGCCGGCTTCGTTGCGGGTCTACTTTAAGGGGTGGCCCCCTGAAATATTTCTGAATCCTGTGATTGCTTTGTCGTGAAGGCCTCGTTGGGTTTTGATTTGGTTTTTCCGAGGTTGATCGAGTGTGTGTTGCTATTTGTGCACCCCGGTCGGGTAAAACTTTCTGAAAGCCGTGTCCGCGGTTATGGACGACTTGGAGCACAGTATCTCGATCATAGACAACTATAACTAAAGTAGGTGCTATAAATTTGACTTTATAATGACTAGTAATCAGCTTCACTATAATGGAATGGCTAAATAAAACTGCCAACAATTGCTTGCTTGGGTTGTCGCTTGTGACCATTGTATCTGACTAGTAAGTATTACAACTATAACGGAATGGCTAAATAAAAGTACCAACAACTGCTGGGTTTTGGGATATCTCATGCTAATTGTATTTGACTAGTAAGTGTCGCAACTACAACGGAATGGTTAAATAGAACTGCCCACCGCTTATTTTATCAGGATGACTACCTATATTTGACTAGTAATTGCCGCAACTATAACGAATGAATAAAACTGCCAACTGTGTGAGTTCCTCGGTTGACTTCCTCATTTGGTCTCGAGGGGGAAACACCAGGACGGGTTTGTTTGATGGTAGTATCAGGTTGGTTCCGAATAGGTCTTTCTTACCCCTCTCTGATAGCCGCCAGTTGTATCGAGTCTTTATAGGTTGTTTAGTGCATGCTGCCGCTGCCGCTTCAGTCCACCATACCTATGTAGGCGAGGACCGCCGAATTCTAGTCTCGCCGTGTACTGGCCTCAGTACTGACGCTCCTCTTCTTCCTTTGCCCTTTGTCGGCACCCCTTTTGTTTAAGCAGGTTTGAGATCGACGTCGTTAGCAGGGTTACCCTTCCGGCTTGGCCTGGGCAGGGTTATGGACGCCATTGGTTATTCTTCAGGGCTCTTAGCCCCATTTGCATCTTGTCCGTAGCCGGACGTTGTATCGTTTTACAGGTGATTTGGATCTTTGTATTGTATATCTGTATTCTTGACTCTTTGAGTCGCTGTTGTATATATATCTGTTCTGTGGGTCCTATCGAGGACTGTTGTGTAATGTTATTACTTCGTTTTCCACCCGCACGAAAGTGCCTGGTGGGCACCTTTGAATCGTTTCTATGCGGGTTGGCGGGTTTCGCTAAAACTTGCATAGGGCCGATTCTGAGGGTGTTACATAATCAATATACCAAGTTTGATATTTTTTCTTATAACTATGTCACATAATATGACACCACGCGAAGGTTTCGCATTGTTTCGATCGTTTTTGAAATCTTTATGCCAGTTTTAAACTATCGTCAAACTTTGTCGAACAACGGGCATAAAGATTCTAAGCTCGGGGCCGAGCCTTGCTAAACTTGCATTGGATCTTTGATAAAATAGCATATTGTGAACCTAAAAATGATTTTTATAAAAAAACATGGGCATCGGATCATGTACCTGTAGTTCATATCTGACCCACTTCCTGCCGATTCGGCGGGAATTTGTCTTTTTCACCAGAGGTAGATGGAAAGGTTTCAGATCCCCCTGTTGGGACATTTTCCATATAAGGTGGTCTAGTATTTTTATAAAATATGGTGGTAGTATTTTGAATTAGCCATTTGGTGGTTGCTTCATAAAACCGTCCGTTTTTTGTGTTCGGAAAATACAAAATGGCTTTTTGGTGCGACGAAAAGGAAAACTTACTCCTGCAATATTGTTCGCCATCCCATGATACACATGTATGCACAATATGGGCATATTATCACAAACTATGCCTTGATTCTAGCCATAACATTGATCATTTGATCCGAAAACCAAGAAACCTCGAATAAGATAGGTCATTTTGTGAAGGTTTTTTTGAGACATAATCAATATACCAAGTCTGTTATTTTTTCCTTATAACTATGTCAAATAATATGACACCACGCGAAGGTTTCGCATTGTTTCGAACGTTTTTGATTTTTTTATGCCTGTTTTAAACTATATATAATGTTTTATATTTCACTTAATTTTTATTTACAAATGTGTAATATTTGAGTGTAGATAGATAGATCTTATTTTTCTGCAAATTTTGATATATTATTTGTATTTTTCCGAATTAGAATGATTTAGTTATGAATTTTCAAAGTTTTGAGGTAAAATAAAAAAATAGCTACGCCGAGGACAGCCGTCGGTGTATGCTACGCCGAGGGTAGCCGTCGGCGTAGCATAGGATATGGCAAGGGAAATTCTACGCCGACGGCTGCTTGGCAGGGCTAGCCTGGACAATGGCTACGTCGACGGCCTCGACGTTTGGCCGTCGGCGTAGCTTTCTATTCCTGTAGTGTTTTGCTTGGGGAAAAACTCCAAACTGGACGCCATACAAAGGAGCCGTGACGGCGTTTATTCAGTCCTATTCAGTGCATTTGCATTATTCGTCGCTACAAAACATTTCAGACTCATTTTTTTTGTTTCGATATTGTTTCAAACTGTTCGTTCACGGTTCACCTAGTGTATCTCCTACTCAGTTCATACTCCCATAGCCTTAGCATTATTTGTGTCGTCCTTTATAAAAAAAACAGAGTTCATCCATTGGTTGGTTGTTATTGTATCCACCGATTCACTGCGACTAATTCTAACGTGTATGCCCAACTGAAGTATTCATACAACTGAAGTATTCACTAAGAAGGGCTATTCTAATGTGTATTCCCAACTGCAAGGTCATTCTCGCCGGAGGTTAAACTCTGTACTTGGTTCATCACTGAGGAGTAGGAACATGACAAGAATCAAGATCAGAGATACGTGGGAGACATGTGGAAAAAGTGAGAGGGATTTTATGGGATTTTAAAGCCACAACAACATTGCTCAACGCTACTTAATATAAAGTGAGAGGAGGCGCCACGGTCATTAGCCGATTCATATCACATGGGAATGAGAGAGAAGTAGGCTTCACGTTGCAGTGCTTGTCGCCTAGTTGCGGTCGCATTTCGCCTCCATGGCCTAACCCGTGTTAGCACTAATCTTGCTATCTTGTTGAGTAGCATGCTATTTGTTTTGAGTTCTGTAGGTGCACGAGTTCGTGCTTGTGTATGTCCAAGTTTAGGTTGAGTCCGGACGTCGGTTTGGCCATGTTCTAGGTCAGGTTGTGTCGAGTCTGTAGTACAGTTTGGGTCATGTACGTATTTAGGATCCATGGACGTCCGAGCATCAGTGATCAGAGGGCTGGAATGCTGGCCGTTGCCGCGTATGGTCATGGCCAGAGAAGCAGCAATGCAGCAGCTGAAGACTCAGATCCACATGCGTGCATGGCGACCACTTCTCTTGGGCGTTCGTGGGAAGAGGTTGGAGTGGCGTCCTGGTTATGTGGATCGTGGACTGCGTGTATGGTGCATGCAACGAACTAGCTAGCTAGCCTATTTAAGTTGTACTACTCGGTTGTTTCAGAGGGTGAAATACAGAGAGAAAAGCTCGGCTGTTTGGGCAGTGCGAGGCCAAAAATCTTATTGTCTCCATTGATTCTCTTGTGTGAGCTAGAGGTAGAAGAAGGGGCTGTGAGTGCAGCGCCGTCAACCCGTATCCCAGCCCTGCCACTATGTCCTATAACTCCATGCATGGTCGATCCCAGGATTTCTGACTCTCCTCTTAGCCTCTGACATCTGCCTCTTCTCACTTCCGAGCCTGAATCACTTCAGATCCGGTTAGAATTTATTTTCCGAGGTCGGTTTCACGGATCCGCCCACAGCCACAGTGGATGCAGATTTACATAGGCATGGGAGGCCTCGGGCAATGTATTGTTCTTTCCTTAGTGGCAATCATTCGCAGGTTCCAAATAAAACGTACACTGCGAATCCAACTAGGTTGATGCGAATCGTACGAAGTAGCGACCTTTCTGTGTGTTTCTGTTGTAGTGTTGTTGTTTAGTATATGTCGCCGTTGGGCATGTCCCTTACTCTCATCTACTCCCTCCGTTTAGAAATATAAGATGTTTTAGGTTTGTGAAGGATATGTATCTAGACATCTTTTAGTGTATAGGTTTAAATGAATCTAGACACTAAAAGCTGTCTAGATACATCCCATTTACAAACCTAAAACATCTTATATTTCCAAACGGAGGGAGTACAAGTGTACGCGGTTCTTACGATATTGACCATTGTAGTATGATTTGAAGTTTGGTGTGATGATAGTCTGAGCAATGGTCTAACCCCTGCATGATTACAACCATTTTCCAAGTAATATCTGATCGAACACTTTTTTGGTGGATTGTTGGAAGTTTCTTCTTGTCTTGTTTCCGACAACTTCTCTTGATTAGGGGTAAGCATGCAAGGGTTTTTACATTGAAATGAATTTCTGCACCAAAAATTTGGTTTGTCAAATTCTGTCATCACTATTACACATTTGTAGAAACTAGGGATATGCTCTGAATTATTCTATTTTGTATAACCAGGGTTAGGTCTATATCAGAGCAACAGATCAGGGCGGCGGAACTCTTTGCCACATTGGTCACTAGACCAGTTACCTCTCCGAAGCTATGAAGAATACTATCCAGGTTAGACACGTCGATCACCGAGGGGGCCAAGAAAATAACAACAACATCAGCGTTAAGGGAAACCCTTGGCCCCGGTGCTCTTCCAGGCACGGGCTTCACTAATCCGGACTTTATGTCGATGAGGAGGGGACATAACAACAACATCAGCATAGGGTCTTCCTGACGAAGCCCGCGAGCATGGATGATGTCCCTTCCGGGGACCCCATTTAAGAGATAGGACGCCGTAGAATACATAACCGATATCAGGGCCCTACAACATTGTGGGAAGCCCATGCATTGCACATAACTGATATCAGGTCCCGCATATAGTCCCAGCGAATAGTATCGAAGGCCTTGGCATGTGTGTTTTTTCTCTGAGTTAAACGATGTCATCATTCAGCACAGTACAGCACTTATACTTGAGTTTTTTCAGCAAGATAGTAAATAGGAGAACTGCGAATATTCGGATGGATAATATTGACTTCTATCAAATTAGATCCATGTGGTTCATATACCTGGAAACCACCGGTTCTTCTTAATAAGAGTTTACAATTTTTTGGACTACATGACTTTTATCTAGTTTTGGACATTCAGATAACATATATTGTGTAGATCCCAAATTCTCTCGTTCTTCGTTCGCTTGTCTATGAAAATGTTGTATGCAAACATGTATGTTTGTTCGAGTTGCCATCATATTTTATTGACCTGTAGAGAAGGTACCATCGTATGAGAGTGAGACCGTGTGTACTGAACGTCAATCTCATTTTGGGCGGAGACAGAACTTCGAGGTTGGTCTTATTGTGGGATGTGCAAATAAATAAGAGTCAACAACGCACCATGTGCCAATTTGTCCCTAGTAAGCACCATAGATCCAAGACAACAGGCAGAGGGGATCTCTCTTGCCATGTTTGCTGTGAGGGATAGATTGGGTTCTTAAAGCCACATAAACATTGCCAGGTATTACTTAATGTCAAGTCTGGCGCCAAAGCCTCTCATATCTTCAACTAAGCCTTCGTCTCTTCCCAGATCCGATGGCCACGAATCTGGTTAGAATGTGTTCTCCGAGCTCGGTTTGGCAGATTCACCGACAGTGTATGTGGATTTAGGGATGGGAGGTCTCGGGAAATGTAGTGTGCTTTGATTAGTACGAGTTCGTCTGTTATAATAACACTCTTGTACATTTGTATGGAGTCATAGTTGTGCTTCTTCATCGTGTTGTATCATTGACGTTTTGTCAATGCAAAGGGTGAGGATGTGAGTTACTAGATTTTACAAGTCAGCAAGGGGATGCGATTACCGCTCTGCGTAATTGCGTTGTAAATACTGTTTATTCGACGATCTGAAGTTCGCCATGATGATTATTCAAGGATGTTACGTGAGCGATGATTCTAACCCTCGTGTGATTATACCCAATCTGTGATTAATATTTGGGCAAACGCATATGACTTGTTTTGTGCCTGAATTCATTTTGTATCATGTGGAAACCACATAATAAACCGCATACATTTATCATATATTATTACTGTTTGCCAGATATTAAGTTTGAATTTTAATTTTGGTTTGTTTGCTGTGACGAATCACAAGGAAAGTATCTGAGTAAGGTGGCTGTTAAAAAGGTATCTTTTCACTAGAGTTTCAGGGCGCTGGCGCTTATAGATGAACCTCTACGCCTCTATCTGCCTGGAATGTTGTAGCACAGCAAAAAAAAAAAAATCCGTCCCAGAAAACTGCGCCGAAAGTCCGATCTCGGCAATTGTTTGTTCTGGCTTTTTCTGCATGTGCCTCCTCTGACCCAGGCTGATACGGCATATAAAACATCCGCATGTAGTCTTGTTGATACTTGACACTCTTTTTCAATAAAGGCTGTGTGCATCGATTGATGCAGAGGCAGGGGAGTTTTACCCCATTTCAGAAAAAAAAAATGTAGCCAAACATGACATAGTTGCAGAATACCTAGTGTAGCATGGATCCTCCGTGTCATTTTTACTTGTGGGAAACCCTAACTATATCCATGAATAGTAATGCATGACATTTCCACATCAAGGACAACAAAACGAATACCCAAAGTAATTTGACATGTATATAGACCAAACTGATCCACGTCTATCATATCATGTGTTCATGTTGGTTACATAAAATAGAAAATTTGAAATCATGTCACATTGGCTGATGCCAACTGCTGTTATTCTAGTTCTTGAGCATGGTAATAAACGGATCCTTCCTTCACAACTAAAAAAAGGTGCGGATCTTCTATTCTTCAAGTTCTTGACCCTGGCGACTTACTGGGATACATATGCGAGGTGCTATTGATTGTCTTTCTGGTCCTGGTCTCACGTACAAGAACTTCAGGCTGCTTAACTATTTGCAACACAGGCAACAAGAATTTTTCATGAACAAATATGAAGAAGACGCCGTTTATCCTATCCTATTCAGTTCATTTGCATTATTCGTCGCTAATAAACGTTTCAAACTGTTTTTTGTTTTGAGATTGTTTCAAAATGTTTGTTCACCCAATGTATCTGGCACTTATTTGATCCTCTTAGAATATTAACATTATTATGCTTCTTGATAATAAAAGCATACTTCAGTCATCAACTGATCGTTACTGTATCCGCCGTCTTTGTAGCTGGTATATTACAACTGAAGTAGTATTCACTAGTAGGAGCTTTTATGATGTGTATGCCCAACGCCAAGGTACATGACAAGAATCAAGATCAGAGTTGGGTGGGAGATATGGAACGAGCGAGGGGGATTTCTTGGGCTTTTAAATCAACAACAACATTCCTGAGCCGCTACTTAATATAAAGTGCGAGGAGGCGCCACGGGCATTAGCCGATGCAGAGCACTTGAGAATTCCTTGGCCTGAGATTTTCCACCCTCCTCTTCGCCATCGCCATCTGCCTCTTCTTACTCCCTAGCTTGAACCTCTTCATATCCGATGGCCACACACCTACACAAGGGCTGGGTCGCTGACAATGATCTGGATCCTATTACAATGTGTTGTCTGAGGTCGGTTTGATGCATTCACCCGTAGTGGATGTGGATTTACTTAGGCATGGGAGGCCTTGGGCGATGAATTGTGCTTTTCTTAGCGGGAATCTTCCGATGGTACAAAAGAAAGTCTACGGGGCTGTTTCAGTGGAGGTGGATGCCAATCGTACAGAGTATCGACATGTTGCTAGTTTCCGCTGCAGTGTTGATTTTTAGTTGATGCATCTGCAGAGCATGTACCTTACTCTCCGGTTCATACAAAATATGGACAGTTCTGTGCAATTGTGTTGCAGATGCTCTATTTAGTACGATCTGAATTTTGGTGTGATGATAATCTGGGCAATGGTCTAACCCTCGCATGATTATACCCATTTTGAGATAATATCTGATCAAACAATTTTTTTAAACAACTGGTTTCTGGGATACTGTGTAAAATGTAACCATTTACAAAGATGTGTTAATTGGTATTTATTAGCGTTCCACCCATTGTAAGTATTGCCTTATTAACATTGGTTTGACGTGATGAATCACAAGAACGGTGTCCGGGTGAGGTTGCTCTTGAACTGGCCAATTTCCTTTATTACACATCCTAAACTAATCATATATTTTGAGAAAAACATGCTATTCTTAATAGGAAGTTCATGCTCTTAGGGGGGAACTTCCATCATTTTTCCACCACTTTATATATCTTGAAATAATGAGCACAACTACTTGTTTTCCTTAATGAATCTACAAGAAGGCAGCTCTTGAAAAGTGATCCTTCATTGATTATTCACCCTAAACTCATCATATATTGTGAGCAAACATGGTACAACTTGAAATGCACAGCTACCAACATGGTCCTGCTATTTTTATAAACATGTCCAACTGAAAATACTGATGAATTTGTTGTCTCCTCAAGTGGGTCGTTTTGGTTTGCATAGGTCGAATGATCATCACACATGCATAGTTTAGTTGACCAAACCCTAACCCTCCCCGCCACTTCCGCACTACCCGCCCCTACGAAGATCCGTGCTAAATCTTGGGTTTCCCAATAGGCACGCGCCTACACAAGATGTTATGATTTCCCGTCCAATGGTAATGTACTGCACGCTTGCGGCGTCGTTGGACATGTTGATCCGGTTAGAATGTTGTTCTCGAGATCGTTTTGATAGATACACCCTCCTCAAAACAGGCATGCGCGCAGCTATATTAATATAGCAACCACGATTGAGACCGTTGTTGAGCTAGACAGCACAACGTCCAAAAGAAAAAAGCAAAGAAAACAAAAAATAAACAGAAGAGAAAACAAAGACGGTAGCAGCGGCTCGACTAAAAAGAGCATGACCCGCAACCGCTGTGCCCTTCGAAGAATGTACACCCCGCTCCTAGCGCTCCGAAGCAACGAGTACCAAGAAGTACCTCCAAGAAGAAAAGTGACGCCAACGACGCTGCTGTCCGAACTAGTCCTAGGGTTTGCCCCGATACGCTATGCGAGGTGGGGAAGATATACACCCGGAGCCCTTCAGGAAGGACGGTGACACCCATAGATGACAAGGATTTCTTCCGAACCCTCAAAAACCACACTCTCGAATGCTCCGGATTGCTCCACCAAGCTCGCCGCCCACCAGCACACGCCACCACGGACTTGCGATCACCACCGTCTTTGTCTCACCATGAGCCAAGATGTGAGGCTGGTACGACCAAAAAAGAAGGACCTTCGATCGGGGTCGGCGGTACAGTGACCCGCGGGAGGGAACTACCTCCACTGCCGAAGGGGGATAGCCGACCGGATGTAGCAGCAAGGGCAAACCAGGCCCTCTCTAGCCCGTCCGAGCCCAAATGGACTCGTGAAGCCCCCCGCCACCACACTGTCGCAAGGATGTCACCGTCGCCACCATCCCTAGCACTAGGTCCTAGTCCTCCGTCCCCAGTGGATCCGTTGCCACCACAGATCCCCGCCGCCGAGAAGTAGCGCCATCACCACTGTGCTCATCCGGGAATACCGGACCGCCGCCAGTCTGAGAAGAACCACCGCAGGCTGCCAAGCGCCATCACCATGACCCGCAAGAGGGAAAACCACCTTCCGGGGCCGCCGCCCCGGAATCCACGAACACGAACCCGCAAACATTAGACACCACCATGGCAACGGAATGGACAAGGGAGGTCGGCGGATGATCCAAGCCCACCTGGCTCGGATCACTCAGACACACGGGCAGCACGGATGCAACCCGAACAGCAAAGGCTTCCCACAAGTCGCAGCCCACAGACTGGAGAACACCGAAATTAAGCCAGCCTGGCTCAACTCCGACGACCCTGCCACGCCACTGGCTGGGGGTAGGCCCCCAGACGGAAGCCTACCCGCCCAGGACACGGTGCAAGGGCCAGGTTCGACCAACCCAGATCGGGGCCCAAACGGGCCTCGATCTGGGCCTCACCAGCCCACATCCATGGCAACATGGCCTACCTCCGCATGCCGCTGCTAGGTGCCCACACCATCCTCGCCGCCGCCAGCTCCAGGAGTGCCACCACCGTTGCATCACCGCCCGCCGCCAGCCCGGATCGACGCCACCACAACGCACCACCGCCGGCCACCTTAGAATGATCAGACCACGTCAGTTTAGCCACCCTTTTACATTCACAGAATTAAATAGCAAATTCTACTTTCATATTTGAAAGGCGATCAGGGAAACATGCCAGGGGTCAATCAGTTGGCCAGTGCTAATGTATATGCCACCTGGTGTCGCAGGCTCGCAGCAACGAATATATATAGGGCTGGCTAGGGTCACTCGGTCGGTTTTCTGAAATACCCGACTCCAGTATTGCAATTTTTTGAGGTCGGTTTGATTTTTTTGGACCGATCTAGCATTTTCTAGTCTGTTTTTAGTTTCATCCGACTCTAATACTCAAAGATCTACTACTACGTGTACAAATAATAGTATATATATTCCAGACAAGAAACATGTTCGTCATATTGAGACCTTCTGTCTTAGTAAAAGGTCACTATTCGGTACTACGCCTAGTTGCACTCAGACATTACTCGTTGCCGGGTTGCTCTGTGTGCCATCAACATTTTGCTCCCAAGCATGCTCACGGAGATGGATGAGGTGGATTTTACCATTCTCTGCACTTATATACACAGTGAAAGAAGATAAAGGTAGAGGTTAACATCCCGAGGTCTCTCATGCTCACATTGGAAGGAACTGAAAATCAGAAAGAAAAAAAATAGTCTAGTTCTTGCATGCCACATTGTATGTGTACACAATCCCAAGACTATCTTTGGTGGGAGCCGCAAGTGATCTTTGTTGGTTGAATTTCCAACGCTTTATCGAAGTACAAAACCACTTCTACAACAATCTATTTATATACAACTATTAGAAAAATTTATAGTTGTTAGATCAAGTCCCATTGGGTCTATATAAAGAGGTAGTCCGTTTATAGCTGGTAGCTGCAACCAACAAGACGTAGCCCAAGTACAAAAATTTATAGTAGTTAGACAAAGTCAATTTCTGAACGAATGCCCACTCTCGCACTCAGTTTCATTAGTCATCATATTTAACTATACACCTTTTAATTTCCGTGTTTTCAACAGCCTTTAAGGTACTAGAAGAATTATTTTATTCAGTACTTATGTCAACCCAACAGGTTGTTCATGTCAAGTGCTTCGGTGCTCTGCTTTAATTTCCATACACAGTATCTATTATATACTAAAAGCAATATAAGGGTTTTTTAAGAAGACACCAGGTTAATCCACATCATTAGAATTAATTTTGGTTATCAGATCTGTAATCTACGGCTAAGATTTAATATTATATTATAATATAAGTAGTGTTACGAGGTCTTATGTCACGTTCAATCGATACCGGCTACCTCCAGCCAACCTGCTTTGTAAAATCAACCGAATGCCATGTAAAAAGAGATACGACCGAAGGTTCCCTTTGCCCCGTACTTATATCCCGTCCAGTGAACGTACGACTCATTTTCTTATTTCTTCCCGTAAGACAGATTGGGCCTTGAAAACCACATCCGTTTAAACAACAAAGCATATTTTCGTGGCATATTAGCCCCGTTCAATTATATACAATTTTTTTGTCTCACACACATATGCATTCTCAATTAATTAGGAGATCTTAGATTGTCAAGATTAAAAAGTAGAGGAGTTTGTAATGTCATGCACACTCAAATTCTCCAAAATTTTATTTTCTATTGACAAAATATTATTTCTAGGAGATTTGTACCGGAGAGTTAATTTTTGAAACCTTACTTGCTATACCACAAGATAAGAGCAAACCACGTGATTTTAAGTTAGCAGATACATTTGTATGCCTATCGCGGGCATCCGAGTTAATTCTAAAAAGCTAACATGAATTTTGTATTCAAGGCAGCAACACAAATAGGTATTTGAGATCTAAATTGTAGAAAATTGTTTGGTTAAGTCGAGATGGTGGTCTAGACTGATCAAATGTAGAAGACTACATCACCAAAATATAATTCTTGCTAGACATGTAATATTATAGTGGCTTTAAGTGTCATAGAAGCTCCATTTATGAAAAAAACAAATCAAGGCTTTTGTTAGCGCTAATTCCTTATGTTTGTCTAAACTGTTTGTAGCTTTAATCCAACATGTATTAGTATGATGGTTTGAAGTGACATATAAGTTAAGTAATATCTTATATTAAAATCTCTACCTTTTGTGTGTGACATCAAATGCAACTTTGTTATTTTTTTTGTGACATCAATGCATCTTCTTAACAATCAATGTCTGCTACCCAAATATAGTTGGATTGAAAATTTGTGTCATATATTTTGTGAGAATTGGAAATATTATCCCTTTAGTCTATCTCGGACTCCCATATTTGATCGGAGGGGGAATCAAGCCTCATTCGTTGATATGCGACTCATAGTAACGTGTCAAGATATATATCAGGGCATACAAGCGCTACTACCTAGAACATCGTCTTATATTAAAATCTCTAGATTTTGTGTGTGACATCAAATGCATCTTTGTTATTCTTTTTTTTTGTGACATCAATGCAGCTTCTTAACAACCAATGTCTACTACCAAGTTATAGTTGGATCAAAAATTTATGTCATCTGTTTTGTGAGAATTGGAAATATTATCCTTTTAGTATATCTTAGACTCCCATATTTGATCGGAGGGGAAAATCAAGGCTCAGTCATTGATGTTCGACTCATAGTAACATGCCAAGATATATATCACGACATACAAGTGCTACTACCCTAGAACATGATGGTATATATAAAAAGGAAATGATGGCAAAAAAATATAGTAGAGGCTCCAAAAATGAACTAATTCATACCTCTATAAAACTATCTATGAAAATATAAAAATAATAAAAATGTAGCTGTTAAAGGTTGAATTAATCCCATATGTTATCAAATATGATAGTAGAAGTACAATTTGAATAGTATGACCCTAAGATCAACAAACACACGGTTGCGAGAGACTGACTACTCACAATACCCATGGAAAAGTTTCCACATTTGCCAAACTGACAAGGAAAAAGATACGAGTCACGGGAAACCACTAGCTCCATGGATTATTGCGCGATAGATGTGATATATAAGAGGATCAAGATCTAAATAGAGCCAATATACCTTCATTCTACATAACACAATCTCGGCCACTAGGATGGATATTTTTGCCAATAGCACACTGAGCTAACATAGCTAAACTACACCCTAGAGATTTGTTTGAGAGTAGGTTCAACGTGAGGCGAATTCCGTAGTCAAAGAAGCACCTAGGATACTTCCTTAATCAATTACCCATGAAAAGGAAAATACAATATAATTGTAACATACACTTACTATTTAGTCGTGCTATCTAGGATCTATTAGTCTTTACTCCATTCATCAATATTATTTCTTATTCCATCAGAATGATACAAACATAATAAATTTATTGCTCAAGTTTTCTAAAAAAATATTTGCTATAATTATATTATTTTTTACCAAATAATGTGAATACATACGAAATCAATAAGTCTATTTCCCTGTTAATTTTGATACATTAGGAACAATGCTCATCTTTCTAAAAAATAAAGATGATGCCCTCGCAATTGCGAGGGCCACCATGCTAGTATACTTGAATAGTTGGAGCAGTGCTATCGTTCCAAGTTGCCAGAGTCCAAATCCATCTAGTCGCAACATTAGATGTCCAATGTCCATTGAATCTTAAGCCTTGAATAGGCACTGCCCTACAGTCCTTCCTACATGGGTTTATCTGCGGGCCAAAATCAAGTCACGGACTCACGATTGATCTGAAGTCGTGAAGCAGCACAATCAGTGGAGTGCTGTGCCGATTCATATTTCTAAAAAAGTTCGATTTAAGAAGTTCAGATTTCTAAAGTTGTTCATATTTAAATTATTCGTATTAAAAAATGTTCAAAGCAGCAACATGGAAAGTCATTTTTAAAAAGAAAAAGTAGAAAAAAACAAAATCAGAAAAAAGAGGACCGAATAAACAGTGAAAGACAGAACAAAGAGGTTCCAAACCATCCCTAAAACAAAAACGAACCTCAGGTTGCCTATTGGGTTGGACCGCTTAACATATTAGCTCTACAAGGGGTATGTGTATGGTTGCTAACGAACGCAAATTCACTTGTTTGGTGCGAATGGTGGAGTGGCTCGAAATAAAGCAGACCAACACAAATGGGTGAAGCCGCATGTCGAAGTCATATTCGACGGGGCTTTTGATCAGAACACAGGTTAAGGATGTATATCATTTTTTTAAACCGATGCATCAATCACTCTTAGTACATGAGATAAAGAGCAACAATTATAACAGATCAACATTAAGGATGTATATGTTCTCTGAATTCCGAGTCTCTCCTTTTCCTTTCTTTCAGTGTATGTAACTCTGCAACTCACGAGCTTGGAGAGTATGGGGTCGGCAACTAAGTCTCAGGATTTTTTTTCTGGGACGTCAGTAGCCCATATCATGTTCAGCTGTCGGTGTCCCATGTGCCATTTGGTGCATGGTGCGAGAGAGACCTGGCCTAAACGATCCTACACCTAGCTTCTGCGACGCACACGCCAATACGACAGAGTGAAGAGCTGGCTGGTCAGCATAATAAGCACCACAGATCCTAGTAGACAATAGAAGAAAGACGAGATCTCTCCTACCATGTTTGTTGCCAGGGAAGTACGGTCTGATTGTGCTCTTAAAGCCACATCAACATTGCCAGCAACTACTTAATGTCAAGTCAGGCACCACTTCTCTCCCATCTTCCATGTACGCGTCTGGTTAGAATGCTTTCTCCGAGCTCAGGTTGGCGGATTTACCTGCAGTGGACACAGATTTAGGGATGAGAGGCCTCGGGAAATGTAGCGTGCTTTGCTTAGCAGGAATAGTTTCTCTATTGAAAAGTTCACGTACGTACCTTGTTGTCTTATGCAAGTGGATGCGATTTCAATGGGGTAGCGGTAATTCTGATTTCTGGCGTTGTAGTGTTGATGTCTAGTGGATGGAGCCTCTCAGCATGTACGTTTACTAGAAGTTGACCGGCCAGTTCATACAAAGTATTGACCATTCTGTATAATTGTCTCCTAGCTTCTCTATTTAGTAGATGATCCAAAGTTAGCAGCATTGATTATTCAAGGACCGAATCTAAGAAATGTTCTAACCTATCACGTGATTTTACTAATCTGAGACTAATATCTGTTTTTTGAATGACTTGTTTTTTGGGATATTGTGGAATGAACCACATGCAAAACTGTGTTCATCGATTATTATTTATTAGTGTTCAACACATCTAAGTATGACTTTTTGTTCTTGTTTGTTTGATGTGACGAATCACAAAGTGGGTATCTGAGAACTCCATAGAAATCACTATCTAAACTGATCATAGAAATAAATCCACTATTAAAAGCCAGCCTGACTTTGTTGATAATAGAAATAAAATCGTATTAAACGTACCCCTCAAGACCAGCGACCCAGAGCCGAAGACGTCAACATTGAACTCCTAAATCGATCTGAAGCACATGACACGCAATCTCCCGATCTTGCACGCATTTGGAAAAATAAATATATACCAACTTCCATACGCATCCTACCACTGCGAAGATGGACCACTTGAATGAGGGCGAGGCGGGGTGGACTAATTACATGCCAATGATGCCATCGCCATGCCGTCAGCAACCGGAGACCAAAATATAACCGAAAACACAAACCCTAAGAACAACCAACCGGCTCTCTATGTAGATCTGAACACCATACACACACACAGAGGCTTGCACAAGTCCAGTCAGCGATGAATTAGAGGTGGAGAAAGGGAGGCGTCAAACATCTCTAAGAACCAAATGGTGGGTGACATCACTAGTAGAAAATAGCCTACTAGCGGGGTGGCAAAAATGGCTTTAGTGGCGTGGTTCGAAGCTACTCCTAGGCAATGATGTTGGCGTGCCAAGGCCACGCCGCTCGACTTGTGGCACAAAGAACCAATATGCCATTGCCAGAATATAATTGCGTCGTGCTGGTACATGCCGCTATTAGAGCTATTTCGTACTCCGCTAGTTACACTTTTGGATCCTAAAATCGAACGCCGGCACACAAGTTCCCGCCACATATTTCATCCATTAAACAAATGAATACAAACACTGAAATTTGATAAAATAGTCACAAAAATTAAACAGAAATCTATTTCAAATTTAGGATATATTACATACTTTGAATGAGATTTAAACTAAACGAAACTAAGCTAAACTAATCTACTAGCGTCGATACTGGTTGAAGGCGCTATAGTCTAGGGGCCATCTGCGCAGTCACTATCGTACTCACAGCCGTCAACGCTAGAAAAGCCACTGAAGCTGCTGTTTACTATCTACATGTAGTCGTCAACGATGATAATGCCATAGTCGTACACGAACCACCGACAGGCGGTCTCAGGCGACAAGGGAGGCACCTGGTTGTATGATGCAAGGATGACAACCGTGAGCCTTGATTATTTTCAACCAACTAAAGGAGATGCGGCGTGACCCCATGGAGGCTAGGTTACTATCTAGAGAAGCCACTGAAGCTGCCGCTTACTATCTACCTGTAGTCGTCAACAATGATAATGCCATAGTCGTACACGAACCACCAACAGGCGGTCTCAGGCGACAAGGGAGGAACCTGGCTGTATGATGCAACGATGACAGCCATGAGCCTTGATTATTTTCAACCAACTAAAGGAGATGCAGCGTGACCCCGTGGAGGCTAGGTTGCCTCCTTCTTTGGTGACCTAAAGGTGATGCCAGTGGCAGACTGACTCGATGGCAAGGTAGGCAGTGCGTGGCTCTACATCTTGGGGTGGAAGGGCGCAATGGAGCGCGTGTAAGAGCCTAGGGAGGAACATCCTCGGGATTAAGAAGAGTTGTGGGAGAACATACCGGAATCACCGTGTGAGGGAGGAAATGTGCGAGGGAGAACCACGACCCCCCCCCCCCCCCCCTCCCTTCACGTGGTTCGTGTCCGGCATAATGGTTCGTGAGGATGGCGTTGTATGAGAAGTTTTTCTAGTAGGTGTCATGCATGTTCTTGTTCTTTTTCCCATCCTTGACGTGGTCGTCGAAGTGCTCCACGACGACATGCCTCTCTGCCTTGAAAAACTCCTTTTTAGAGGTCGAAGTTAAGGGTGAAGGATGGGTTGGCCCTCTCCTTCGGCGAGAGCTCTGTACACTATCGGTGGATAAGGACCTCTATTTCCATCCTCTGTCGCTTAAATTTTGCTCACTAGGAAGTCGGTAGTCTAGTGGGATGAGGAGCCCGTCCGCGACCTCATCGTAGAGTTCCTTATGGAGGAAGCGTGACCATACGCGAACCGAGCCGCGGCTGCTTCTAGCCTCGCGCCATTGTGAGGATTGGTTCTCGTGCACGGTGGGTGGGGAGCGGGGACGTGTTACCCCAACGGTTCGGGAACATCACAGACATGATCGAGACCTCTCACAGATCAATGATTAATATCTTGACCGGGATGCCCATAATGACACCTGCGCATTCCACGATGTTTTATGTCGTTTGAACCGTGAAACGTCGAGTTCAATTTCCTTTGTTACTTTGAGACTGAGTTGTCTGAGATATGATCATCGGTATCATATACCTTGTTCAATCTGTTTGTTCACCCAATGCGTCTACTAATTTGATACTCTCATAATCTTAACATTATTCATGTCATTCTTGATTAATAAAAAGCATAATTCAGTAATTGGTTCATCATTATTACATCAACTTATTCTATTTCTTTTTTTGAACAGAGTATCCACTGATTCTATGTAACTAGTTTTTAACACACAATTGGTTGATCGTTCTTGATTAAAAAGCATAGTTCAGTAATTGGCTGATCATCGTCGTTCTTGATTAGAAAGCACCGTCATCAACTGAAGTATTGACTAGCTAGGAGCTATTGTAATGTCTATGCCCAACGCTAAGGGTCATTCTCACCGAAGGTTAAACTCTGCAGTGGGCTTAGTATTCAGAGCTGTTTAGACGGTACAAGGGGTGTGTGTGTTGTGTGTGGGGATTCTTGGGGTTTTAATGTCACGTCCACAATGCCCAGCTAGCGCTCCTTATATCAAGTGGGCATTGGCGGACCCTGAGCACATGGAAATTCAGATCGAGCAGTGAGTAGGCTTTGTATTGCATCACGCCTCCATGGCGAAACCCTAATCCTAGCAGTGAGTAGGCTTTGTGTTTCACCTTCCCATCGCCTCTTCCTTTGGTCCCTTATACAAGTTAATAATGTATACTTCTCAACACGCCACGACTCGAATCCCCTCGATTCGACCGGCACGCACCTTCACAAGGCGCGATTGGATTCCCTCTGATTGTGCTCGTAACCTCCTTGATTTGATTAGAATGTGTTACCCAAGCTAGCTATTTTAGGGGTATTCGGCCGTAGTGGACACGGATTTAGGAATGCGAGGTCTCGGGCGACGTAGCGTGCTTTGCTTAGTAGGAGTCACTCCCCCCAAACAAAGGCTATGTACATTTCAGTCTTGTGATGGTTGACACGATTCCTAGAGAGTAGCGATATGTCACGGACCATGTGCGCTGCTACATCGGGTCGCATGGGCTACTCTGAGTGGGCTACGTGCCCAAGGCCTAGGGGCAGAACGAAGCAAGAGACAACTCTGCTTAAAGGGGTTCGAGGCGCTGAGAGGCAGTGGGGAAGAATTCGAACCTGGACGGAGGACCCTGGCAAGGGTGGACACGACTCGTTCTTCCTCCCAGGACTGTCTGTCTACTATATCTCTCATCTCCTACCAGATCGTTTTAGCCTAAGCCTCTCACAAATCCTGTAATCCGTCATTTAAAAGTGGCAATCTCAAGTGGGATTGTAACACAATAATTGTGAACCCTTGCACTGTACCGTTGTTATTTAGTCGATGCTAAGTGGTACCTTACTATCTTATGCAAGTGGATTTGTATGGAGTATCAACCGTTCCGGTTAACTGCGTTCCATCTACTTTGTTTAGTCCATTATTTTTTTGATAAAGAATATATTGATATATATCAGGGAGATACTAATCATGTCTAGCCTCTACACCAACACAGTGCCCCAATGGCATTAGGGATGTACACAACAAAATAAATAAGAATTACAAAAAAAAGTCCCGCTATAATGATCTATTCCTTCTTACTAAGAATAATCTAGTTAAAAGAAATTGGGTAGGATATACCAAATGTGGTTTTTGCGGGGCGCAGAAAACCATAGAACATTTGTTTATAGCATGTCCTTTTGCTCATCAACTTTGGCGTATTGTCAATTTTGCTTACGATTTATCCCATCCTACTGATATATAACACATGTTTAGAAATTGGTTGAATAGAGTTGACAAATTATCTAAGGCTAGAATTCCCA
Source organism: Avena atlantica (assembly GCA_910589765.1). Lineage (NCBI taxonomy): Eukaryota > Viridiplantae > Streptophyta > Magnoliopsida > Poales > Poaceae > Avena > Avena atlantica. The sequence continues at coordinate 527,677,840 of OU342733.1, forward strand.
TAGGTGTTTCTATCTTATGTTGGTCTATTTTGGAGATGCAAAAATGGCATTATCTTTAACAAAACAAAAACTTTTAAATCTTTCACGGGTCATCCATAAGATGGCATATTGGGTGTAGCTTTGAGCGTTCTTATGGTCGCCCCAAGACCAGCGGAATATTATGGATACTAGGTGCAGCCATTTGCTGATGTTCGCGCGCCACATATTCAGCCAATCATACTAGAGGCTGCTTAATTGAATACGAAATGTGTAATGCTTTTTTACTGTTTTTGTTTCGTTGGTTGATACATGTATCAACTTTAAGCAACCCATGAATTGTAACTTCTATAGAATGATGTATGTTGTTTGATGTTTTTAATAGAGGATGTGTGCATCAACCGATGCAGAGACCGGGGTTTTATTCCCCTTTTCGAAAAAAATGATATGTTCCTTCTAGCAGCAGTACTAACACCATAATAAGTATAGCTTCTCCAAAAGCGGCGCCTCCAAGAAGGAAATAAGGCACTTGCATTGTCGTCGCCCGATCAAAAATCATAGTTTTTCATCCTGTAGAAAGTCCTCGTTCACAAAATAATGCCTTCAACAAGGCTATTTCCAGGAAGAACCAATTAAGATCAGACCATGAATTTTCACTCCGAAAGGTAAGACTGTGAATTTTTTCTGCGTTTTCGCCCCCACTTTTAATGCCGCTGCTATGAGTCATGAAAACCAAGCCAGTTCCTCATTTCCATAAAGACTCAAACCACCATTACTAGTTCTCAGATCTCTGCTTTCAAAACATTCTCCATCTCAGACTTCACCCTAGAACGTAAGACATGCCTCATGATGATAACAGATAGCTTCGCCATGCTTCCTCTGAAACCAAGCGGTCAGAAAAATACGGCCACACACGACCGAATTGTTGGAATTATGCCCTAGAGGCAATAATAAAGATGTTATTATTATAATTCTTGTTCATGATAAAGTTTATATTCCATGCTAGAATTGTATTAAGCAGAAACTTTAATACTTGTGTGGTTTGTGAACAACACCGTGTCCCTAGTACGCCTCTATGGACTAGCTCATTGATCAATGATGGTTAAGGTTTCCTAACCATTGACATGAGTTTGTCAATTGATAATGAGATCATATCATTGGAGAATGATATGATGGATAGACCCAAACTAAGCAAAGCAATTAGATCGTATCATCGTGTTCATCTTTGCGAAGCTTTTCCTATGTCAAATATTGTATTCCTTAGACCATGAGATAATACAACTCCCTGGTATCGGAAGAAAGCTTTGAGGTCATCAAACGTCATCCTATGAGAGGGTGATCATAAAGGTGTCTCTCAGGTGATCGGAAAGTATCTGTTGGGTTGTATGTATCAAGATGGGATTTGTTCCTCCCAAGTCGGAGAGATATACTTCGGACCCACTCGGTAATCGATATCAACACCGCTTGTAAGCATGTGGTTAAGGAGTTAATCACAAAGTGATATCGGATTACGAAACGAGTAAAGTACTTGCTGTGAACGAGATTGAACTAGGTATGACGGTACCGACCATCGAATCTCAGGCAAGTAAAATATCGCGAGACGAAGGGAATATATTTATGGGATTGATTGAATCCTGGCATCGTGGTTCATCCGATATGATCATCGATGAATGTGTGGGAGTCGATATGGGTTTCCAGACCCCGCTGTTGATTATTGATAGAAGATCATGTCTGCATATTCTCGAACCCGCAGGGTCACACACTTAATGTGTCTCGACGCTAGGATAGATTGGATAATTGGTTTATGAGTTTTTGTTTGGAGTCTCGGATGGGATCCGGGACATCACGAGAGGTTCCGGAGTGGTCCGGAGAATAAGATTCATATAAGGCAGTGCAATTTTTGGAGTTCGGAATTGTTCTGGGTTAATCGGTATTGTACCGGAAGCTTCTAGAACCTTCCGGAAGGGGACCAACGTGGCCCCACCTTCCGAGAGGGGGCATGGGCCTATGAGGGAGTGCCCTGGCCGCATTGGGCTAGGGGCACAAGGCCCCATAGGGCCCAGCCGGCCAAGAGAGGTTTAAACTCTAGATAGAGCTTCTAGAAGGGGGTTTCCTTGCCCCCCACTCTTCCTCTTGGGGCCGCCGGCCTTGGCTTGGGGGAGGGGCTAGGGCTGCGGCCACCCCTCTATATATAGAGGGCTGGGGGCGCACCAACCCCTCACACCTTCCCCTCCAACCCTAGCCGCCCTGCTGCCCTCCTCTCTCCCTCCCGACTGCTTGTAGGCGAAGCCTTGCTGCAGAAATTCTCCACCAAATGCACCGCGCCGTCGCGTTGTAGATCCAACCCATCTCTCCACCATACTTGCTGGTCCGAGGAAGGAGGAGACGTCGAGGTGCTGCACATGTGCATCTCACGGAGGCACCGCCACTTGTGGTGCTAGATCGGATCGGATCGCGAGGAGGAGAAGCGAGTACGACTACATCACCCACGTTCCGACGAACGTTCCGCTGTGCGAATCTTCAAGGGTATGAAGATCTAATCCAATCTCTCTCGTTGATTGCATCTCCTAGATTAGATCTTGGCTTTCCCTCTGTTCGCCTCCGTAGAAAATTTTGATTTACTATGCCGCGAAACCCTTCAGTGATATCAGAGCTAGATCTATGCGTAGATGTGTTTCACGAGTAGAACGCAACAAGGTTGTTGCGGGCGTTGATGTTTTCTGTTGCAAGCCTCTTGTTTGTGTTCTTCTTATGACGCGGGATAGTGAGATTGAAGCGGTCCAGGCCAACCTTACGCGACGTCGTTTGCGAGACCGGCTCCGCACTTGACGTGTGGCTTGTACCACACATGCGGCTGGCGGATGTCAGTTTCTCTCACTATAGTTGTCATGGGATTAACACCGGAGTTTGGCAACCATAATATCACCGTTGTGGCTTTCCGTAGGTAAGAATCGTTCTTAGCATCTACTCCCATAAGCCACGTAAAACATGCAACAACAAAGTAGAGGCGTCTAACTTGTTTTTGCATGGAGTGTTTTCTGTGATATGGTATGGCCCAAGATGTGATGTGTATATTGTATGCGATGATCATGTTTGGTAATGTTTCACGACTTGCATGTCGATGAGTACACAACCGGCAGGAGCCATATGGTTGTCTTTATAATTGTGTATGACCTGCGAGTCAACTTATTATACGCCATGTAATAGCTTTACTTTATCGCTAAGTAGTTAGCAATAGTTGTAGTTGCTATTCGTGGTGGAGGCAATCATGGTGGAGTGATAGAGATCATGTCGGAACGCACAAGATGGAGATCATTGCGCGAAGATTGTCTATACCATGTCACATAAAGTTATATGCATGTGATGTTTATCCTTTTATGTATCTTATTATGCTTAGATCGCGACGGTAGCATTATAAGATGATTCCTCACTTAAAGAACAAGATAAAAAATGTGTTCTCCCTAAGTATGCAACGTTGCGAAAGTTCGTCGTGTCCAAGCATCACGTGATGATCAGGTGCTATAGACTCTACGCTCACATACAACGGGTGCAAGCCAGTTTTGCACACGCGGAAATACTTGGGTCTAGCTTGACGAGCCTAGCATGTACAGACATGGCCTCGGAACACAAGAACCGAAAGGTTAAGCATGAGTCATATGAATGATATGATCGACACTTTGTTGTCCACCATTGAAACCACATCTCTTCTCGTGATGATCAGATTAGGTGTGGTGAATTTGGATCGTGTTCACTAAACAACTTGAGGGATGTTGAATTTAGTGGGAGTTCATCTAGTAATTTGATTAAAAGTTGAACTAGTTATCATGAACATAGTCTAATTTGTACTTGCAAATACTGTAGATCACATGGACAAGTCCAACTTCAACTTCAACGTTTTTGCTGAGAAGGAAAAGCTTAAAAACAATGGGTCTAACTTCACCAATTGGTTCCGCAATCTAAGAATCATTCTGTTCGGCGGACAAAAGGACTATGTCCTTGGGAAAGCGTTAGGTGACCCCCCTGCTGCAACTGCGCCGGCTGATGAGAAAGCTGTCTATCAGTCGCACAAAGATGATTATGGTGTGATTAAGAGCACCATGTTGTTTGCTATGGAACCGGAACTTCAAAATCGTTTTGAAGAGTATCCCGGGCCCTTTGAGATTCTCGAGGAGCTGAAAACCATGTTTCAGACTCAGGCCCGTTCTGAGAGATATGAGATCTCCGAGAAGTTCTTTAACTGCAAGATGGAGGAAGGGAGTTCCGTTAGTGAGCACGCCATAAAGATGAAGGGCTACACTCAACGCCTTGAGCAACTGGAATGCACGATTCCAGAGGAGCTCAAGATTGACAGGGTTCTGCAATCACTCCCTCCCAGCTACAAAAGTTTTGTAGTGACTCATAATCAGATTGGTTCCACTGATACGATCACCGAGCTCTTCGCAAAGCTGAAGGCTGCGGAGGTGGACATCAAGAAGGATAATCATGTGTTGATGGTCAACAAGCCCTCCTTTAAGAAAGGTAAGGGAGCAAAGAAGCCCTTTAAGAAGGGCGGCGGCGAGCGCAATGCTCCTGCTAAGAAGAAGCTCAAGTCTGGTCCTAAGCCGGACACTGAGTGCTTCTATTGCAAGGACAAGGGTCACTGGAAGCGCAACTGTCCGAAGTACTTAGCGGACAAGAAGGCTGGCACCATCAAAGGTATATTTGATATACATGTTATTGATGTTTTCCTTACTATCCCTCGTTGTAGTGCCTGGGTATTTGATACCGGTTCAGTTGCTAATATTTGTAACTTGAAACAGGAGCTACGGAATAGACGGCGGCTTGCGAGGGATGAGGTGACGATGCGCGTTGGCAACGGATCAAGAGTTGATGTGATGGCCGTCGGCACACTCTCCTTAGTTTTACCTTCGGGATTAGTTTTAAACCTTAATAAATGTTATTATGTGCCTGCGTTGAGCATGAACATTATTTCTGGATCGTGTTTATTGCAAGACGGTTATTCATTTAAATCGGAGAATAATGGTTGTTCTATTTATATGAGTAACATCTTTTATGGTCATGCACCTCTTGTGAATGGTTTATTTCTTCTAAATCTCGAAAGGGATGAAACACACATCCATAACATTGAGGCTAAGAGATGCAAAGTAGATAGTGATAATACTACTTATTTGTGGCACTGTCGTCTAGGTCATATTGGTGTAAAGCGCATGAAGAAACTCCATTCTGATGGACTTTTGGAGTCTCTTGATTTTGAATCATTTGACACATGCGAACCATGCCTCATGGGCAAGATGATCAAAACCCCGTTCTCCGGTATGATGGAGCGAGCAACGGACTTGTTGGAAATCATACATACCGATGTATGCGGACCGATGAGTGTTTCGACGCGCGGTGGATATCGCTATTTCCTCACTTTTACCGATGACTTAAGTAGATATGGGTATATCTATTTATTGAAACATAAATCTGAAACATTTGAAAAGTTCAAGGAATTTCAGAATGAAGTGGAGAACCATCGTAACAGAAAGATTAAGTTTCTACGATCCGATCGTGGAGGTGAATATTTGAGTTATGATTTTCTCACGCATCTTAAAGCAAGTGGAATCGTTTCACAACTCACGCCACCCGGAACACCACAGCGCAATGGTGTGTCTGAACGCCGGAATCGAACCCTATTAGATATGGTCCGATCAATGATGTCTCTTACTGATTTGCCGTTATCATTTTGGGGTTATGTATTAGAAACCGCTGCATTCACTTTAAATAGGGCTTCATCTAAATCCGTTGAGACGACACCGTATGAACTGTGGTTTGGTGCTAAACCTAAGTTGTCGTTTCTTAAAGTTTGGGGATGCGAAGCTTACGTCAAGAAGTTGATGTCGGACAAGCTCGAACCCAAAGCGGAGAAATGTGTCTTCATAGGATACCCTAAGGAAACTATTGGGTATACCTTCTATCACAGAACCGAAGGCAAAGTGTTTGTCGCAAAGAACGGTTCCTTTCTTGAGAAGGAGTTTCTCTCGAAATAAGTGAGTGGGAGGAAAGTAGAGCTTGACGAGGTTATTGAACCTTCTCTTGAATTGGAGAGTAGCGCAGCACCTGAAATTGTTCCAGTGCCGCCTGCACCAACGATAGAGGAAGCTAATGACAAGGATCATGAAGCTTCGGACGATGCTGCTACTGAACGTCGCAGGTCGACAAGGTCGCGTGCCCCTCCTGAGTGGTACGGCAACCCTGTCTTGACTGTCTTGTTAGTAGAAGACAGTGAACCTACGAACTATGAGGAAGCGATGATGAGCCCAGACTCTGAGAAATGGCTGGAAGCCATGAAATCCGAATTGGGATCCATGAGCGAAAACCAAGTATGGACTTTGGTGGACCCTCCTAGCGACCGAAAGGCCGTTGAGTGGAAATGGATCTTCAAGAAGAAAACGGACGCGGATGGTAATGTTACCGTCTATAAAGCACGGCTTGTCGCGAAAGGTTTTCGACAAGTTCAAGGTGTTGACTACGATGAGACTTTCTCTCCCGTAGCGATGTTTAAGTCCATTCGGATTTTATTAGCAATTGCTGCGTTTCATGATTATGAAATATGGCAGATGGATGTCAAGAATGCGTTCCTCAATGGCAACATTGATGAAGAGTTGTATATAATGCAACCCGAAGGTTTTGTCGATCCTAAGGATGCTGATAAAGTATGCAAACTTCAGCGTTCCATTTATGGACTGAAGCAAGCATCTCGGAGTTGGAACCTTTGTTTTGATCAAGTGATCAAGAGCTTTGGATTTGTTCCAAACTGCTACGAAGCTTGCATCTACAAGAAAGTGAGTGGGAGCTCGGTGACGTTTCTGGTACTATATGTGGATGACATATTGATTATTGGAAATGACATCAACATGCTTAACGATGTGAAGAGTTATTTGAACAAGTATTTTTCAATGAAAGACCTAGGTGAAGCTGTTTATATATTGGGCATCAAAATCTATAGAGATAGACAAAGACGCCTGATAGCTTTAAGCCAGAGTACATACCTAGACAAAGTTCTGAAAAGGTTCAGAATGGATAAGGCAAAGAAAGGTTCAGTGCCTATGTTGTCAGGTAAGATATTGAGCAAGGCTCAGTGTCCAGCTACGGTAAATGATAGGGAAGCTATGAGCAAAGTGCCTTATGCCTCGGCCATAGGTTCCATCATGTATGCCATGTTGTGTACTAGACCGGATGTGTCCAATGCTCTTAGTTTGACGAGCAGATATCAAAGTGATCCAGGAGTGGAACACTGGACAGCCGTGAAGAACATCCTAAAGTACCTAAATAGGACTAAAGAAATGTTCTTAGTCTATGGGGGTGATGAACAGCTTGTCGTAAAAGGTTACGTCGACGCTAGTTTTGACACCGACAAGGATGATTCCAAATCTCAGACAGGATACGTTTATATTTTGAATGGAGGAGCTGTGAGCTGGAGAAGCTGCAAGCAAAGCGTGATCGCGGGATCTACAGTGGAAGCGGAATACATGGCTGCTGCAGAAGCGTCAAGTGAAGGAGTTGGAATTATGCCCTAGAGGCAATAATAAAGATGTTATTATTATAATTCTTGTTCATGATAAAGTTTATATTCCATGCTAGAATTGTATTAAGCGGAAACTTTAATACTTGTGTGGTTTGTGAACAACACAGTGTCCCTAGTACGCCTCTATGGACTAGCTCATTGATCAATGATGGTTAAGGTTTCCTAACCATAGACATGAGTTGTCAATTGATAATGAGATCATATCATTGGAGAATGATATGATGAACAGACCCAAACTAAGCAAAGCAATTAGATCGTATCATCGTGTTCATCTTTGCGAAGCTTTTCCTATGTCAAATATTGTATTTCTTAGACCATGAGATAATACAACTCCCTGGTATCGGAAGAAAGCTTTGAGGTCATCAAACGTCATACTATGAGAGGGTGATCATAAAGGTGTCTCTGAGGTGATCGGAAAGTATCTGTTGGGTTGTATGTATCAAGATGGGATTTGTCCCTCCCAAGTCGGAGAGATATACTTCGGGCCCACTCGGTAATCGATATCAACACCGCTTGCAAGCATGTGGTTAAGGAGTTAATCACAAAGTGATATCGGATTACGGAACGAGTAAAGTACTTGCTGTGAACGAGATTGAACTAGGTATGCGGTACCGACGATCGAATCTCGGGCAAGTAAAATATCGCGAGACGAAGGGAATATATTTATGGGATTGATTGAATCCTGGCATCGTGGTTCATCCGATATGATCATCGATGAATGTGTGGGAGTCGATATGGGTTTCCAGACCCCGCTGTTGATTATTGATAGAAGATCATGTCTGCATATTATCGAACCCGCAGGGTCACACACTTAATGTGTCTCGACGCTAGGATAGATTGGATAATTGGTTTATGAGTTTTTGTTTGGAGTCTCGGATGGGATCTGGGACATCACGAGAGGTTCCGGAGTGGTCCGGAGAATAAGATTCATATACGGCAGTGCAGTTTTTGGAGTTCGGAATTGTTCCGGGTTAATCGGTATTGTACCGGAAGCTTCTAGAACCTTCCGGAAGGGGACCAACGTGGCCCCACCTTCCGGGAGGGGGCATGCGCCTATGAGTGAGTTCCCTGGCCGCATTGGGCTAGGGGCACAAGGCCCCATAGGGCCCAGCCGGCCAAGAGAGGTTTAAACTCTAGATAGAGCTTCTAGAAGGGGGTTTCCTTGCCCCCCGCTCTTCCTCCTTGGGGCCGCCGGCCTTGGCTTGGGGGAGGGGCTAGGGCTGCGGCCACCCCTCTATATATAGAGGGCTGGGGGCGCACCAACCCCTCACACCTTCCCCTCCAACCCTAGCCGCCCTGCTGCCCTCCTCTCTCCCTCCCGACTGCTTGTAGGCGAAGCCCTGCTGCAGAAATTCTCCAGCAATTGCACCGCGCCGTCGCGTTGTAGATCCAACCCATCTCTCCACCATACTTGCTGGTCCGAGGAAGGAGGAGACGTCGAGGTGTTGCACGTGTGCATCTCACGGAGGCACCGCCACTTGTGGTGCTAGATCGGATCGGATCGCGAGGAGGAGAAGCGAGTACGACTACATCACCCACGTTCCGACGAACGTTCCGCTGTGCGAATCTTCAAGGGTATGAAGATCTAATACAATCTCTCTCGTTGAGTGCATCTCCTAGATTAGATCTTGGCTTTCCCTCTGTTCGCATCCGTAGAAAATTTTGATTTACTATGCCGCGAAACCCTTCACGAATCTCATCAGATCAAGCAATCTCTAGGCATGACTTGCCTATGGGAGTTCGACGGTGGAGCCTTCCGGAACTCGACACCACGGCAAGATCAACGAGGGCATACATCAATAAGATATTCATCTTGGTGCGAGAGAAACCCTAAGACTGCCTCCACTATTCAATCCGAGCCAATAGTCACCACGACACCCGTCAGTAGCATAGGAGAAGATAAACCTGACACCCGTTGGATCCAATGTCAGATCCCAAAGGATCCACACCTCCACCATTGCGAAAAGTAGACCATCTGGTCATGCACGCAGTTGTCGGCGCGACCCGCCAGCCTAGATCAGATCCAGGATGGTCCCGCTGCCACCGCCACCCTCCATGGAAGCAACACCTCAGATGGTGGGCCTCGCCTGATCTGCCCTCCTCCAGCGTCGCCACCACTGCCACTATCTCCTCCACAAACCTTTAAGAGCACACGTCCACCGCCATGGATCTCCGCTCCGAGGCATCTCTGATGTGTGCCCCGTCAGGCTCTCTGCCCTTTGGCGATATGGGCGGCGCCACCACCGGCGGCAGCATGGACCAGGAGACCGTCTTAAGGTTGGTGGTGCTAGGGTTGGATGGGTGGCCTCCGATGTCGCCCGGGTGGGGGCGACACGTGAGGGGACGGGACCAACACTTGTGCCTTTTCAGATCCCTGGATGCTAGCGCCCAGAGATTAGTCGATTATCTGATCGTCGTTGTCATGATTATTTAAGGTCGCTACCCTAACCGAGGGTTATAACACTCGTGTGATTATAACAAAAATATTAGACTAATATTTGAGAAAACACATTTTTTTGAATGACTGGTTTTTGGGATAACATGGAAATCATACGTGTCATACTGTGTTGATAGGCAATAAACTAGTTGTTCACGGTTTTAGAGCAACCTGATATTTTTTTTAATCGTATCTAACTTGAAATAATGAGGACCACTACCTTGTTTGCTCTAGTCCCATTAATCCAGTTATTTTCTCGTAGCTCATACTAACATCCTTGTGCACCATCTTAGATTAATCGGACAATATCAGACATTCAGAGAACTATATCACTAATTCTACATTCCCCGTCCACTCTTTGAAAGCGACCAGGACAATCGCATCGGTTTTCTCGGGTCACACAGTCGCGAACATGTGTGCAGCGCTATGGTATATGCCATTTGGCGTCACAACAACGAATATAGGGCTAGCTGGGGTCAGTTAGTCGGTTTCTCAAATACCTGACCTTAGTCGTTTTTTATTTTTTTATGGGCTCTAGCATTTTTTTTGGTTTAGATTTTAATTTCACCCGTCTCTAATTTTTTGGGATAGTTTACTGCCAATTCTAAGGTTATTGAAGTTTTATTTTATGTCGACTGGGCTGTTCGGTTTTTTTCTCTAGAATACTAATGGTGGTACACTTACCGATGTTGGTTGATTACTCTGATGGTTATTATGAGCGTGCACGTAGCCTTGACATTGCGGCTCAAACTAAAAATTTCAGATAACCCTCCTTGATATTATCAGATATGTGGTTTGACAATTATGTCATGTTTATTCGGATGTCTTTAGAACAGTACAAAGTTATGTCATTAAAGAAGAAGATTTTGAAGATCTTGAGATTTTTCTATTTTACATTAAACTTTATTTTGTAATGCTAGTGCTTGTTTATATATCTTTAGCATGTACTATTCTCTACTATAAATATATCGTGATACTAATTGTTATAAAAAAGGGCTAAAATTTTTTAGGTTTGGATTATAACTGACTCTAGCATGTACCTTTTTAACTGATACTATTCTCTTTAGCATGTACCTTTTTAACTGACTCTAGCATTTTTTAGGTTTGGATTACAAAGTTATCGTGATACTATTCTCTTTAGCACGTACCTTTTTAACTGACTCTAGCATTTTTTAGGTTTGGATTATAATTTTACATGTCTCTAATACTCTTTTGGGATAGTTTACTGCCAATTCTAAGATTATTGGAGTTTGATTTTATTTTTGGCCGCCTCCAAAAATATATTAACGAAGTAATTTTTCTTTGAAGTCGAAAAACTGACTCGTCTAATTTTTTTCTAAAACCGATTCTAATACTCAAATTTCCACTAGTGCATGTATAAAATAATATATATTTAAGACAAGACAACAAGTTATTCATGTTGCAGTCTTCTTTTGTCATAGTGCAAATTCACTATATGGTACTGGTAATGGGATTGTAACATTACTCCTTGTGGGGATGAGGTGAATTTTAGCATTCTCCGCGCTTGCACGCGGGGCTAAATAATTTGTATATGGTTCTGTCTCACTACCGAAATGTAGAGGTTAACATCCCGAGGTCTCTCATGCGCTCACATTCGAGGGAACCGTAAATAGAAAAAAGTAGTTCACTTCTTGCATTCCACATGGTTTTGCCTACACGAACCCAAGACTACCTCAGGTGGGCGTTGCAAGTGATCATTGCTGGGTCAATTTCGGTAATGTATCGGTGTACAAAACCACTACTACAACGATCTATTTATATACAAATATTATAAACATAAGTTGTTAGATAAAGTCCCTTCCGTTCCATTTATAGCTGGTAGGTCTTTATCCAAATAGAAATTTTATAGACTGCTGAATAAATGGTCCGCCCTCACTTTTTATTAGTTCCACGGCCACTGCATATCACTGGGCGGCCGATCCATGTCAGGTCTAGGGTTTCCTACTCTGCTCCTCGCCAACCAACGCCCTCTTCATCATCTCACTCATTGGTTAGAACCTCTCCGGACCCGTTGGGCACGCACCTACACAAAGTGTGACCGATTGTCGCTCAGATGATAGCTTATGACCATGTTGGTCAGAAATCAGCTTGTGTTGTCCAAGCTAGCTTTGACGGATTCACCAACCGTGAATGCAGATTTAGGAATGGGAGGTGTCGGGTGATGTTTTGTGATTTACTTAGGGGTCAAGATGGGAATGGGCCAGGTCAGCCTGCTGGGTCACTGATCCGACCCAAATTTTCGTGGCCATTGGGTCGGCCGGGTCGGCCTCAAATTTAGGTCAGCCGGTTCGCCCTTCTTCGATTCAACCCGTAGAACCATGCGTTGTTGCTCTCGTCCACTACGGATGGCACCCGCCGGGTATGGAGGCGGGTATGGCACCTCCATACCCTCCTCCACCACCTCTCCGCGCCACCACCACCCGCCTCTATACCCGCCATCGGGTCCAGGTCTCCACTAGACCCGCCACCCGGTGGGTACCACAACCCGACGGGTACCTGTGACATTTACAATCGCCGCCGTCAGAGGGCGCAACAGATGATGTGCATCCCCGCTTCTGGCCGCCTCCTTGCGCTATTGCCGCTCCCTTGTTGTTTCTCCCTGCTGGTCGCCGCTTCCTCTCCTGTCGTTCGACGTCGATGTAGGCACGGCGAGAAGGAAGCCAAGCCGAGCCCCACTCCCATGGGGCGGGATCTCTGGCAAATCCGGTCGTATCCTTGCTGGCGTAGTGGCGTGGGGGTGTGTGGGCGGCGCGCCTCGCTGGAGTGATTCGTCCCCAGAGTCGCCGCCATCCTCTACGTTAACTAGCTCGGCCTCCATGGCCCTCCTCGACCTCGACCTCAACTACGGGGAGGATTGCAGCGCGGGAGAGGATAGGAAGGCAGCGGGGTGCGGGGTGTGGGCGTGTGCGTGCGGGGGGGGGGGGGCGATTGCGGCGCGGGGTGGGAATAACTGAGATGAGTACGGGAGGGGTCGGGGACTCGGGGTCGGGCTTGACCAGAGTTAGGGTTTGCCTAGCCAGGTACACTTACATGTGGGGCCTACGTAGAGTTGACGGGTCTGCGGGTTAAAGGGTATGGGTTTAGGACCTCCAGACTCGTACCCGCTAGACCCGATGGGTCTGGATATTTACCACTAAGTAGACACATGGGTTTTATTTTTAACCAAACCCTCCTCCATTTGATGCGGGTACCCACCGGGTTAGCGGGTGACGGATACACATTGCCATCTATATCGTCCACCAGCCAGGTCTCCGCCATGCCCTACTAGGAGTAGGATTTGATCCCGTCCATCTCCGCCGCCGCCTCCCGCTCGCCGTCAAGATCGCCGCCCCGGTCGCTGCCCAGATCGCCGTCCCGGACGCCGCCCAGCTTGCCGTCGCGGTCTCCAGCTGGTCCTTCTCCAAGATCTAGTTAGTGCTTTAGAAAATCAGCAGTAGTGTGTTCCCTGTTTGAGGCAGCCAAAGATAGTGCGTCCTATGTTTGTCCTCGGTAACTCTTGTACCGAGAACAACCCTGTCGTCATGAATTATTGTTTTGTTAGACCACTGCAGGGTACAAGGGTCTGGACCATTGACACGGATTGTGAAACATGCCCTCTACATCAAGCAACATTTAATGAAGCCGTTAAGGTCTCACACATGACGAATGGCTCCTTCCGTATTAGCACTCTTGTTCACCAGTTATTCAGGTTGTTTAAGTCATAGAGAATTCAGAACTGTTATACAGTGAAAAGGGAGTCTAATGTGATGTGTTGCTATAGTTCGGAACAACTCTGTAGTGCCTTGTCATCTTTCTTTGGCACGTCCGTGGCAAGGATGAAGTACTTGTCTAGATATGCATACTCCATATATGGGTGCAAACATTGTTGAAGGAAATTGGTGTTAAGCATCCTAGGGATGCATCTTTATGGTGTGATAAATTTGGAGCAAGTTGCCGATCCATTTGTTTTATGCTAGAACTAAGCATATAGAAGTGGATTATCACTTTGTTCGTGAAGGAGTTTCTAGCAAGCTTTTACATATCAAATTTATTTCTAGTGGTGATCAAGTTAGAGATGGGTTTACAAAACCACTTTCAGTAAGACAGCTTGAAGCATTTAGAAACAATCTCAACTTGGCTATGTTGTGATTGAGATGGGATGTTGAAATATGTGTTTGTTCCATGTACCATTGTCACGTGTGTTTGGAAAACACGTTGACAATATTAGATCGGCTTGTAATCTGTTGTAGTTACAGTTCAGATCTTCTCCTTTCTTGTACGGTAAGTATAGGTTAGTTGTACGTGACAACTTTTAAATCCCTGGCTGGGTTACACCTACTGGACTTCTCTCTGCGTCCTCTGGGGCGTGGCAGACAAATAATTTGTTTCATGAGAAAATCTATCGACATCTCGGCTAGACCGTCCTCCCATCCCGTATGATTCCTATCGTACACGTTTTGATTGCTAACCAAATATCGCACAACAGCGTTTACTTAGACAATGTTTAAGTAAAACATTAGACGAAATGAACAGATACAATATCTAAAAGATAAAAAGTAAATATTATTACATGACGGAAGGCACTTTGACCATCTACGTCCTACTCAAGATGTATGGTAGAGGATTATTCTATTCTTATCATCCTAAGCAAGGCTGAGCTTGATGCTCTTAATGGAACCTCACAGCCTGCTCTTTATGGCACCTTCGGCAATCAGACCATATGTGTTCTACTCTAACCGTATGGTTGAGGACTGCTCTTCGCTGAGCTTGATGCTCTTGATGGCACCTGATCAGCTCACGAGGAGCATTATGTGTGAGTGGAATATTTCATGCAACACTAGACACTCAACTATTTGAATTAAATCGAAGGTTCAATGAGAATGTAATGGATCTTCTATCCACTAGTTCCACTTTGATTCCTAGAAACAAATTCTAAGGATTCGAAGCTACTGACATATGTGAGATGGTGAAAAAGTATTACCCTACGGATTTCCCTCAAGATGTTTATGCATTACAACAAAAAATTAAACATTTTGTTGTGGATGCTTCCAAAGATGAAGAGTTAAAAAATATATCAACCTTAATTGATCTTTGTTGGTGCCTTGTGGAGATAGGAAGACATACTATATTCAATTTGATTGATATGTTGCTATGTTTGCTTATAACTCTTCTGGTTCCTACTATGAGTGCTGGATGTGCATCATATAGTATGATTATTATTAAAATAAGGCAGCACAATAAGCTAGAGGATGGTTATATTTCCAACAATCTATTATTCGACATAGAAGGTAATATTCTGGAGACATACATCTATGATGATGTTATTGCAGATTTTCGAAGAAAAAAGGATCGAAAAGCTAACTTGTAGTATCAACTATCATGTATGTATGCATGAACATTTATTGTTTAGCTCCATAGGTAGCATCTTTTGGTATAGCTTATTCCTGGTTAGTAATTTTATACATATTATCTATATCTATTGCTGATCTTTAAACAATGACAAATTATAATATTGGACTAATCATTAAAGTCCAATGTAGTGGTATTGTTGAGAACAAAAAGTGTGTTCTTTTATAGCGTGGCCCGCCCATGAATTTGTTTATAGATCAGCCACTAGAGTCTAGGCCGCATCCTGCTTTAGTAACCTAATGGTGACGCCTGCGCCTACCTTCTCGACGGCGAGGGAGGCGGCAAGTGCCTGGACGAGGGGCACCGTAGAGCTTGAGTAAGAGCCTTGGGAGGAAGAGTAACACAAGAGGAAGACGAGCCCTGGGAGAGTGTCCCGAATTGTTGTGCGAGGGAGCATATGTGTGGAAGAACCACGACCGCCCGTTCGTGTGGGTCATGACCTACACAGTGGTTCTCGAGGATTGTGTCACGGCAGAAGTTGTCCTAGTAGGTGTGGTTCCCGTTCTTTTGCTCTGCCTAGTTTGATGGGTCCATCGAAGTTCTCCACGATGGCCTTCCACTTTGCATTGAACAACTATTTCAAAATGTTGTAGTTGATGGTGAAGGCTGGGTCGGACCTCTCCATCACTGAGAGGTCTACGTGCTGCCAGTTGACGAGGACCTCGAGTTTTAGCCTATTGGTGGGGAGGGGCGGCACAACGAGGCCTCCCTTTCTTAAGTTTCAGCCATCAAGAAGGAGAGTTCAACTGGACAACAAGGCCATACCATGACCTCCTTGCTTAGTTCCTCCACCTATGGATGTGCTTCCTCCAGAAGGAGCTGACCGAGGAGGTCATGGTACTAAACGGTATGATTTTGTTGGCTGGTGTCTGTGGCATTTTGACATCGCGACACACTACCGTACTTGGTTTCCCTCTACCCTTCAACACATAGATCCTAAATTATCTGTTCTTCGCTTGTTGTTGAAAACGTTCTGGGCAAACATGTCTGTTTGTTTGAGTTGCCCACGCTAAAATAGTTTGATTGGGTTGTAGAGAATGTACACCATTGCTTGCCAAAATTTAATTCTAGAGGTTGGTCGGCTGTGAAAACAAGTTCAAGAATTTTTTTCATTACTGCTGACTGGGACGACTTTCTGATACAGGGTCTATTTCAGCCTGAAGATGCAAAGGCAAATCCTCTCAATTAGCTTTTCTGAGGGGATGGAAGGCAGCCCATCCTGGCATTTTGATTCGAACTGCGATTTCTCATTGAAATCTGCTTACAAAATTGTGGTTTGGGTGAGGGATAGAACAGAGGGTCGCGAGGTGAACTCTTCAGCAGAAAATGCAAGAAATGGATCTAATAAACGAGGGCAGACATCAAACAGATCTTCGTCTTCGTGCGAAAGAAACCAAAAGACCATCACCATTATTAGATCCGACACAGCAATACCCACACCGCCGGTCGGTTCCGGAGAACGGATCGAGCAAGCAATTAGCGAAAGAGAGACGATCTAGGTCTTGAAACCCATCGTCGGACCTCCTCCACCAGATCGCCCCACCCCGCCGCCCTGGAGGAACGAACAAGCAGCAGGGGAGATGGGCGACCGCTGTGCGCCAGCACCTGCAGTCGTGCTGCCGTGCCACCTCTCCGTACCGCCGCTTCCATCCCCACCAGGGCTCGCCGCCACTCCACGCCGACGCCACGCGCCACCACCCTCACAACCCCTGAGACGATCCGCCTCTGTGCGAAGGGGCCCGTCGGGGAAGCGCCTCCCTCGCCCGCCGCCTTTGACGGCCAAAAAAGGTATCTAGATACACTCTTTTCATAAAAGCTAAAACATCTTATATTTTAGAACGGAGTGAGTACCATATTAGTTCAAGGTGTGTCATCTTCCTGGAAGCCTCCACTATTTCTCGAATCAGGTTTTCGCAGCGTTTTATAAATAAAGCACACAGGTGAGACCGCTGTTGGGCCAGACAGCACAACGCAAAGGAAGATCCGAACTCTGCTGGGGCCGAATAGCACAAGCCAAGCCCAAAAGAAGATAAAAAAGAACAAAAGAGAAAAAAAGCCAAAATTGGTAGCTCGACGAAACAAGGAAGGCCCTCAACCACTGCGCCCTCCGGACTTACCAAGAGATAATCCTTAATTATGCACCATCTTAGAATTTTCAGTTTTCGGACCACATTAGTTTATCCAGTTTTTTGGCATTCAGATAACATATGTTGCATAGATCCTAAATAATCTGTTCTTTTGTCGTTGAAAACCTTCTGGGCAAACATGTCCGTTTGTACGAGTTGCCCTCGCAATTTTTTTGATTGAATTGTAGAGAAAGTATACCATTGTTTGCCAAAATTGAATTCTAGATGTTGGTCTTATTGTGCGCTCTCTCGCTGTGCAAACAAGTTCCAGAGTTTTTCTTTTGAGTCTGGTGGCAGGGAAGACATTCTGATACAGAATCTATTTCAGCCTGAAGATGCAAAGGAAAATCCTCTTAATTAGCATTTGTGACGGGATATATGTGTGGCATCCCGCAAAACCACTACTAGAAAATCGCGTTGAATTTGTGCATTGCATCGTCATCATCATGCATTGTTTGCCAAAACTGTTTTCGCAAAGCCCGTTTTGTTGTATAAAACGCCCCATCTTTAATCAAACCCGGGTCGCCGGAATATTTTGTTTGTTGCCATCGGTTTGCAAATGGTGTTATTAAAACAAATAAAATTTATATTTATTTTAGTGGGGCAGTCGAACGGGCCGAGTAGACCCGAACGACCACCCCTGTTTTTAAATCGGTCCATTCTAACCAGCCACCTAAATCCTTTTTCTCACCTAAAACTCTACCCACCCCAGCCTCCACCTCACTCCCACCAATCTAGGATCGCCACGTCACCCTGCCCCTTTTCCCTACCCAATCTAACCATGCCACCTCACCCCTCCTCTCTCTCCCCCCCTCTCTCAGCCTGCCACGCACACACAACACAACATACACGCACGCACGCCTGCCCACCCCACCCACTGACTCCCTCACCCGCGTGCCCCGCCCCTGGGACCCACCCGGTCGGCCCCACCTCTCTCCTTTCCTCTCTCCTTCCTCCTCCTTTCCCCAGCGCGACAACCAACGCGACCGGCCTCCCCACCAGCGCCCCAGCCCCGCGTCTTCCCCCAGCCCCGCGTCTTCCCCCAGCGACCCTCCTCCCGCCGCCGGCCGCGTCCGGTCCCGCGCGTCCCCGCGGCCGAGCTCGCGCCTCCCGGCCTCGCCTCCGCGGCGCGCTCCTCGTCGCCCCCGTCCACCTCCGCTCCGCGCGCCGCCCGCGTCTGCGCCGCCGCCAGCGAGCCCCCCTCCCAGCGAGCCTCCCCGCCGGCCACCTCCAACGCCGCACCCGCCGCTCCGCCGCGCCGGCGCGCCCTGCGGCCCCGCACGCGCCGCCTCCCGCACGCGCCCAGCGCCCGTCCCCGCGCCTCCTCCCCAGGCTCGCCGACACCGCCCACCGTCGCACGCGAGCCCGCTCGCCAGGACCTCCCCGCGCGCACCCTCGCCGACCCCCGAGCCGCCTCGAGCTCGCCGACGCCCTCGCCTCTGCCCTGCGGACCCTGCTGCCCCGCGTGGGTCTCGCCTCCCCGCTGAGTCCCTCGCTGCCAAGCCCCCTCCGCCAACCTCCCTTCTCTCCTGTCGCCTTTGGTGGCGTCATGAACCAGGCCACCCCTGTGCTCGAGCTTGCGCACATGGTTGCTGTCCAGGTGCCGGTACCGCTGCGATCCTTTGCGGTACTGTTTGTACCCGGTGGTAAGGGAAGACCTGACGCTGATTCCAAGTTCGCCATCGGCCGACCAAATGGTACCCAAGGCCATCAGTATGATGCCAAGTTCTCCGACTCTGACCCATCGACAAGATCTTCATCGCCATCCGAAGTAGGAGACCGTACCATCAAACGCCAAGATCTGCCACGCGGAGCCGAAGACCACGGAACGCCAAGCTTTCCCGCAGGACCCCGAAGACCGAACTCGACATGCCATGTTCTCCCTCGGGGACGCCATGACTGTCTACACGGACCCGAAGACAATTGTGTGACAAGTACTCCGACCCGGAAGCAAGTTCGCCACCGACTAAAGACGGACTACGAGTTCTACTTCACGGTTGTCCAGCGACAAGATCTACTACCCCGATCCGAGACCCTAACTCCGGAGTTCGAGAACGACCCCGTCAGAACCCTGGACCCTGTCGAACCCCGGAACCCCAAGATCGTCGAGACCCTAATGTGTGACCCTTTTCCTCGATACCCTATTTTTATAAATAATAACAACTTGTTGCATATTGAATTGTCATACTCGCATGCATATCTGTGGTTTGGGGGCCTTATGCCGATCCACCTAATAATTAAATATGGGGCCCATATGCGGGCAAATCTAGTCTCATATCGGCCTCATTTAAACTTGTGTAGCGAACCGGTATCTTATCTTGCCTTGTTAAAACAACACTTAAATTGCGGGGTAGCTAAACAACGTGGACCACCTAAATAATGTCGGGACCCCGGTTCCGCTTAATTTGACCTAATTGCGTCGCACTTTGCCATGCCATACATCATACATGCATCATGCCGATCTTCTGTTGTAGCATTAAATATTGCATCCGGTGTTTCTTCTAGTGTTTTGCTTCTTCGCGGATAAGGCCGTTGAGTTGATGTGAGCTTCGCCCCGATCATCGGTTGAACCCTTCGACAATGTTTTCAGGCGAGCATCTCCCCCTTTCTACCTATCTTACTTTTATAGCATTTATTCCCTCCCGTTGATCTATTGCTATCTGTGTGGCGATGCTTTAGCTTCCGTACCTGTGATAGCCCCTGCAGCCTTATATTGCCATGGCCACCTCCTATTACCTGATGTTTGGTAGATAGTTGGACTTGCGCGTCATAGTCGCTTGCTCAGGTGCTGTTGCGTGTTGTCAAGTGCCACAGTTGTTGATGTATTGCCGCATGTTGTTGTTGGAGATGATGCTAGTTTTACCTATCGCACACTTTAATTCCTGTTTAACAACTAAAATTGAAATAAGCAGAGGCATCGGTGGGTGATAGATAATATTTGGTTTCCGAACGCCCACTTGTGTCCCGTAAGACCCCGAGTACTTGATACCTATTCCTTGTTTTATCGCGCTATCCACATGCGGGGAGTATGGGATCCCCCTGAGCCCGAGCTTGATTCAGTCTTATTTCTTGGGGCCACAAACTAGTTTGAGGTTTTATTTACAATCCTGTACTTATGCCATGCTACTTTCTGTATTTAAATTGTGCGAGGAGCACACTGTACTGTTTAGGATCGGGACACGATTCCGCGGTGTCGACAAGCCCAGCCACACTTTCGGGTTCCCAGTCGTTCACAGCCGTATACCCAAACCTTGAGCCCGTCTCGGAGTCAGCTGGCTTCGTTGCGGGATCTACTTAAGGGGTGGCCCCCTGAAATATTTCTGAATCCTGTGATTGCTTTGTCGTGAAAGCCTCGTTGGGTTTTGATTTGGTTTTTCCGAGGTTGATCGAGTGTGTGTTGCTATTGGTGCACCCCGGCCGGGTAAAATCTTTCTGAAAGCCGTGTCCGCGGATATGGACGACTTGGAGCACAGTATCTCGACCATAGACAAGCATAACTAAAGTTTATTGCTATAAATTTGACTTTATAATGACTAGTAATCAGCTTCACTATAATGGAATGGCTAAATAATACTGCCCACAATTGCTTGTTTGGAGTGTCGCTTGCGACAATTGTACCTGACTAGTAAGTATCGCAACTGCAACGGAATGGCTGAAATAAAAGTACCAACCACTGCTGGGTTTTGGGTTTATCTCATGCTATCTGTACCTGATTAGTAATTGCTACCACTATCACAGAATGGTTAACTAAAAGTGCCCACTGTTTACTTTATCAGGATGATTATCTATACCTGACTAGTAATTACTGCAACAATAACTGAGTAAATAAAACTGCCAACTGTGTGAGTTCCTCGGTTGACTTCCTCGTTTGGTCTCGAGGGGGAAACACCAGGATGGGTTTGTTTGGTGTTAGCCTCAGGTTGGATCCGGATAGGTCATTCTCATCCCTCTCTGATAACCGCCAGTTGTACCGAGTCTCTATAGGTTGTTTAGTGCATGCTGCCGCTGCCGCTTCAGTCCACCATACCTATGTAGGCGAGGACCGCCGAATTCTAGCCTCGCCGTGTACTGGCCTCAGTACTGACGCTCCTTCTTTTTCCTTTGCCCTTTGTCGGCACCCCCTTTTGTTTAAGCAGGTTTTGAGATCGACGCCGTTAGCAGGGTTACCCTTCCGGCTTGGCCTGGGCAGGGTTATGGACGCCATTGGTTATTCTTCAGGGCTCTTAGCCCCATTTGCATCTTGTCCGTAGTCGGACGCTCGATCATTTTCAAGGTGATTTGGATCTTTGAACATTATATTTGTATTCTTGACTCATGGAGTCGCCGTTATATATATATCTGTTCTGTGGGTCCCATCGAGGACTGTTGTGCAATGTTATTACTTCGTTTTCCACCCGCACGAAAGTGCCTGGTGGGCACCTTTGAATCGTTTCTATGCGGGTTTGGGCGAATTTTGCTCAAACTTGCATAGGTCCGATTCTGAGGGTGTTACAGAGTGGTATCAGAGCTCAGCAGTTGCGATACCCCACAAGTCCAGCCTGTAGGATAACCTAGCTAACGGCCGAAGTAGAGTGTCAAAACTATTTTTGAAAATCGGTTGGATAGTTCTGATTAGGTCTGATTTTACTCCTTACCCCTCTGCTATTATCCTCTTATCTCCACGTGTTTTGAATCCGCTCCCTTCTCTCTCTTCAAGTCCAGGATCTCTCGTGGTTGGGTTTCCGTCGTACCTTCAGGGTTTCGCTTCCTCTTTGATAACGGTGTTCCACTGTCCGGTGTTCAAGCTGCCTGATGAATCCTTCTACTGTGGTACCATTCTTTGTTCCTTGTTTGTGCCTTCCGGTGTTTTCCGACGCGAAGACATCATCCACGCCAGTTCCGATGCAAAGTCGGCATCACTCCTTTGTTTCCGAACCTCGCTTGTCGAGATCTTCAGTCTGATTCCGAGAGTTGGTTGCATAATCCGCCTATTGGTGTGCAGAGTAATGGTTTGAGTGCGGGATGGAGTAGCTACCATACCACTACCCTTATCATTCGCTCTTGTACGTCGAATCAGTGGATCCAGCAGTTTTACTCTGTCCATCGAAGTTAGGGGTGGCTTTATTTGTTGATACCTCTACCTTCGACTTTTTGTTCCCGGAGTGTTCTCTCGACAATCACGGGCAACGACCTCTTGTTAGTGGTGTCGCGAAGATCTATACGAAGCGAGAAGATTCAGATCGCCGACCATCTTTCCGGTACCATGAGGCGGATCTCGAGGGCGAGATCCATTGTTAGTGGTGTCGAATTGTGGCATCCCGCAAAACCACTACTAGAAAATCGCGTTGAATTTGTGCATTGCATCGTCATCATCATGCATTGTTTGCCAAAACTGTTTTCGCAAAGCCCGTTTTGTTTTATAAAACGCCCCATCTTTAATCAAACCCGGGTCGCCGGAATATTTTGTTTGTTGCCATCGGTTTGCAAATGGTGTTATTAAAACAAATAAAATTTATATTTATTTTAGTGGGGCAGTCGAACGGGCCGAGTAGACCCGAACGACCACCCCTATTTTTAAATCGGTCCATTCTAACCAGCCACCTAAATCCTTTTTCTCACCTAAAACTCTACCCACCCCAGCCTCCACCTCACTCCCACCAATCTAGGATCGCCACGTCACCCTGCCCCTTTTCCCTACCCAATCTAACCACGCCACCTCACCCCTCCTCTCTCTCCCCCCCTCTCTCAGCCTGCCACGCACACACAACACAACATACACGCACGCACGCCTGCCCACCCCACCCACTGACTCCCTCACCCGCGTGCCCCGTCCCTGGGACCCACCCGGTCGGCCCCACCTCTCTCCTTTCCTCTCTCCTTCCTCCTCCTTTCCCCAGCGCGACAACCAACGCGACCGGCCTCCCCACCAGCGCCCCAGCCCCGCGTCTTCCCCCAGCCCCGCGTCTTCCCCCAGCGACCCTCCTCCCGCCGCCGGCCGCGTCCGGTCCCGCGCGTCCCCGCGGCCGAGCTCGCGCCTCCCGGCCTCGCCTCCACGGCGCGCTCCTCGTCGCCCCCGTCCACCTCCGCTCCGCGCGCCGCCCGCGTCTGCGCCGCCGCCAGCGAGCCCCCCTCCCAGCGAGCCTCCCCGCCGGCCACCTCCAACCGCCGCACCCGCCGCTCCGCCGCGTCGGCGCGCCCTGCGGCCCCGCACGCGCCGCCTCCTGCACGCGCCCAGCGCCCGTCCCCGCGCCTCCTCCCCAGGCTCGCCGACACCGCCCACCGTCGCGCGCGAGCCCGCTCGCCAGGACCTCCCTGCGCGCACCCTCGCCGACCCCCGAGCCGCGTCGAGCTCGCCGACGCCCTCGCCTCTGCCCTGCGGACCCTGCTGCCCCGCGTGGGTCTCGCCTCCCCGCTGAGTCCCTCGCTGCCAAGCCCCCTCCGCCAACCTCCCTTCTCTCCTGTCGCCTTCGGTGGCGTCATGAACCAGGCCACCCCTGTGCTCGAGCTTGCGCACATGGTTGCTGTCCAGGTGGCGGTACCGCTGCGATCCTTTGCGGTACTGTTTGTACCCGGTGGTAAGGGAAGACCTGACGCTGATCCCAAGTTCGCCATCGGCCGACCAAATGGTACCCAAGGCCATCAGTACGATGCCAAGTTCTCCGACTCTGACCCATCGACAAGATCTTCATCGCCATCCGAAGTAGGAGACCGTACCATCAAACGCCAAGATCTGCCACGCGGAGCCGAAGACCACGGAACGCCAAGCTTTCCCGCAGGACCCCGAAGACCGAACTCGACATGCCATGTTCTCCCTCGGGGACGCCATGACTGTCTACACGGACCCGAAGACAATTGTGTGACAAGTACTCCGACCCGGAACCAAGTTCGCCACCGACTAAAGACGGACTACGAGTTCTACTTCACGGTTGTCCAGCGACAAGATCTACTACCCCGATCCGAGACCCTAACTCCGGAGTTCGAGAACGACCCCGTCAGAACCCTGGACCCTGTCGAACCCCGGAACCCCCGGAACCCCAAGATCGTCGAGACCCTAATGTGTGACCCTTTTCCTCGATACCCTATTTTTATAAATAATAACAACTTGTTGCATATTGAATTGTCATACTCGCATGCATATCTGTGGTTTGGGGGCCTTATGCCGATCCACCTAATAATTAAATATGGGGCCCATATGCGGGCAAATCTAGTCTCATATCGGCCTCATTTAAACTTGTGTAGCGAACCGGTATCTTATCTTGCCTTGTTAAAACAACACTTAAATTGCGGGGTAGCTAAACAACGTGGACCACCTAAATAATGTCGGGACCCCGGTTCCGCTTAATTTGACCTAATTGCGTCGCACTTTGCCATGCCATACATCATACATGCATCATGCCGATCTTCTGTTGTAGCATTAAATATTGCATCCGGTGTTTCTTCTAGTGTTTTGCTTCTTCGCGGATAAGGCCGTTGAGTTGATGTGAGCTTCGCCCCGATCATCGGTTGAACCCTTCGACAATGTTTTCAGGCGAGCATCTCCCCCTTTCTACCTATCTTACTTTTATAGCATTTATTCCCTCCCGTTGATCTATTGCTATCTGTGTGGCGATGCTTTAGCTTCCGTACCTGTGATAGCCCCTGCAGCCTTATATTGCCATGGCCACCTCCTATTACCTGTTGTTTGGTAGATAGTTGGACTTGCGCGTCATAGTCGCTTGCTCAGGTGTTGTTGCGTGTTGTCAAGTGCCACAGTTGTTGATGTATTGCCGCATGTTGTTGTTGGAGATGATGCTAGTTTTACCTATCGCACACTTTAATTCCTGTTTAACAACTAAAATTGAAATAAGCAGAGGCATCGGTGGGTGATAGATAATATTTGGTTTCCGAACGCCCACTTGTATCCCGTAAGACCCCGAGTACTTGATACCTGTTCCTTGTTTTATCGCGCTATCCACATGCGGGGAGTATGGGATCCCCCTGAGCCAGAGCTTGATTCAGTCTTATTTCTTGGGGCCACAAACTAGTTTGAGGTTTTATTTACGATCCTGTACTTATGCCATGCTACTTTCTGTATTTAAATTGTGCGAGGAGCACACTGTACTGTTTAGGATCGGGACACGATTCCGCGGTGTCGACAAGCCCAGCCACACTTTCGGGTTCCCAGTCGTTCACAGCCGTATACCCAAACCTTGAGCCCGTCTCGAAGTCAGCTGGCTTCGTTGCGGGATCTACTTAAGGGGTGGCCCCCTGAAATATTTCTGAATCCTGTGATTGCTTTGTCGTGAAAGCCTCGTTGGGTTTTGATTTGGTTTTTCCGAGGTTGATCGAGTGTGTGTTGCTATTGGTGCACCCCGGCCGGGTAAAATCTTTCTGAAAGCCGTGTCCGCGGATATGGACGACTTGGAGCACAGTATCTCGACCATAGACAAGCATAACTAAAGTTTATTGCTATAAATTTGACTTTATAATGACTAGTAATCAGCTTCACTATAATGGAATGGCTAAATAATACTGCCCACAATTGCTTGTTTGGAGTGTCGCTTGCGACAATTGTACCTGACTAGTAAGTATCGCAACTGCAACGGAATGGCTGAAATAAAAGTACCAACCACTGCTGGGTTTTGGGTTTATCTCATGCTATCTGTACCTGATTAGTAATTGCTACCACTATCACAGAATGGTTAACTAAAAGTGCCCACTGTTTACTTTATCAGGATGATTATCTATACCTGACTAGTAATTACTGCAACAATAACTGAGTAAATAAAACTGCCAACTGTGTGAGTTCCTCGGTTGACTTCCTCGTTTGGTCTCAAGGGGGAAACACCAGGATGGGTTTGTTTGGTGTTAGCCTCAGGTTGGATCCGGATAGGTCATTCTCATCCCTCTCTGATAACCGCCAGTTGTACCGAGTCTCTATAGGTTGTTTAGTGCATGCTGCCGCTGCCGCTTCAGTCCACCATACCTATGTAGGCGAGGACCGCCGAATTCTAGCCTCGCCGTGTACTGGCCTCAGTACTGACGCTCCTTCTTTTTCCTTTGCCCTTTGTCGGCATCCCCTTTTGTTTAAGCAGGTTTTGAGATCGACGCCGTTAGCAGGGTTACCCTTCCGGCTTGGCCTGGGCAGGGTTATGGACGCCATTGGTTATTCTTCAGGGCTCTTAGCCCCATTTGCATCTTGTCCGTAGTCGGACGCTCGATCATTTTCAAGGTGATTTGGATCTTTGAACATTATATTTGTATTCTTGACTCATGGAGTCGCCGTTATATATATATATATATATATATATATCTGTTCTGTGGGTCCCATCGAGGACTGTTGTGCAATGTTATTACTTCGTTTTCCACCCGCACGAAAGTGCCTGGTGGGCACCTTTGAATCGTTTCTATGCGGGTTTGGGCGAATTTTTCTCAAACTTGCATAGGTCCGATTCTGAGGGTGTTACAATATGGAAGGCAGCATATCCTGGCATATTGATTCCAAATGGGATTTCTCGGTGAAATCTTCTTACGAAGTTGTGGTTTGGGTGAGGGATAGAACAGAGGGTCGCGAGGTGAACTGTTCAACACAAAAATCCAAGAAATGGATCTAATACTTTTGATTGGCAGAAGATGGGAGTGCCAAATAATGTGAAAATGTTTCTGTGAACTCGCACACAACAACTTAGCTAGCTGGATGAAGATAGTGAGGTACAAAGGCTGATGGGGGTGGACTTGGATACCTCCTGCCTTGTTTGTCACAGGACAAACTTTGTTGAAGCCGAAGATTATTAAAGAAATGTTGGAAGGTTAGGGAAAGGATAAGTGCGTGAGAACCTTCTGCCTTGTACCTCAGACCACCACATGCTGGAGGAACTCTGGAAAGATGATTAAGAGACACAACCGCACTTCTTTGATGGGAATAGTGGTGTGCTCGAAATAAAGAAAACGAAGATCCGGTGGGTCCCTGTAATAAGCACCACAGATTCTAGACAGCAGATGACAACGGAGATCTCTCTTGCCATGTTTGTTGTCAGGGATGTATTGGGTTCTTATTAAAGCCACATCAACATTGCCAGCAACTACTTAGTGTCAAGTCCGGTGCCACTGCCTTTCCCATCTTCCATACTCTTTGCCTCTTCCCGCACCCCAGCTCGAACCTCTTCATATCTGATGGGACACACCTTCACAATGTGTATGATTTCACTTCCGTAGGTCATAATCTCGTTGTTTGTGTTGGTGTGGTTAGAATGGGTTGTCCAAGCTTGGTTTGCCGGATTCACAGGAGGTGGATGCACATTTAGGTATGTGAGGTCTCGGGCGATGTAGTGTGCTTTTCTTAGTATGAATAGTTCACTTGTTGGAAGGAGCAAGTATGTTGTTGTTTTGTCTAGGCTGCGATCCATACGAAGTAGCGACCGTTCAGGGATCTTCGGTCGTAACTTTGATGTTTTGTCGAACAACATATCACAATTGCCTTGTAGCTACAATATTTTATTGATTATCTTAGGTTTGCTATGTCGATTATTCAAGGACGACGGTATCTAAGTGATTGTTCTAACCCTCGCGTTATCATACAAATATGAGTCTAATATCTGAGCAAACACACTTCTTTTTAATGACTAGTTTTGGGATAATGTGGAAACAATATGTTGCACGGCGGTGTTTGTTGTGATGAATCACATGGATGGTATCTAAGTAAGGTCGATCTCTAAAAAAGGTGTTTTTCATTGATTACACATCCTAACCTATCAAATACAGTTATACTATTATAAGTGGGGTGAATTTTTTTCTCTGATTTTTGGATGTTGCGGTGATTTTTGCCAACCAACCACGGATCACTTTACATCTCCGCTCGGCAGACGACGCCTCCGTTCCTCATGTTCGCGAGGTGTCGACGCGACAAGAAACCCACTCATTCTTTGTAGGGTGGGAGCTCCCTCTCCGCCGTCCTCAGAACCACCAACCAAACATTGAAAATCCTTGCCGCCACCCTCCCGCCATTGGCGATTAAGCCTTCGCCAACACGATGACGATGATTTTCTGTTCATGGTAGTTTGGGTGGCGCCATTCGACCACCACCCCGCTGCCCCGCTCACTACTAGGAAAACAGTTGTAGCTAATTCACATACCCGTAGTGCATATGCTAGATGATACCCCGTGGGTAAATAGATGTGGCACACCTGCTAGAGATGCCCCACGAATAGGTCAATTACGAGTGGCGCATGTGCTCCCAGGTGCGCCATGGCTAGGTGTTAGCCATGCAGCATGGGAAGCACCCATTTAATCGTGGGGCACCACGGGTAAGTTTTCTATCTGTGGCGACCTGTGGTGCACCACTATGTGGTGCCCCATGGCTAAGTGTGGCCAGCACCAAAACTCCACCCGAGGATCGTCTTTTTAGTTTTGCAAAAAATACACAAAAATGATAAACACTTCTAAAATAAAATCCTTATAGATATAGGTAGATTTTCTTATCTAGTTTGTAGGAAAATTAACAAATATGAATTTCGAATTTTTTTAAAAAAATGTTATGGCACGGTAAAACGGCTATAACTTTTGCATACGATGTCTAGAAACATCTTTAATATTAAATCGTTGAGCACAAAATTTCCTCAGCCCACCACATGCTGGAGGAACTCTGGAAAGATGATTAAGACACACAACTGCTCCCCTTTGATGGGAATAGTGGAGTGCTCGAAATAAAGAAAACGAGGACCGGGTTATAATATGCACCACGGATCTCTCTTGCCGTTGTGGGTGAAGTATGGTGTACTAGGTTCTTAAAGCCACATCAACACTGCCAGCAACTACTTAGTGTCAAGTCCGGCGCCACCGGCCGCCTCCCCATCTTCAAACTCTTTGCCTCTTCCCACTCCCCAGATCGAACCTATTAAAATCCGATGAGACACACCTTCACAATGTGCACTGATTTCCCCTCCGTAGGTACTGTGTACTACGCGCTCATAATCTCGTGGTACGTGTCGGTATGGTTAAAATAGGTTGTCCAAGCTCGGTTTGCCGGATTCACCGGAGGTGGATGCACATTTAGGTATGTGAGGTCTCGGGCGATATAGTTTGATTTGCTTAGTTTAAATAGTTCGTCACTTGGAAAGACAAAGTATGTTGCTATTTTGTGTAGGTGGATGTGATTCATACGGAGTAGCCACCATTAACGGACCTTGCGTTGTAGCATTGATGTTTTGTCGAACAACATATCATAATTGTATCGTAGCTACTATGTTTTATCGACCATCCGAGGTTTATTGCTATGATGATTATTCAAGCAGGTATCTAAGCGGTTGTTCTAACCCTCGCGTCAACAATCTGAGACGTCAGCAAACACACTTCTTTTGAATGACCTGGCTTTAGATAATGTGGAAACCATATGTTCCACGGTGTTTGTTGTGATGAATCACAAATGATGGTATCTGATTAAGGTCGCTCTTGTCAGGAATATGCAACATATATTCCTCTGGGGGCCAAAGGCCACAATATATAGTACAGGTACAGGGCAAATATGCAGGAAGCCCCCTAACATATGGGGGAAATACAATATACAGATATATACATCTAACACCCCCCCCCCCCCTCAAACTCATGGTGGATCCACAACACTGAGTTTGGAGAGGAAGAAATCATGATGCGCTCTGGTCTGTGCCTTCGTGAAGAAATCCGCCAACTGTAAATCTGAAGGCACATACTGAAGCACAACAACCTGAGCCTGCACCTGAGCACGTGTATAGAAAGCATCAACACCAATATGCTTGGTAAGCTCATGCTTGACCGGATCACGTGCAACACTAATAGCACATGTACTGTCAGACAAAACCAGACTGGGTGTGGTAATGGAGACCCCAAAATCCGAAAGTAACCACCGTAACCAGGTCACCTCAGCAGTCAACAAGGCCATAGCACGCAACTCAGCCTCAACACTCGAACGGGAAACCGCTGTCTGTTTCTTCGTCTTCCAAGCAATGAGCGAACCACCAAGAAACACACAGTAAGCAGAAAGAGAACGACGATCCGAAGGATCACTCGCCCACGTAGCGTCCGAATAGCACTGGAGCTGGAGGGAGCTGGAACGAGGAAAGAAAAGGCGACGAGTGATCGTACCACGAAGATAACGAAGAACACGGAGAAGATGACTATAGTGAACAGTGGTGGGAGCAGAAACAAACTGACTCAGAATATGAACAGGATAAGAAATGTTAGGACGAGTGACAGCAAGATAAACAAGACTCCCAACAAGATGACGATAACGCGTCGGATCAGAAAGAGGATCACCATCAGTGAGTTGAAGCTTAACATTAAGCTCCATAGGGGTCTCAACAGTGCGCTCATCCCCAAGAGCAGCACGAGCAAGAAGATCCTGAATATACTTTTCCTGAGAGATGTAAAAGCCATCAGAAGTGGAGGAGACCTCAATCCCAAGAAAGTATCGAAGAGGACCAAGATCAGTCATAAGAAACTGATCATGAAGACGAGCCTTAACAAAGGCGATATACTCAGGATCATCACCAGTAATGATCATATCATTAACATAGAGAAGAAGGAGAGTGCGTCAACGAGGAGAAGTGTGAACAAACAGTGCTGGATCATGAGCACTAGGGGAGAAACCAGCAGCAGTCACGACAGAAGCAAAGCGCTCAAACCAAGCACGAGGGGCCTGTTTGAGGCCATAAAGAGAACGGCGAAGACGACAAACCATCCCCTCGGGAACAGAATACCCAGGAGGAGGTTGCATATAAACCTCCTCACTCAACTCACCATTGAGAAAGGCATTCTGAACATCAAGCTGGGACACAGACCAGTGACGAACAGAAGCAACAGCAAGAAGAGTACGCACAGTGGTCATATGAGCCACAGGAGCAAAGGTCTCATCATAGTCACGACCATGCTCCTGCTGAAAACCACGAGCCACAAGACGTGCTTTATAGCGCTCAAGAGATCCATCAGAGCGAGTCTTAATCTTATAGACCCACTTACATGTGATAGGACGAACACCAGGAGGGGGAGAAACAAGTTCCCAGGTGCAAGTGCGCTCAAGCGCAGCAATCTCCTCAGCCATGGCCAGCTGCCATTCACGATGATGCTCAGCATCCCAATAAGAATTCGGCTCGGCAACAGAAAGACCATACTGACTAGGAGAGTAACGGTCAGGGGCACGACGCTGACGAACAGGACGAGTAGATGGAAGATCATCAGAGGAAGACGACGCAGGAGACGATGATAAAGAAGAGGGAAGAGTAGAGGAAGACTCCGGAGAACGAGGAGAACTAGGAGAACTAGACGGAGCAGAGGAGGATGGCGTCGAAGAAGAGAAATCAGGGGGAGGAGATCATGAAGAAGACACAATAGGTGTAGAAGGAGGTGTGTCGGGAAAGAGAAGAAAAGAGATATCTTCCACCGGGTAAGTGCCAGCGGTGGGACGAGGATAGAAAGGACGCGTCTCATCAAAAGTAACATCACGAGAGATACGCATCCGACGACCAACAGGGTCCCAACAGCGATAGCCCTTATGCTCATCACTGTATCTAAGGAAGACACACTCAACAGACTGAGCGGTCAGTTTGGTGTGTTCGCGAGGAGCAAGGAGAACATAGCAAACACAACCAAACAAACGAAGCATGGAGTAGTCTGGAGACTGTCCAGAGAGGCGCTCATGAGGGATACCACCCTGCAAGGCAGCAGAAGGCTGAATATTGATGAGATAAGCCGACGTAGCGACAGCCTCAGCCCAGAAATGCGGCGGGAGAGAAGAAGCAATCATCATAGCGCGAGTGGTCTCAAGAAGATGGCGATGCTTACGCTCGGCAACACCATTCTGGGCATGTGCGCCAGGACAAGAGAACTGAGCAAGGGTGCCCTGCTCAGCAAGAACACCTCGCAACATCTGGGAGATATACTCACCAGCAGAATCAGCACGAAAAACACGAATGGGGGTAGAATACTGAGTACGGACCATGGCCGCAAAACGCTGATATATGGAGAGCACTTCACTACGAGAGCGCATAAAATACAACCAAGTGTACCGAGAAAAATCATCGATGAATAAAATATAGTAGCGATGGCCCCCTTTCGAAGCGAAAGGAGCCGGACCCCAAACATCAGAATGAACTAAATCAAAAGGTCGCTGAGATACAGACGTGCTAGTAGGATAGGGAAGCTGAATCTGTTTACCCAACCTACAGCCCTGACAATGTAAAGACCCATCTCCTGAGACAGACCCCAGAAGACCACGATGAACTAATGACGACAGGCGGGAGTCACAAAGGTGACCAAGACGATGATGCCACTGCTGAAATGAGCTGGTAGCAGAAGCGACGACCGGAGAAGAACTGGCAGATGAAGTGGCAGCGGAAGGAACACGAAGCCAGTCTAACTCCCAAAGTCCTGAAGAGTCACGGCTGCGAGGGCCAGCTCCAACCAGGGCCTGTGTGCGACGGTCCTGGACAACACAAGAATCAGCATCAAGAATGACGCGACAACCAGAGTCAGTAAGCTGGCTAGCAGAGAACAGATTCATCTTAAGAAGAGGGACATGAGAAATATCAGGAACATAAAAAGAAGAAGTAGAAAGGGTGCCCCGACTAGAAACGGGAAGAGAGGTACCATCAGTCGTAAAGACACGGACAGGAGAAGGGAGAGAACGAAGAGTAGACAGAAAATAAGACTCAGATGTCATATGAAAGGAAGCTCCAGAATCCAGATACCACGGGGACGTACCTGACTGTGTAGAAGGTGGTGGTCGCGCAGTGCCTGAAGAATCAGTCACAGAACCAGCAGTGCCCGTCGAAGAAGAGCCTGTAGCAGCAAGCAGACCGCGAAGACTCCTGATAATGTCCTGATCAGAGAGAGCAACTGCTGAAGACCCGGAAGGAGCCGGCTGCCCACGAGTCTGGTGCTGCTGACGTAGACTGGGGTCCCGTGTATAACAGGTGGCCCAAGTGTGGTCATCCCTGTTGCAATAAGAGCGGTGACGAAGAGAACCACGAGGACCCTGATTACGAGCCTGCTGGTGCTGACTCTGACCCTGAGGCTGCTGAGGCTGACCCTGACCCTGACCTGGAGGAGTGGGTAGTATCGGCGGTGGAGGCACAGGGGACCGCGGCTGAGTCGAGGGACCAGACGGCATAGGAGGACCACGAGTAGCAAGCACGGATGGAACCGCAAGAAGACCAGCACCACGGAGACGGGTCTCCTCAGCCCGAAGCTCAGACAACACCTCAGAGAGCGGAACACGACCACGAGCATTCAGCTGAGCACGCCGGGGCTCAAACTCCTGGCGGAGCCGAGATAGAAACTCATAGATGCGGTGAAACTCCAAATCCGAGCGCACAATCTGGCAACACGAGCATGTGCCACAAACAGCAGTGCGAAGAGAGTCAAGCTGACGCCAGATAGCAGCACTCTGAGTATAGAACTCATCAATAGTAGAATCACCCTGCTGGAGAGCATGCTCCTGGCGAACCACAGACAGGTAAAGAGCATCCCCAGATGGCTGATAGCGCTGACGAAGGTGAGCCCACTGAGCGGCAACAGTAGGGAGACTCATGAACTCAGCATCATACTGAGGCAGAACACTGGAGGTGAGAACCGCAGCAGCACGAGCATCCTCATCAACCCACTGAGTGTAAGCAGTCAGAGCATGTCGGTAGGCCTCGAGATCAGAAGAGTACTGCTTGAACTTCAGGTCATAAGCAGCAACAGCAGTATCATCAGCACTCTGAGCAGCATCCTTGGCCTCCTGAGAAGCATCAGCACCAAGAACAATCGGCGTCGGCGGAATAGGAGCCACAGGAGCAGGGGGTACGGCGGACAGGAGACCTCGCCGGAGAGCACACCCCAAAGACGAAGACCGCGTATGTGAACGCGCATAAAGGCAGCGAAATCAGGGTAATTCGCGCCATCAAAAACCACCGGGCAGCGAGGAATCGCAACATAACCCGATGAAGAAGACATATCTCTCTCTCTCTCTCTCTCTTTTTTTTATATCAGATCTAGATCCAGATCTAATTGCAGACGAAACCAGCCGGCGGAAGGCAGCGGCAGATCGGCACCGGGCAGCAGAGGGCGCGGTCAGCGGAGGCAGACAAGACCGCGGGCTGACGTGGGCGGTCGCGCGTGGGCGCGTGGGCAGTTGTGGGCGGGAGCCGCGCGTCAGGAAGTGCAGCAGGAGCCAAGCGTCAGGGAGCCAGCCGTGGGCGCGCGTGTCAGGCGAGTGGCAGCCGACAGGGAGTGGGCGGTGGGCGTCGCCCTGTTCGCGGACGCGTGGGGCGGTGGCCTGAGCAGTCCCGTCAAACAGCACAGGGACGCGTCAGGCACAGGGGCACCGCGTCAGGGAGGAGAGGGCGGCACCGCGTCAGGCACAGGGGCACAGGGCCGTGTCAGTCAGGGAGGAGATGCGTCAGGGCGCCAGGAGGAGTACCGCGGCACGCACAGTACCGCGGCAGGGCGCCAGGAGGAGTACCGCGTCGAATCAATCTGCAGGGCTTCACCGTTCGGGAGGATCGATCCGATCTATAGAGCAAGATCGAGTCAATCTGGAGACGAAGCGAGGACGGATTGGGGCAGACCGATCTCGAAACAAAAAGAAAACCGGCAACGACGGCCAGGAACAAGGCGGATGTTGCAGAAAATTTGTCTAACCTAGCTCTGATACCATGTCAGGAATATGCAACATATATTCCTCTGGGGGCCAAAGGCCACAATATATAGTACAGGTACAGGGCAAATATGCAGGAAGCCTCCTAACATATGGGGGAAATACAATATACAGATATATACATCTAACAGCTCTCTAAAAAAAGTGTTTCTCACTTCTAACGTAGCAAATGTGGATATACTATTTAAGTCGTGTGAATTTGCTTTGTTTCTCCGACTTTTGGACGTTCCGGGGATTTTTGCCAGCCAACCATGGATCCCTTTCCAGCTCCTCTCAGCAGGCGATGCCTCGGCTCCCAACGTTCACAAGCCGTGCCGGTGCAACAAGTAGCCCGCTCCGGCTCTGCAGGGTGGAAGCTCCCGCTCTGCCGTCCTCAATAAAATTCACCAGCCAAACAGTAAAAACCCTTGCCGCCACCCTCCCCTCGTCAGCGATTAGACCTCCTCCAACACGACGAGATGATGTTTCAGTTCAGTGGTAGTTCAGGTGGCGCCATCCGACCACCACTGTGTCGCCTCGCCAGCGCTCCTGTCCAAAAAGGAGACGTGTCATGCCTCCTTGCGCCATCGCGCGCCGATGGTGGCATGGGACGCGCGTCGACACCTCGTCCGCCCCGACGATGGCTCGGCTCCACAAGGATTTGGTCGAACACGGCTCATGATGGCGAGGCCGAAAGCTCCCGCGCCACCGCCGCTTCGTTTCCATTGTTCCGCCTGGCACGGACTGATCCTCGGAATACACCATCATCTTTCGAAGTGCGCAGTCAATGCCGGAACCCGCATGGGATGCGTCGCAGAGCCATGCCTGTGTCGCTGGTATCTCAACCCGCCCGGTTTTGGCCGATCAATGGCACACGACGACGAGGTCTAGAGCTCATGCGCCACCGCTCGTGCTCGACGCCGCTCCCTTCATATTTTTTTGGCGTGCCGATTTTCCGCGTAGCAAAGCTAGAGCCCGCGGACACGCGCCAAAACTCCATGGCCGAGTCATCGGTGTCTCGGCCCCATCGTGGTTTGGCCGATCAATGGCCCATGCAACGGCGACGTTGGGAGCTCCCGCGTTTGGCTGATCAGCGCCGCACGACAGCGACACCAGGAGCTCCCGCGCGTCGCCACTCCCGTACGCATTGTCGTTCCCGACTATGATCGAGCATTCGAGCATGTCTCCACGCGCCATCGCCGGTGTTCGCGCCACTCACGCGATAACGCCTCGCCATATCCGACGGTGCTCCCGTGCCTACGGTCGTCTCTGCCACACCCTCCATCGCTCTGGCAGAGCATGATCCTACATTAAGGACACGGCAGTGATGGTCCTCCATATCGCACGGCGGACGTTTCAGCTGGTTTCTCGTCCGACTAGTAGGCTTAATTATTTTATGTTGAATGACTTAGCATAATTATATGTTATATATGAACGATGTTGAACTTCATGTCCAGGTTCCATATTGCTGTGTTATGCGATAGATTATCAAATGCTGTTGAGCCATGTTGTTGAACCATGTTGAGATTTTTCTTGGGGTGTTTGAATGTACAAAGATCGCGATAATTGTGAAAAACAGGAGAGTTCGTATCACCTATTTAGTTCAATTATCAAATTGTTTAATAATATCTATTTATCATCTAACAAATTAAGAATAAAAAAACTTAATTGGAAATAATCAGGTACTCCCATCAGGTTTATTAATGACCTCAACTTTGTATAGATACAATCATACAATGCATCTTGTCTAAATAGATAGCTAGATATATACGAATCTAATTAAAGTTGAGGCCATTAATATAAACCGTAGGAAGTAATATCTTTATGTGACAACTTATTGGCTGGTCATTGGCCTTTCGCCAATGAATTGTCAACTGAAAACATTTCAAGCGAGAGAATTCAAACTTTGGTAGGAAGGAAGGAGTTAGCACCTCCACGCCACTAGGTTATGCCTTAGTGCGCGATGAAATTGTAGCAAAAAATGTTATGAACCATACTTTGCGCCAACACACCGCGTTGTGAAATTGTTTTGAATTTTTTAGAACAATGTCTATTATTAGAGGTGGCTCGTTATTTGCACCTTCGTTACACTAATTACGTATGGCTAAATTTTTAAATCGCTGCCAATAAAGCATTTTTCTGAGCTGGACGGATCTTTCTGTATGCCTCTCGCATTATCCACATAGCTTATTGGTAAAAACCGTCTCTAGATAAACATTATGGACGGCGGCTAAATAATTGGAGCAGTTTTTCTCTAAAAACCCGCCTGCGAAAAGTGTCTTTTGTAGGCGGGGTTTTCCTAGCCAAAACTCACTACAGGCACAGTCTTGAATGCCCCGTTTTCATCCTGTGCTTTCATGGTCCTCAAGAGAATCAACAATAATGCCTAGAACAGCGACATTCCCACCTCCAAATACCCTGGTGAGCAACACGTTCAACATTCAACGAGGCGAATCTTTTGCCATTTAATGGAGGGTGTTTGCTCCGGTACAACCCCATCCCTCCTAAACACGTAGAAGCCTGTCTATGTACATATCCAAACTCGTATTTAAATCGGAGTATACCAATGTATACGCATACAAACGCTGTATAGGCATTTCGGCCCGCGCACCACTGCCGCACAGGCACAGCCGCCGCCGTCGTGATTCTCCTCCGTCAGACAGTGTTGCCCAATCTGCAACATGTCCGGGCAACATGTCCGGCGACACCCAGTTGCTCCTGTTAAAAATTTGTCGTTCAGAACTACTTACCGGAAAATAACCAGACAGTCCGGCGTGACGCCGGATATGTCGCTGGACCGTTCGGCCGTTCAATGCGCCGCCTGCGCGCTGCTGCCAAGTCTGCATGTTGCCGCCGCAACGCCGGCCGTGCTACCGCGTCGCCTCCACAAGGCCAGGCCGAGTCACCGCCACCACCTCGGCGGGCCTAACCACCACCACTACCATCTTGCCGGCCATAGCCGTCGCTGGAGATGATCCGGCATGCAGTCGTATTAGTACATATATGTTGCTAGAAAGACCTATAATTAGGTTGAGGTGTATGGATTTTGTACAAGGCTATGTATTATACCTGTTTATACTAATAAGGAAGGGGTATCAAACGATGTGGACCGTCCTTGTGTTTGAGATTATACGAGTTTAATACGAGTTTAGGGAAAGGGGTTGTACCGGATCAAACGCATTAATGGAGATGAGGATACTCAAGAGTCAAAACTCTTTCCCAAGGTGGGTGCTGATGCAGCCCGTTCCATGGACGACTCTACATCGCCAAGTCCTCCAAGTGGATTCATGATTCGCACCCGAGTCGACGAGCTCCCACAAGGTAAGATTAACTCGCTCCTATGCACGTGTGACTTGGACGCTACTTTGAATGGCTTGCTATTTCATGGGAACGCACTTTGTGTACTCAGGTATGATCCCCTGATATCATCGCTAAGTCAACAAGGAAGATGGCCAAGAGAAGCATGGACCAGCAGCTCAACAAACTACCGGAGTCTCTGGTGGACAGCACACCGGATTCTACGGCCACACATGAATCTCCAGCGCACCCAGACTAGAGTCTCCAATCCTTCTCACCTGGACTCTCGAAGCCAGTGATGACAACTGTTGGTACCCTAGATCGGAGACCGACCGCAGACGACCTAGAATCTCTGAAGCATGCAACCCCGACCGGAGTCTCCGCCTCGTCCATCCCGGCGTCCATGGCGCGGGAGTGGCTTGGCCTAACTGTTCATGTCCACAACCTTTAATCAGATCGCGCGCAGGCATCGTGAAGACCTAGAAAAAAATAGAAAGAAGATGTCCTCTCTTCCGGCAATGCTTGTTGCCTGGAAATGTGGAGCGGATGAGTGATTGCTTGCTTTTTTTATAGCAAGAAGACACATCAACATTGGCAGCGCTACTTGATACAAGTACGGGGAGTGCTCGTGAGAAGTACTCCTTCCGTTTTAAAATATAAGATGTTTTAGGTTTGTGAAGAAAATAAATCTAGACTTGTTTTAGTATATATATTCACTCAACTTTGGGATGAATCTATACACTAAAACAAGTCTAGATTCATTTTATTCATAAACCTAAAATATCTTATATTTTGAAATGAAGGGAGTATCATATAATCTTGTACCAAAAAAAAGACAAAAAACTAGAGGTTAGACACCAAAAAATAAAATTGAAAAATATTAAGCCAGGTTTCAATCCTGGGACCTGTGGGTTATGGGCCCATCAAGCTTCCGTTGCGCCGCTCTGATGTTTTTATAAAACATTAAGTGGTTGATTGGATAGCAAATATTAGCGATCAGTTTTGAGAAAACGAGTTTTGGAAGGATATTTAGAAAAAACGGTTTTACTAACTTTTGTGTTAAGAATACGGTTATAGAAAATCATGTTTGGGTCACGAAAGTCTAAAAACCGTATTGTACTCTTCCCCCTAGCTTTGGCCTTCTGCTTCTCGCGGACTTCGGCACGACGAGCGCGCACAACAGAGATTCAGCGCACAATAGAGATTCAGCGGAGCGCACATTCATCTGTGAGTTGAGCGTATGTAGAGGCTCGTCTTGTTCATGGAGTAATCGAGTTGAGCTTCTTGAGGTTCGTGAGGAACACATGCCAGCCGATTCTCATCATCGTGATAGCAACAGAGAGCGTAGACAAATTCTCTCGACTCTTGATAATTGTGCCATTGAGTCCGTAAGCCGGTTGACCGAGTACCTTCACCTACCCTTGTCTGAGCTTCATGTCATGGAGCTACGGCAGATCAGCAAGGTCATGTGTTGTCTTGTTGAGCCAGAGGCGGCGATGCCGTCGGCAATGGGGCCGGAGAACTGGTGGAAGACGGTACCAGCTCCAGCGAAGGCCAGAGGAACCAGGAGGTCTCCAGCAAAGATTGGCGGTGCGCAGACGGTGCAGGAGTCGGCCAAGGGCGACCTAGAGCTCGACGGGCAGTACACGAAGGCGTATGATCTTGTCAAGCTTCATGCACTAGCTAACGCACCCAAAAGTCCGAACTGATGGAAAGGGTTAGTGCAATTCACTTATACACTTCAACACTCCCTCTCACGTGTGACGGGGAGAAGTCAGACGTGCAACCGGAAGAAAGCGACGGCACGCGAAACTCACGTATGACTCAAGAGGCCTATACGTGGACATAGAGGAGTCTACATCAATTTTAGGATAAATTGCGAAAGCCAGGACTCGAACTTGAGACCTTAGACTCTGATACCATGTCAAGCTTCATGCACTAACCAACGCAACCAAAAGTCCAAACTGATGGAAAGGGCTAGTGCAATCCACTTATACACTTCAATAGATCTCAGCCGGCAGGATACCCTTCAAGCGTAGTTACTAGTTAGACAACCAGGCCGCTGCGCATTCGCCGCCAATGACCTGCTCGAGTTTTGCCTAATCAGGTTTTCACAAAAACAAGGATTAGTCGTTTTTCTCAACACGCACTTTTCTGGGTTTGTGGAAACTCAATTTGGCTTATCCGCGTTTTAGTTGCTGCAGCCAAACGAGGTTTTAGTCTGTTAGACGGTTATTCAATATTAAGGAAAACTAGTTCTACCAAAATTGCGTATCCAAACAAGGCCATAGGTGTCTATATCGAGTATGTTGGATAACCTCCAAGTCGCCATCCAAAGTTGGACGTGACGGCAAATGGACGGGAAAGCCTCCACATTAATTCCAAGGAAAAAGACCAAAACAAATTCCGGTCGTTGCCCATGCACATCAACCACGCATTCTGCTCTCTCAACACTATCCCACAATCGTGTGTATGCTCTAGACCAAACACAGTGAACCCACACGAATAAGCTCAGGCTGGGTATTCGAGTTTACTCGAATTTTTGGGCCACGTAAATTAAAATTTAGGTTACTATTAGAAATGGCACCCAATTTTTGTCTAAATATTTCAATACCCAACTATTCGGGTTCTTGAAAAATCACTCTCAGGTTTAGGTAAACCCAATTTACCCAAGCTATAGGGAATTGGAAGATGGAGGAGCCGGCGTTGTAGGCGCCAACAGGTGCCGCGGTGGTGTCAACCACCAGATATAGGGCAGTCTCCTTTCGCGGGGCTGGGAGGGGCGAGGTGGACGTACACAAATAGCAATCGAGCATGCCTAATCTACCGCTATCAATGGCTTGTCTCCCATAAGGGCTGCCGCCAAGGAGGAAATTTCGAGTCTCGTCCGTTGATTGGAGGGACCCCTCTTGATGTCTTCAAAACCTCAAGTGTTAACGCAACCGTGCTGTTTTATAGGTTCAACTTTGGACGGTGGTTCGCCTAGCCACCTATCTAGTCTATATTATTTTTCCCATGTCATCAAACCATCATGATGCAACCTCCTAACTTGAATTGAATGTGTGATTTTGTGACCATGAAGTTCCATGAATCCAGCAACAACAAAAATGGATCATGGTCAGGGAGTGCATCGATACTTGTTCGAGATTGTGTACTATTTAGCTTCCCATTTTGTGTCCATATAAGTACATGACCCAACTTCTCATATGTCAGCACCGGTCTATTATTCATCCAAGATCTCCTTTTGGCTTTAAAGTTGCATCTGCGTTGACAATGCTACACCAAGTTTGAGGAGGCGCTGTGAGCACTACTGGATTCTAAGAACATATTTCATTGCCATTAGAGTAGGCTTCATTTGCGGCGATCCATGCCAGATCTAGGTTTCCCACCACCACCAGATGCCCTTCTCACCCCTAGCTCAAATTTAAATATCTTTATATCTGACGGGCATGGACATATGCAAGGAAGATATCGCATGCAATGGGTGACCTCGTTGTATGCATTGATTTAGTAAGAATGCGTACTCCGAGCTCAGTTCATTACTAGAGAAAAGGCTATAGGAGACATGCTTATGCGAGGCACATTTAGACATATACGCCTCCTATAAAAATAGGCGAGGCGCACTTTGCGATATGCGCCTCTAGTATAAAAATAGGCGAGGCGCATATGATAAGAATGCGCCTCCTATAAGCCTTGTACGGACTAAATCTAGCAGCCCCATATTATGCGAGGCGTATTCCAGTCATATGCGCCTCCTATATATTAGATAGGCGAGGCGCATATGGACAGAATGCGCCTCGCATAATCTATGTGGGCCCGCGTGTTGGTAGATGCACGAATATGCGAGGCACATATGGTTATATACGCCTCCTATATTTGATAATATGCGAGGCGCATATGGCCATATGCGCCTCAAGTAACTCCTACGGGTCCGGGCGAAGGTAGATAGCCGCATATGCGAGGCGCATATTGCTATATGCGCCTCCTATAGTTTGAATTATAGGAGGCGCATACTGTGCAATATGCGCCTCGCATAATCGCACCACTTTTTTCCAGCAGCGACAGCCCACCCCACCTCACTCCACACGGGCAACAGTTTTCTCCACTTCTCTCTCCCCACAGATTCTCCCTGCCTCTCTCTCCTCGCCGCTCCCCAATCCTCTCCCCTCCGTCGCCCTCCACCAGACCACCACCGTCCCGCTCCCCTCCGCCGGCCTCCACCCAACCACCGTCGCGCCGCTCCCTTCCGCGGGCCTCCACCAGACCACCGCTCCCTTCCGTTGTGAACTTGTAATCGGAGGTGTGATCTTGTGGCACAAACACTTGGTGTTGTGTGAAAACTTGGCACTTGTTGATTCTACTTGATGTATGAACTTGTATGTCATGATTGATGTGTAATGTATTGTATTCATGTTGGTTCTATTATGCTTTGGCAAATTACAAGTTTTTGAAAAATTCTGTGCTCTTTATACTATATTCTGGACTATATTGTATATTTGAATATCTGTATATTATTATTTATAGTGGTCTGTAAAACTTGAATTTCGAAAATATTACCGGAGGCGCATATAGGATACTATAGGAGGCGCATATACTATAAATATCCGAGGCGCATTGTAAAACATATGCGAGGCGCATATGCGCCTCCTATAATTCACATATGCGAGGCGCATATCGATATGCGCCTCGCATATGTGAAGTATAGGAGGCGC
Organism: Avena atlantica; assembly: GCA_910589765.1. Classification (NCBI taxonomy): domain Eukaryota; kingdom Viridiplantae; phylum Streptophyta; class Magnoliopsida; order Poales; family Poaceae; genus Avena; species Avena atlantica. Next base: position 527,720,969 of record OU342733.1, read on the forward strand.
ATATCATATGCGCCTCGCATAAGAAATACCCGAGGCTTGAAGCTAGAGGCGCATATGATATGTGCCTCGGATAGGTTTTTAGGTGCGCCTCGCATAGGCTTTTCTCTAGTAGTGGTTTTAGGGGTTTCGTCCGTGATGGGTGCAGATTTAGGGATGGGAGGTCTCGGGCGATATATATCAGGGATCATGTGTGCAATAGGTACTCTTTGAAGTGCAGCCTCTCGTGTGGACAGATGCGGTTGTAGTAGTGACATGTGACAGTTCTGCATTCTTCCCTTGTAGCATTGATATGATCGTTGACCTTAGAGATGCTAGTTTTAGGCTTGTGATGATTATACAAGGACAATGTCTGAGCGACGGAGGATCCACCTCGCGTGATCATATCCAATCCGAGAGTAAAAGGCAGAAGTCTTTTGAGAACGGAGAAGGCATGTAAACCTAATTTTTAAGCAATCGCCTTTCAACAATTCAATTCACCAAATAATTATTTTTGTATTACTGATCTTTTGCTTGATAACCATTGTTAAACTATGTTAATTGATTATTTGGTTTATTAATCATGAATACAAACAGAATAATATGAGTTTTGTTCTTGTTTGTTTGCCATGTTGAATCACAAGGACGGTATTTGAGTAAGGAGGCTCTTGAAAAGGTGCTCCTTCCTTGATTGCACACGGGACGACGTCGTCTATATCGAAGAGAGAAAGAGGAAGGGTTACCGGGAAGGGGATTGGCGAACGAGCGCCGACACAGAAGTGTGGCACACTATGTATGATGGTTGGCTTGATGGCATGCTACATCAAAAGTGATATTCAAAAGTGTTGTTCTTAGTAAAATTAAGTAAGATATTACAAAACTAGAGCCTTGCCATTCCCTGTGACTTTTAGATGGCATCGGTTCATTAGCAGTATGTAAAGTAATTATGTGTCTACTAAATAACTCTAATTTTTTCATCAACTTTTTTATGCTTTAAGTTTGCCCAACCTCAAAATATTTCATCCTTTGCCACTGGTTAAGTATATTGTTGGGATTTACCCCAAGTGTTAGATTCGAGGTGTTGGAGCCATGTAGGCGATGGTCGACTGCCAACCTGTAGATGGATGTTGGTGGGTTTTGGCTGGTTCAACAGCCTAATATAGTTATTTGCATGTCCAAAAAATAAACCGCCAAAGTGCCCATCTTTTTACATAAAAGAAAGAAGTTCAATCAACTCTATCAAGTTTGGGACTTGGATCATTTGACTCTCAACTATGAAATGCTGGAATGGCTTATAGAGATCCGGTATATGTGAACAGGCATGCTGAGTGAACATAGTGATGCCTGTATTTCTCCATCATCACCTCAGGCATTGTCTTCAATTGCTTGGTACTGTTCTTCAACATTAGGTTGGACGACTAACATGGAGATTGGTTGAAATCCCCTTGAAATGATTCCTTTTATGAGGTATTGCGGAGGGTCACTTCCAGAGCATCACCCACTTGTCTTATCTTAGACATGGACATGTCAAAATGGTTGGGACCTTTAATTGACCCTTTTTTCTTAAAAATGATGTCAAGTAGTATATTTATTTTGTCTGATCACAGTACAAAATTTGCACACTTTTATGAACAACAGGTGTATGTAGACAATATTTTTGGAATCATTTGGATAACAGGATCAACAAAAGTAGTATGCCCATATGGAATAAAATTCTTCACCATTACAAAATTAAGAGAGTAGGTGGGTGACAACAAAGCAAGCAAAGATACAACACATAAAAAACACTAGCATACTGGAGCACACGAGCCATTTTATATGGAAATAAAATGAAAGCTAAGACGCTTTGTGGTGGGTAATGGGCAGCTTTCCCCAGAGAGTGGTCCAGGTCTAATTTAGACCGTGTAAATACCAACTGAATCGAGAACATTGGAAGCTTTCGCGTAGAAGCCCACAATGCGTCTACCCGGGGGTGGCGAAAAACGGAATGTTGTTTCTCCCCAAGTTCCAAAAGTAACTGTTTTGTTACTGCTTGTCACGATGGTAAGTTTCCCGATGACATTGCGACCTTCGAAAAAGTAAACTGAGCCAAACACTTCCTTCACAAACTCGGAAGGCTCCAGCTTGATCTGCAAAAAATCATCATAACATGAGCAATCAGCGACCAAGAGGCATTTTGAGAAAGCAAATAAACGTCAGAGGAAGTGTAGCATAGAAATAAACTTACAGTCTGAACTTTCTCGTGAGGTAAAGGAGTAGGACCCCAATGACCATCGGTGCGGCTCTGCCCGTCTTGATCAATGTAAGAAAATTGTAAACTGTGAACGACGCCGCCAAAGCCAGCTGTCACGCTTTGTAGGCGCCATGGTTTCGCTGACACGTCATGCGCTACACCTCCTTCTCCGCCCCATGGTCCCTTTTTCTCCAGGGAAGGAAATGCCTACAAACAAAACACAAACTTGGCGTTAGAAAAAAAGAACCATAATGGACAAATGTTGATATCTCGTAAGAGAGGCTCTCACCCGGGATCCACAGTATCCATGGAAAGTAAGCTCTTGTTGCACTCCATCATCAGTTGGCAGATCTTCATTCTGAGCCGGCACAGGCACATTTCTCTTGATGACACCACGCGCGAATGAGAACTTACCGGTCCCGCCAACAATGGACCACTCACCTTCATTCTCAATAGAGACCCCGGTTACATCAAGGGTGAACCCTTTAAACCTGTGTATATAGTAAATCATAAGGATTATGAACCTATCTTTGACTGGCAGGTTTCAAGGATACATAAACTAACTAACAAAATAGACTTTGTTCAAAACATATAGTTATCACACGGCTGCATGTTCATCTACACTAGCATTTTGCTATGTAATCAAATAGACCAGGGTACTCCAACTGTTTGATACTAATAGTATAACACATGTAATTCTGTGCTTTTCACTAAGTCTTAAATTTTACTGTCAATGATTACCCTAGTAAAAGGTACAAATATTTGAATCATGTAAACTATTTTTTATGGTAAAAATAGTAGTGTTTGTTTTTCATGGTTCTTCCAAAGTATAGAAGAAAAGGGGCTAGGGTGATTTAAACAAGACGTGGTGAAAGGAACGGCGGAAGTGCTTATAGGGCAGAAAATATGTGCAATACAAAGGGTAACTACTCTGAGAAAATATACTAGATGTTGCTTCTCCTTACAGCCATCCCATACAAAATCAATTACATGTATAATACAAAAAAATACCAATAAGGAAAATGGGCTTGACATACTATATATAAAACAATATATTTTACTTTCAATGGGTAAAAGGTAAAAGAGTGGCATACCTCTCAATCTCGAAGACGATGGTGAAAGAGTTGTACCAGTTAACTGTATTCATGTGCACGCCTTTCGCACGACCAACTAGTTTCGCCTTTTTGCCCATGCCATCAAAAATTGCCCAGTTGTTGACGGCAGTCGTACCGAAATCAGTTGCAGCATCTCCAGCTACTATTTGGGATTGGTTTTTGTTTGGCCCGGAAAAGATCTGGCGCAAGTATAACTTGCGGAAATAGAATTCAGTGTCCTCAATGAGTCCACTGAAAGGAGACATCTCGAACTGGAAATCGGAGGGAAGGGCGGCCATATTGGTGAGGCTAGCTAGGAGAAGAGCTTGTATTGGTGGTTTGTGACTGATTCAAGCTGCAAAGGGTTATTTATAGCATGAACAAACGGGTACCCAGTAGATCCATATACCCACTCCATGATCCATTAGCAGCTTAATTACATAAATATCCCAGATTAGCTGGTTCTGACAGCTGATAGAATATGTATTGCCCATTAAGATGCGTGCACACTAGACAGTTGTCAGGCCTGTCTTTATGTGGAGGCAAAAAAATTTGGATAGACGCTTTATTACTTAATAGTAAGTGTACACACAATCTCTGTATGGGATGCATATATCAACCATAGAACTCGAGTCCAACGCAAAAGTACTAGAATTACAAATAATATTGAAAAAAGCGAAGTCCTTTAAACGCGCTATGGCAGATCTATCTGTAGATCACGCTGCCATCCATATCGGGAGAAGATCACATTGACCATCTCTATGGCAGATCTATCCGTAGATCATGCTATTGAAGATCACACATAATGTGGAGGCAATTAATGGATGTATAAGTCCATTCATTTCTATGATTGTCATCTATGGTTACTACGTCATGCTTTTCTGCTCTTACGCAAGTGCATATATGTTATATTGAGTATATAACATAATGCCAGGAAGGCGTGAAGATGAACATAAAATTATAATCCAAAAAAAACGAGCTGCAATCTTTTGTATCAAACAGAAAGGACAACAAACTGAGAGTACCAAAGAACATCATTACCAACAAATTCAAATTAGCTCGAGGAAGAAGCTAATCAGCCTCTTGTCTATAATCATTTGTTCAAAAGTTTGCTCGAGGAGTGCACCTTATAAGATGATATAGATGGTGATCAACCTATATTGCTTTCTCTGAGCAGAACATTACTAGCACTCCTATGTGCCCACTCACCCATCAGATCAGGCTAATCTCTTGTACAGTACTACTACCTCCGATCCACACTTAAGTGTTTTCGTTTTTTAACTAACCACTGTTTAAAACAGCGACACATATTATGGATCATAGGGAGTATTTAATTTGCTAGTGATGTGCAAGTTTGACTAAAATTCAGATGTAGTAAGCGCTATCACAAATTTTAATGAAATATTTCCCATGAATTGGTATCCCTAGCTGGAACGCTAATTAACCAATCTGAAATGCAACGACAATTGTTGCAGAAAATATATCAAAGTAAATAATAGCGCATGAAAGTTTCAGTCGATTCTGCTATGCACGTCGAACCCATTCTTTTCAGCCGTGTGATGGACAAAGCGGGGGACATGCGGCGCCATGGCGATGGAACCCGGTTCTCTCTGGGTGGCAGGGCCCATAGCCCGGGATCCCCTACCGTGGAGAGCTTGGGTGGTCTTTCCTGCCCGGAGTCACCGGACCGTGGGCCGCACGCTCGGCCTCGGCCCATTTGTCAATGGCCGAGGGCATGAGCGCGCTTTGTGAGAGGCATCACGAGGGAGACATGCGCTTCATACCTGTCAGGGCATGGGGCCAGTGAGAAACGACACGATAGCGGAAACTCTTGCCCTCTGTGGGTTCTCACGGCAGAGAGCTGAGGTGGCAGCGGAGACTCTTGCCCTCTGCGGGTCCTCGCGCCCGAGAGCCGAGGTGGCACCGGAAATCCTCCGCGGCCGCCTTTCTCGCGACGAGGTTGTGCAGCGTGCAGGAAAACGGCTCTTAATGCGATGATCGTACACGGCACCTCGCACACGGGTAGCCCAAAGAACTCAAACACCCAAATAGAAAAAGGATGTTACTATCCGGATACATAGGCGAGCTGCTACAGTTTGTCCGTTCATGGAGGAACATGGGCACTTGTTCACGTCCTGATGCGAAATCTAAACACCGAGTGATTTACTGTATATTGAAATATAAGACTGTGGATGTAAGAAAGGAAAGCCGGAGCTTAACCGTGAATAAAACAAAAAGGAAGGACTATAGAAAAGGTTGGCAAAGAGATAAGGTTTCCATCGTAACAGAGACACCTAGTAGATCAATCGATTCCTTTTAACCCTCACTGTGCTCACTGTGAGGCTTGTACAAAGCCAGAGGACGTGGCCTTGCGCCGGCGGGTTTCTCCCCCTCGCAGGCCGGAGGGCGTGGCTCTGGTGAGCACCGTCCTCTGATCCCTATCGCCGCTGCGCCTTAGGCGGCGTCGTTCGCAACTGCAGTTTGCAATGAAGGTAAGTTCGCCAATGGAATAAGGCCTTCATGGCTCAGGTGTATCGATTTGATGAAATCCCTCTTTCGAAGATCGACGACGCGTGGCCTTCGTGGCTCAGATGTATCGATTTTAGGTCGGATTTCTCTGTTTCTTGCCCAATCTTCTCATGTATGTTCTTCTATTGATGAAATCGCTCTTTGGAAGGTCGACGACCGGCAGCGTAATGATGAGGATCCGATCCTGGGCGTGGGTTCGAGCCTCTATGTGGACATTGCACGATTTGTTTCTTCTTACTCACGGATTTATGTGTGAATCGCGTGCAGAAGATAGGGCTATATATTGCAGATTTTTTCGTGGGAAAGGGGCAAGAAATTAAACAGAAATCCAGCGGTCGAGTTATGGTCGGTTGTTAACTCGGCGGTGGCAGGAAGCAGAAAATATTTAAACTAAGGGGGCAAATCCGTCCAGAAAAGTCTAAACTGAGGGGGCAAATCCGTCCAGAAAGATGTTGGACCGGGAGAAACGCTTTGTGCTTTATTATTAGGATAGGATTATAACCATGTTAGAAATCATGCTGTAAAAAATGTGAGGACCGGCTAATCTCCTCGGGACATGAATATAGATCTACCGACTAACAGTGTAAAGTGATGAATCGAGATCCAGCCCATCAATTAGTTATTTCGTGAATGCTACTTCAGCATCAGTGCTGACAGACCATCTCCCAAGAGTGTTTTTTTCTACAAGCATCTTGAGCGCTTTGATTACACAGAATCAAGATAGTATCTTGTCCTGAAGAGTGAAGCCTTCATCGATGTCGTACCATTGACCCATCGTTAGGGTAGATATCCGCACAACCCTTGCCAATTCTACAGTCGATGTCGTCTTGACGCCAAACAACGCCACCACCCTATGTGTGTCCATCTACACACGTCTGCCCCTGAGACTTGCCGTCTTTAATTTCACACGGAAGAAAACATGCCGCACCACCTCAAGTCCCTTCCAGCCAGCACTTGCTCCAAAACAACGCCCCCAGAGAGAAGAACAGTGTTGCGCCGTCTGATCTGGGAGTCTCGGATCTAGAGTTTCCATGTGAGCAGCCCGGACGAGAAAACGAGAGATGCAACAATGATGTCTTTGACAAGTTAATGACACAAAGATGTCGCCATCGTCCGCTATGACCGAAGTCTTCGTTGTTTTCACATGCAGTCGTGCCACCGCGAACCCGCCACTGGCTAGATTGTCACCAACCACGAAGTCGGTGTCACCACCATCTCCAATCCAAAGACCCTAAAGGGCTATGGTTCTCTCGTATGTAGTATCATCAACACCGAACAAAAACCGGTTGTCATGCATGTCCTACGATGAATCTATGCTCAGGATCCCGTGAACCATGGCCTCTAGGCACCTCCACATGGAGACACCTCCTGGCTAGCCATCCCCCATCGAGGGGATGCCGCCGCCATGCCAAGAGTCGTTGGTCCGTGGTCCCCTTACCAAGACTGTCGTCATCTACCAAGACTGTCATCCCCTCAAAGCCGCTGAAGCAACACCACACCTCCAAGAAAAAGCAGCCGCATGAGGAGGTCACCTAGTCGCTCGAAGTCCGTTGTGCACTTGTCCTAAAAGCGAGGCACTGGGGACCTTCTCTCCTTTCACCGGTGTTGCGCGGGATTTATGGCGGTTGTCTCTAGAGACGACGAGGGAAGGAGTGGGGGAGGGAGGAGGGGGCTACACTGCGGTGGGCTAGGGTTTGCTCCCCCCCAATCACCATAAAGGGAGGCACTCCTTATGGAAAGATTCGTTGTAGTAACATGGTCTGAAGTGCATCAAGATGTACAAAACCACAAAATTGCTGCAATGGTTAACAAGGTTATCGTCTGGAGGTTCTTCTGCTCATCACATGGAGGCGTGCCGCACATGTCCAATATATATTTTACATACTTCAAGGTTGGGTGTCATTAATTTCGTGTTCAAGCTAATCATGTGGCGCCATCGATTAGCAGGTTTGAAATAAACTGATTGTCAGCTAAGATAGTGGATCACTGCTTTGTCGCGTTTTGTTATAGGCCACCGGCCAGCACATTACTGCTGTCCGCTGGATTTTGTTATTCAGAACTCAAACCTCGTTGCTAGTTACTGAATTTTTGTTATTCTGAACTCTGAAGTGGATCCAGATGTGCAAAACCACAAAATTGCCACAGTGATTAAATAGGTTATCGTTTCGAGGTTCCTCTACTCATCACATGGAGGCGCGCCACACATGTCCTTAAGATTATACAGTATGTGTTAGACTTGAAGATTGGGGGTCATTAATTTCGTTTTCAAGCTAAAGGCACCATCGGTTAGCAAGTTTGAAATAAACTGAATGTCAGCTAAGATACTGGATCATGGCAACGTCTTTCCTGTTGTAAAAATTAGTTAGTAAACATTTATACGCGTAAAGTCCGCAATGCAACAAGGACGCCTTTATACTAGTAGTATTTTAATTAGTTAGTAAATATCCAATGTGTAATTATTATCTTTACTGTCCGTGTTTTACGTTCCTTCATTTTCCCAATCCGAGAACATTTCACCTAACTGGCATGTGCCGTCATATGCCAGAAACTGCTAATCTCTAACGTTTAAGTTGCTCGTGATGCGCAAGGCACAATATAGTATCCCGAGTACACAGAGAATTCACATGGTGCTTGATGAGATCTCCTTAATTTTGGGAGTAACCCTAGTGCTGATGCTATCTCCTTTAGTATTAGTTCTCACGGACGGTGACCCAAATGGCTATTCCCGTAAATACCGTGGACTCATCCAGAACAATGAGCTGAACTTCCACAAATTGTATTTGTAGTAGATCTATTCTCGAGAAGTTAAAAGCAATTTTACCAAAAATAGGACTAGAATTGTTATTTTTGAGAATTTATCATGAACTAAATAAAGGCCAACACGGTTTTCAAAAGAGGTTGAGTTTAAATTAAGTAATTTAAACTTCAAAATAGGTGAGAATGTTTTATTCAAATTTTTCATACTCCCTCCGTCTCAAAATAGATGTCTCAGATTTGTCAAAATTTGAATGAATCTAGACACTATTCAGTATATAGGTTCGTCCAAATTTTGATAAATCTAAGACATCTATTATAGGACGGAGGGAGTAGTATAATATGTGTCCTTTAAATTTGAAGGATTTTTATTTAGTTGATTTGTATTTATTGAGGCTTTTTTTGCATCTAATTCGAAAATCATCTAAATTCTAGAAAAACATTTTGTTCCACAACCGAAAATAAAACCCATCATCATTTTTCTCCATAATCCACTCAGGGTTAACGGGCTCCTGTCTCAGCAGGCTGAGTTAGGGTCCATCTCAATCTCGTTTGGGCAAAAGCTAATATGCCGCTCGGCACTGGCGTAGGATTCTAGCGCCCCACAAGGGCTTTTACGGATGGCCTGGCCCAGTTTTGCCACAGTACTTATTTTCCGGCGATGCTTGTTCCGTGGAAGTATGGAGCGGACGAGTGATTGCTTGGTTCTTTATAAGACAACATTAACAATGGCAGGATATCTTGCCCCTAGGTTTCTAGGGTTCCCAACTTCCTCTTGCGCCCCCCGCAAGAGTCACCAAACCCTACCACAATCTGATCGCAATCGACGACTGGTTGGAATCCCAGCGAAGGCGGTGCGATCTTCCAGGTTTCTCAGGCACGTTCCTTGGGGGAGTAGTAGGTTGCATGGCGGAACCTCCGTCGGAGCCGTCGCTATCGGCAAAAAATCTTACGGAGAAGGTCTCGGCGGCGCAACAGAACATGGCAGAGAAGGGGAACATGGCGAGTGGATGTGGCCCAGTAGATTTTGAGAAAGAGTTAGAAGATCGATTTGAAGGATTAGATCTCCACGGAGAGGAAGAATCTGATCTAGATTTTTCAGAGGAAATTGATGAACTAGTTGGGGATGTGAGATGGTTGGCGATATTTAGGGTTCATACCCCAAAACCCTTTAGTCATGCAGCTCTCTTTAAGAAGATGAGGAATGCATGGGCCTCGGCGAAGGATGTCACTTTCAAGGCAAAAGGACCAAACTTGTTCTTGGTACAATTCCAATGTCTTGGTGATTGGAATAGGGTTATGGAGGGGGGTCCATGGCTGTTTCGCGGAGCTACTATTGTGATGGCTGAGTATGATGGATTCTCTAATGTTGATGATTACAAATTGGATAAAATTCCTGTATGGGCACGAATACAAGGAGTCCCAGAGGGTTTGATGAAGAAAAAAGAGCTAGCGGAGAGGGTAGCCAAGAAGGTGGGTGAGCCCCCCATTAATTTTATTGTAAATGAAGGTTTTATTAATCCTGCAGAATACCTGCGAGCTAGGGTTTTCCTGGATTTGAACAAACCGTTGGTGCGATTTGTCCCAATAACTTTGAAGGAACGAAAGAAATACCCGGTACAATATGAGAAACTCCCAGAGTTCTGCAACTTCTGTGGGGTGATAGGTCATGAAGTGACGGAGTGCGGCGACGGGATACATGATGCCGATGCGTGTCAATGGGGAGATTGGCTAAAAGTTGTGTTTGAACCTCCTGCCATGGGAGCCGGTAGAGGTGCTGGTAATAGAGGAGGCTTTTGAAGAGGTGGAGGCCGCGGTAGGGGATTTACCCCTGGACATTTGACTGAGTATGAGGATGATAATATGGATCTCGCTACAAATGACTTTGATGGGAACCAACCTCGGGTCCCGAGGAAACGAGATGGGGCTGGGGACGCAAATGCTAGTAAGGGTCGTGAAGTCCCTCCTGTGTCAGTGGCGGACAAGGTTCTTCTGCTTGAGAATTCTACAAGTTCAATGGTTGATAAAATTATGTCTTCCCCACAAAAGATTCAGGATCCGAAAAGAAGGAGAACAGTTGGGGAGAGTGCAAAGGATATGGAGACAGATATGATATGATATCGGCGTCCTCCTCTGGGGAGGACCGCCGGGAGCAATGATAACTTCAGGATGGAACTGCCAGGGGATGAAGACATCCCCGGCAGTTCTAGCGCTTCTGGAGATCCAGAGGCAAATAAAACCCGATGTGTTGTTCCTGTCTGAATCACATTTGGGAAAGGTTAAGGCAGAAAAACTAATGAGGAAACTAAGGTTTGATCGCATGCTGATTCATGAGAGTAATGGAAGAAGCGGTGGTCTTATTCTCTTTTGGAAAAAAAAAATTGTTGTGAAGAGGGTTGAAAAAAAATTCATCGATGTGATTGTTGATGGAGATATCCCTTGGCGGTTGACAAGGTTCTACGGTGAACCCAAGTGGGAGGACAAACATAAGTCCTGGGAGTATATTAGAGAATTGCACGCACAAATGAATATGCTCTGGCTGATACTTGGAGACTTCAATGAAATATTGTTCTCATGGGATAAAGAAGGAGGTGCACCCCGTGCACAACGTTACATGTCAGCTTTCCAAGATTGTTTAACATCATGTGGTCTAGAAGATCTTGGGTATACCGGTGATAAATTTACTTGGCAAAGGGAGAAGTTGAGAGAAAGGTTGGACAGGGCTGTAGCTAATGCGGAATGGAACATTCTATTCACACAAGCTAAGGTGATAAATGGAGAACAAACAAAGAGTTATCATAGGCCGGTGACAGTGGATACCGAATATCTTGCTGGCGTCCATGCAACAAAACCTCCATCTAAGCGTTTTGAAGCACGCTGGCTTCAAGAGGAGACAGTTGAGCTCATTGTCCAGAATGCATGGAATAGAGCTTCATCGAGGGGATTATATCCTAATTTTATGGAGAAATCGGAAAAGATTCACGCGGAGCTGCATGCGTGGGATAAGAGGGAGCTGAAGGGGCCTCGAAGACGAATTGATGGCCTTAAAAAAGAATTAGAACGGCTGAGACGTGGCCCTTTATCTGATGACTCTATCGCCGAGCAAAAGGAACTTTTGCTGAAAATTGAGCTCTTATTAGAACAGGAAGAGTTGCATTGGGTGCAACGAGGGAGAACAAACTGGTTGCGCCATGGTGATAGTAACGCCAGTTTCTTTCATAATTTTGCAAGTGCAAGGAAAAAACGGAATACGATCAAGTATTTAATTGATGACGCTGGAACAAAGTGGAAAGATCCCAATGTTTTGAGTCATCTGATAAAATTCTACTTCGAAGGCCTTTTCACCTCAGAGGTGGACGATCCAAATGATGACGTCCTAAACAAAGTCCCAACAAAGGTAACCGAGGAGATGAATCAGGACTTGGTTCGCCCATTCAGGGGAGAGGAGGTTAAAAAGGCACTGTTCCAAATTGGGGATTTGAAAGCTCCGGGCCTTGATGGACTACATGCCATCTTCTATAAAAGATTTTGGCATATTTTGGGTGATGAGCTAACAAAAGAGGTCTTAGAGGCTGTCAATTCTGGAGTTATCCCACAAGGCTGGAATGATACGGTGGTTGTCTTAATTCCTAAAGTTGAAAGTGCAGAGAAGATTACTCAATATCGCCCCATCAGCCTTTGTAACATGGTTTACAAGGTAATCTCCAAGATGTTGGCTAATAGACTCAAGTTGATTCTTCCAGAGGTAATATGTCAGAACCAAAGTGCATTTGTCCCTGGTCGTTTAATAACTGATAATATTCTTATTGCCTATGGGAGTATACATACAATTAAAAAGAAACAAGGTAAGAAGGGGCTCTGTGCAGTTAAACTTGATATGCGCAAAGCATACGATCGTGTGGAGTGGTGTTTCTTGGAGAAAATGATGCTGAAGCTTGGTTTTCATCACCAATGGGTGAGGTTGATGATGGCTTGTATTACATCAGTAAGATACAAAATTCGGTTTAATTCAAATGAGACTGAGTTCTTTACGCCATCAAGAGGTATTCGGCAGGGCGATCCTCTCTCGACATATCTATTTTTGCTTTGTGCAGAAGGTCTTTCCGCACTACTTAATCATGCAGAAGTGGAGGAGACTTTGGTAGGAGTCAGAGTGTGTTGTGATGCACCTATGGTATCGCACCTTTTGTTTGCAGATGACTCGCTGATTTTAATGGAGGCTACTAAAGACAATGCAAGAGTTGTAAAGCAAACTCTTAACTTATATTGTGATAGTTCTGGCCAGCTGGTGAGTGCGGCAAAATGCAGTATTTATTTTAGTCCCAATACACATGTGGAGGAAAGGGTGGAGGTGTGCCAAGCTCTGGATATTTGGACTGAATCTCTGAATGATAAGTACCTTGGTTTACCTGTAATGGTAGGTGCACAAAGAAGTGATTGCTTCAAACACCTGGTTGAAAGGATTTTGGCTCTTATTAGTGGATGGAAGGAGAAAATGCTTTCTATGGGGGGGAAGAATCACTTATTAAGGCGATTGCTCAAGCCATTCCAGTGTTTGCGATGACAGTATTCAAGATTCCTAAAAAAAATTGTAAAGGAATTACTGATGCTATTTCGCAGCTTTGGTGGGGTGATGATGATGACCACAGAAGAATGCATTGGCTAGTATGGTGGAAACTGTGTGTTCCGAAAGATAAAGGAGGCATGGGTTTTCGTGATCTTCATACTTTTAATTCAGCAATGTTGGCTAAACAATGTTTGAGACTGATGGAGCAACCTGATTCCCTGTGCGCAAGAGTTCTAAGGGCTAGATATTATCCGGATGGAAACCTTCTAAATGCCAAGTTAAAAAGTGGTAGTTCCTTTACTTGGCAGAGTGTTCTACATGGTATGCAAACTTTTAAACGTGAGTGTATTTGGAGAGTAGGTGATGGGACTCAGATCAACATATGGGAAGAACCGTGGATACCTACAAGTCCGACGAGGAAATTGTATACACCGAGAGGAAACATAATATTGACTAGAGTGAGTGACTTGATCGATCCAATCACGGGCGTTTGGGATGAGGAACTTATTAGAGAGAACTTTTGGCCAGTTGATGTGAACAGAATCCTTGAAATTTCAATCTCCCCAACAGGTATGCAAGATTTTGTGGCTTGGCACTATACAAAATCTGGTTTTTTTTGTGCGATTTGCATATCATCTAGAGTGGGATTATCAATTTGGCCGCCGCCATCCCGATGTGATGAGCTTGGGAGGCTCAGATGGAAACAAAGTGTGGAGGAAACTTTGGCAGTTGAATATTCCATCTAAGATAAAGATTTTTGGATGGCGTGTTTTACATGGCCTTCTTCCTTGTCGAGGGGTTCTAGCAAATCGGCACATTGGGAATAGCAGCTTATGTCCCATGTGCAATGTAGGGTGTGAAGATATCTTACATACGCTGTTTAGTTGCCCTAGAGCTAAGCAAGTTTGGACGAATCTTGGTATGTGGAATATCATCTCGGAAAGTCTTCAAGTGGATCGGTCGGGTTCAGTTATCTTGGAGCACATGATCATGAATCTTGGTGAGTGCCTGGCGCTAGGAAAAATTGGATATTCTGAAATCATCCTAACGGGAGCATGGTATATTTGGTGGGAAAGGAGACAATTTACACATGGTGAAGATATTCAGCGCCCACATAGAAGTGCTATGTCTATTGGTGTGCTTGCTACAAATTATTGGAGAGCTAAAAAGAAGCCTGAAGAAAGGAAAACGGAGACATGGAAGTATCCACCGGAAGGAGTTCTAAAAATTAATGTAGACGCTGCGTATAATGAGGAACAAGGTAAGGGAGCCATGGGAGTTATTGCAAGAGATTACACAGGTAAATTTATTGCGGCGAGTTGCAAGGAGCTCCACTTTGTTACTGATGCGATGATGGCTGAAGCTTATGCCCTGAGGGAGGGGTTGAGACTAGCTCAACACCTTGGTGGAAACAAATTTATTATCCAATCCGGCAATGCTTTGGTGATTGAAACTATTGAAGCTGGAGGGTTTTCTGCAACTTCTTCAGCAGCAATTTTTGATGATTGCAGACTTCTTTCTTCAGGTTTTAGAGAAATTATTTTTGAGAAGTGCCAAAGGGAAGCGAACGGAGTTGCACATGAGCTAGCTAGGCATAGTTTTTTAAATCATTCAGATTGTTTTTGGGACGATGAGCCCCCTAGCTTTTTACTTTCTAGTATCATAAACGATGTAACTCTTGTTTAATTGGCTGCAAGTTTCTGACGCACTCTTTTTCCTTACCAGGGTACCTAAGGGGACTGGAAGGTTTTAATGAGGCGGCTTGCATGTCTAATATATAACTGTTAAAAAAAACATTAACATTGGCAGAGCTGATTTAAAAAAACATTCGGATTGCTTTATTAAAACCATGCAACCCTCCTCGCTTTGCAGATCGAATTGGGTCAGCTCATGAGCTACCTTGTTACCGTTTTATTCTAAAGGAAAAGACCAAAACAAATTCCGGTGGTTGCTCATGCACACATCAACCACGCCTTCTGCTCTCTGCCTCTCTCAGCACTATCCCTCAATCGTGGGTACGGGTTTACCTAAATTTTGGGATCGGGTAATTAAAAATTCAGGTTATTAGAAATGACACCCAATTTTTGTCTAAAATATTTCAATACTCAAAGATTCGGTTCCTGGAGAATCAGTTTCAAGTTTGGGTAAACCCGATTTACCCTAGCTAGGGAATAAGAACAGGGGCGGAGCTAGGCCCGGTGCTGCCGGTGCTCTAGCACCGGTCTAGCAGGTGCACTTCCTTGAGAATGTCTTAATTTTAAGCCTATGTGTATAAAAATCTTGAGTAACTAGCTCCATTTAGCAAGGATTAGCACCACCTTTTGGGTCTTTCTGGCTCCGCCCTTGAATAAGAAGATGGAGGAGCCGGTGTTGTAGGCGCCAAACCGTGCCGCAGTGGTGTCAACCGCTAGATATAGGGCAGTCTCCGTTTCATGGGGCTGGAACATACACGAATAGCCATAGATGCATGCCTAACCTTGACCGCTACCAATGGCCCGTCTCCCATAAGGGCTGCCACTAGGATTGAAAACGGAACGGAAACAGACGAAAACATATGTTACCATTTTCGTTTCCTTTTGTGTTACCAGAATCGAAAACGAAACGGAAAGCTACGAAAAAGAACACGGAATCAGAAATCATCGGAGACGGGTATGGAACGGATACGGGACGGATATGATACGAAAACGAATATTTGTCGGGATATAATAGTGACATAATATCCTGGTCTGTACCCCAGAAGAAACATATAATAGAGAAACAATAGCTCACAACTTCGACAAGCAACAATTGAATATAAAGTAACACACGTAATTTAACACTTTTATAAGTATATAAGTTCACATAAATAGTTTCATATAAATGGTAAGACATTCACTTGATTAGTATGTAGACTGGACTGGTTGTATGTATTACGTAGACGTATCATTTATTCTATGGCCCGACAATGAGTAAGGGAAATCATGGATGCGAAGTATTGTTTCGTACATGGTCCTAGATAGTTATATTTTTGGAAAGATTCTGTATTTGTTTATTCGTAATTTTCTTACTATTCACGTTTACGTTGGAAATGGCTCTCTCGTTTTCTTTTCCGTTTTCGTTTAAAATATTCTGTTTCTGTTCCTTTTCCATAAAATACCATTTCTGTTTCCTTTTTAGCTCTTCATTTCCTTTTTTTTCGAAAGTGGACAAAAAGTTTTATTACCGTTTTAAACCCTAGTTGCCGCCAAGGAGGATATTTCGAGCCTCATCTGTTGATTGGAGCGACCCCCTCTTGATGTCCAACGTCCATACGAACGTACAATATTGGACCACCTTAGTTCGACAAATTTTGGACGACATCAATTTAAACCAATTCTTCACATCCATTCTACATTCATCTTAAAAATCGATCAACATAAACATGTCAGTTTTTTTTCTTTGTTTTATAGGCCATCTCTATGCGGTGCCTGTCCCCTCAAATGTTAACGCAACGTTTGGGTTTTATTGGTTGAACTTTGGGCAGCGGTTTGCCTAGCCATCTGTCTGGTCTATAATTTTTTGACCATGTCATCAAAAGCATCACGATGCAACCCCCTAACTTGAATTGATGTGTGATTTTGTGACCATGAAGTTTTATGAATCCAGGAACAACAAAAAATGGATCATGGCCAGGGAGTGCATCGATACTCGTACGAGAGTGTGTAGTATTTGACTTCCCATTTTGTGGCCAGGTACACGGTCCAACTTCTCCTATGTGGTCTATTATTCATACAAGTGAACTACCTCGCTGACATGCTAAACTCTCTAATATCCAAATTTTGGATGGCATCGTCATTGAATAAGAAAGACCATTAATTATGAAACCGGTCATTGTTTCTGTGTTTGCTAAAATCTATAGATATTAAAATCCCCACCTATACCAAGATCTCGTTTTGGCTTTAAAGTTGCATATGCATAGACAATGCTACATCAAGTTCGAGCAGGCACTATGAGCACTAGTGGATTCTAAGCACATAATTCATTGCCATTAGAGTAAGCTTCATTCGCAGCGATCCATGCCAGATCTAGGTTTCCCACCACCCAGCCGATGCCTCTTCTCACCCCTAGCTCAAATTTAAATATCTTTAGATCTGATGGGCATGCACATACGCGAGGCATATCTCGCATCCAATGGGTGACCTCATTGTATGCATTGATTTAGTAAGAATGTGTACTCCGAGCTTAGTTTTAGTGGTCTCACCCATGGTGGGTGTAGATTTAGGGATGGGAGGTCTCGGGCGATGTATATCAAGGATCATGTGTGCAATAGGCACTCTTTGAAGAGCCGCCTCTCGTGTGGATGGATTCGGTTGTAGTAGTGACCTATGACGGTTCCGCATTCTTCCCTTGTAGCATTGATGTGACCGCTGATCTTAGAGATGCTAGTTTTAGGCTTGTGATGATTATACAAGGACAATGTCTGAGCGATGGAGGATCCACCTCGCGTGATCATATCCAATCCGAGAGTAAAAGACAGAGGTCTCTTGAGAATGGAGAAGGCATGTAAACCTAGTTTTTAAGCAATCTCCTTTCAACGATTCAATTCACCAAATAATTATTTTTGTATTCCTGATCTTTTGCATGATAAACATTGTTAAACTATGTTAATTGATTATTTGGTTTATTACTCCTGGATACAAACCAAATAATATGTGTTTTGTTATTGTTTGTTTGCCTTGTTGAATCACAAGGACGGTATTTGAGTAAGGAGGCTCTTGAAAAGGTGCTCCTTCCTTGATTGCACACAGGGCGGAGCCAGAAACGATCAGAGAGTGGTGCTAAGACAGGCGAAATGGTGCTAGGCAAGTGTGATCTTCATGCTTGTGAGCTAGATGTCTCATAGTTTCTCTTTGTGTAACATTTATGGGACAATGCTATAGCAATGGCAGCACCAGGCACGGCTCCGCCCCTGATTGCACATCCTATATTGATCATATATTTCGAGCAAACATGTAGAAATCTTAAATTTCATAGTAATCTACAAGCTTTTGTGCTTATTTTCTACTATAGATTATCCTTCTATGTGTTGTTGTTAAGTATTCTTTCATGCTTTAAATGTAGACTGTATACTTTACTTAGTTCATCATCATGTTGTGCATATTTTCTTGTCTATTTGTTGTGATGAATCACAAGGACGATATCAAAGTAGCGTAGCTATTAAAAAGGCCTCCTTCCTTGATTATACACCCTAAACTTTTCATATAGTGTGATCAAACACATGCATTTATGAACTGAAAAGAAATTCCGAAGTGTTTGTGATTTTAAAATTTTGTGTGTTGTTTATATGAAATAATGAGCACAACTACCTACTTAATGCGATGAATCTACAAGAACGGTATCTGAGTAATATAGAGCTACACCTTCATTGATTAGAGTGCATGCCTCCAAATCTGAATATATATTCAGAGCAATCATGTACTTCTCTCATCTTAGCCACCACCGTTTTCCTATCCCACAGGGTTTCACACTCTCCTTTGGCCACCACACCATGTATATCCTCACCGCCATCTTGAATCTCGTCCAAACCAATGGGCATACGCCTATCAAGGTGTGACTGATTTCCCCTATGATGGTGACCTCGTTGTACATATCTGGTTAAAATTTGTTATGAAAGCTCGTTTCATCGGCGGATACATTGGACATGGGTTTTAGGGATAGGAGGTCTCAGGCGATATAGCGTTCTTTGCTTAGTAGGAATAGTTGGTCCACCAGGAATTACTTGTAAATTACTTGTTGCTACCTTGCCCAACTGGATCGCTTACAATTCTGCATTCTTGGGTTGTAGATTCGAGGTTTAGTCGATGTGACCGCTGAGCTTAGTGATGACTGTTTTAGCTTTCTTGTGCTGATTATAACGAATGAGCATAGGGTCTACCATTCACGGCTTCATGTGACTATGTCTAGTCTAAGACAAATATCTAAGTAATGATCCTTCAATGGTTCAATTCACAGAAGAATTGTTTTTGTATGCCTGGTTTTTGGCCATATATACAAACCATGTGATACGTTGTGTTTATAAGTCATATGTCTTATTAGTGCTGAACTCATACTAACTCCGAATTTTATTATGTATTGTTTCATTTGATTCCGTTGGAAGGATTGTATCTGAGCAAGGTGGCTCTTCTGAGCAAAATGCGTAGGAAGCTCTTAATTGAAAAACAATACACATGTTTTTTTCTTTTGAAATAATGAGCGCAACTACTTCTTTGCAAAATGCGTAGGCAGCTTGCTATCTTTCCTATTTTGAAATAATGAGCACAACTACCTCTTTGCTATGATGAATCAACAAGTAGGGTATCCTAGCACGACAGCTCTTGATGAAGTGCTCGTTCAGTTGATTTTACATCCAAAGATGATAATATATTTCGAGTCTTGTCCATTGATTGGAGGGACCCCCTCTTGATGCCCAGCGTCCGTACTTACACACGTGCAATTTTGGACCAACTCGGTTTGACCAATTTTGGACGACATTAGTTTAACCAACTCTTCACATCCATTCTACATTTGTCTTCAAAATCGATCAATGTAAACATGTCAGTTTTTATTTATTTTAGAGACCATTGGTATGCGGGTGCATGTCCCTTCAAATGGTAATGCAACGCGTGGGTTTTTTAATGGTTCAACTTTGGATGGAGTTGGCCTAGCCACATGTCTAGTCTATATGTTTTTAACCATGTCATCAAAACTATCATGATGCAACCTCCTAACTTGAATTGGATGTGTGATTTTGTGACCAAGAAGTTTTATGAATCCAGCAACAACAAAAAAATGGATCATGGTCAGGGAGTGCATCGATACAAGTTCGAGAGTGTGTACTATTTGGCTTCCCATTTTGTGGCCATAAGTACACGATCCAACTTCTCATATGTCGACACCGGTCTATTATTCATCCAAGTGAACTACCTCACTGACATGCTAAACTCTCTAATATCCAAATTATGGATGATGTCGTCACTGAATAAGAAAGACCATTAATTGAAAAACTGTTCATTGTTTTTGTCTTGCTAAAATCTCTAGATATTAAAATCCCCACCTATACCAAGATCTCTCTTTGGCTTTAAAGTTGCATTTGCATTGACAATGCTACATCAAGTTCGAGGAGGCGCTATGAGCACTGGTGGATTCTAAGCACATATTTTATTTCTATTAGAGTAGACTTCATCTGTGGCAATCCATGCCAGATCTAGGTTTCCGACCACCACCGGATGCCTCTTCTCACTCCTACCTCAAATTCAACTCTCCTTAGATCTGATGGGCATGAACATACACAAGTAATGATCTCACATCTAATGGGTGACCTCGTTGTACGCATTGATTTAGTAAGAATGTGTATTCTGAGCTCGGTTTTAGCGGTTTCGCCCGTGGTGGGTGCAGATTTTAGGGATGGGAGGTCTCGGGCGATGTATATCAGGGGTCAGGTGTACAATAAGTACCATTTGAATATCAGCATCCCGTGTAGACAGTTGCGGTTGTAGTAGTGACCTGTGTCAGTTCCACAGTCTTTCCTTGTAGCATTGATGTGAACGTTGAGCTTAGCGATGCTAGTTTTAGGCTTGTGATGATTATACAAGGACAATGTCTGAGCGATGGATCCACCTCGCGTGATCATATCCAATCCGAGAGTAAAAGGAAGAAGTCTCTTGAGAATGCAGAAGGCATGCAAACCTAGTTTTTAAGCAATCGCCTTTCAATAGTTGAATTCATCAAATATTTATTTTGTATTCCCAATCTTTTGCTTGATAATCATTTGTTAAACTATGTTAATAGATTGTTTGGTTTATTACTCCTGAATACACACCGAATAGTATGAGTTGTTATTGTTTGTCATGACGAAACACAAGGATAGTATCTGAGTAAGGAAGCTCTTGAAAAGGTGTTCCTTCCTTGATTGCGCATACTATATTGATCATATATTTCGAGCAAACATTTAGAAATCTTATATTTGACAGCAATCTACGAGTTTTTTGTGCTTATTTTCTACTAGAGATTATCCTTCAATGTGTTGTTTTGTTTTCTTGTTAAGTATTCTTTCATGCTTTAAATGCAGAGCATATAATTATTTAGTCCATGATCATGTTGTGCATGTTTTCTTGTCTGTTTGTTGTGATGAATCACAAGGACGATATCAAAGTAACTTGGCTATTAAAAAGTCCTCTCTCCTTGATTATACACCATCAACTTCTCATATAATGTGATCAAACACATGCATTTTGTATCTCAAAAGAAACTCCCATGTGTTTGTGCTTTTAAAATTTGGTGTGTTGTACATCTTCAAATAATGAGCACAACTACCTACTTGATGTGATGAATCTAGAAGGACGATATCTGAGTAGTGTAGAGATACACCTTCATTGATTATACATACCTCCAAAACTGATCATGTATTCGGACCAAACATGTACTTTTCTCGCCACCACTATCTTCCTTCCATAGGGTTTCTGAACTAAAAAGCAACTCCCGAGTGTGCTTTTAAAATTTGGTGTGTTGTTTATCTGAAATGACGAGCACAACTACCTACTTGATGTGATGAATCTATAAGGACGGTCTCTGAGTAATGTAGAGCTGCACCTTCATTGATTAGAGTACATGCCTCCAAAACTGAACATATATTCAGAGAAAACACGTATTTCTCTCATCTTAGCCACCACCGTTTTCCTCTCTCCCACGGGGTTTCACACTCTCCTCTTAGCCCCCACCGCCAGCTTGAATCTCGTCGGAACCAATGGGCATACGCCTATCATGGTGCGACTGATTTCCCCATTATGATGGTGACCTCGTTGTACATATCAGGTTAGAATTTGTTATCGAAGCTCGTTTTGTCGGATTCAGCTGCAGTGAAAGTCGATTTAGGGATGGGAGGTCTCAGGCGATGTAGCGTGCTTCGCTTAGTAGGAATAGTTCGTTCAGCCGGAATTACATGCATGTTACTTGTTACTACCTTGCGCTACTGGGTCACTTTTAGTTCTGTATTCCTGCATTGTAGCTTGTTTTATTAGTGGTGAACTAATAGTAACTCCGAATTTTATTAAGGTTTGTTTCATATGATTAAAACGCGAGGAAGCATATCCGAGCAGGGTTGGCTCTTGTGAGTAAAAAAAGCCTAAGAAGCTCCGAATTGAAAAGCAATACACAAGTTGTCTATCTCTCTTATCTTGAAATAATGAGCGCAACTACCTCTTTGCTATCTTTCGTTGATTTTGTTGAACCTCCATCTTGTACCGTCACCACTGTGTGCATGTAATCGTAGTCATACTCTTTAGGATCTAGAGCCACTATCGTTGCACAAGCTCACCGTACTCTGCTGGAGCTCTCCTATACCCGATGTCTCTTGTCACTCCTACCTCAAATTTAAATCTCCTTAGATCTGGGCATGCACATACACAAGGCATGATCTCGCATCCAATGGGTGACCTCGTTGTATGGATTGATTTAGTAAGAATGTGTACTCTGAGCTTGGTTTTAGCGATTTCGCCCGTGGTGAGTACAGATTTAGGGATGGGAGGTCTCGGCCGATGTATATGAGGGATCATGTGTGCAATAGGTACCGCTTGAAGAGCACCATCTCATGTAGACAGATGCGGTTGTAGTAGTGACCTATGACGGTTCCACGTCCTTCCCTTGTAGCATTGACATGTGAACATTGAGCCTAGCGATGCTAGTTTTAGGCTTGTGATGATTACACAAAGGACAATCTCCGAGTGATGGATCCACCTCGCGTGATCATATCCAATCCTAGAGTAATAGGAAGAAGTCTCGTGAGAATGCAGAAGGCGTGCGAACCTATTTTTTAAGCAATCGCCTTTCAACGGTTCAATTCACCAAATAATTATTTTTGTATTCCCAATCTTTTGCTTGATAACCATTTGTTAAACTATTTTAATTGATTATTTGGTTTATTACTCCTGAATACACACTGAATAGTATGTGTTTTGTTATTGTTTGTTTGTCGTGATGAATCACAAGGATGGTATCTGAGTAAAGAGGCTCTTAAAAAGGTGCTCCTTCCTTGATTCCACATCCTACATTGATCATATGTTTTGAGCAAACATGTAGAAATCTTAAATTTGATAGCAATATACGAGTTTTTGTGTTTATTTTCTACTAGAGATTATCCTTCAATGTGTTGTTTTGTTTTCTTGTTAAGTATTATTTCATGCTTTAAATGTAGACCATATACTTTACTTAGTTCATGTTCATGTGCGTGTATCCTTGTTTATTTGTTGTGATGAATCACAAGGATGATATCAAAGTAACATGGTTATTAAAAAGGCCTCCTTCCTCGACTATACACCCTAAACTTGTCATACAATGTGATCAAACGCTTGCATTTCCGAACTAAAAAGCAATTCCCAAGTGATTGTGCTTTTAAAATTTGGTGTGTTTTGTATATGAAATAACGAGCACAACTACCTACTTGATGTCATGAATCTTCAAGGATGGTATCTGAGTAATGTAGAGCTGCACCTTCATTGATTAGAGTACATGCCTCCAAAACTAAACATATATTCAGAGCAAACATGTATTTCTCTCATCTTAGCCACCACCATTTTCCTCTCTCCCACGGGGTTTCACACTCTCCTCTTAGCCCCCACCCATGTAGGCCTGCCTATTCTCACCGCCAGCTTGAATCTCGTCAGAACCAATGGGCATACGCCTATCAAGGTGCGACTGATTTCCCCATTATGATGGCGACCTCATTGTACATTTTTTTTGGAAATGGGCGTTTTATTACTCAAAGCAATGTTTACACCCGGCCTCTGCATAACTAGGATGCACACAGCCGAAAATCCTCACAAGTTACAACCAGAAGTAATCTAAAAAAGAACAAACATAAAGATAACACAGTGGTCTGTGACTATGATATATCTAATCTTAGGTCACGCTGCCATCCATATCTAGAAAAAATCTCTCGCGCCGCAGCCTCCAAAAGCCTACACCCTTCCGCAAATAGGTCTCGGAACTCCATGCGTTGCAGAATTGTCCATGAGCGAAGGATTGTCGTGGCTCGGAAGATAACCTGCAATGTACAAGACATAATATTATTAAAAATCTTGTCATTCCTACATAGCCATAGCGACCAAATGATGGCAAGCGCTCCCACCCAAAAAACAGTCCCGTATTTATCATCAATCCCATTCAACCAATTGCCAAATACATTAGCAACCGATGAAGGGGGAGATAAACCAGAGGCCACTTGGCTGATTGACCATATAGTACGAGCAAATTTACACTAGAAGAATAAGTGTCTAATTGTCTCATCATGATTACAGAAGACACATTGTTTGCTTCCTTGCCAATTCCTCTTAACAAGATTATCTTTTGTGAGAATAACCCCTTTTCGAAGGTACCAAGCAAATACTTTCGTTTTCAGGGGTACTTTCATTTTCCAAATTCTACTATTATCATCAACTGGAATATTAGGTTGGATCAAAGCTCTATAAAACAAGTCAACGGAAAATTTACCATTATGCAATAACTTCCAATTAAACTCGTCCACCCCTTTCGACAATTGTACCGTAGACAGTCTCAATAAGAGATTGTTCCATGATAGTAGTCTAGGACCTATAAGACTTCTGCGGAAAGAGACATTAGGAGGATTAATTTCCATTACTCTGGAAAGTGTATCCCGCTTATGCCTAACTATCGAATATAGAGCAGGATATTGTTCTCTAAGGGGTATTTGGCCGAGCCATCTATCTTTCCAGAACCTAATCTGTGATCCATCCTTGATATTAAAAGAACCAAAGCGTAGAAAATGTTTTTTGGATGCCATCAGTCCAGCCCATAAGTGTGAGTCACCTGGCTTCCAGACCACTTGCGACAAAGCTTTGGATCCAATATACTTTCTCCACAAAATGGTTTGCCAGACTCCTTCTTCTGAGAGAAGTTTGAATAGCCATTTACCCAGAAGTGCAGTGTTCTTGACTTGCAAATCATGTATGCCAAGTCCACCATAGTCCTTTGGTCGGCAAACCACATTCCATTTGGCCAGTCGATATTTCTTTTTCAGCTCATCCCCTTGCCAAAAGAATCTTGAGCGGAAATAATCCACTTTCTTCAAGACCCCTTTCGGTATTTGAAAGAATGAAATCATATACAGTACCATATTAGTCAGTACTGAATTAATGATTACAAGTCTTCCACCAAGGGACAGAAGTTTTCCTTTCCAGCTATTAAGACGTTTTTGTAGTCTTTCCTCAACCCCTTTCCATTCAGCTATCGTGAGACGCCGATAATGTATCGGTATACCCAGATAGTTAATAGGAAAGAGTCCATGGCCACAACCAAATAATTCGGCATATAAATGTGCCTCATTTTTAGCTTCGCCAAAGCAATACAAGTCATTTTATGGAAGTTGATTTTCAATCCTGATAGTTGCTCAAAAGCCGAAAGAATTAACTTCAGATTCTTAGCCTTCTCAAGATCATGTTCCATAAAAAGTATTGTACCGTCAGCATATTGAAGGATTGATAGTCCACCATCTACCAGATGTGGAACTAGTCCCTCAATTTGGCCATCAGCCTTCGCTCTCTCAATAAGGATAGCCAACATATCCGCCACTATATTAAATAATATAGGCGAAAGTGGATCCCCTTGTCTTAGTCATTTGTTTGTTCGGAAGTATTTGCCTATGTCATTATTGACATTTATAGCAACACTACCCCCAGAAACAAAAGACTGAATGAGATTGCGCCACTCCTGAGAAAAACCTTTCATACGGAGTGTTTGCTGAAGGAAAGACCAATTAACTTTATCATACGCCTTCTCAAAATCAATCTTGAACACTACTCCATCCAATTTCTTGGAGTGTAGTTCATGGATTGTCTCATGCAGGATTACTACACCATCCAAGATGTTTCTTCCTTGCATAAAAGCCGTTTGAGAAGGGCGTACTACCTTATCAGCAATTGAATTTAGCCTAATCGTTGCCACCTTTGTAAATATTTTAAAACTTACATTAAGTAGGCAGATTGGGCGGTATTGTTGGATTCGCTCTGCATTAATAACTTTAGGAAGTAAAATAATGTTGCCAAAGTTCAGTCTGAAAATGTCAAGCTGAACTTCATACAAAACATGAAACAAGTGCATCAAATCCTCCTTAATAACTTTCCAGAATTTCTAATAAAATTTAGATGGAAAGCCATCCGGTCCTGGTGCTTTATTGTGTTCCATTTGAAAAACAGCTTTCATAACCTCTTCCTCCGTATACGGGGCGGTTAGAAACTTGTTTTCGTCAACGGAAACCTGTGGAATATCCTCTGTTCGGGATTCCTCTAATGACCTCATTGTACATATCTGGTTAGAATTTGTTATCGGAGCTCGTTTTGTCGGATTCAGCTGCAGTGGACGTCGATTTAGGGATGGGAGGTCTCAGGCGATGTAGCGTGCTTTGCTTAGTAGGAATAGTTTGTCCAGCCAGAATTGCATGTATGTTACTTGTTACTAGCATAATACCCGTGCGTTGCTACGGGTCATGTCGCATAACTCTAAGCATAAACATGTATATTCTTCTATTTATTTTTTTGTATATCCTTTTTTTTCACTGCTCCGCCAACACATGGTTGGCATAATTTTTTATCACTGCTTAGATTCCTATTTCATTCCGAGAGATAGATTGCTAACAGATCAACATAATAAATAATATTCAATATTGAACATAACAAATAATATTTAATATTGAACGAATAAGAAATAACTAATTTGTATTAATAATTAAGAATTATTCCATCGAACTTCAGCATTATAATGAACCATGCATACAATTCCAAATGAACCTTGATCAACAATAGGCTCAACCATGTTGCTCAGTGTGCACGTGGATCCAAGAGATTAGACTTAATACATGCAGTTTGAATATTTGATACATCCGAATTATGTGGTTGGCTTCTAATGATATCATTGGTGTAGAGTTGCAGATAAACACATAAAAACAAAATGCTAGTAATTCTAACAAAACGTGAATCCAACAATACCATGTTTAGGTTGATATGTAGAGACTGGCGCATCCTTCTTTCCTTTGTTGATCACTTTGTTATTGATAGAAGAATAGTACATTCCTGTTTGTGATGTTCTTAGTCATGTACGTCGCAAATCACAATTTGTATCCGAATCTTTTCTTACTTCTTCCGTCTTAAAATATATGCCGCAGATTGTTAAAATTTTGTATATCTAGACACTATTTAAGAATCCCTCTGATCCATAATATTTGATTTAGATTTATTAGATGCAAATGTATCTAGTCTAGATACATCCGTATAGGCAAATTTGAGTGAATCAATATGGATCGAAGCATGTATATAATACATTTAAATTTTTACAAATTCATGATATCTATTTTGAGGCCGGGGAAGTATGGAAGTAAAAATTGAGTCTTGACATGAGTAGATGCAACTACGGTAAGTTGACAGAGCCGAACTGAGCTAGCTTGGCTACATGATCTACACCCCGTGCGTAGCTGCACTGAAGAGAAATAAATGGCAAACCGGTGATGGCGGGGTGTCCTTGAATGGCAGGCCAAGATATGAGTCTGCAGATTGATGTAGAGGGCAACCTAGGACCAGGACATCCACGACCAGAGCAGTAGCGAAGGCACCATCGTTGGCCACAGTTGAGGGCTCGGGCCAACGCATGCCTCAGGAGAGACAATAGTAGGGAGACACTTCGATTCAGCAGCGCCGTAGAGACGAATATTTCATGGAGAGCTGCCGGCGACACGGGGGCTTGCAGTTCCACCGCCCAAACCAAAGAGCCGGGGCTCAGCGCACCACTCCCGTCCCCTCCAATCCAGCCACTCCCATCCCCTCCAATCCAGCCACCATTACCAGAAAAGAGGGGAAAAGAGTGACCATTAAGAGCGGAGCAGCACCTCATGGAGGATGGTGACGAAGATGACAAGATCTTCCTGGGATGCACCAGATCGGGAATCGACACTGCAATCCGAGTCCATGGCCGCCACCCATCGCCACCTCTCCGGGCAAATGCAGCAGATCGATGCCTCCTGAGCTAGGAACAAAGGCATGGCGCTCCTCTAATCCATAGTCGGGGGGATTTTGGCGATGTGGGTACAGTTGAGGAGCGTGAGGAGGCACACGGGGATGCCAGAGCGGTCGCCGGCAGAGGCGCACGGGGAGCGACGGAGCGTGAGGAGGCGCACGGGGATCCCAAACCCGTCACCGGAAGGGGCGCACGGGGAGCGACGGGACGACGGAAATTTCAGAGTTCGAAAACGTATTATCAGTGAACGGAAACGTATTTGACTAACCTACCTGAAGGAAAATTAGTAGATAGACTACCTTGTGCATCCAGATCGCTTATAGTTCTGCACTCCTGGATTGCAGCTTTGATGTTTAGTCAGCGTGTCCGCCGAGCTTAGTGATGGCTGCTTCAGCTTTCTTGTGATGGAGTCTTGTTTCGGTATTTCCCCTTAAAGGAAAATTTTCAAGGGATAAGCGGGTTATGGATGGGTACCGGGTGAGGTTTGAACCCACAGTGGCCCGTATTTTAACATATTTTTATATGATTTGGAGATCTGTTGATGGCGTTTTCAGGAAAAAAAACGTGTCGGTCTCACCTCCGTTATTCACGTTACCCGTGCTGGTCCCCAAATTGATATCTTAGATAGTTGGATGCCGCCGAGACGGCTGTTTGTGTGTGCATAGGCCAAGCCCAAAAAAGTCGATTTATTTTTAATCTTTCTAATTTTTAACAACTAATACCTAATTTTGCAAATTTTCACCTAATTTTTAGCAAGATATTTATCTATAGTCTATTTTCAAACAAAATTTATTTGTGGCAAATAAATCTGGTTCCTCTTTTCAAACTAATTACAGTCTTTTTTTCTTTCTCATAAGCTCGCAGCGGTAAACAATTTTTTTTGTGTGTGTCATCCTTGCGCATGGACCATGCTAATCTTCTCTGTATCGTTCCAATTTTATCGAATGTCTCCGAAGGGACAGCGTAAACAATTTTTTTTACAATATAATCCTTCAGAGGCTGCAATGCCTTGCATCTTGGTCGCGTCCGAAACCGTCACGTACATGCCCTTACTGGCCGCGGCTACTGCGACAACTCCAACACCTCCCTGAACTTCGTCCACGCCTCCAGATCTGTTCGGCACAGCCAGCTTACCCACGATGGCCACGGCAGCTGCCGAACCGCCATGCGACTTCGTCTGGTCCAAATCCGCCATCGGAGCGCCATCATTGGCCGCGGAATCTGCCGCATCCCCAATCCATCTTCCTACATCCTCCCCGCCTACATATCCAACCATGGTCTTCTTCTCTTCTACGGTGGGTTGCGACGACACAGTTCCTTCCATCGCCTCCACCAACGGCCGGTGGCCGACCGAGAGTTTGCCGGGAGCGGTGGGGTGAGGACGTTGGACTTATATAAGAGCATCTCTAACCCATTCTCTTTCTGCGGCTGAGTGAGAAAATTTGCTCCTTTAATGGCCCAAGTAGCACCTAACCGAACCCCTAAAAGGGTTTAGAGGAGCAAATATAGGAATCCGACCCCAAAAAATTTGGCCCTCTCTCTCATATTTGCTCCTCCTCACAGCCGATGCGAAAAAGTACACCACTCTTCTCCACCGCTGTTCTGCTCCCCACCGCTAGTCCTTCCACCCAAACCCGCCGAAGATGGACGGATCGAGCTGTGAGGAGGAGCAAGTAGGTAGACACCGACGCTCAACGGTGTAGCTAGGGTTTCTATGATGGCTACTGACGTCGGAGACAATCCTAGGGTTAGAATATATATATGATCTATGCAATGTGTATATGAACTAAGTGGTTTAGTATGATTTCGATGTATTTTCATTTTATTACAATTTGTTTGATCCAAGTGTCTAGCCGAAGTTTAAATTTAAGAGTCCAAATAAAGGGGATCGAATACGACGGTCGAAGTATAGCGGAGCAAAAATATAGGAGGTGGCCAAGGAGGCTGAAAAGGTGGCCATCCGCGATTTTTGCCACGCAGCCAAAGCACATAGTGAGGCGGAAGCGACGCAGCGCGAGCACGCTGCCGACACGGCGGCAGAGGAGGAGCGTGTGGCTACGGCCGATGAGGTGGCGGACACGTGGGCTCTTGTCGACGGCGACGAGACAGAGGTGGAGGAGAAGGACGAGGAGGGGGAGAAGGTGGATTAGCTAGAGGCGGAGGAGGATGAGGGGAGGAGGCGATCGCCGTCCCCTTGCAGATCGCGTAGGCGCTAGGCTTCGGCGTCAACGGTGCTCCGGCTCCGACGGGGTTGATCGCGGCTGAGGCAGAAGCCGCATGCTGGGCGACGGAGCTCGCCGACCAGGAGGCGAGGGACCACTGGGCCGCCGAGATGGAGAAGGCTCTGGCAAACCGGGCGACGGAGGACTGCAGGAAGGCGGCGGGCAAGGCGGTGGTCCGCGGCCAGGCGTGCGACCGTCACCGCGAACGCGTCCAGCAGCGGGCGTTCTAGTTTGCTAGGGCGACGATCGACGGGGCCGACGGCAGTGGCAATGGTGGTCGCGACAACGGCGACGAGTAGCCGTAGCGATGTCCTCCTCTAGTAGCAGTAGCAGTCCCCTTTATTTTGCTTAAACGTGCCTTCTTTAAGGAGTAGGGCTAATCTAATGAAAAATAATATTTTAAGTACGAATGTTTCACTTACATATGGGCCCGAGTGACCGACTGGCAGGACACGTTGTCCGTCCGCGCGCCCGGCCGACACAACCGTTGCTCGATTTGATGCACGGCTGAATCGAGCCAGACGCGTCAGTCTGAATGGATCGTGCCGCTAGGGAGCCGCGCATATCTCACGCGTCCACACAGATGAGTTGGGACGGACGAATTAGATCGACCCGGTGAAAATACATAAATAAGATGGAAACGGATGTGACAAGGACGGATTTCCTTTTATCGGCCAACCAGACCCTCAACTTCATCCGGGTAACGAACCGACTTTACACAGCGTCACGTATGCGCTTATATAGGTCGATCTCTCACCTGGAACCCACCAAAACAGACACGGAACCCGGTTTCCCAGCTAAAATTTGCTCTGGGGGGGATTCGGAAGCAAGAGTCCTTGTGATGATTATACAAGGACGACGTCTGAGCATAGAGTCTACCCTTCACGCACTATGTCCAGTCTGAGAGAAATATCTGAGCAAAGACCCTTCAACTGTTCAATTCAGAAAAGAACTTTATTTTGCATACCTGGTTTTTGGCTTGACATACAGACCATATAATAAATTGTGTTGATAAGTCATATGTTTTATTAGTGCTGAACTCATACTAACTCCGAATTTTATTACGGTTTGTTTCATGAGATTAAAACGCGAGGACTATGTCCGATCAAGGTGGGCTCTTCCTACTTCTGAGTAAAAAAACGTAGGAAGCTCTGAATTGAAAAGCAAAACACAAGTTTTTTTTGCGTTTAGGGCAGAGTGCTATCTCTCTTATCTTGAAATAATGAGCGCAACTACCTCTTTGCTATGATGTGTCAACTAGTACCTCTCTGCTATCTTTCATTGATCTTGTTGAACCTCCGGTTTGTACCGTCACCATTGTATACATGTTTTTTTCTCGAAAAGGGGAAGAAACCCTGGCATCTGCATCGGTTGATGCAACCATTGTATACATGTAATCCTAGTACTAGTCTTAGGTAGTCCTAGTCTTTAGGAACGCAGCGATTCTCCCATGTCGTGGGGGTCGCCGTCTTATCGGACGGTGCACGGTATATCGAGATTGGTGCTGCGTCGCTTTGCATTTTGATCCTGTACAAATCCATCCTCCAGCTCCTATACACACCGAACTAGACGTGTTCATCTTCCTCTCCTCTCTCTCTCACCTTATCCTCTCCTCTCTCTCTTACTATTATCCACCGACGGCGGTCTCCCACATGCGCTGCACCGGCGAGTTCCTCGACAAGCCTTACCAAGCGTCGCCGCACCTCGCCGAGCGCCGCGGCTTCAAGCCATGCACCGCCTCCATGGCCCCGGTAGTGGCGTTCGACCCGCTCGACGCCTTCCGCCATCACTTCCCGGACGCTGACCCGCGGGGACTGGCGGCCTGCTTCGCCGCCTCCGGCCGCGACATTAAAGCCTGGATTTGACGCCGCTAAGTTGAGGCCTGGAGAACAAATCCGATTTCCTTTGGTGTCGTGTAAGGGATCCGTTCCTGGAGGCCCTAATGCTATCCTCTTGCTAGAGTTGTGGCTCACGGACTGTTTCTTATACGTGAATGATTACAGACTGATTCTTGGACCTGAATAATGGGATTTCTTGTACATGGTGAAAGTTCTATCGCTATTTGCTTGTTGTTCATGTCGCTCATGGTCCAGATCTAAACCGATCCTGATTTTTTCATAATGTTCTCGATTTTGTTGAGAAATTTCTGATCCTTTCATTTGGTTTGGTTGAAGATTTCGAGGTAAAATCTGAAGAGAAATTCTATGCATTTTTTTCTTCGGTTGAAGATTCATACATTTTTTTTGGATCCTGGACTGAGTTGTGTATAACATACTTGGATTTTTTTATTCAGTCTAAATTCATCATGAATATTGGGTGGATGCGGGGATAACTAAGAAGTATCGGTGGTGTTCTGCAATATAGAATAGACTGGTTCACTAGATATAGATGTAGCTGAGGGTGTTTTCTGCAATTACCAACAGAGGGTGCAGAGGTCGCAAAGCAAGCGTGGACGTCCGGGATAAGCCCGGGATGCCCACGTATATGTAGAATACGTTTTTCGTAGTCTTTAAAATCTAGAGTCATTATCGTTGCATGCAAGCCTGCGTGCCTCTGCTCACGGTAGTCTTTTGGAGCTCTCATACACGTTGTACTCTGTAACTATATCAGATCATTACAGTGAATACACAAGTTAGTTGATTCTACATCCAAAACTGATCATATGTTCGTCATCCTCGTCAAACGTATTGGTTCGGTAAGAATGTGTAATAAGGGCTTGGTTTGCCAGAAAGCAGGAGAATACTGCAAATACCTCAGATGGGCCGTAGACCTACTAGGGGGGCAGCTTTTCATCCTCTCCTCTATCAACATTGCTCCAGATGTTGCATCTTCCACCAAGCCATCTGAGTAAGGAGGCTCTTGAAAAGGTGCTCCTTCTTTGATTGCACACAGGGGCGGAGCCAGACATGATCATAGAGTTGTGCTAAGACAAGCGAGATGGTGCTAGGCTAGTGTGATCTTAATGCTTGAGAGCTAGATATCTCATAGTTTCTCTTTGTGTAACATTGATGTGACGATGCCATAGCACTGGCAGCACCAGGCGTGGCTCCGCCCCTGATTGCACATCCTATATTGATCATATATTTCGAGCAAACATGTAGAAATCTTAAATTTCACAGCACTCTACGAGATTTTGGTGTTTATTTTCTACTAGAGATTATTCTTCAATGTGTCGTTTTGTGTTGTTGTTATGTATTCTTTCATGCTTTAAATGTAGACCTTATAGTTTACTTAGTTCAAGATCATGTTGTCCTTGTTTTCTTGTCTATTTATTTGATGAATCACAAGGACGATATCAAAGTAGTGTGGCTATTAAAAAGGCCGCATTCCCTAATCATACACCCTAAACTTGTCATATAATGTGATCAAACACATGCATTTCTAAAATGAAAAAATAACAATAAGAGGAACAAAAAAATGAATAGTCTAGAACAAACTTAAAAACACACCGACAATAAAATCTTAACTACTGCCGATATGACTACGTAGACTGTTCGGAACAGATTTTAATCTTGGATGGAACAAAATTTAGTATACAAAAAAGAAGAAGAAAACTGAAGAAAGTGAAGTGTGAAAAAACAAAAGGAAAAAAAAGAAAAGAATACAAGAGAAAAGGAAAAAACGTACCAAATAGAGAAATACCGCCATGGCCCAAACCAAAGTCAAAAGACCTCTAGCTCATGAAAATAGAAAAGGAAAAAAGAATAAGAGTTGACAACAAAAGAATGTAAGAAAGGAATGTTTCTCGCAGAAAAAAAATAAGAAAGGAATGTAGAAAAGATGAAAAAATAAAGAAATAAAAAATGCACGTGAAAAAAGTTGAAAACGAAAGAACAAAAAGCCATCGAATCCAACCAATGAGGGCTCCACGCACAGCGGTAGTGCGTTGCTAGTTTTAGGCTTGTGATGATTATACAAGGACAATGTCTGAGCGATGGATCCACCTCGCGTGATCATATCCAATCCTAGAGTAAAAGGAAGAAGTCGCTTGAGAATGCTGAAGGCGTGCAGACCTAGTTTTTAAGCAATCTCTTTTCAACAGTTCAATTCACCAAATAACTATTTTTGTATTCCCAAAGTTTTGCTTGATAACCATTTGTTAAACTATTTTAACTGATTATTTGGTTTATTACTCCTGAATACACACCGAATAGTATGAGTTTTGTTATTGCTTGTTTGTCGTGATGAATCACAAGGACGGTATCTAAGTAAAGAGGCTCTTGAAAAGGTGCTCCTTCCTTGATTCCACATCCTATATTGATCATATGTTTTGAGAAAACATGTAGAGATCTTAAATTCGACAGGAATCTACGAGTTTTTGTGCTTATTTTCTACTAGATATTATCCTTCAATGTGTTGTTTTGTTTTCTTGTTAAGTATTATTGCATGCTTTAAATGTAGACCATATACTTTACTTAGTTCATGATCTTGTGTGTGTATCCTTGTTTATTTGTTGTGATGAATCACAAGGATGATATCAAAGTAACATGGTTAATAAAAATGCCTCCTTCCTCGATTATACACCCTAAACTTGGCATACAATGTGATCAAACCCTTGCATTTCTAAACTAAAAAGCAATTCCCAAGTGTTTGTGCTTTTAAAATTTGGTGTGTTTTTATCTGAAATAACGAGCACAACTACCTACTTGATGTGATGAATCAACAAGGACGATATCTGAGTAATGAAGAGCTACAACTTTATTGATTAGAGTACATGCCTCCAAAACTGAACATATATTCAAAGCAAATATGTATTTCTCTCATCTTAGCCACCACTGCTTTCCTCGCTCCCACGGGGTTTCACACTCTCCTTTTATCCCCCACCCCTATAGGCTTGCCTATTCTCACCGCTAGCTTGAATCTTGTCGGAACCAATGGGCATACGCCTATCAAAGTGCGACTGATTTCTCCTATGATGATGACCTTGTTGTAAGTATCTAATTAGATTTTGTTATCCGAGCTCGTTTCGTCGGATTCGGCTGTAGTGGACGTGGATTTAGGGATGGGAGGTCTCGGGCGATGTAGCGTGCTCTGCTTAGTAGGAATAGTTCATTCAACCAGAATTACATGTATGTTACTTGTTACTACCTTGTGCTACTGGGTCGCTTGTAGTTCGATGTTTAGTCAATGTGGCCGCTGATCATAGTGATGGCTGCTTCAGCTTTCTTGTGATGATTATACAAGGACAACATCTGAGCATAGGGTCTACGCTTCACGTGACTATGTCCAGTGTGAGACGGATATCTAAGCAAAGACCCCTCAACGGTTCAATTTACAAAAGAATTATGCCTGGTTTTAGGCCATATATACAGGCCACATGATAAATTGTGTTCATAAGACATATGTTTAATTAGTGCTGAACTCATACTAACTCCGAATTTTATTACGGTTTGTTTAATGTGATTAAAACACGAGGACTGTATCCGAGCAGGGTGGGCTCTTCTGAGCAAAAAAAAAAAGCGTAGGAAGCTCTGAATTGAAAAGCAACACACAAGTTGTTTCTTGCGTTTAGGGCAGGGTGCTATCTCTCTTATCTGTAACTGTATCGTACTCTGTAACTGTATCGTAGAGCTCGGTCTTGTCGTACTCTGTAACTGTATCGTCAGATCATTACAGTGAATACACAAGTTAGCTGATTCTACATCCAAAACTGATCATATGTTCGGCAGCCTCGTCAAACGTATTGATTCAGTGAGAATGTGTAATAAGGGGCTTGGTTTGCAAAAGGTAGGAGAATACTGCAAATACTTCAGATGGACTATAGACCTACTTGGGCGCCAGTTTTTCATCCTCTTCTCTATCAACATTAATTGCTCCCGATTTTTCATCCTCTCCTCTATGAACATTGCTCCAGATTTTGCGTCTGTCTGGAAGCCATCGCTTTTCCACGCAAAATTTTGCGTCTGCCAGGAAACGAGAGGATTGGTTTGGTTTGTGAAGGCATACAACATTGTCGACGCTGCTTGACATCAAGTCCGAGCCATGGCATATTTGTTTGGAGCTACACTACAGAAGAGACCAATATAAATGGTAAAATTCAAGGAAAAAAGGTAAAAAAAAAATAAACTTTATCTGCTACTCATTTGATGCTCTCAGAATCTCCACATTATTCGTGTCTTTCTTGATAAAAAAACATATTTCAGTCATTGGTTGATCGTTATTGCCTGCACTGATTCATTGTAACTGGTTTGTTACAACTAAAGTATCATCTAGGAGCTATTAATTCTACTGTGTATGCCCAACGCCAAGGTTGTTGTCGCCGAAGGTTAAACTCCGTACTTGGTTCATCATTCAGAACAGTATTGATGGTACAGAGAGCGTGTGTTGTGTGGGGATATAGGGAACGAGCGAGAGGGGTTTATTGGGGTTTTAAAGCCACAGCAATATTGCTGAGCGCTACTTTATATCCAGCGCGAGGAGCCGAGGAGGTGCCATTGATATTAGCAGATGCTAAGGAATTCGGGTTGGAGTGCTTCTTGACTCGCTTCCCGGGTTTCCCACCTTCCCTCTTCCACCGGCCCCTCTCCACTCCACAGGCCACTCATTGAATCTTCAAAAGTTGTGATTGAATTCAACTCTGGAGTCCTCGTTGATTCTGTTAGAATGTGGATTTACTTAGGGATGGGAGGTCTCGGATGCTGTAGTACGGTTTGCTTGGTAGGAATCGTTCGTACATCAGCAACAACATGTAGAGTACCGTCTTGTTCAAATGGTTGTGATTTTTTTCGATAAGGAGACTGAGCTCCGGTTTCTGCATCGATAAATGCATACGACCTTTGTTGGAACAAATCTTGTTAGTTTGTAGCTCACCGTATTTGTTTGTTTGAGTTGTTCGTGTAATCAAGTCGTCCGGCCGGAAAGATGCAAAGTTTACACACATGGAGACGCGACCAGTGTGTAGAGAAGCTAATGGTCTTATTTAGTTAGGAATAAGTTAGATGAGAGGATAAGCACGTCTGTACCCAGCGCAAAACTAGCTCCAGAAGTGATTAAGTTAGTTTAGAGGAGGTGCATGCGGTGGCTCCTTCAATGTAGCTGCATGCATCTAGCCTGGCCAGTGGGTCGAGTGGCCGAGTCGCGTGGCTGCAGGCTTAAGAATAGGCCAGGGTGTGTTAGTGTTTATGCATGACGTTAGTGGGTTAGTGGCTGCGTAATAGCCGTGTGAGTTTGGCTATATAAACCATTGTAACCAGCTGAAGTATGTTGAGGAGTGTGGAATACAGAAAAGAAAGCACAAGTGCGTGTGCTGCAACTCTCGCGTGTGTTCATCTTCTCCACCATATTTATGTGTGTATCTTGGATAGCACCATCATATGTGTTTATATATAGATCCTTGGGCAAATCCTTCAACCTTTTATTAAATTATTTAAGTGCAGAGTTTACAAAAGATTACATCATGGGTCACACATGGTTGAAATATGGATCAACCATTCAAAAAATAATGAAAACATGAGAAGACACTGCATCAACATGTTATCCTGAAATCAAAACGCCAGTTGCACTGGTTGTAAAAGTCCCGCGCCACAGACTCTAGTCGGATGCACCCAAAATCTATAGCCTCTCGCTTCTCCATAGGTTGCGGATCCAATAAGTAGTACGTGGGATAACCTGCATAAAAGAAATGTTCTTTGCATTGTTAAAAATATAATTATTTGGTATCCTCCAAATTGCCCAAAGAATAGCACATATGCCTACTCGTATTTGAGTTTTTTCTTTTTTTGGCACTCCCAAAAGCCAGTTTCCTATACTCTTCGGAGGCGTGATGTTGAAAGCTATATGCACAATACGCCAGACTATTCTAGCAAGAGAGCAATTTATAAAGAGGTGTTGTATTGATTCATCCTGAGAATAAAAACAACACATTTGGCTTCCCTGCCAACTTGGTATCAAATGGTTGTGATACCTATGGTGGTACTCATAATGGGAGGTCTCGAGTGATGTAGTGTGCTTGGTACGAATCGTTCGTGCACCAAGAACAACAAGTTGATTACCGTCTTGTGCAGATGGTTGTGACTCCTATGGAGGTACTGACAGGACATGTACAATGGTGATGTTAGCTTTCACATAGAGTTGGCTCGTTGGATTTTTCTTAGTTGGGCGACAAAGAATTGAGAAAGATAACTTGGCTAAGAGTGTTGAGAAATAGAGCAATTTACCAAGCGAATTATCCAAAATAAATGCTAGATAAAACATGACTAGAATAAAAGGCAATATACTAATCATGCTAAATAGCGAATACAAATTAAGGCATATAGCCAAACAAACTGTAAGGCATAAAACTTTGGATAGGATCAGAACAAGATTGAGACAGAAGATGTACACGGCAGTAGCAGAAGTAGAACCACCGGTGTTGGAACCATCATTGGCCATGTCGTCGAGAAAGAGGATGCTGATGTCGGGGAAGAAGTCCTCGTCGGGAAAGACGTCGCTATCTGTGAGGGAGTCCGTGACGAAGCCAGTAGTCGCGCTGATAGCGCTCCCCAAAAACCTTATCGCCCTTCTCCCGTACAGGACTCGAAGCAGCGGGGTCTCGGAGGCCTACTATCCCGGCTCGCGGTGCACGCCGCAAGACGGGATGGGGAAGATGAAAGTAGCGCAGTGCTCTGGAACTGAAGGCGCAAGGGATGTGTGGCTGCGTAACCGAGAGGAGGCGCGACCTCTCTCTCTTACGAATGGACGGATGATGAAGCGAACAGGCGGCAGCCCAACGGACAGCCTCCACTCAATTAGTATTCATTTAATTCATTAAACTCGTATTAAAAGTCCATTCAAAGCAAACGTTTCACCTTCTGTACATCTGTTCATGTACCATTCATGCGTGGCAAAATAAAGCTCGGCTCGGCGAGATTCCCGCAACCCGCGGCGCGCGCGCGCGCCGTGACGTGCCGTGCCGTGGAGAGGCGTGGCGAGGCGAGCGAGGAGGAGGAGCGCGCGTGTGGAACTCTCTCCTTCTCCTTCTCATCCTTTTACCAAGTGGTAGGAGAGCTCACCTTATAAGCTGGTCCAACTTCCACTCAACTAGCAATGTGGGACTAAACATTTGTCCCACCTCTTGTCTTGCATGAATGGGCCACATGGGCCTCTAGGATTTTCAGGAATTATTGAAATAGAAAATGGGCTAGACTATTTGGGCCAAAATTCCAACAATCCCCCACCAGATCCCAGAGGCACATGTAATTTGCCTTTGGTTCCAAAACACTTGTTTATATACCGGTACTATAGTGGAGACTGTTAAGTTGAACTTCCACCTAGAATTCTATGCTACACTAGGTTGCGACTTGTACAGTGGACTATGCCTTGAACTGCAAGTTTGCTGCAACCTAGCTTCACACGAAGTCTTGACCGATACTGGGCTACCGTGGGACTTCCCCGCGGGTGGAGCTTATACGTCATACTCCATGACCTTTCATGAGTTTATTAGAGAGCACCATACTCTCATAGACTGCGACGTTTTAACAGTCAGACTGATATAGGTGTGTTCTTCAAAAGATGTTCTGCAGGA
The DNA here is from genome assembly GCA_910589765.1 of Avena atlantica. Classification (NCBI taxonomy): domain Eukaryota; kingdom Viridiplantae; phylum Streptophyta; class Magnoliopsida; order Poales; family Poaceae; genus Avena; species Avena atlantica. The sequence goes on from OU342733.1 coordinate 527,760,858, forward strand.
CAACATCTTTGCTTAGGATAAGCCACTTAGAACACATTAAGATAATAAATCAACCTGCCATGCAGAATAGGAAAGTATTGCATCTTTATGGAGTGGTGTTTATTAAAGTAGGGATACTTTCCTCTCAGCTAACCAACAGCTTGTTTCCCAATTCTAATTCACGGGATCTCCGATCACATAGAGTGGTTTACCACTGTGGAAAGCTCAAATTGTGGGTCTCATACCCATCTCCTTCGATGCATTTTCTATCACGTTGCGTGATAGTCCCTTTGTGAAGGGATTTGCCAAGTTTTTAGATGTTTGGATATAATCCAATGCAATAACTCCGGATTTTCTCATTTTCCTGACAGATTTCAGTCTCCTCTTCACATGTCTTGAGGACTTCATATTATCCTTAGAACCGTTCACCTTAATAATCACAGTTTGATTATCACAGTTCATTGGAATTGCGGGTATAGGTTTTTCAACCACAGGTAAGTCCATCAAGAGTTCACGAAGCCACTCTGCTTCAACAGTGGCCGTGTCTAGTGCTGTGAGTTCTGCTTCCATAGTTGACCTCGTTAAGATGGTCTGCTTGCAAGACTTCCAAGAAACAGCGCCACCACCAAGTGTGAAAACATATCCACTCGTGGCCTTTATCTCATCAGCATCAGAAATCCAATTTGAATCACTATAACCCTCTAGTACCCTCGGATACCCGGTATAGTGTATGCCATAGCTCGCAGTACCTTTTAGATATCGCATAACTCTTTCAAGAGCATGCCAGTGATCATCTCCTGGATTTGAGACAAATCGACTGAGTTTGCTTACAGCAAAGGCGATGTCAGGTCTCGTGGCACTAGCTAAATACATAAGCGAGCCAATGATTTGAGAGTATCTTAGTTGGTCTCTAGCATTTCCTCGATTCTTTCGAAGCAACATACTAGGATCATACGGTGTAGGAGAAAAATTGACGTCGCTATACCCGAAACGACTCAAGATCTTTTCCACATAGTGGGACTGAAGCAATGTAATTCCACCATCATCATCTCTCAATAGCTTGATGTTCAGGATGACATCAGCTACTCCCAGATCCTTCATCTCAAAGGAACGAGATAAGAAATCTTTGACCTCCTTAATTGCATTAAGGTTGGTTCCGAAAATCAGTATGTCATCAACATACAAACAAAGGATGACTCCCTCACCCCCACCATGGCGATAGTATACGCACTTGTCAGCTTCGTTTACAACAAAGCCTGCAGCGGTTAAGGTTTTATCAAATTTTCCGTGCCACTGCTTAGGTGCTTGTTTAAGACCATACAAAGACTTCAGTAGCTTGCACACTTTTCTTTCTTAACCATTTACTACAAAACCATCTGGTTGATCCATATAAATTTCCTCATCCAACTCTCCATTTAGGAAAGTCGTCTTAACGTCCATTTGATGAACGAGAAGACCGTGTGAGGCAGCCAGAGAAAGTAGTACTCGAATGGTGGTCAACCTTGCTACAGGTGAGTAAGTGTCAAAGAAGTCTTCACCTTCCTTTTGGGTATAACCCTTGGCCACTAGCCTTGCCTTGTACTTCTCAATAGTACCATCAGGCCTTAGTTTCTTCTTGAACACCCATTTACATCCTACAGGTTTGCACCCATAAGGACGATCAGTGATCTCCCATGTTTCATTAGCTAAGATGGAATTCATCTCACTATGAACAGCTTCCTTCCAGTAGTCAGCATCAGGAGATGCATAAGCTTCTGAAATGGAAGTGGGAGTGTCATCCACAAGGTACACAATGAAATCATCACCAAAATACTTTGCAGTCCTTTGTCTCTTGCTCCTTTTAGGAATTTCATTATCATCCTCCTTAGGACTTTCAGAGTGTTCAATCGGAATGATAGGTTCAGAGAATATAGCAAATTCCTGATCAGATGAACTAGGTATCTCTGGATTTGAGGAATTAGGTTTATCCTTCATCGGAAATATATCCTCAAAGAAAGTCGCATCAGTCGACTCCATGATTGTACCGACATGAATGTCAGGTACTTCAGATTTTACTATCAAGAATCTATAACCAATGCTATGAAAAGCATAACCCAGAAAAACACAATCAATGGTTTTTGGTCCAAGCTTGCGCTTCTTGGGGATTGGTACATTAACCTTTGTCAAACAACCCCAAGTACGTAAGTAAGAGAGTTTTAGTCTTTTCTTCTCCCATTCTTCGAATGGAGTAATTTCTTTGTTCTTTGTGGGAACTCGGTTTAGGACATGACACGCGGTCAATAGTGCCTCCCCCCACCATTCCTTAGGAAGACCCGATGTGTCTAACATGGCGTTAACCAAATCTGTTAGAGTACGGTTCTTTCTTTCGGCTATTCCATTTGACTGGGGTGAGTAGGGAGGCGTCCTCTCATGAATTATGCCATGTTCCGCACAAAATAAATCAAACTCGTTGGAAAAATACTCTCCACCACGATCAGACCTAAGCCTCTTAATCTTTCGATCAAGTTGATTTTCTGCCTCAGCTTTATAGATTTTGAAGAAACTCAAAGCCTCATCTTTTGATTTCAGAAGATACACATGACAATATCTTGTAGAGTCATCGATCAAAGTCATGAAATATTTCTTTCCACCTTTTATCAACACACCATTCATCTCACAAAGATCAGAATGTATGAGCTCTAGTGGTGTTAAATTTCTTACTTCTGCAGTCGTATGTCACTTGCGATGTTGTTTAGCTTGCACGCAGACTTGGCACTTAGATCCCTTAACAGTTGAGAAATCAGGGATTAAATTCATTTTGGCTAGCCGCGTCATACAACCAAAATTAATATGACAAAGACGAGAGTGCCAGACATTTGATTCAAAATTTGTGTAAATATGATTAACAACTTTATTACAAATGTCTGACAGAGATAAGCGGAACAAGCCTCTGCATTCATAGCCTTTACCAATAAAAGTTCCATACTTCGAAATTACAAATTTATTGGACTCAAATACAATCTTGTAGCCATCTCGACACAGAAGAGATCCGCTAACAAGATTTTTATTAATTGAGGGAACATGATGCACGTTCTTCAGGCGCACAGTCTTTCCCGAAGTGAACTTCAGATCGACCGTACCAACACCATGAACAGAAGCATGTGAGTCGTTCCCCATCAGCACGGTTTGAGTCCCTCTGACCTGATATGAAGAAAACATGGAAATATCAGAACAGACATATACATTAGCGCCCGTGTCAATCCACCAATCAGGAGAATGACATAATGAAAGAACAGTAGGTAATATACCATACCCAACATCTTTCATCTCAACGTCGCCCATGACTACATTAGCAGTCTTGCTGCTCTTCCCATGCTGGCGCTTGTCAAAGCGGTTGGGACAAGCAGGAGCCCAATGATTAGGATCACCGCACACATGACAAGCACCTTTCCTCTTATCAGTCTTCTTCTTAAAGCTGGTGGACTGTGAGGCCTTGTTCTTTCCATCGAACTTTCCTTTATCATCAAACTTTCCTTTGTTCTTGAACTTGTGAGGCTGGAAGTTCCTTTTCTGTACCAGGTTGGCATTAGAACCTCCCTCGGTACCTCGAGCACGTGTGTCTTTTGCTCTCGCCTTCTCTTCCACATCAAGAGTCCCAATGAGATCCGTCACGGAGAACTCTTGTCTCTTGTGCTTCAGAGAAGTATCAAAATTCCTCCATGAATGGGGAAGTTTGGCAATGATGCCTCCGGCAACAAACTTGTCTGGTAACACACAAGTGAAGTGCTCAAGCTCCCTGGCAAGTGACTGTATCTCATGAGCCTGCTCTACAATGGAGAGGTCATCAATCATCTTGTAGTCATAGAATTGTTCCATGACATACAGTTCACTGCCAGCATCAGAGACTCCAAATTTTCTCTCGAGCGCATCCCACATATCTTTGCCACTGCTAAATGACAGATATGAATCGACAATATTGTCGCCAAGGATGCTAATCAAGGCAGCCTTGAAAGTAGTATCAAGTTTTTGGAACGCCTCTTCCTGAGCGGGATTAAGTTCCCCCTCAGGTGCGCCATAGATGGCGTTATAGCAGCTCATGGTCTGAAACCAGAGCACTGCTCTCGCACGCCACCGTTTGTAATTCTCATCTTCAAACACAGGTGGCTTCATAGAAGCAACAAAGCCACTTGGGGCAAATTGCCTGAAATAAGGTTTTTGGATTGTTGAGAAATAGAGCAATTTACCAAGCGAATTATCCAAAATAAACGCTAGATAAAACATGACTAGAATAAAAGGCAATATACTAATCATGCTAAATAGCGAATACAAATTAAGGCATATAGCCAAACAAACTGTAAGGCATAAAACTTTGGATAGGATCAGAACAAGATTGAGACAGAAGATGTACACGGCAGTAGCAGAAGTAGAACCACCGGCGTTGGAACCGTCATTGGCCATGTCGTCGAGGAAGAGGGTGCTGATGTCGGGGAAGAAGTCCTTGTCGGGGAAGACGTCGCTATCTGTGAGGGAGTGTGGCATCCCGCAAAACCACTACTAGAAAATCGCGTTGAATTTGTGCATTGCATCGTCATCATCATGTGTTGTTTATCTAAAACTATTTTTTTTGCAAAGCCCGTTTTGTTTTCTAAAACGCCACATCTTTATTCTAACCAAAACCCGGGTCTTCGGAATATTTTGTTTTGCCCGAGATCGGTTTGCAAAAGCCTTGTTTGAAATAAATAAAAATTATAATTAATTTTAGTGGGGCAGTCGAACGGGCCGTTTCGACCCGAACGACCACCCCCAGGTTTTTACAAACGGTCCACCTCTAAATCCTATTCCTACCAATCTATCCTACCCACCCCTTCCTCCACATCACCCCACCCAATTCCCTAGTGACACCTCACCCTCTCTCCCCCTCTACCCAATCAGAAGCCGCCACCTCACCCCACTCCCTATCTCTCTCCCTCACCCACCACACAACAGACCCACACACCCGCCCCGCGGGCCCCACCCGCGCCCCCAGCACTCTGCACGCCCGCTCCCTCAGCCAGCTCACACACACGCACCCGGTCCACCCCCACACGCGCCCTCCTGGCTCTCTGCCCCGTGGCCCCCACACCCCTGGGCCCCACCCCAACCACTCACCACCCCACTCACGCAGAGCACGCCACGCCCGCACGCACAGCAGCGCCCCAGCCACCTCCCTCCCTCCTTCCTCTCTCTGGCGCCCGCGCCTGCCCCGCCGCCGCTCGCCGCCAGGGCCCCTTCCAGCGCCTCGCCGCCGCCACGCATCTCCCCCTCCGCTCCCCGGCGCTCACCTGCCCGCCCACCGCCGCATCCGCTCCGCGCGCTCGTCCGCCTCGCGCGCTGCCCCTGCAACCTCCTCTCCGGCGCTCGCCTCTGCAGCCGCCGTCGCGCTCGCCCCGAGCACCCTCTTCCGCGCCTCCTCTTCGCCGGCCGCGGCCCCTTCAGCTCGCCGCCCCGCTCGCCGTCGGAGCTCCATGACCGGTCCTGTCAGCCTCGTCGTAGTCGAGCCGAGCCGCCCTCACCTGCTTCTTCCCTCGACCTCGCATGGCGGGCTGCCTCTGCCAGCCACCCGACGGCCCTCTGTGCTCCGCCGCCCTGTGTCAGACTCCCTCTGCCACTGTTTTACCTAGTCCAAGGAAATAGACCAAGCTTGCACCGTGTTTGGGTAATGCTAGCCGTTTTCGTCAGATGCTAAGCTGATGTGTTGTTGCGAAGGGGTACTCGTGAGATGTGGTGTTGATGGTGTTTCCCGATGCCCCGTTGTTCCTGCCTCGCGGCATCACCTCGGTCTGGTTGCCTGTATCCTTGAGCTACCTGGCCCAAGGCAATACCAAACTCTACCTCGACAAGTGCGCAAGATCCTTGAACCCGCCACCCTCGAAGCGTCAAGATCTACTACCCGGGATATTTGTCCGAGGCCCCGAACCCGAAGGTCTTCGATGCGGAGCACCAAGAACTCCTTCATGGATCCGAAGGCCGAGCCCCCGACACGCCAAGTTCTCCCTCCCGGATCCGAAGACGCCGAGACCCGGGTCACCAAGATCTCCGCCGTGAAACGACAAGACCGACAACATGGCCCGACCACCGCGGATGCGACATGATCTTCTTTTCGGACGCCAAGATTCGTCGAGGGCCCGGAACACCAAGTAATCCCTCGAGGATGCGGAGTACTTCATCCCGAACGACACGACCGTCGACATGACCCGAAGACCACGGATACGCCAAGAACTACCCCCCGATATCCGAGAACGATCCTGGAGTCCGAGAACGTTTCCGTCGAACCCTGGACCCTGAGACCGACCCCGAACCCCGTCGAACCCTAACCCAAGATCGTCGAACCCTAATGTGTGAACCCCTTCCCGCAAACCCTATTTTATAAATGAAATATAACATTGTTGCATATTTAATTGACATCTCGCATGCATATCTGTGGTTTGGGGCCTTATGCCGATTCACCTTATACTTAAATATGGGGCCCATATGCGGGCAAATCTAGTCTCATATCGGCCTCATTTAAATTTGTGTAGCGAACCGGTAACTTACCTTGCCTTGTTAAAACAACATCTAAACTGCAGGGTAGCTAAATAACTTGAACCGTTTAATTAATTGTCAGGACCCCGGTTCCACTTAATATGACCTAATCGCATCGCATCTTTGCCACGCCATACATCATACATGCATCATGCCGATCTTCTACCGTTGTATTAAATACTACATCCGGTGTTTCTTCTAGTGTTTTGGTTCTTCGCGGATAAGGCCGTTGAGTTGATGTGAGCTTCGCCCCGATCTTCGGTTGAATCCTTCGACAATGTTTTCAGGCGAGCATCTCCCCTTTTCTACCTATCTTACTTTTATAGTATTTACTTCCCTCCTGTTGATCTATTGCTATCTGTGTTGCGATGCTCTAGTTTTCCGTACCCGTGATATCCCTTGCAGCCCTATATTGCCTCGGACACATCCTATTACCTATTGTTGGTAGATAGTTGGACTTGCGCGTCGTAGCCGCTTGCTCAAGTGTTGTTGCGTGTCGTCAAGTGCCACAGTTGTTGATGTATTGCCGCATGTTGATGTTGGAGATGATCATAGTTTTACTTATTGTTCACTTTAATTCCTGTTTAACAACTAAAATTGAAGTAAACAGAGGCATCGGTGGGTGATAGATATCATTTGGTTTCCGAACGCCCACTTGTGTCCCGTAGGACCCCGAGTACTTGATACATGTTCCTTGTTTTATCGCGCTATCCACATATGGGGAGTATGGGCCCCCCTTAGCCAGAGCTTGATTCCGTCTTATTTCTTGGGGCCACAAACTAGTTTGAGGTTTTATTTACTATCCTGTACTTATGCCATGCTACTTCTGTATTTACGTTTGTGCGAGGAGCACACTGTACTGTTTAGGATCGGGACACGATTCCGCGGTGTCGACAAGCCCAGCCACACTTTCGGGTTCCCAGTCGTTCACAGCCGTCTACCCAAACCTTGAGTCCGTCTCGGAGCTTGCTTACTTCGTTGCGGTTCTACTCAATGGGGTGGCCCCCTGAAATATTTCTGAATCTTGTGATTGCTCTGTCGTGAAGACCTCGTTGGGTTTTGATTTGGTTTTTCCGAGGTTGATCGTGTGTGTGTTGCTATTTGTGCACCCCGGCCGGGTTAAAACTTTCTGAAAGCCGTGTCCGCGGATATGGACGACTTGGAGCACAGTATCTCGACCATAGACAAGCATAACTAAAGTTTATTGCTATAAATTTGACTTTATCATGACTAGTAATCAGCTTCACTATAATGGAATGGCTAAATAATACTGCCCACAATTGCTTGTTGGAGTGTCGCTTGCGACCATTGTACCTGACTAGTAAGTATTGCAACTACAACGGAATGGCTAAATAAAAGTACCAACATCTGCTGGGTTTTGGGTTATCTCATGCTAATTGTACCTGATTAGTAAGTGTCGCAACTATAACGGAATGGTTAATTAAAAGTGTCCACTGCTTAATTTAACAGGATGATTATCTCTACTTGACTAGTAATTGCTGCAACGATAACCGAATAAATAAAAATGCCAACTGTGTGAGTTCCTCGGTCGACTTCCTCGATCGGTGTCGAGGGGGAAACGCCAGGATGGGTTTGTTTGGTGTTAGTATCAGGTTGGTTCCGAATAGGTCTTCCTTACCCCTCTCTGATTGCCGCCAGTTGTATCGAGTCTCTATAGGTTGTTTAGTGCATGCTGCCGCTGCCGCTCCAGTCCACCATACCTATGTAGGCGAGGACCGCCGAATTCTAGCCTCGCCGTGTACTGGCCTCAGTACTGACGCTCCTTCTTTTCCCTTTGCCCTTTGTCGGCACCCCTTTTGTTTAAGCAGGTTTTGAGATCGACGTCGTTAGCAGGGTTACCCTTCCGGCTTGGCCTGGGCAGGGTTATGGACGCCATTGGTTATTCTTCAGGGCTCTTAGCCCCATTTGCATCTTGTCCGTAGCTGGACGCTCTATCGTTTTCAAGGTGATTTGGATCTTTGTATATTATACCTGTATTCTTGACTCTTTGAGTCGCTGTTGTATATATCTGTTCTGTGGGTCCCATCGAGGACTGTTGTGTAATGTTATTACTTCGTTTTCCACCCGCACGAAAGTGCCTGGTGGGCACCTTTGAATCGTTTCTATGCGGGTTTGGCGAGTTTCGCTAAAACTTGCATAGGTCCGATTATGAGGGTGTTACAGAGTGGTATCAGAGCTCAGCAGTTGCGATACCCCACAAGTCCAGCCTGTAGGATAACCTAGCTAACGGCCGAAGTAGAGTGTCAAAACTATTTTTGCAAAATCGGTTGGATAGTCCTGATTAGGTCTGATTTTACTCCTTACCCCTCTGCTGTTCTCCTCTTATCTCTACGCTTTTGAATCCGCTCTCTTCTCTTTCTTCGAGTCCAGGAATTCTCGTGGTTGGGTTTCCGTCGTACCTTCAGGGTTTCGCTTCCTCCTCTGATAACGGTGTTCTATCATCCGGTGTTCAAGCTGCCTGAGGAATCCGTCTACTGCGGTACCATTCTTTGTTCCTTGTTTGTGCCTTCCGGTGTTTTCCGACGCGACGACATCATCTACGCCAGATCCGATGTAGAGGTTGCATCACTCCTTTGTTTCCGAACCTCGTTTGTCGAGATCTTCAGTCTGATTCCGGGAATGGTTGCACGCTTTCCTGCTGATTGTGCAGAGTAATAGTTTGGATGCGTGATGGATTGGCCCACATGCCGACTACCCCTTCTATTCGCTTTTGTACATTGAAGTGGACGAGAATGCATCGGTTCCCTCTTTCCATCGGAGCTAGAGGTGGCTTATTTGTTGATACCTCTACCTTCGACCTTGTTGTTCCTGGAGTGTTCCCTCGACGATCACGGACAACGACCTCTTGTTAGTGGTGTCGCGAGGATCTACACGAAGCGCGAAGGATCAGACCGCCGACCTTCTTTCCGGTAACATGAGGCGGATCTCGAGGGCGAGATCCATTGTTAGTGGTGTCGAATTGTGGCATCCCGCAAAACCACTACTAGAAAATCGTGTTGAATTTGTGCATTGCATCGTCATCATCATGTGTTGTTTATCTAAAACTATTTTTTTTTGCAAAGCCCGTTTTGTTTTCTAAAACGCCCTATCTTTATTCTAACCAAAACCCGGGTCTCCGGAATATTTTGTTTTGCCCGAGATCGGTTTGCAAAAGCCTTGTTTGAAATAAATAAAAATTATAATTAATTTTAGTGGGGCAGTCGAACGGGCCGTTTCGACCCGAACGACCACCCCCAGGTTTTTACAAACGGTCCACCTCTAAATCCTATTCCTACCAATCTATCCTACCCACCCCTTCCTCCACATCACCCCACCCAATTCCCTAGTGACACCTCACCCTCTCTCCCCCTCTACCCAATCAGAAGCCGCCACCTCACCCCACTCCCTCTCTCTCTCCCTCACCCACCACACAACAGACCCACACACCCGCCCCGCGGGCCCCACCCGCGCCCCCAGCACTCTGCACGCCCGCTCCCTCAGCCAGCTCACACACACGCACCCGGTCCACCCCCACACGCGCCCCCCTGGCTCTCTGCCCCGTGGCCCCCACACCCCTGGGCCCCACCCCAACCACTCACCACCCCACTCACGCAGAGCACGCCACGCCCGCACGCACAGCAGCGCCCCGGCCACCTCCCTCCCTCCTTCCTCTCTCTGGCGCCCGCGCCTGCCCCGCCGCCGCTCGCCGCTAGGGCCCCTTCCAGCGCCTCGCCGCCGCCACGCATCTCCCCCTCCGCTCACCGGCGCTCACCTGCCCGCCCACCGCCGCATCCGCTCCGCGCGCTCGTCCGCCTCGCGCGCTGCCCCTGCAACCTCCTCTCCGGCGCTCGCCTCTGCAGTCGCCGCCGTCGCGCTCGCCCCGAGCACCCTCTTCCGCGCCTCCTCTTCGCCGGCCGCGGCCCCTTCAGCTCGCCGCCCCGCTCGCCGTCGGAGCTCCATGACCGGTCCTGTCAGCCTCGTCGTAGTCGAGCCGAGCCGCCCTCACCTGCTTCTTCCCTCGACCTCGCATGGCGGGCTGCCTCTGCCAGCCACCCGACGGCCCTCTGTGCTCCGCCGCCCTGTGTCAGACTCCCTCTGCCACGGTTTTACCTAGTCCAAGGAAATAGACCAAGCTTGCACCGTGTTTGGGTAATGCTAGCCGTTTTCGTCAGATGCTAAGCTGATGTGTTGTTGCGAAGGGGTACTCGTGAGATGTGGTGTTGATGGTGTTTCCCGATGCCCCGTTGTTCCTGCCTCGCGGCATCACCTCGGTCTGGTTGCCTGTATCCTTGAGCTACCTGGCCCAAGGCAATACCAAACTCTACCTCGATAAGTGCGCAAGATCCTCGAACCCGCCACCCTCGAAGCGTCAAGATCTACTACCCGGGATATTTGTCCGAGGCCCCGAACCCGAAGGTCTTCGATGCGGAGCACCAAGAACTCCTTCATGGATCCGAAGGCCGAGCCCCCGACACGCCAAGTTCTCCCTCCCGGATCCAAAGACGCCGAGACCCGGGTCACCAAGATCTCCGCCGTGAAACGACAAGACCGACAACATGGCCCGACCACCGCGGATGCGACATGATCTTCTTCTCGGACGCCAAGATTCGTCGAGGGCCCGGAACGCCAAGTAATCCCTCGAGGACGCGGAGTACTTCATCCCGAACGCCACGACCGTCGACATGACCCGAAGACCACGGATACGCCAAGAACTACCCCCCGATATCCGAGAACGATCCCGGAGTCCGAGAACGTTTCCGTCGAACCCTGGACCCTGAGACCGACCCCGAACCCCGTCGAACCCTAACCCAAGATCGTCGAACCCTAATGTGTGAACCCCTTCCCGCAAACCCTATTTTATAAATGAAATATAACATTGTTGCATATTTAATTGACATCTCGCATGCATCTCTGTGGTTTGGGGCCTTATGCCGATTCACCTTATACTTAAATATGGGGCCCATATGCGGGCAAATCTAGTCTCATATCGGCCTCATTTAAATTTGTGTAGCGAACCGGTAACTTACCTTGCCTTGTTAAAACAACATCTAAACTGCAGGGTAGCTAAATAACTTGAACCGTTTAATTAATTGTCGGGACCCCGGTTCCACTTAATATGACCTAATCGCATCGCATCTTTGCCACGCCATACATCATACATGCATCATGCCGATCTTCTGCCGTTGTATTAAATACTACATCCGGTGTTTCTTCTAGTGTTTTGGTTCTTCGCGGATAGGCCGTTGAGTTGATGTGAGCTTCGCCCCGATCTTCGGTTGAATCCTTCGACAATGTTTTCAGGCGAGCATCTCCCCTTTTCTACCTATCTTACTTTTATAGTATTTAATTCCCTCCTGTTGATCTATTGCTATCTGTGTTGCGATGCTCTAGTTTTCCGTACCCGTGATATCCCTTGCAGCCCTATATTGCCTCGGACACATCCTATTACCTATTGTTGGTAGATAGTTGGACTTGCGCGTCGTAGCCGCTTGCTCAAGTGCTGTTGCGTGTCGTCAAGTGCCACAGTTGTTGATGTATTGCCGCATGTTGATGTTGGAGATGATCATAGTTTTACTTATTGTTCACTTTAATTCCTGTTTAACAACTAAAATTGAAGTAAACAGAGGCATCGGTGGGTGATAGATATCATTTGGTTTCCGAACGCCCACTTGTGTCCCGTAGGACCCCGAGTACTTGATACCTGTTCCTTGTTTTATCGCGCTATCCACATATGGGGAGTATGGGCCCCCCTTAGCCAGAGCTTGATTCCGTCTTATTTCTTGGGGCCACAAACTAGTTTGAGGTTTTATTTACTATCCTGTACTTATGCCATGCTACTTCTGTATTTACGTTTGTGCGAGGAGCATACTGTACTGTTTAGGATCGGGACACGATTCCGCGGTGTCGACAAGCCCAGCCACACTTTCGGGTTCCCAGTCGTTCACAGCCGTCTACCCAAACCTTGAGTCCGTCTCGGAGCTTGCTTACTTCGTTGCGGTTCTACTCAATGGGGTGGCCCCCTGAAATATTTCTGAATCTTGTGATTGCTCTGTCGTGAAGACCTCGTTGGGTTTTGATTTGGTTTTTCCGAGGTTGATCGTGTGTGTGTTGCTATTTGTGCACCCCGGCCGGGTTAAAACTTTCTGAAAGCCGTGTCCGCGGATATGGACGACTTGGAGCACAGTATCTCGACCATAGACAAGCATAACTAAAGTTTATTGCTATAAATTTGACTTTATCATGACTAGTAATCAGCTTCACTATAATGGAATGGCTAAATAATACTGCCCACAATTGCTTGTTGGAGTGTCGCTTGCGACCATTGTACCTGACTAGTAAGTATTGCAACTACAACGGAATGGCTAAATAAAAGTACCAACATCTACTGGGTTTTGGGTTATCTCATGCTAATTGTACCTGATTAGTAAGTGTCGCAACTATAACGGAATGGTTAATTAAAAGTGTCCACTGCTTAATTTAACAGGATGATTATCTCTACTTGACTAGTAATTGCTGCAACGATAACCGAATAAATAAAAATGCCAACTGTGTGAGTTCCTCGGTCGACTTCCTCGATCGGTGTCGAGGGGAAACGCCAGGATGGGTTTGTTTGGTGTTAGTATCAGGTTGGTTCCGAATAGGTCTTCCTTACCCCTCTCTGATTGCCGCCAGTTGTATCGAGTCTCTATAGGTTGTTTAGTGCATGCTGCCGCTGCCGCTCCAGTCCACCATACCTATGTAGGCGAGGACCGCCGAATTCTAGCCTCGCCGTGTACTGGCCTCAGTACTGACGCTCCTTCTTTTCCCTTTGCCCTTTGTCGGCACCCCTTTTGTTTAAGCAGGTTTTGAGATCGACGTCGTTAGCAGGGTTACCCTTCCGGCTTGGCCTGGGCAGGGTTATGGACGCCATTGGTTATTCTTCAGGGCTCTTAGCCCCATTTGCATCTTGTCCGTAGCTGGACGCTCTATCGTTTTCAAGGTGATTTGGATCTTTGTATATTATACCTGTATTCTTGACTCTTTGAGTCGCTGTTGTATATATCTGTTCTGTGGGTCCCATCGAGGACTGTTGTGTAATGTTATTACTTTGTTTTCCACCCGCACGAAAGTGCCTGGTGGGCACCTTTGAATCGTTTCTATGCGGGTTTGGCGAGTTTCGCTAAAACTTGCATAGGTCCGATTCTGAGGGTGTTACAGGGAGTCCGTGACAAAGCCAGTAGTCGCGCTGATAGCGCTCCCCAAAAACCTTATCGCCCTTCTCCCGTACAGGACTCGAAGCAGCGGGGTCTCGGAGGCCTACTGTCCCGGCTCGCGGTGCACGCCGCAAGACGGGATGGGGAAGATGAAAGTAGCGCTGTGCTCTAAAACTGAAGGCGCAAGGGATGTGTGGCTGCGTAACCGAGAGGAGGCGCGACCTCTCTCTCTCTTATAGGCGCAGAGGGGAAGGCAGACCGTGCAGAAGATGAAACGAATGGACGGAAGATGAAGCGAACAGGCGGCAGCCTCCACTCAATTCGTATTCATTTAATTCATTAAACTCGTATTAAAAGTCCATTCAAAGCAAACGTTTCACCTTCTGTATATCTGTTCATGTACCATTCATTGTGGCAAAATAAAGCTCGGCTCGGCGAGATTCCCGCATGCGTGGCAAACGTTTAATGCTCACCTTTATTTGCTCTACTCCAATCTTTGCTCTTCGCCGTGTTTGTTTTAGTTAAACATAATATTGGTTTGGTGAGAATGTAGACTCAACATTGCTCCAGATCTTGCATCTGCCTTGGAAGAGCCGTCGCTTTAACAGAAGGAGGCTCCATGTACGCAAAAATGTTCTTCTGGTGCTGCGATACAACCTTGCATACATAAGCAACGCAGCTCTGCTCGCTGACTGAAAAGCCAGTTGTTTTAACAGGGAAAGCAGATGTCCTCTCTCTTCGGCGATGCTTGTTGCGTGGAAATTTGGAGCAGATGATTTGCTTTGGGTTTTTATAAGACACATGGACATTAATTTGCAGAGAATATTAATACTCTCAAGCCCCCGGAGTGCTTCTGAGAAGTATCAGATAATCTTGTACCAAAAAAAAGACACAGGAAAATAGAGGCTAGGCTTAGGCACAATGAAAATGCAGGCAAAAAAGAGTATCAGAGCCAGGTTTCGGTCCTATGACTAGCAGAGGAAGCCTCCAAAGCAGTTGCGACGCGCATAGTGGCGAAGGGAGAGATGCTGGCGCTGTCGGGGTTGTCGAGTAGAGTAGAAGGTGGTGTAGTCGAGGATGAGGCAATGACGCTGACGATGAAGTTGTAGTGGACGAAGACGTAGAAGGCAGCGAAAACAGCGGTGACCTCGGGTAGTCATGTTGGATGCCTGGAGTGTGCGATGGGGTAGTCGGCGAGACCTGCGATGGCGTGAGATCGTCCTGCAGGTTATGGTTACCTTGTGAAGTGGGCGACGTGACGAAGTATCAGATAATCTTGTACCAAAAAAAAAGACACAGGAAAATAGAGGTTAGGCAGAAAAGAGTATCAGAGCCAGGTTTCGATCCTGGGACCTGTGGGTTATGGGCCCACCACGCTTCCGCTGCGCTACTCTGATCTTGTTGCTATAATCTAGAAACAAAATTATTATATAGTATACGACACTGCGTGCTTATTCGAAGTAACGAATCCTCGCTGTTTTCTCACGCGTACTGAGACCTGCTGAGTGACGGCCCAAATAAAAGGCCTCGTCAGTTGCGCGGTCGCCCAACAAGTTTGACGATTGACACCGACGGGACGGGAAAAGCCTCCTCTCGTGCATGCGTATGCCGGTGTGGTTGCCCATGCACGTCAACCACGCAAACACTATATTCCTGGTCCCTCGATGGTGTGTACACGCGAGACCCAACAGCCATTACACAATCAATCAATACCAGCATATGCAATAATTAATGGCGGTTTTCAAAATCCCAAAAAAAATTCTAGTAATAAGGAGCTCAAAACGATGCAATGTCCGAGTTAAACCAACTAGCGACGACTACAGACACTAGCAAGAGCCGGCTAGTGTGCATGCAGCCCCTACTTAGCCATACTAGCTGATGAATGTTTTTAGCAAAGCTAACAACATCGAGAATATTTCTTTCCAACACCGTTACAGGGAGGCAAATCAGGTGGCGCATCAGATGGCGAAGTATTCCTACGACTACGAGACTAAGGAGTTCCGATCCATGTGTGGGATGGTGAGATCCTCCAAATTTATTTTTTTGTTGCCTTTCGTTTTACATGATGTGACTCTATTATCTGCTAAATAAAGGGCCATGAGTCTTTCCCTTAAAAAAAAACAAAAAGAACAGCCATCGCTATGGCTTGTTTCTCTTTTTTCAGGAAAGCTATGGCCAGGAGGAGGAAATTTCAGGTCCCGATCGACGCCGTCCATTCATTTCACGGGACCGCCTCTTGAATTCTGGCATACCTACCTTTTTTTTTCTTTTGCGAAAAGATTTCTGGCATACCTACTCACGTACTGTTTCCAAATTAACGCAACAACACATGTATACAAATAGTTATTTGGTGACAGTGACGCGTAATCGCATGTTTTAATTTCGTTTGTGTCATTTCTCTATAATATTTGATATGCCTCTAAAGGTCGGGTTCCATCGGCCAATGTTTGTCCCTTACACATGGGTCCTATCGGCCGACGCGTGGATACACGCGTGATCCACGGCTCTGGATTGCAATGAGTACCCGATCCCCGCTAATCCTTCGGGTACCCGTCTTAAATGGGGAGGGTTTGGTTGAAAAAATAACCCGTGGTCTATTTACTGGTAGAAAACTAGACCCATCGGGTCTAGCGAGGGTGGATCTAGAGGTAGTAAAACCGGACCCGCATACCCGTCTAACACCTGCCTTGTCATGTTTGCGCTATGCCCCTTAGGCACTAGCGCCCTGACGAGGGGTCACCTTGGCAATGCACATGATTATAGACTTAGGGTTTCGTAGAAAAAAGAGCGTTGATGTTTTTGTCGGCTGATCAGACAAACAAGAGAGTTGATATAGTTTGATTGTGGTGGAGACACGATTACAAAGTTGCCGGTTTGCTAGTTGTAATCTATCTCAGGGTGTATTGCTGGAAAAGGAAGGTGCCCCCTCGATCGGGTCCTCCCAGCTTTTATATGAGAGGTTGGGTTCTGGAGCCATATCTGGAGAGGTTACAAGTTATGATTACAATACAAACTTTATGTCGGTTCATACTTCCTTGTTGACTATCAAAACAGGCTTTTATCCGTCGGATGCTCATTGGACTTATTTGGGCTTCATGGGTCGTAGGCCTTCATACGGCTAGGGCATACTCATGTCACGCCCTCTCCTCCCGGTCCTTCCTAAGAGCATCTCCACTCGTTGGCCGAACACAGGCCGAAATCTGGACCAAACTTTGGCCGGACGGCGCAAGTTTTCAGCCTGGGTACGCCCAGTTTCCCACTCGGCTACCCAGGCCGAGTACCCTGGTCGCCCGTTTCCGCTCAAATTCGGCTCAAGTTCGTCCAAATTTTGACATACGATGAATACAGAACACTTTAAGACCAAAGTTCGGCGAAATTTTAAACATAGTTCGGCGTAAATGTAAACATAGTTCGGCCTGCAATAAAAGTACAACATATTTCAGCCAAGTTTGGCCAGTTCATGCTCAGCATCTACGTCGTGTTGCTCCTGCGTATCCATAGGTGCTCGACAAGATCATCCTGCAGCTGTTGATGCATCGCCGGATCTCGGATCTCCTGACGCATTGCGATGAATGCAACCCATGTTGGAGGCACCTGATGATCAGGCTCGGCAAGAGGACCCTGTTTGTAGTATGGCTCGTCCTCCTCGAGCAAACTAATTGGATCCTTCCTCTCATCCTTAATGATCATGTTGTGCAAGGTCACACAACAGTTCATCACTTCTCACATCTGATCTTTCGACCAGGTCATAGCAGGGAACCGGACAACTGCAAACCTCTGCTGGAGCACACCAAATGCCCGCTCCACGTCCTTCCTGCAAGCTTGGTGGTGGGAGTCCATGGCCGAATCAGGCCAAATGTCGAACACTTGGCAGGCATGGTGGTGGGAGCACGGAGCGAAGCAGAGCTACGGCGAGGCTAGGTCGGCGAAAGCAGCGACGGAGAAGGCGTGGAGGTGGGCGGCAACTACGGCAAGCGTAGCTATAGGCGTGGGCATGTCCCGGCGCGGGGGAGCTCCGCCGGCGAAGTCATGGCGACAGAGCTCTTCGCGGCAGTCTGGGCGAGTGGAGTGGGTGGGAATGAGACTGTCTCGCCGACAGAGCTGGCACATGCCCTTTTTGCGGCGTCCGGCGTCCCCAGGGCGTACCCGGGAACCTGGGTTCGGCCTGGGTAGGCCGAACGAAAACAGGTCCCTAGGTACGCGACTGGGCCGATTTTCGGCGTCCGGACTGAATTTCGGCGTCCTGGGTATGCGAGTGGAGATGCTCTAATCCTATCCACGCACGCACACAAACACAACACACACACACACACACACACGCAACTCACGGTCCACGGACGCACATACACACAACCCAGAGGGCCACACAAGAATCGCAAGCTCGCTACCAATCACGACCTCATCGCCACACGCCTCGCACGCCCGGTCGCCCGCACCTTCTCCTCCTCTCTCTATGCTTCCGCCGTCGTGCACGCCTGCACCTTATCCTTTACCGATGCACCTCCCTCGGTCGTCGGCGCTCAATCCCACCGCCGTCACACCTCCCCGCGCCGCCGCCTCTCGATCATCGCGCCACCGCCAGTGGCCCACTGCAGCACCTTCTCCATGGAGGTCATGCCACTCGAGCTCGACGAGGGGAGCTCGTATGAGCACTCACCGTCGCCGCCTAGACAGGAGACATTGATGCCGTAGATCCCATTGCCGTTATGCATCTTGTCGGGTACCCGACGAGTCACGGGTATGGTTGAGATCTAGACCCGCCGCCGGGGTACGGGGAACCAAACCCGGCCCCGAACCCGGTGGGTGTCATCCACATCCGCGGCGCGTCCGCCCGACACAACCTGAGCCAAATTTTGTACTCATCCACATCCGCGGAGTAAAGTGATGGGTCACGCCAGACCCATAGGTTGCATCGATGAAGAGTGTGTGCCCGGTGCTTTGTCCGTGCGGACCGGTTCGGACCGACGCGGTCCGGACTTGAGAGTGCATCGCGGCGCATTGCTCGTTGTCTTTCACGCCCCCTAGCATATGCACGCCCCCTTTTGATTCTCACAAACACATTGCGCCTGCTTACTCCAATTCCAAATCCAAGTCCAAATCGCAATCCCTACTCTGACTCCGAGTATCAAACGAACCAAGTATAAAACAGAGGAGTCCAACACGAACGACCGAACGATTCCTCTCCGCCATCGCCGTCGCCATCATCATCCACGCCGGCCGCCGCGCCGCTGGGCCGCTGAGCCGACGCCAACAACCAACCAACCAGCCGACCCCTAACCACGCGCATATCACCAACCAATCGCCCCGTGAATCTGCCTAATCATCCACCCATGGCGCCGCCCATCAGCCCCACGCCACCGCCGGCGAGGTTCCCCTCGCTGTCTGCCTACGACCCGTCCGCCCGTGACCGGCGCACGGCGGCGTCCGACCTGGACGGCACGCTCCTCGCCTCCTCCTCCGCGTTCCCCTACTACTTCCTCGTGGCCCTCGAGGCGGGCAGCTACGTCCGCGCCCTGGCGCTCCTCCTGCTCGCCCCCTTCATCCTCCTCCTCTACACCGCCGTCTCCGAGCCCGCCGCCATCGCGCTGCTCGTCTTCGCCACCTTCGCGGGGCTCCGCGTGGACGACGTGGAGGCCGTCGCCAGGGGCGTGCTCCCCAGGCACTACGCCGCCGGGGTGCGCGCCGACGCGTGGGAGGTGTTCCGGGGCTGCGGCGCCGGGAGGCGCGTCGTGGTCACCGCGTCCCCGGCCGTCATGGTCGGCCCGTTCGTCAGGGAGTTTCTCGGGGCCGAGGTCGCTGGGACCGAGCTCAGGACGTTCGCCGGCGGGAGAAGGTTCACGGGGGTCATCCAGAGCGTGCTCGTCGGGGAGAGGAAGAGGGAGGTCGTGCAGAGGATGTTTGGCGGCGGAGGAGACTTGCTGCCGGACGTCGGGCTTGGGGATCGCGAGAGCGACCACGACTTCATGGCCGTCTGCAAGGTATAGTAGTAAATTCTTCTTCAATTCAGTAATCAGTTCAGGTATCATTAAAATTTCTTGAGCTGAATTTCTTCGAATAGTTTCTGCGAATTTCTGCCGATTATTCTTTGAGTGCTCCATCCATGATTGTTCTTCGCGGTCTTGCGGTGGCTGGAGATGCACGAATTTCGTATGGTTCCTAGCTTTTCCAGAGCACCTTTCCTCATCCTGATTCCTGACCACGAAAGAACAAGAAGGTTCTCTACCTTCTTGTTTTCACCTGGCTGTAAAAAGGTTTTGCTGACAGTGCATTCAGGTTTAGAACTTTAGATGAGTAACTGCTAAATTAAATCTGCAAATTAATAATGTCCTAATTTCTTCAAGTTTGGTGCCAATCAATTCATGTCTTTTTCACTCTTGTTGCATGTCGTTTTGACGTGGACGTTACTTTACTGTTTCTCTTTTAGACTAGTCATAGATGGACAGTTTAATGTTGGAACGGTCATTGATAGCTTCGCTAAACCCCCTTATGTATGTACTGTTTGTATCGAAATTAAGCTATTCATATTGTTTGCCGCTAAATCAGATCTACCTAACACTAAAACATGTCTAAATATATTTAATTCAGCGACAATTAATATAGACATGAAAGAGTAAAATTATTCCTAGTCTGTTAATCTCCCGCAGAGTGAGTATAAAATTATTCCTAGTTTGTTAATTAATCTCTATATATATCTTGCAGGAAGCTTACATGGTGCCCACCGACAAGCGCGCCCCGTGCGCCACCGCCGACACGCTCCTCTCCCGTGTCGTCTTCCACGACGGCCGCCTTGTTCGCCGCCCGGACCCAAAGCATGCGCTCTTCGCTCTCTTCTACCTTCCCGTCGGCTTCGCCCTCTCTTTCCTCCGCGTTGTCATCAGCCTCCATGTACCACGGCGCCTTGTCCGCCACATCTACCGCCTGACTGGCATCCGCATCGCCGTCTGCGGCACGCCACCGCCGCCACCTAGCCGTGGAACCCCGGGGTCGCTCCTAGTCTGCAACCACCGCACCGCCCTCGACCCCATCATCATCTCCATCGCGTTGGGGCGGCCGGTGACGTGTGTGACCTATAGCGTGAGCCGGATGTCCACGGCCATCTCACCGATCCCGACGGTGGCGCTGACGAGGGAGAGGGAGGTCGACAAGGCACGCATCAAGGCGTTGCTGGAGTCCGGACGTGACGTGGTTGTGTGCCCAGAGGGGACGACTTGCCGGGAACCGTGCCTGCTGCGGTTCTCGGCGCTGTTTGCGGAGCTGACGGATCGGATCGTGCCGGTGGCGCTGGAGGCGGCACAGGGGACCTACTACGGGTCGACGGCGAGGGGGTGGAAGGCCATGGACCCATGGTTCTTCTACATGAACCCGCGGCCCGGGTACCGGGTGACGTTCCTGCAGGCTCTGCGGCCAGAGGAGACGTGTGGTGGCGGGAGGAGCGCCGTCGAGGTGGCCAACCACGTACAGGCAGTGATCGCCAAGGAGCTCGGGTACGAGTGCACAAAGTTTACTAGGAAGGACAAGTACATGAAGCTCGCCGGCAACGACGGCAGAGTCACCGCCGCCGTTGAGACCGGTGAGAATGGCAAGAAGCTTGCTTGAACTGCGAACTGTATATATGGACAAATTATTCGGTGTATGGCATCACAGGACTGCCCTCATATGCATGCCTTCCTAGTCTCTCGGTCTCTGAAACTCTACAGTGTTAAACAACAATTCCCAAGCAATTACATAGAACAGATGGATTGTATAGGACTCCTGTGTGTGTGATTTGCGAAAACTAACCTATGCACCCATTTTTGAAATTTTTGAAACTCAAACTCCTGGGTCTCCAGAAATGTGCCAAAAAATATACAGCTAGATATATACACCAAGTTTGCACGAAAAAAGTTGAACCCTTAAAAAACATGTTGTATTCTGAAAAGTACAAAGGAAGACAAATTTATGATAAAAATATAGTTTTAAACTCCTATAGAGTGTCAGAAATTTGTTTCTTTTTCTATGGCCCAAAACAGAACGAGTTTTCTACCCCTACAGAAACTTCGCCGACTATGTATATGTATTTCCAAAACAGATTTTTTTACATAATTTCCAAAAAAGAATTTAATATGTCATGGCATCGCAGGAAAAAAGGAAGTAGTGTGAGTCCGCCGAAAACATTTACTATTTCAAACAAATTGAGGACCTACTATCAAGGATCCTACCAGCCCCTGTATGTGGTTGTTACGGTACTCTTATTTTTACAAAGAGTACATATATGTGAAGACTTCACAAGCTACATTTCCAAGGCCATAGAAAAACCCTCAGGATCATGGATGGATTTCGATATAGTCGAACAGCCTGATCTTTCCTAACCATGCGGCAACACAGAGGCTGTCAGGCGATCCATCGTCTCTACATGCACCAAACTCTCTTGTTTCACACAATCTGCATTGGCATCACAAGTTCATTATGAGAACTTGGTTTGATGAATTCGTCCGTATAAGATGCGGACTTAGGGTTGGGAGGTCTGGGGAGATGTAGCTTGATTTCCATAGTTCGAATGGTTCGTCTACAAAGAAGATGTGGTACATTGTCAGAACGTGCAAGTTTATTCGATTGTAGAGAGTAGAGACCTTTTACCATTTTTTTATTGTAGCTGCCTTCTTTACTCAATGTGACTGCAAAGCTTAGCGATTGTTGTTCACCTTTTGTTATGATGGTTATACAAGCACGGTATATGAGCGATGGGCCTAACCTCCGAGTGATTATATCCAATCCGACACTAATATCTTAGCAAACACGTCCTTAGTGGTTTAATTCCACATAACACAAATTATTGTGCGTATCTACTTTTTTTGTCTTCGTATGCAAACCATATGTGTTTGTTGGTCATTTGATTTATTACTATTCAACACATGGTAGTTATGAGTGTGTTCTTTTGTGATGAATCACAAGGATGGCATCTGAGTAAGGTCGCTCTTGAGTAGTAGCAGCAGCAGCCTCTAAACCTGCAGGTTCTTCTATTGCTAATCGACCATCTTCTACACATTTCTTCTTATTCTTCCCTTTCCTGTGAACAACACATCACAATTGTTGGTAAAATTACGTACAATAGTAACTGATAAAGAGGCTCGATTACCTTTTTCTTTAAGTCTATTGCTTGGACACTTGGATTGCCTAAGGCCCAATTACTGGCATTTTCTGCACCTATGCTTCTCCTTCACGGATGGAACTGATGGTTACACTCTTGGACCATTGGACCACCCTTTTCGAGGCAACTCTTAAAAAAAAATTCACAATTTCTCCCAGCAGACCTCTTGCAAATAAACAAATTGGTGGATACAGTGCAAACCTTAGGCCACTCAGACCTAACTGTCAGTGGCTCTATCTCTCCTTGATAAGCAGCTCTAACCCTATGCAATGAGAAATACTCATGAACATAGGGTTGTACATTGGCATATTCATCTTTTCTATCAGGAAAGTGGAATGTTGTATTTAATCAAATCTCTCTTAAAACCTTAATCATCTGAGGTACAAGGGTGTCATCCAGCATCTCATATATCTCTGCACACTGCGGATGCATATGATCCCCAGAGAAGAATGCATGGCTCGTGGCGTCTACCACGATTCGGCTAACCACGGGCGTCTTACTCACCTTGTTCCTGATCTCACTAGGTTCATAGGTTACATTACAAGAAACACAATGACTTTGAGGTAAATCTTTGGCCTTCCGTTTCTTTTTCGTCTTTGAGGCAAATCTTTTGGGGCAGGCATTGCGTCGAAGAGCGTGCGAGCCTTGCCTAGGCGCACTGCGCGGCAGTACCCGGAGACCAGGGTGGTCCACGTCCTTCTCCGCCATCCTGTCGAACACCCTGCGGGCGCGGTCGACGTGGCCGGCCTTGACGTACCCGTTCAGCATGACGGCATCCAAATGTGCGGACGCGGGCGCCGCGCGGGAGGTCTCCGCTCCTCAGGTGGAAGCCGAACATGGAGGCATAGGCCACGGCGTCGCGGTGTTGAGTCCCATCGAACACGGCGAGGGTGGCGGGCGTGTCGTTTGCGAGGCGGAGGTCGCGGTTGGCGAGGGGTAGCAGACGAGGGTTGGGGCGGTTTGCCAGCGCGCCATGGAGGCGGGAGAAAGGTGGTCTGGAGGAGGGTGCGGAGCAGCCACCGTCGCCGGCGGCGAAGCAGTTGAAACACGCGGCATGCTCTCCATCAAAAACTATATCCAGGTGGACTGGCGATGGTTGTTTTGCCCAAGAGACCCTGGAATTTAATTTTCATTTAGCAAAAGGACACGTTATTATACTCGTGAAGATCCTCAACATATGGAAATCCAAATGGCAGAGCACGTTGTTAAATGTTAATTAATCCAAGCAGCTGCTAAGATGTAAAAAAAACAAATGCATAGGTCTGTCATCATAAGCTAGTAACAGTATGGTTCCTGTATCTTCGTGATATTAATATATGTTCCTTTTCAAAAAAAAGTATGGTTCCTTTTCAGTAAGAAACCAAGCTTATCAACCCAGTAGGAGGAAGAAAACGTCTCAAAGGTGTTGCAAGTAACGTGGAGACCTGCACAACACAACTCAAGACTTTGCCCCAACGAATTAGTGAGGTTGTCAAGCTCACCAGTTTGCTGTAACAAAGGATTAAATGTATAGTGTGGAAGGTAATGGTTTGCAGCAAGTAAACAGGTAACAGTGGAAGATGTATCAATGGTAAAGATTGGACCGGGGTCCATAGTTCACTAGAGGTGCTATCCTTAGATAAACAACATGGTATAAAGGGTAAACAAATTATAGCAGGGCAATTGACAAGAATTAAGCAAGGCATAACAATGCAATACCAGACAAAAAGATCCTATGAGATTCGATTGGGCAATACAACAATATACATAGACCGTCATCCAACTGCATCTATGACTAGAAGTCCATCTTCACGTTATTATCTGAACCCCCTCTAGTATTAAGTTGCAAGCAACAAACAACTGCTTTAATCAAAGTGTGTAAGATAAACAATCCACTTGTTCCATGAATAAGGGACCGTTGTTTTCTCCCTAGTAGTAACAGCACATCTACAACCGAAGATATTTTTGTCACTTCCCTTGGAAACTAGAGGCATGAACCCACTATCGAGCATAAATACCCCCTCTTGGAGTCACTAGCAACTACTTGGGCAACATAGCTACTAACAACGGAGACCATGCAAGATCACAAACAACACAGACATGATAGAATCATAAAGACAAAATCATTAATCAATCTGACATAATAATCTCAGTATCTATCGGATCCCCGCAAACACAACATGCATGATTACAAATAGATTAGATCTTGATCATGAATGGAGCTCACAAGATCTATACACAAAAGCACAAGGAGGAGATACAACCATCTAGCTACTACATGGACTCATAGTCCAAGGTGGAACTACTCACGCATCATACCGGAGAAGAAGGCCTCCGGGATGATCTCCCCTCCGGCAGGGTGCTGGGAAGAACTTCAGACCCCCCCATCTAGGGACGACGGTGGCGGCGGCTACAGAAGATTTTGTGGAGTTTTGATCGGGTGCCTAGGGTTTCTGCATCGGGGGCTTCTTATAGGCGAAGAGGCGACGCTCGGAGGCGGCAGGGGGGGCCCACACCCTACCCAGGCGCGGGGTGGGCCCACCCGCGCCTAGGGGGTTTGGCCGCCCTAGTCCGCTTCTCCGTCTCTCCTTTGGACTTCGTGTCGCCCATGGTAAAATATTGAATTTGTCTTTTGTCGTGTCCAATTCCGAGAATATTGATTTTCTGCCTTTCTGGAACCAAAAACATAAGAAAACAGGCAACTGGCACTGTGGCAACTTGTTAAAAGGTTAGTTCCAGAAAAGATATAAAAACACCTCAAGGTGTAGACAAAGCAAATCAAAGTAGATAGTAAACAAGCATGGAGCATCAAAAATTATAGATACGTTTCCGACGTATCATCCTCGCAGTTAGATTCATAAGGATAGGAATCTAATATATAACTTTTGTCCTCATGATGGAGAGAGTACAACTCAAGCTTGGGGGAGATTGAAGTTACTAATACTTAAATGTCTTATTCATGATCTCCCTAATAATATTATTATCAATAACTTTTATGCAAGGCTTTCTCTTCATGATAAAGATTTAATAGATGCTTCTTGTGCTGGATCATTCACACGTATGAAGAAAGAATCTAACTGGGATCTCCTAGACCCTACTCAAGAGAACACTAAAGCATGGGAGAATGACAAAGGTATAAAGTCAGGTATAAATTATGATTATGAATGCATTAAATCCTTTATGGGAACTGATGACTTCCGTGATATAGTACTGAGTATGGTCTTGATTCTCAAGTTCATGCAAAATGTTTTAAGGCATTTGCCTCTTATATTGAAATTCCCAAAGATGAGTGGGACAAGTATCATGCTCCTTATAAAGATATTGTTACCCATGTTCTTGCTAGCATTGAAGTTTGTACTGTTGATCCTATCTTGCCTGAACCTTATGTTGAGAAATTTCCTTTTCCCGCTAAGGTAAAGGAACATTCTATCATATCTAATATGGTTAGCAAAAGTGCAAAGAAAACTGTGAAACCCGTTGAGCAAATAAACATTGAACCTGTGGTAGCTATTGTGAAAGATCTTATCACTAAAAATATAGAGGATGAGCACATTGTCTTCTGCGAAGACGCGTTAATATTGTCTCTCATCCTGGAAAAACTAGAAAAGCTAGTGTCCCTGTGCTTTCTGTGAGAATTGGTGATCATTGCTATTATGGTTTATGTGATATTGGTGCTAGTTCTAGTGCTATTCCTTATGAGTTTTATAGGGAAATTATGCATGAAATTGGTCCTTATGAGATTGAGGACATTGATGTGGTTATTCACCTTGCTAATAGAGAGACAGTATGTCCAATTGGCATTGTAAGAGATGTGGAGGTTCTTTGTGGTAAGATTAATTATCCTGCTGATTTTCTAGTGCTCGGTTCTAAAGCTAGTAGAACATGTCCTATTATCTTTGGTAGACCCTTCTTGAACACTTGTGGGGATATTATAGATTATAGGAAGGAGAAAAATTTAACTAAGTTTGATGGAGAGTCGTATGAGTTTAATTTTACCAAATTTGCTAAAACTCCTTATGAGAACGAATTGCCTAATGAGGATTTCAGGGTTGAACAACTTTCTGCTATTTCTCTTGCTCCTAACAATGCCTTGCAGCAGTTTATGGAAGATCATGAAAGCGAGGTCTTCATGAAGGAAAGAAATGAGATCGACGAGGTTTTCCTTCGTCACGCTGAGTTACTTAAGCATAATCTACCAGTGAAAGATTTGGGTACCACACTACCACCTAAAGGGGACCCTGTTTTTGAAGGGTTTCGCGGCATAGTAAATCAAAATTTTCTACGGATGCGAACAGAGGGAAAGCCAAGATCTAATCTAGGATATGCAAACAACGAGAGATATTGGATTAGATCTTCATACCCTTGAAGATTCGCACAGCGGAACGTTCGTCGGAACGTGGGTGATGTAGTCGTACTCGCTTCTCCTCCTCGCGATCCGATCCGATCTAGCACCACAAGTGGCGGTGCCTCCGTGAGATGTACACGTGCAACACCTCGACGTCTCCTCCTTCCTTGGTCCAGCAAGTATGGTAGAGAGATGGGTTGGATCTACAACGCGACGGCGCGGTGCAATTGGTGGAGAATTTCTGCAGCACGGCTTCGCCTACAAGTAGTCGGGAGGGAGAGAGGAGGGCAGCAGGGCGGCTAGGGTTGGAGGGGAAGGTGTCGGGGGTTGGTGCGCCCCCATCCCTCTATATATAGAGGGGTGGCGCAGCTCTATCCCCTCCCCCAAGCCAAGGCCGGCGGCCCCAAGGAGGAAGAGTGGGGGGCAAGGAAACCCCCCCTTCTAGAAGCTCTATCTAGAGTTTAAACCTCTCTTGGCCGGCTGGGCCCTATGGGGCCTTGTGCCCCTGGCCAAATGCGGCCAGGGCACTCCCTCATAGGCCCATGCCCCCTCTCGGAAGGTGTGGCCACGTTGGTCCCCTTCCAGAAGGTTCTAGAAGCTTCCGGTACAATACCGATTAACCCGGAACAATTCCGAACTCCAAAAACTGCACTGCCTTATATGAATCTTATTCTCCGGACCACTCCGGAACCTCTCGTGATGTCCCGGATCCCATCCGAGACTCCGAACAAAAACTCATAAACCAATTATCCAATCTATCCTAGCGTCGAGACACGTTAAGTGTGTGACCCTGCGGGTTCGAGAATATGCAGACATGATCTTCTATCAATAATCAACAGCGGGGTCTGGAAACCCATATTGACTCCCACATATTCATCGATGATCATATCGGATGGACCACGATGTCAGGATTCAATCAATCTCATATATATATTCCCTTCGTCTCGCGATATTTTACTTGCCCGAGATTTGATCGTCGGTACCGTCATACCTAGTTCAATCTCGTTCACAGCAAGTACTTTACTCGTTCCGTAATCCGATATCAATTTGTGATTAACTCCTTAACCACATGCTTGCAAGCGGTGTTGATATCGATTACCGAGTGGGCCCGAAGTATATCTCTCCGACTTGGGAGGGGCAAATCCCATCTCGATACATACAACCCAACAGATACTTTCCGATCACCTGAGAGACACCTTTATGATCACCCTCTCATAGGATAACGTTTGATGACCTCAAAGCTTTCTTCCGTTACCAGGGAGTTGTATTATCTCATGGTCTAAGGAATACAATATTTGACATAAGAAAAGCTTCGCAAAGACGAACACGATGACACGATCTAATTGCTTCGCTTAGTTTGGGTCTGTCCACCATATCATTCCCCAATGATATGATCTCATTATTAATTGACAACTCATGTTCATGGTTAGGAAACCTTAACTATCATTAATCAATGAGCTAGTCCTTAGAGGCGTACTAGGGACACGGTGTTGTTCACAAACCACATAAGTATTAAAGTTTCTGCTTAATACAATTCTAGCATGGAATATAAACATTATCATGAACAAGAATTATAATAATAACATCTTTATTATTGCCTCTAGGGCATAATTCCAACAGTCTCCCACTTGCACTAGAGTCAATAATCTAGTTTACATCTGGCAACAATCTCACACCCATGGCACTGAGGTGCTGATCATGTTTTACACGTGGAAGAGGTTTAGTCAATGGATCTGCGACATTCAGATCTGTATGTACTTTGCTAATCTTCAGATCTCCATCTGCTATATAATCTCGGATTATATGAAACTTGCGGTTGATATGCTTGGTCTTTGGATGATATATTGGTTCCTTAGCGAGTGCTATGGCGCCAGTGTTGTCACACAATATCTCCATTGGGTCCAATGCACTTGGAACCACGCCAAGCTCAGTGATGAAGTTCCTGATCCAAACTCCTTCACTTGACGCTTCTGCAGCAGCCATGTATTCCGCTTCTACTGTAGATCCCGCAATCACGCTTTGCTTGCAGCTTCTCCAGCTCACAGCTCCTCCATTCAAAATATACACGTATACTGTCTGAGATTTAGAATCATCCTCGTCGGTGTCGAAACTAGCGTCGACGTAACCTTTTACAACAAGCTGTTCATCACCCCCATAGACTAAGAACATTTCTTTAGTCCTATTTAGGTACTTTAGGATGTTCTTCACGGCTGTCCAGTGTTCCACTCCTGGATCACTTTGATACCTGCTCGTCAAACTAAGAGCATTGGACACATCCGGTCTAGTACACAGCATGGCATACATGATAGAACCTATGGCCGAGGCATAAGGCACTTTGCTCATAGCTTCCCTATCATTTACCGTAGCTGGACACTGAGCCTTGCTCAATATCTTACCTGACAACATGGGCACTGAACCTTTATTTGCCTTATCCATTCTGAACCTTTTCATAACTTTGTCTAGGTATGTACTCTGGCTTAAAGCTATCAGGCATCTTTGTCTATCTCTATAGATCTTGATGCCTAATATATAAGCAGCTTCACCTAGGTCTTTCATTGAAAAACACTTGTTCAAATAACTCTTCACATCGTTAAGCATGTTGATGTCATTTCCGATAATCAATATGTCATCCACATATAGTACCAGAAACGTCACCGAGCTCCCACTCACTTTCTTGTAGATGCAAGCTTTGTATCAATTTGGAACAAATCCAAAGCTCTTGATCACTTGATCAAAACGAAGGTTTCAACTCCGAGATGCTTGCTTCAGTCCATAAATGGAACGTTGATGTTTGCATACTTTATCAGCATCCTTAGGATCGACAAAACCTTCGGGTTGCATCATATACAACTCTTCATCAATGTTGCCATTGAGGAACGCAGTCTTGACATCCATCTGCCATATTTCATAATCATGAAACGCAGCAGTTGCTAATAAAATCCGAATGGACTTAAACATCGCTACGGGAGAGAAAGTCTCATCGTAGTCAACACCTTGAACTTGTCGAAAACCTTTCGCGACAAGCCGTGCTTTATAGACGGTAACATTACCATCCGCGTTTGTTTTCTTCTTGAAGATCCATTTGCACTCAACGGCCTTTGGGTTGCTAGGAGGGTCCACCAAAGTCCATACGTGGTTTTCGCTCATGGATCCCAATTCGGATTTCATGGCTTCTAGCCATTTCTCAGAGTCTGGGCTCATCATCGCTTCCTCATAGTTCATAGGTTCACTGTCTTCTACTAACAAGACAGTCAAGACAGGGTTGCCGTACCACTCAGGAGGGGCACGTGACCTTGTCGACCTGCGACGTTCAGTAGCAGCATCGTCCGAAGCTTCATGATCCTTGTCATTAGCTTCCTCCATTGTTGGTGCAGGCGGCACTGGAACAATTTCAGGTGCTGCGCTACTCTCCAATTCAAGAGAAGGTTCAATAACCTCGTCTAGCTCTACTTTCCTCCCACTCACTTCTTTCGAGAGAAACTCCTTCTCAAGAAAGGAACCGTTCTTTGCGACAAACACTTTGCCTTCGGCTCTGTGATAGAAGGTATACCCAATAGTTTCCTTAGGGTATCCTATGAAGACGCATTTCTCCGCTTTGGGTTCGAGCTTGTCCGGCATCAACTTCTTGACGTAAGCTTCGCATCCCCAAACTTTAAGAAACGACAACTTAGGTTTAGCACCAAACCACAGTTCATACGGTGTCGTCTCAACGGATTTAGATGGAGCCCTATTTAAAGTGAATGCAGCGGTTTCTAATGCATAACCCCAAAATGATAACGGCAAATCAGTAAGAGACATCATTGATCGGACCATATCTAATAGGGTTCGATTCCGGCGTTCAGACACACCATTGCGCTGTGGTGTTCCGGGTGGCGTGAGTTGCGAAACGATTCCGCTTGCTTTAAGATGCGTGAGAAAATCATAACTCAAATATTCACCTCCACGATCGGATCGTAGAAACTTAATCTTTCTGTTACGATGGTTCTCCACTTCATTCTGAAATTCTTTGAACTTTTCAAACGTTTCAGATTTATGTTTCATTAAATAGATATACCCATATCTACTTAAGTCATCGGTAAAAGTGAGAAAATAGCGATATCCACCGCGCGTCGAAACACTCATCGGTCCGCATACATCGGTATGTATGATTTCCAACAAGTCCGTTGCTCGCTCCATCATACCGGAGAACGGGGTTTTGATCATCTTGCCCATGAGGCATGGTTCGCATGTGTCAAATGATTCAAAATCAAGAGACTCCAAAAGTCCATCAGAATGGAGTTTCTTCATGCGCTTTACACCAATATGACCTAGAAGACAGTGCCACAAATAAGTAGTATTATCACTATCTACTTTGCATCTCTTAGCCTCAATGTTATGGATGTGTGTTTCATCCCTTTCGAGATTTAGAAGAAATAAACCATTCACAATCGGTGCATGACCATAAAAGATGTTACTCATAAAAATAGAACAACCATTATTCTCCGATTTAAATGAATAACCGTTTTTCAATAAACAAGATCCAGAAATAATGTTCATGCTCAACGCAGGCACATAATAACATTTATTAAGGTTTAAAACTAATTCCGAAGGTAAAACTAAGGAGAGCGTGCCGACGGCCATCACATCAACTCTTGATCCGTTGCCAACGCGCATCGTCACCTCATCCCTTGCAAGCCGCCGTCTATTCCGTAGCTCCTGTTTCGAGTTACAAATATTAGCAACTGAACCGGTATCAAATACCCATGCACTACAACGAGGGCTAGTAAGGAAAACATCAATAACATGTATATCAAATATACCTTTGATGGTGCCAGCCTTCTTGTCCGCTAAGTACTTCGGACAGTTGCGCTTCTAGTGACCCTTGTCCTTGCAATAGAAGCACTCAGTGTCCGGCTTAGGACCAGACCTGAGCTTCTTCTCAGCAGGGGTAGTACGCTTGCCTCCGCCCTTCTTGAAGGGCTTCTTTGCACCCTCACCTTTCTTAAAGGTGGGTTGTTGACCATCAACACATGATTATCCTTTTTGATGTCCACTTCCGCGGCCTTCAGCTTTGCGAAGAGCTCGGTGATCGTATCAGTGGAACCAATCTGATTATGAGTCACTAAAAAACTTTTGTAGCTGGGAGGGAGTGATTGCAGAACCCTGTCAATCTTGAGCTCCTCTGGAATCGTGCATTCCAGTTGCTCAAGGCGTTGAGTGTAGCCCGTCATCTTAATGGCGTGCTCACTAACGGAACTCCCTTCCTCCATCTTGCAGTTAAAGAACTTCTCAGAGATCTCATATCTCTCAGAACGGGCCTGAGTCTGAAACATGGTTTTCAGCTCTTCGAGAATCTCAAAGGGCCCGGGATAGTCTTCAAAACGATTTTGAAGTTCCGGTTCCATAGCAAACAACATGGTGCTCTTC
The DNA here is from genome assembly GCA_910589765.1 of Avena atlantica. Lineage (NCBI taxonomy): Eukaryota > Viridiplantae > Streptophyta > Magnoliopsida > Poales > Poaceae > Avena > Avena atlantica. The sequence continues at coordinate 527,793,427 of OU342733.1, forward strand.
ATCACACCATAATCATCTTTGCGCGACTGATAGACAGCTTTCTCATCAGCCGGCGTAGTTGCAGCAGGGGGGGTCACCTAACGCTTTCCCAAGGACATAGTCCTTTTGACCGCCAGAGAGAATGATTCTTAGATTGCGGAACCAATTGGTGAAGTTAGACCCATTGTTTCTAAGCTTTTCCTTCTCAGCGAAAACGTTGAAGTTGAAGTTGGACTTAGCCATGTGATCTACAGTATTTGCAAGTACAAATTAGACTATGTTCATGATAACTAGTTCAACTTAATCAAATTACTAGATGAACTCCCACTAAATTCAACATCCCTCAAGTTGTTTAGTGAACATGATCCAAATTCACCACACCTAATCCGATCATCACGAGAAGAGATGTGGTTTCAATGGTGGACAACGAAGTGTCGATCATATCATTCATATGACTCATGCTTAACCTTTCGGTTCTTGTGTTCCGAGGCCATGTCTGTACATGCTAGGCTCGTCAAGTTAGACCCAAGTATTTCCGCATGTGCAAAACTGGCTTGCACCCGTTGTATGTGAGCGTAGAGTCTATAGCACTCGATCATCACGTGATGCTTGGACACGACGAACTTTCGCAACGGTGCATACTTGGGGAGAACACAGTTTTTATCTTGATCTTTAAGTGAGGAATCATCTTATAATGCTACCGTCACGATCTAAGCATAATAAGATACATAAAAGGATAAACATCACATGCATATAACTTTAATGTGACATGGTATAGCCAATCTTCGCGCAATGATCTCCATCTTGTGCGTTTCGGCATGATCTCCATCACTCCACCATGATTGCCTCCACCACGAATAGCAACTACAACTATTGCTAACTACTTAGCGATAAAGTGAAACTATTACATGGCGCATAAGAAGTTGACACACAGGTCATGCACAATTATAAAGACAACCATATGGCTCCTGCCGGTTGTGTACTCGTCGACATGCATGTCGTGAACATTACAAAACATGATCATCGCATACATTATACACATCACATCTTGGGCCATACCATATCACATAAAACACTCCCTGCAGAAACAAGTTAGACGCCTCTACTTTGTTGTTGCATGTTTTACGTGGCTTATGGGAGCAGATGCTAAGAACGATTCTTACCTACAGAAAGCCACAACGGTGATATTATGGTTGCCAAACTCCGGTGTTAATCCCATGACAACTATAGTGAGAGAAACTGACATCCACCAGCCGCATGTGTGGAACAAGCCACACGTCAAGTGCGGAGCCGGTCTCGTGAACGACGTCGCGTAAGGTTGGCCTGGACCGCTTCAATCTCACTATCCCGCGTCATAAGAAGAACACAAACAAGAGGCTTGCAATAGAAAACATCAACGCCCGCAACAACCATGTTGCGTTCTACTCGTGAAACACATCTACGCATAGATCTAGCTCTGATACCACTGAAGGGTTTCGCGGCATAGTAAATCAAAATTTTCTACGGATGCGAACAGAGGGAAAGCCAAGATCTAATCTAGGAGATGCAAACAACGAGAGAGATTGGATTAGATCTTCATACCCTTGAAGATTCGCACAGCGGAACGTTCGTCGGAACGTGGGTGATGTAGTCGTACTCGCTTCTCCTCCTCGCGATCCGATCCAATCTAGCACCACAAGTGGCGGTGCCTCTGTGAGATGCACACGTGCAGCACCTCGACGTCTCCTCCTTCCTTTGTCCAGCAAGTATGGTGGAGAGATGGGTTGGATCTACAACGCGACGGCGCGGTGCAATTGGTGGAGAATTTCTGCTGCAGGGCTTCGCCTACAAGTAGTCGGGAGGGAGAGAGGAGGGCAGCAGGGCGGCTAGGGTTGGAGGGGAAGGTGTCGGGGAGTTGGTGTGCCCCCAGCCCTCTATATATAGAGGGGTGGGCACATCCCTAGCCCCTCCCCCAAGCCAAGGCCGGCGGCCCCAAGGAGGAAGAGTGGGGGGCAAGGAAACCCCCCCTTCTAGAAGCTCTATCTAGAGTTTAAACCTCTCTTGGCCGGCTGGGCCCTATGGGGCCTTGTGCCCCTGGCCCAATGCGGCCAGGGAACTCCCTCATAGGCTCATGCCCCCTCCCGGAAGGTGTGGCCACGTTGGTCCCCTTCCGGAAGGTTCTAGAAGCTTCCGGTACAATACCGATTAACCCGGAACAATTCCGAACTCCAAAAACTGCACTGCCTTATATGAATCTTATTCTCCGGACCACTCCGGAACCTCTCGTGATGTCCCGGATCCCATCCGAGACTCCGAACAAAAACTCATAAACCAATTATCCAATCTATCCTAGCGTCGAGACACGTTAAGTGTGTGACCCTGCGGGTTCGAGAATATGCAGACATGATCTTCTATCAATAATCAACAGCGGGGTCTGGAAACCCATATTGACTCCCACATATTCATCGATGATCATATCGAGGGACCACGATGCCAGGATTCAATCAATCCCATATATATATTCCCTTCCTCTCGCGATATTTTACTTGCCCGAGATTTGATCGTCGGTACCGTCATACCTAGTTCAATCTCGTTCACAGCAAGTACTTTACTCGTTCCGTAATCCGATATCACTTTGTGATTAACTCCTTAACCACATGCTTGCAAGCGGTGTTGATATCGATTACCGAGTGGGCCCGAAGTATATCTCTCCGACTTGGGAGGGACAAATCCCATCTCGATACATACAACCCAATAGATACTTTCCGATCACCTGAGAGACACCTTTATGATCACCCTCTCATAGGATAACGTTTGATGACCTCAAAGCTTTCTTCCGTTACCAGGGAGTTGTATTTTCTCATGGTCTAAGGAATACAATATTTGACATAAGAAAAGCTTCGCAAAGACGAACACGATGACACGATCTAATTGCTTTGCTTAGTTTGGGTCTGTCCACCATATCATTCCCCAATGATATGATCTCATTATTAATTGACAACTCATGTCCATGGTTAGGAAACCTTAACCATCATTAATCAATGAGCTAGTCCTTAGAGGCGTACTAGGGACACGGTGTTGTTCACAAACCACACAAGTATTAAAGTTTCCGCTTAATACACTTCTAGCATGGAATATAAACATTATCATGAACAAGAATTATAATAATAACATCTTTATTATTGCCTCTAGGGCATAATTCCAACAGTTTTCGGATTAAAACATTTACCTAATGATCTTAAATATGCTTATCTAGATGATAAAAAAATATATCCTGTTATTATTAGTTATAAACTTTCAGGAAAGGAAGAGGAAAGGTTATTGGAAATATTGAAGAAACACCGAGGAGCTATGGGGTATACTCTTGATGATTTAAAAGGGATTTCTCCTACTATATGTCAGCATGCTATTAATATAGAACCTGATGCAAAACCAGTTGTTGAACACCAACACCGTTTATATCATAAGATGAAGGATGTGGTAAGAAATGAGGTATTAAAACTCCTTGATGCTGGTATTATTTACCCTATTGCTGATAGTCAATGGGTTAGCCCTGTTCATTGTGTCCCAAAGAAAGGAGGAATCACTGTTGTGCCTAATAAAAATAATGAGCTTATACCCCAAAGAGTAGTGGTTGGTTCTAGGATGTGCATTGATTTTAGAAAGGTTAATAAAGTTACTAAGAAGGATCATTATCCTCTACCTTTTATTGATCAAATGCTAGAAAGATTGTCTAAAAAGACTCACTTTTGTTTTCTCGATGGTTATTCTGGGTTCTCTCAAATTGCTGTGAGAGCACAAGACCAAGAGAAAACTACCTTCACTTGTCCTTATGGAACTTATACTTATAGGCGTATGCCTTTTGGTTTATGTAATGCTCCTACTACCTTTCAGAGATGTATGTCTGCTATTTTTCATGGTTTTGTGAAGAAATTGTGGAGGTTTTCATGGACGATTTCTCCGTCTATGGAACTTCTGAAAGAACATTTCATAATCCCTAGTGTTTTGTGTGTTAGATAACAATATCAAGGATTATTTAATGTGTGTTGAAGTGTTGCAGTTCTCTCTAAGAAAAGAAGGAAAAGGAATCTGCCTTTGGGGGGCGGATAATCAGCCCCCACCAGGGGCGGATAATCCACCCCACCCTTTTCCCAGATAGGCGCAAGCCCCAGAAGGGGGGCGGAGTTTCGGCCGGATTTTCCTGCCCCGCCGGATAATCCGACCCTCAAGGGGGACGGCTTATCCGCCCCTCATGCTCATTGCCAAGGCGCAAGCCCTAGAGAGAGGGCGGAGTTTTGGCCGGACTTTCCGGCCACGCCGGATAATCTGCCTCTGGGGGGCGAATAATCCGCCCCCAAGGTCTTAATCAAGTTCTTCAGGCGCCATCCCCAGAGAGGGGACGGATTTTCTCCCCGGAATATCCGCCCTGAGGGCGGAGTTTTCCTAGGGGGCGGATAGTCCGCCCCTACAAGGGGCGGATAATCCGCCCCCAAACTTGTTCAACAACCAGATCTGTGCAGGGGGTATTTAAGCCAGCCTTCCCCCTCCTGCCAGATCTCTTGGTTCATTCGAAAAAGTCAAGATCTGATCTGCAACCTTCATCCAAGAGAGCTCCACCTAGATCCACCCAAAGGCCCCGTCCCTTGGGGAATCGAAGGAGGAGGACTCGATCTTCATCAACTGCAATCAAGCGCTTCATCTCCTCTCCATTCATTTGGAGAATCACCGATCTAGTATTTCTTGCAAATACCTAGATCCTTGTTTTGTTTATATTGATAAACCTTGTTCTTGTGACAACTTGTTGTCATCTCGGGAGCCCCCAATTCAGTTGTGGGTGTGTGCCCCGGTAGCGTTGTAAAGGCAACGGTTCCCGCCTCGAAGGGTACCAATAGTGGAGAAGGTGGATCAGTCCTTTCGTGGCGAGATCCATTGGAGAATAGGGTGAGGCCTATTGTGGCGTGGTGGTCTTAGAACCGCCCACCCCTCCAACGCAGATGTACTTCCCTTAACAAGGAAGGAACTGCGGTAAAACAATTCCCTGTGTCTCCGCGTGCTCCACTACGGTTCCCTCGCCCCTCTCTTTACGTGCTTAGTAGCTAGGGTTGCATATAGGGAAATTCTCGTAGTTATATATCTAGAGAATTTACTTTGTGTCAAGCCTAAAATTGAAAAAGAACTAAAAGTTGGGTAGCTCCTATTCACCCCCCCCCTCTAGGTGCCCATACGATCCATTTCGATTGGTATTAGAGCCCCGACTCTTATTTCGGGCTTAACCGCCTAAGAGAAGTATGGGTTCCAAGTTAGATGGGAGTGATGCTCTGGAGGTAGTCACCATGAACGATCTCAAGACGTTGGAAACAACCTTGGTGAGTTCAATGGAGGCTAAGATGGAAGAGATGTGTCAATTGATAATGCGTCTCTTCACATCCGCAGCATCACCTCCATCTAACTATGAGGCTACCACTCGCAATCCAAGGAAACGGGTAAAATCGATTCCAAAGATAATGAAGTGGTTGGTGATGACACTAGCAAGATCTCCTTCTCGAAAAAGGATAGTGGTAAGGATGGATACAATGAGGTTTCTCATGTGTATTCTCCTGATCCACCTATCCCTCACCCACATATACATAATAGGGGTGATCCACCCAAACTTTCAGCATCTACTTTTACTCAATGGCAATTTTTGATGAAGTCTCATGTGTGCAGTTCCTCCATTGAGTTGTGGAAAATCATCGAAAATGGTCTTCATGTTGGAAATCCCAACAATCTCACAAGAAGAGAAGTGGTCGATAGTCAACTCAACGCTACAGCTATACACATGATACAACTTGGTGTGGGTGACAAAGATATGCCACACAATCAGCATCTTAGTACAGCTAAGGAAGCTTGGGATGCTCTCACCGAGCTCTTCATCGGAAATGTAAGTATGAGAAAGAATAGATATGATGCTTTGAGCAATGAAGCTGAAGGATTTTATATGCTGGATGGAGAAAACCACGAGGGCATGTATAGGAGGCTCAAAGCAATAGCCACAACTTTCAGGAACCATGGTGCCGCCCACGTTGATGATGCATGGATCAAGCGCAAGTATGTCAGTACTCTTATGCCATTTGAGCCCACAGATTTGAAAAGTCTCCAAGGTAGGCATAACTACCACCTTATGACATCCAATGAGGTAATGCAAGAAATGGCCGCTTTCAAAGTGGCTGCCATGAATGTCGAAGATGCTCGTGCACGAGCTATGGGATGCAAAAGGGGGTCAACATGGCCTTGAAAACTAATGTGATTGATCATGATGAATATGCCATAGAAGGTATGGACTGTCTCGAGGATATAAAAAGGATCCACGGACAATACCTAGCTCTTTATGCTAGAAACTTTTGGAAAGACTCGGCCAAGGCTAAAGCTGAAATAGAACGCAAGAGTGGAGCCTATGGAATAAAGGAAAATGGTCCCAATCTAATAACATGTTTCAACTGTGGAGACCAGCTGTATTTTGTAGCTGAGTGTCCATATCAAAGAAGGGAAGATAATGGAGGAAGACTTATTTTCAAAGACAAGTCAAAGGCTCCACGGAAAAAACAGTTTTTAAAGAAGAATACTCCTTTTAAGAAGCAACCAAAGATTGTTCTAGTGGCTCAAGAAGAATATTCTTCGGGAAGTGAAGATGAGGACGAGGATGATAGCTCTCAAGAGGTGGCTGCTATAGTCACCACATCTATATCAACATCTCTCTTCGACTCTTCGAACGAAAATATCACCAACAAGAATGCTACTTGTCTCATGGCAAGAAGCTCCGAGGTAACTTCTTCTAACTCTTCTTTTCCTAAGGATATGATTGACATGGATGATCCTACTAGTCTTAAGGTTAAAGAAGAGATTATTGCTTTGGACTATTTCTTCACTAACTTGCAAGGTGAGCACAAAATACGTTTTGAAGCTCTTATGGACCAGCTTGCCCAAAATGAAGCTCTCCTTGAAGAAAAGGGCAGAATTGAAAGGGAGGATGCAATGTAAATTGCATCCTTAAAAAATTCTCTAGAAGAAGAAGAGGCTCGGGTTTCTCTTGAAGAGAGGCTTGAGTCCATTGAGGAGTCACATGAAGAAATAGTGGCTAAACTTGTTAAGGAACATGATAATGCGGTCGCCAAAGCAAAGAAGTTAAAGAAGGAAAAGATTGACTTTGGGGCTGCTCATGATAGACTATCCAAGGAATTGGAGAAACTTGACATCGCTCACAAGGTGTTGAAAAGCGATTTCTCCATTCTCAATGAGTCACATGATCAGCTCCAAATTCGATTGGCCAAGTATGATGTTCCTAGTACATCCAATTCAACATATAGTCACAAAGAAAATGCTAGTGTGGAAGAAGAATGTGTCAAGGACATCACTCCCGAAGATAAGAGTGTTCTTGATGAAGTTCTTGGCAAGCAAAAGTCAAATCATGGTAAAGAGGGACTTGGATATGTTACCAAGTCCAAGAAGAAGAAAAACAAGAAGAACAAGACCAAGAATGTACAATCAAAGACAAGCACCGTTGAGAAGAATGTCACAAAAGACAAAACTAACAATATTGGTTTTGCAGGGTCTCACAATCCAAATTATGAACTCTTTTGTGATGATTATGGCGATGTTTATGCTTATTATGTCGGTCCCTTTGATGAATATATTTCTTGGTCTATTTGGGTTCCAAAGACCCTTGTTACTAACATGAAAGGACCCATTGAAGAATGGGTACCTAAAACCAAAAAGTAATTCTCTTGCAGGGCTATGCTTCCGGTGGGTCGAAATGGGTGGTGAATAGTGGATGCACTAGTCATATGACCGGAAGCAAGGAGATCATCACGGAGATGCGTCCCAATCATGATAATATTACAGTCTCCTATGGTGATAAGTCTAAATCTCAGGTATTGGGTCTTGGCAAAGTTTTGGTCGCCCACGATATTTCTCTCGTGGACGTCATGCTTGTTAAGACCCTCCGTTACAACCTTCTTTCTGTTCGTGCCCTTGGAAAGATGGGTTTTGCTATTTTCATTGATGATGCTTTGGTGGTACTCTTGTGGAGCAAGTCTCTAAAGGTCACTTTCGTTGGGTACGTCGAAAATGACCTGTATGTGGTGGACTTTTCGGGGAAAACCACTTCGGGTCCGATGTGCCTATTCGGAAAGGCCGACGTGGGCTGGTTATGGCATCGCCGGTTAGCCCATGTCAACATGAGAACTTTGCAAAGTCTCCACAAGGGTGGCCACATCCTTGGACTAAAATACAATGTCTCCTTTGCCAAAGATCGTGTTTGCAGGGCTTGTGTTGAAGGCAAAATGCGTGACTCTCCCCACAAGAGGAAGACTATTGTGTCGTCAAAGAGGATCTTGGAATTACTTCATGTGGATTTATTTGGTCCTCCATCTCATGCCAGTCTTGGTGGGAAGAAATATTGCTTGGTCATTGTCGATGATTACTCAAGATATACATGGGTCTATTTCTTCAAGATAAAGAGTGAGACTCAACAAACGGTCATTGATTTTGCCAATGAAGTTCAACGTCAACACAATGTTCTTTATTGGCAATAAGAAGTGACAACGGCTCCGAATTCAAGAACTACACTTTGAATGAGTTTCTAAGCGAAGAGGGGATAAGACATCAATATTCCGTTGTGTACACCCCTCAACAGAATGGTGTAGCCGAGAGGAAGAACCGGACTTTGATGGACATGGCAAGATCAATGTTGGCTGAATTTAAGTCTCCTTACAACTTTTGGGCTGAAGCCATATCCAGCGCTTGTCACTCATCTAACCGGCTCTACCTCGAAAAGATTTTGGACAAAACTCCATATGAAGTACTTACCGGTAACAAGCCCAACATCTCATACTTCAGGGTATTCTGTTGTAAGTGTTTCTTTATTATTAAAGGTGTCCGCTTGTCTAAATTTGAGTCCAAGGCTTTAGAAGGTATTTTTGTTGGTTACGATGCTGAATCCCACACTTATAGAGTCTACAACAAGCTCACCAGGACTGTTGTAGAATCTTGTAGTGTGGAGTTCGATGAAAATAATGGCTCCTATGTGGGGGCAAGTTGATGTTTGTGATGCAAATGTTGAAATACCCCAAGATTTTTGTGATGTTGCAATGGCGTGCTGCGGATGCGTCGTCTCTTGCACGAACATATCTATGTCGTGCCAACGCGTGGAGACAACTAGAGAAAGAGATTGGATAGGAGGATAGATTGATGTGTGCCTCCAAGGGGGGCTCTTTATATAGGGGGGAGGGGGTAGCCTTGCCCCTCCCCCAAGCTATCCAACTGGCGGCCAAGGAGGAAAGGAGGCGGCAGACATGGGTGGGGGCAACCCTGGGATGCCCCAAACCCTAACTATAGGTGCCCTAGGGTTTCCCCTAGGCGCATGGTCCTTAGGAACCATCTAGGTGGTCATCCCTCCTCCGATTTCCCTCATGGGCCCTTTTTCCCTACGAAATTTGGCCCATTAATGGAATAACCATTTAAATCAGATTTTAATATTATATTTCATATTAATTACATTAATTAATATGTAAATACATATTAACAAATACGATTCGACCCGAAACACCTTTCGGTTCCCTTTCTATATCCTCCGAATAGCTTCGGAACATCCCGGAACAATTCCGGTCCTCTCACTAGAACTTCTTCGGTTTCCTTTCTTTATCCGAACATCAGACCTTTCTCCTCGAAACAATTCCTACTTTCTCTTTCTCTACTATAATTCCAACTTACGGAAAACCTCAACCTCATCGCACCCTTAAGTGTATCCCCTCATGGCTCGGGAACAGCTACATACATGACCTAGACTCTCTTGCGTCAATGATCAACATCGGGACCGTGATGCCCATAATGATTCTTGTGCATTCCAAAATGACGATGTCGCTTGAACCGTAAACGTCGAGTCTATTTCCCTTTGTTTCTTCGATACTACTTGTTCGAGATCCGATTGTTAAGGTATCTCCTTGCCTTGTTCAATCTCGTTACCGACAAGTACTGTTTATTTGTTACCGCGATATTACATCCTGTGACCTAGTCACATGTTGCAACATATTTGAATGTAATCTCACCAAGTCGGCCTAACTGTATCTCACCCGTCACTAGGTGAACAAATCCCGCTCTTGACGCAATCTCTTCAACCCGTTCCTCCGGATACCTGACGTACACCTTTATTACCGAGTGACGCTTGATGCAGAAAAAGCAGCCTCAGGAGACAATGATTATGATATGGTCTCACTGTCTAAGGATAAGGAGACTTCGTTTCTGACTATTGCAACGATGAACTTCATGACTTGATCGTGTCGCAATCTTTGAGGGATGTCCATCACATCGTTCACCAATGATATGACCTCGTTGTCAACCAGCGTTATCACTTCATGATCAGGAAACCTTGATCATCATGTTACCCAACGAACTAGTAATAGAGGATACCAGGGACTTATGTTTCATATCACACATGTAACAATGTTTCCACTTGATACAGTTATAGCATAACATGAAACTATTATGAACTTATTGGGATATGACAATAATAAAACTTTTATTATTTTCCTCTAGGGCATATTCCCTTCAGTCTCTCACTTGCACCAGAGTACAAATAATCTAGCTGGCATTTACTAATCATAAACCATATCCCCATATGCGTTTATTGATCATGTTGCTCATGAGAAACGTCATGTACCTGTTCTGTTTTACGAGATCAATGTGTATTTTGCAAATCATTAATGTCTTCCTAATTTTGACATCCCCTCCATTATCTCATAATAGTTTGAAGTATTTGTTTTGGCGTGTGAGACTTTATTTCTATTGTTTACAATGACGGTCGTTGAGTCAATTTAACATTCACTATTGTCATGTAAACTCGGGAAACACATTTAGAGAAGTCAAACTTATTTAGCCAAAATATATTTTTATCTTTATGTAGATCCTAGTGCATAACATGCAACTATGTGCCTTACTTCACTTCTTGCCATTCAAGAACGAACTTTAACTCTAGTTCAGTGATTAACTCCAGAATCACTTCAAGACATGTTTTTTCAACCAGATCCTTTGGGTCATATTATGTCGAGTATACAATATGGTTCCATGGAAGAACCTATGACTAAGGCATAGGAGATGCAACGCAACTCTTTCTTTCTTTTAACCATAGTTGTAACATTGAGACTAGATCAATGTTTCATACAAGTAAGAACTTTTTTCTTATCTTGTTCTATTCTGAACTCCTTTAGAATCTTACCTAGGACACTCTGAACATCTTCAGAATCAAGTCCAGAAAGCATTAAATAATAATATTTATTAAACTTACCAGCCTATCTCGATAGATTCCATTGTTTAATAACTTCTTCAACTTCATCCACATTTACTAGCTTAAATATTATTAATACCAATCACATCATTCGTATATGTCATCCACATATTTTAGAATGATGACACACTCCCACTCAAATATGGCATCCATATGAGATCCAGGGATTAGCTCCCACTCAAAATGGTATCCATATATGAGATCCAGGGATTTCACTTAGCTCCTACTCAAAATATGTTTCTCACATATTGAGTCTTAGCCAAGCCATTAAGCTTTCACTCAAAATATGTCTCTTACATATTAAGGTTAAGCCAAGCCAATATGCTCCCACTCAAATGAAAATCCTCTCAATAATCTTGAAATTTCCAAAATTCTTTGATCACCATCAAATTGAGAATTCTAGCTGCGAGTTCCCAATATCCATATATTGCTAGTGTAAATCCAATAGACTCAAGTATCGCTATATTTGTAGTCAACTCCTTGAATTTGTCCAAACATCCTTTGTGACAAATCGAGCTTTATGTCTTTCCATTAAGTTTCATTTCTTTCTTATGACTTTACAGCCATTTCAGAAATATCAAGTAAACATGTTTACTTAATAAGATCAAGTAACACATTACTTTTCAATATTGAATGTAACTTAATATAGGATTTTATGACTCCTAGTCATATCTCGCATTTAGGTCCATCACGCTTATTTTTTTTCGTAGGTATGTCTTTTTCAAAACATGACAACTAAATCAAGATATAATTTTGCTAACTTGCAGAAAACATTCTTGAATCCTACTTTCTTTTGTAAAAGTATACGCTGAAATTTTACGATCATTATTATTAGTTTCTCCTCTATTTGTAGAGTTTGGTTTCACGAAACAAATTTCGCTGCGCCACTCAACAATCAGGAGGTAAGGTCAAATACCTTGTTTTTGAACTTTTACTTTCTTCCACCCGTATCTTCACCAAGACACATCAAGCCTTGGGACAACAACAGATTTGTCCTTTGTAGAACATGTATTCATAGTTTCCTAAGAATACGCTACAAAGACTTGTTTATTCGTCACGATTTCGAATCATCAAAATCTTCAGAAACTCGAACATGCCATAACCGTTATGGTGTTGTTTTCACGAATCTTTAGATGTTCCATTGTATTTTAAACAAATGTTTGCTTATTTATATCTTTAACTCTAAACGATAACTATAACCCTGCTAGGAGATAATATTAGTCCATATGTATCCAATACAAAATTATTATGACGTTTAGACACATCAACGCCTTGAATTTGTCCAATTATCATAATTTGCAAAACATCTTTCACAAGTCCTTTTATACCAAAACTTAACTTAAATACTTTAGTCATATGATCAAATCGAAGAGACTCTGTATTCCTACCCGCTAAAATGTGACTAAATTCATTCAAATTTAGAACATCCTTTTTTTAGACGGAGTATTACTTTTGGCCTTGGTGCCCTGAAATCAGTTGTTTTGGGCATCTTTTCTTTTTTTTGGCATCTATCTATGCTCATCTATCGAATATTATCCTACCACGCGAACCCTAGGAACCGCCGCTTATTTTCTCTGAATTCTCGTCCTATTCTGAATTTATCTGTCGATTGGGGAACCGTCCACCAGACCACCGGGCGCCGCTCCCGCCCCCTCCGTCGCCCTCCACCAGACCACCACCGTCCCGCTCCCCTCCGCCGGCCTACACCCAACCACCGCCGCGTCGCTCCCCTCCGCGGGCCTCCACCAGACCACCGCGGCGCGGGCCGCTCCCCTCCGCTAGCCTCCACCAGACCAAGGCCGCGCTGCTCCCCCCCGGCGGCCTCCACCAGACCACCGCCGCTCCGCTCCTTGAGCTCGCCTTTGATCCGGCGGAGAGCTCCCGCAGGCCGCTCCTCTCCTTCCTCGGTTCCTCCCCGTTCGCCGACTCCACCCTCAGCCCTCTGCCCTCTCAAGCAGCAGGCTAGTCAGCAGTCAGCACCCAGCAGCCTGTCCCGGAGGCGGCGGGGAGTTTCTTGATTTGGGCGGCAAGATGAGGCTTCTGCGGGTGGCCACGTGCAACCTGAACCAGTGGGCGATGGACTTCGACACCAACCTCCGCAACGTCAAGGAGTCCATCGCGCGGGCCAAGACCGCCGGCGCCGTCGTCCGCATCGGCCCCGAGCTCGAGCTCACCGGATACGGATGCGAGGACCATTTCCTCGAGCAGGACACCACCGCGCACGCGTGAGTCTTCTCCATGACCCTACTAATGATTTGAACCTACGAGTTGCGGAAATACAGGTACTGCCGTGGCAGTGCGAAGATGGTATGAATTAATATTCATGTGGTGGGAATATTTTTTCACGATCTTTATACGCCCTTGGGTACTAAAGTGTCAGATAAGGGGAATGGACTGTTTCTGATTAATTACTTCGGTAGAACAGGTTATGGCGTCCAGTCATTGTAGTGAAATCAATTGAATGGACACCTGTTACATGCTTTTCAGCAAAGCATCTAGCAACTGGAGTGGATGTGAGACATCACTTGTCTTTTGCTGGGAACAGAGATTTTTTGTTGTGTAATACGCCCTAGTTCTTACCTCTTTGATTTGTTTTTTCTGCGCAGGAAGATCTTTTTATCTTCCACTCTGCATGATCTAAATCACAAAATTTAGTTAGGGAAGTTATGGTTCTCCACTACCAGTTAACTTACTTTATGTATATGGAGATGACTTGTAAATTGTAATTGTAAGTGGGTCGACTTATTTTCAGCCTAGAACTAGTCAGTAGCTTCTGTAAGGTATTCCTGTTCCTCCCATAAATGATAATTTCAATAATCTGTTCTAGCTTTATTTATGTGTCTCATGCAAACTTCAACATATGCATATGAAGCTTGAGTTATATGATAACCCATTGAGTGCCCATTGCCCAACAGTTGGTAGTTCGAAAGGGTAATAAATATACTAATCCCTGATACAGATATTCTTTCTGTGAGGTTTCGCATTCTGATGAACAAGATAATTTTGAAGATGATATACTTATATACTCACTGTTAAATTTACTCTTCTATATCAATTTGCAGATGGGAGTGCCTGAAGGACATTTTGTTGGGTGACTATACAGATAACATCTTGTGCAGCATAGGGATGCCTGTTATTTTCAAGAGTGTACGGTACAACTGCCAGGTTTTCTGCTTAAATCGCAAGATTATTATGATTCGTCCGAAGATGTCCCTTGCAAATGATGGAAATTATCGTGAATTCCGATGGTTTTCTGCTTGGTCATATAAAGATGAACTTGTTGAGTATCAAATCCCTATTGATATCTCAGAGGCTATATCCCAGGGGACTGTGCCTTTTGGTTATGGTTATATTCAGTTTCTTGATGTGTAAGTACTAATGCTTAAATTAGTTTTTTTTATGATTGCAATTTCCAAACTTGTGATTTCAGCATGATTCTGTTTTGGCGACCTTACCTGATAGAGAACAAATTATTATTTTGGGGGGTTTACGTGCCATTATATCATCTTAGCTAACATTGTCTACAACTATTTACTGCAAAAGAAAATAATTATTGTACTACTGTTCTGCCAAATCACAATTTAACATGCCCTAGCTGTAAGAACTATAAACTAAAAAGTGTGGCTCATTGAGAAGACCCAACTTTTATACAAGAAAATGGTTGCTCAAGTCTCCATTCTTTACTAGAACAACACTTTTGTACTTCTTTTATGGGTATTATAATTCTCAGGAACTGCCTAAGCATTACTCTGTGGGACTCTGTATGACTTATAATGTCCTGTGTTGATGTCATGAATCTCATGATCCTCTCTGCATAGAAACATGTACAGCGCAACTACAATTTATTTCAGAGATGCATGATACTCAATGTCTAGACTCTAGACCAACAATTTTCCTGCATATTTTATATATATTTATCTAAGTGTCTAGGATGTTCTAATTTTGTTAACTGAGAATTATAATACCCTGGGGTTCGTTTTTGGCAAATATCCTTATCTTGCATTTTCTTACCTTCTTATAGTGTTAAAATGCATCTCTAGTTCTCAACGCTTAGGTAGACTCATTATCTTCTGTAAACGTGCTAAAACTTATTTATGATCTTTAGCATATATGCTCCAGATTGTCTCTGCTGATATGGCTTAGGTTATTATGCATCTTGCATTTCTTCATGAAATTGACTGTTTAACTACCGTTTTATTACCTGACTCTACTATAGCTTTTGATTTAGTTATTATGTTTCAGAGCTTTGGCTGCTGAAACTTGTGAGGAGCTCTTTACTGCAAATGCCCCTCGGATTGACCTAGCATTCAGTGGCGTTGAGGTTTTCATGAATGCTAGCGGAAGCCATCATCAGTTAAGGAAGCTCAATCTTCGGATTGATTCCATAAGAAATGCAACCCGTTTATGTGGTGGTGTATACATGTATGCCAATCAACAGGGTTGTGATGGTGCCCGCCTTTATTATGGTATGTCAACATGTCTGTATTTTCACTATGTTTTTCTTAGCATTATATTATATCTTAAAAAATTTAGAACTCCATATGGGACTGAGTGTCACCTCGAAGGAAGTGTGTGTGTTTTGAATTCCTCAGATGTTCGTCTTGAAATAGCCTTCTACTTAGATATACCCAATGCATGCTTTTGACACTGTTAGCAGTTGTTGTGAAGACTGAAGTTTGGGTGGTATTTTAGTAGGCACCATCAACATTCTATTGATTTTCTCCTTCTTTTCGGTACAAGACACGGTGAGGATATATAGTGAGTTTGGTTCTGTTGTGTCGGAATGCCATGTATCATTGAGCCTTCTATTATCTTCAATCCAGTAATAGTTTTCTTTTTCAAAACTACACAAAAGCCTTGAGCATCATTTATCAATGGAAGGCCAGTAAAGAAAGTATGCAGCTAGGGAATATCCCAATAAGTGATGTAATCATTCCTAGCGTACCCAGATATGGATCCAGTAGTAGTTATGTGCTCCGTTGATTTTAAGCATTCATTAATTGTCTTCATCGAAGCTGTTTGATTTTATTCATGTGTTCAAAATTATTTTGAATGTTCTCACTAGATGGCTGCTGCTGCATTGCGGTGAATGGGGATGTGGTTGCCCAAGGATCACAATTCTCATTGAAGGATGTTGAAGTGCTGGATGCTCTGATAGATCTGGATGCTGTAAGTTCTAGATTCTTTGGATCTTAGCTGTGGCTGTTACTGCGCAACACCCTCGCTCAAATTTACTCAGTGCCCACCCCACCTGTGGACAGGCCCATGTATACATAGCACCACTCTTGTACTTCCATCCTTCGTGTAAAAGGGTTAACCTAGAGGTGCTACTTTTGGAACACAAGGATATATATGCTGGTTCAACTATATCTGAACTCCCCGTGTGGTAATAATCTAACCACAAAACTGAACTTGGACCACATGGGCCTCACATTAACAGGCCGGGGTAAAGCACTTTTCTAGAAAACTCTATGCATATGATTTTCAAGTTCGCAATCTAAATATTTAAAACAATATCGGTAGTCAAAAGTTTTCAAAGTTGGACTTACGACATGTACAAAACGCCACTTTTCCCTGTACCCGAGGGAGTAACAATTATTGCATCATTACGGGTATTATATTTTGTCCAGTCGTTACAGATACCTCCACTCTATAGTTAATCTTATTCTTGTGCTATTCTTTAATAGAATTTTTACTGTTCCTCAAGGTCATAAGTTCTGGTTCTGCTATTTAGACTGTAAATTATTAGTTCTTGCAGATGTTGTTTTTTCTTTGATGTAATTATATGGATTGTATTTTTGGCATAACCAAGCATCTTTTGTGCAACCAGGTATCGAGTTATCGAGCATGTGTTTCTAGTTTTAGGGAGCAAGCAAGTCATGTAACGAAAGTACCTTGTGTTAAGGTGCAATATAAGCTTTGCCAAACATTTCATAATGGAATGATTCCGACGGATCCAATCAAGGTTAGTTTCTGTTAGTAGATTTATATATTTCTGATATACTGATGTATAGAGTATTTTATGGATGTTCTTTCTAACAAGAGATGCTATTGTTTTACAATCTTATGTTTGGAATAAGCAGTTT
This sequence comes from Avena atlantica, assembly GCA_910589765.1. NCBI lineage: Eukaryota > Viridiplantae > Streptophyta > Magnoliopsida > Poales > Poaceae > Avena > Avena atlantica. The sequence goes on from OU342733.1 coordinate 527,810,788, forward strand.
CTCAATGATCTGGTATTAGGACTTGGCAACATTATACATCACATGTTAGTGTAGGAGTCTAAAAAATAACTAAGCTTTCAAGTCATGGGCTAATGCATCGTTAGATACTAAGTTCTGTAGCAGGGGGGGGGGGGGGGGTACTTAGTAATTAAGCTGTCTCTTTATTTTCATAGTTGAGTCCAACGACTAATTCCTGAACTGGTTAAAGATATGGGTTAGCAGGCAACGTCAGTGCCCAGTGAACTTCTTATGATTTACTTAGTTCTTAGCTACGTTTGTTCTTCATTGTAGTTCTTAGAAAAACTCAAAAGGTGGACCAACTTGGGTAGTCCTGAAAATTCCTCTATGCAAAAGTTAATAACTATTGCTGTCAAACTGACAGTTGATGCTGTCATAATGTTTGTCTGCGAGAATATAACATGAAATCACTATTTTTCTCATATCCCATGATCCAAATACTCCTTTGGCTGATATTTCTCCCCTTTATTACGTTGGAGTTTGGAACTACATAGTATACTCTGCAGAGGCGAAATTCGACTAACCTTTTCCTATCACCTCTGAAGATTATGTATCACTGTCCTGAAGAGGAAATTGCATTTGGACCTAGTTGCTGGCTATGGGACTATCTTCGCAGAAGTCGAGCGTCAGGATTTTTGCTTCCACTTTCTGGTGGTGCGGATAGTTCATCTGTTGCAGCAATTGTTGGCTGCATGTGCCAGCTTGTCATAAAAGGTCAGGTCAATTAGTCTTTCTTCATTAGCTCCTTTAATAGCACAATATTTTATGAAAATATGAAATGCCTCTTGAGATGTAGTTTGCAGGAAAGTAGTTGAATAATTTGTTTACAAATTGAAATGCAAACATATGTGGTCCTTAGAAAAGAAGTAAGAACAAGTAAATCTTGTAATATGTACACTGTTACATTTTGTCGATGCATTACCACTGACCACAAGCACACTAACTTTAGGCTTGATGGGACATTGGGAATATGATGAATTCAGTAGTCTGATATGTAGGGTTGCCGACACTATCTTGATTAATTTCCTTTTCTTGGGACGATGAGGTTAGATGATCCATTTCCATCTTCATCTCGTATTTGGGAAAGATTTAATAGTCAGATTAGGCGACTGAGGATGTGCACAGGTCCATCCAGATAGCCTTTGATTCATACACGTTAACATAACGCCAGATTTGTTGGAGTACGTCATTTCAGAATTTCTCCTTTGATTCTTATTTAAGCATGATACCAAAATTTAATAAGCTAAACAAATAGGCAAATAACAACCATGTTTGAAAGGTGTCCTCATATCGTAAAAGTTACGATCAACATTGTGCCAGTAGTATTTAATGTGCCGCTCCTCCTGTCAAGCACTTAAGCTGCTATAACCTGAGTTCATAGATTAGTTAGGCCGGAACTGGCTGCAGGGCAAGCATCACATTGGCATGGTGTAACTCATATATGTCAACAAGAAAGAGATAGGCGTCTTGTTTGTTGGACCAACTTGAGAAACCTGCTTAGTGCTACTCAGGAGCAAATCTGGGAAACCAGTTGGAAGTGAAGTTTGTAGATTACCTTGATAAGCCACGCAAGTTGAGTCGATATCCATCTGCTTGAGAAATGTTTAGTGCTTACTTCAGGGTATGATAATTCTCTTAGCAATAAGATCCTTGTATCTGTTAGATATATTTTTTTTGATTTTGCTATGTCTACCTTTTGATAACATTTTGGATGCACATTTGAGTTGCACTATTAGTTGGTGAAAGTCACATCGTTGTAACAATCTTCTAAGGCTAGGCTGTATGACCTTGGGACAAAGCTATGGTGCACGGTGAATCAGTGATGTGCCTAATACCCGAGTCCATGCGGATGGCCTAATTCATCTCATGCCTGCAACTGTCAGCACGGATCCTCTCTGGATATTCTTAAAAGAAGTATTTTTAGTTCTTTGCAATTTGATATGCGCTTTTCATTTGTAGTCACTTCCACAACTACACCTTTTCTTATCAGAGGATCTTCATCTATGGTGACACTTGTTCCTTCATGAAATTCATTTTCTGTAATAGTAGGTTTCATTATGATAATACTCCTTTTTCAGAAATAGTAGTAACTGTATTGTGCAAAATCTCCCTAATAAGTTCAAAATCACAACCATAAGAAGTGCTTTTGAATAAACAATTCGAACAGTTTGTGTCAGATAACCTACATATTGTTATCATTGGATCAATTGTTGGCCAAAGCTTTTACTTTGGCAGTTAAAGTTTGTCTTATACTTCTGCACAGAGGGAGTACCCATTTCTGACACTAATGCTTATTTAATATGCGTGAAATGCAGATATAGAGAAAGGTGACGAGCAAGTTAAGGCAGATGCTATGCGCATTGGTCAGTATAAAGATGGGGAGTTCCCCACAGACAGCAGAGAACTTGCAAAACGTTTGTTCTACACCGTTTACATGGGAACAGAAAACAGGTAAGATTTAAGAAATCCATTTCCTTATGTATACCCTTTTCTAGAGCATCCCTCTTCCCATTTGACAGGCCTCGTAATATTCTTATACGCAATGGTTTAAATCTTTAATGATGATATGCAACTTTATTTTCTTTCAAACCCTTTTCAGTTTATATCGTTTGTATTGCATCTCATGGAACTGGAACTAGCATTTCCAACATTTGTTGGACACTATTATTAAAGAAGTTGGCCTTGATCGATTATTGGGGAGTGATCTCATGAACTGAAACCAGAGCAATATTGTTTACTACTGGATCTACCTACCAGAGTTCATAAATTCACAAGGAGTTAGACCTGTTCCATATATGCTGCTGATTGATTGTTCTTTAATTTATAGCTTTACTGTCTTTTGGTTTCCTTCATATGCATTGCGTATACTTTGCTTGTGCGTATAGTATATTTATTGTTTTGTCTTGTTCATAGTGTATTTTCTCCACAGTTCGGAAGATACCAAATCACGTGCCAAAAGGCTAGCTGAAGAGATTGGTTCATTCCACTTTGATGTACCCATTGACAGTGTAGTGTCTGCGTTTCTGTCTTTGTTTGAAAGGTTTACCGGGAAGCGACCACTTTACAAGGTAGTTTTGTACTATGACACTCTAATTTACTAAAGAAGACTCCCTCCGTTCCAAAATATAAGATGTTTTATCCTTTTTCTGAGACGTATGTATCTAGACATCTTTTAGTGCATAGGTTCGGAGCAAAATTAGTGAACCTACGCACCAAAAGACGTCTAGTAGATATGTTTGGGAAAAAGGCTAAAACATCCTATATTTTGGAACTGAGGTAAATTCTGATGATCACTATTTATGCTAATATAATTCAGGTTGACGGGGGATCACATACTGAGAATCTGGGATTACAAAATATTCAAGCTCGAGTCAGGATGGTGCTTGCCTTTATGATGGCTTCTCTGATGCCATGGGTTCATAACAAGTCTGGGTTCTATCTTGTTCTGGGAAGCTCAAATGTCGATGAAGGATTGCGTGGTTACTTGACAAAGGTAAGTTTAACACATATCTCTTTCCTTGTAGATATGAGGGTCTGGGCCTATGTTGGGAATATAGGTGAATTTAAGCAGCTTAGAGACCAAAGGGAACCAAGTATACAATTTCCTTCATCAATCGTTCATTCCAAATCAGTATTTGTTGAACTCTTGTTTAATACTCTATTGCTTCTTTTGCAAAGTATGACTGCAGTTCAGCTGATATAAACCCCATCGGAAGTGTAAGTAAGCAAGACCTTAGGGCTTTCCTACGATGGGCAGCAGTTCATCTTCAATATTCATCCTTGGCTGAGGTTGAAGCTGCACCTCCTACTGCAGAGCTTGAGCCAATCCGCACAGATTATAACCAGGTAACTAAATTTCCAGAATATTCGATCTCCAGTTTCCAGTTTAAACTCAGCAGAGTTCCAAAACTAGTCCGTTTCACTTTGTTGGATGGAACTTGGTGTTCCCATTATTATTTAACTCTGCTCCATTTTTTCGTTGAATGGTACTTTATATGCATCATAGCTTAACACATATGTAGATTGTGTGCCTGCATTATTCTTCTGCTCTGTCTCAGGTTTTGCTGGGGAACAACGTTACATCAATTGTTACGTTGCCTTCAAACACAAAATATCTCATTAGTATATTATTCGTTCAAGTTTCAGTTATACTTGTGCATAAAGTTGTCTTAGCTAGCTATCAACCAGAATAACAAACTATTTATCTGTACTTGAGTATTCTCGTTTAATCTTATCTCTGTTTAATTAGTTGGATGAAGTGGACATGGGGATGACGTATGAGGAGTTATCAATATATGGGAGATTAAGGAAAATATTCCGGTGCGGTCCTGTTTCAATGTTTCAGGTTGGTCTCCAGTTGACTTGATTGTGTTGTTTCTTTACTTAAAATTAAATTACTTTTGCAGCGTACTAGAAATCTGTATGATGTTGAGCTTTACTACCTCCTTTCCGTAATATAAATTTTCTAAGAAGTCAAACAGTGTCAAGTTTGACCAAGATTATTGAAAAAAGTATTAACATTTACTATGTCAAATCTGTTTCATTAGATACATTATGAAATATATTCTCATATTGTATGTACATAATACTATAATAATTGACTGTTTTTCGTATAAACTTGGTCAAACTTGACACCGTTTGACTTTTCAAAAAATTTATACACCTTGTTTTGTGTAACGGAGGTGGTAGTTATATATTTAACGAAAGGAAGTTTGGATTTCAGAAAGCTGACAATTTTGTAGTTCCATTGATTATGTTTACTTTGTTAAGCAGTTCCCTTTTGGGGGTTTCCTTTTTCTTTTAGGATTTTCACTGTAGTTTTTCTTTCAGTGAAGTAAGTAATTCTTGAAGGGAGTGGCTATAAGTAGTTCAACGTTTTGCTCCCCTGCATGTTTTTCACCCCTTTCCTCGCTTGTGGGGTTAGTAGTGGATTTGTGAAGTTAAAAAACTAACACTTACATGAAACTCATCTTGATACTTTTATAATATAAAACTTACCAACAAGCATCAAAAGTTCAATCTGTGCAATAGAGTGGGAGATCTGATATTGTCTCTATGTGGTGGTTTTGTGTGAGCCTTTTTAATTTTATGGGGTGTATTTTGGACTTGGGAATACCAAGAGAGCACCAGAAGAGTGTGAGCGCCAAAAGCTCTCCACTCTATATTCTGCCGGTACACTTGGATTTCCCCACGCCAGGTACTACAGCTGAAGTGATGTTAGCTGGTTGATGAGGTACATACTTCAGTTGTGTACTCATGTTTAGTACTGTTTTTTTATTTTTGTCTTACTATTGTAATGTTTTTGCTGAAAATGTGGATACGATACAGTAAATAACAAATTGGTATTTAAATGACAGTTCAATTATTTAATTTATTGTTGTCATGAATTCAAATAAGTATATCTGTGTAAAATGCTAATATATATTGCTACAGAACCTCTGCCACAGGTGGTGTGGGAGACTATCCCCCTCAGAAGTGGCTGAAAAAGTGAAGCACTTCTATAAATACTATGCCATAAACCGGCATAAGATGACTGTCTTGACGCCATCATATCATGCCGAGGTACTTGTCTCAGTTTGTAAGCAGAAGACCTGCCTTCCTGCTACTGCTATAACATCAGGCTATTTTTTGCAGAGCTATTCACCGGAGGATAACAGGTTTGATCTTCGGCAATTTCTATACAACACAGCATGGCCGTTCCAGTTTCGGAAGATCGATCAACTTGTGCAAGATATTGCCAAAGATGGTAAATGGGAAGATTCTAGAGATGTGCAATTAAGAGAGCGCAAAGCTGTTAGATCTGCCTCGGGAAGCGGAATGGGAGTTGTGGCCGTGGGATCTGCCAATCCCAGCGCCGGGTTGTAACCAAATGAACATATGAAGTAGTCTACTCAAGGTAAACATATATTGATCATTATTTCAGTGAATATTGTACTCGGCTCCTATGATTGGGTCCTCCATGTGTGAATTTAATGTTTGGTGGTACTTCAGGTGGCTTCATGCTAATGTATATTTTGGCTTTGCAGGACTTACTGCTGCAACGTATACAATGGAAAGCCAGGACACCTAGAATAATTTGTCAGGGGCAACACAAAAGTTCCTAACGGCACGGACGTTTAATGTATATTCTTGTTTTTTTTTGTCTCCCTGCATCCTTTGACTCCTTTTAACTGTTACTGCTTCAGTCATTTTGGCTGCACTGTTCGAGTTAATGATTCCAAGCTCAGTGCCAATTACTAAATGAAGTAGGAAGTTTCGTCAGATTTTAATCGTTGTCTGCTAATGGCATGATATAAAAAATAATTCACCAGCCATGAAGATCGGCTGTTGGGCTCCAGAAGAACGGCCTGCTGGTTCGCTGCATTAGCAATTGTCTTCGTCGGTGATGACAATGTTTCATGCCGCACATTTATATTTGGTGCTGCAAATCATATGTGCTGCATTGGTGTATGATCCTGTTTCACGAAATATTTGTCTCTTTTGCATGGTCAAGAGCCTCCATAGGACTTGAAAGTTGAAACCACGTTACCACCTTGAATTACATGTACCGATTAACTTGCCCAAAAGCCTAAGAGCATCTCCAAGGACCCTGAGAACATATTCTGTGAAGCCATTGAACTCATGCACCTGGCTGTTACGGGCCATTGGATGCGAAAGGAAGGGACACGATGCACCTAACACATGGATGATGCCACATTTGTTTGCGAAACGAACCTCCTTGTGCCACTGAATTGCCCAAAACGTTCTTCCCTGTCCGAATACTCATCTTTTCACTCCCCCATTCTCTCCCGTAAGCCAACACCATGTGAGCTGGGTTGTCGTCCCTCTTGGCCTCTCCATGTACGTAGTTGGCGATCTCCAGCACTGAAACTCCATCCGCTGTACGATCCTCTAAAGCGAGGGCGCGCTTCGAAACGGTGGGTGGCAGTGGCAGCTCACCGACGTTGTGCTGTACCTCCAGGACGTCGAAGCTACCGCGGAACGAGAATCAAAAGATCTTCTACATCTAGAGGATCAAGGCTATACCTTGGTCCTCCATTTATCCGTGTGGTAGGACCGTATGTTAATGGTGATCCTACATGCATAATCATTTGCAGGCACAGGGAGATGCTGTAATACGCCGTGATTGTGTCTCTGGGGGCGATTTATACCTAATAATGCGGGAGTCGGCATACCAGCATGACCGCCTAAGATGGGCGAAAATCACGGGTTTCCATTCAGCCAAGAGCCTGATTAAGCTTGTGATCTACATCCTTGAGAGTGCTCCTTCGCTTAAGTCTCTCACGCTGGACATTGCTCGTGGCGACGGTGGGAAGCCTGGTGAAACTAGCAAATGCAATGCCTTAAGAGAGTGGGGTAGATGCTGTTGAATGGGCACGAGAGATCTCAAAGATGCCGATGGAGCCGTGGAGGCTACATGTAGATACATCGCTGTGAGAGTTCCCTCATATGTTGAATTCAAGGTGCTAGAGCCGTGTAGGCGATGCTATAGATGCAGCGCAACCGGTAGATAGATGCTGGCTGGGTTTGTCTCGCTCAACCGGCCCATCTATTTATTTGCATGTCCACAAACTGTGAAGTGCCAATCTAGCATAAAATTAGATGCACATAAGTACATTTGAACCTAACAATCATACAAGAAAATCCTAGTTGAGTTCTTATACGAGCAGGGATCCAATCGTCTGCTCTCTTGGCGTATTGATCTAGTCCCAATTGGCCCATTGGATAAGTTGTCAACGCAGTGCATTGGGCCTAACAAAGTATTAATTCGCAAGTTGCAGGGTCAGTAGAGCTAACAGCGACGAGCAGTGCAATTAGATGGGGTAGCATGGAATGAATCTTCAGTTTTGAAACAGTTATTTGGGCAAGTTCATGCACATTGCACAAGTCAAATCTTCTTATATATATGGTGTCGTCCGGAACTCAAGGTTTTTCATTGTAGTTGTGTTTCTTGGGCAATACTCCCTCTGTTCGGAAATATAAGACGTTTTAGCTTTGTGATAGAATATATCCAGACGTCTTTTAGTGTATAGGTTCGTAGAGGTTCGGAGTGAACCTATACTCTAAAAGGTGTCTAGATACATTCGTTTCACAAAGCTAGAATGTCTTATATTTTCGAACGGAGGGAGTACTTATTAACTAAGTGGTGCTAGTTCTGAGCTAGATTTAGTCGCTGCGCACTCAACTCCATCACGTCCCAGCTCGACGTTTTCGTCAACTCCAATAACTATGTTTTACGCCCCGAGTCTAATAAATACCCAGGGGAGGGGAGCAAGGAGCTTAATTACGAGATGGATAATTTCATAGAGATCGATCTCCAGATCATGGCAAAGGTCTCAGTCTTCTCCGGTGGTGTCGCCAACAAAGAAGCAGTGGGTGGAGAAGGCACCACGCTCCATCAGGATGCCCCATGGACCCTACGGTCGACAGTGAGAAGGGAGCTGCAGGACATAGGCCGCCTAAGCCCTGCTTCGTCTCCAGAAGCAGCCCCGACCGGGCCGCATGCAGAGTCGCCGCCGTCGCCACCATCGCCATCGATATCGCTGCAGCCGACACCGGCCCAGCAGCCCAACGCATCCCTCCGACACTGGTAACTAATTGGCATCTAGTGGCATCTCTAAATTTGTGGACTGTGGCTGGTGACTTAAGATAACCATGAGCTAGCAAACGCTGAACTAATCGTGTTGGTTGGTGATATCTTCTCTTATCGCGTTGCTTTCATCCGGAATGAATTACAGGTTCTCAGTATCATCCCCCGCCACCGTCTGGCAGCAGAGCAGGACTCTTCATCGGCGCGTCTGCGGGTGCCGTGGTCACCATCTGCCTGATTCTCTCGGCTGTTTGGTTCCTTTTGCGCCGCCGTAGGAGGCCCAAGGTGACGACGGCGAGATCGCCAGGGTCGGATCACAAAGGGAAGCCCATGGAAGAAGAAGAAGAAGAGTTCGAGAAATGGACGGGGCCAAGGCGGTTCGTCTACAATGAGCTCGCCGTCGCCACGAGATTCTTCTCCGACGAGGAGAAGCTCGGCGAAGGCGGCTTCGGGTCGGTGTACCACGGGTACCTCAAGGAGACGAACGTTCATGTCGCCGTGAAGAGAGTTTCCAAGGGCTCCCAGCAGGGGAAGAAGGAGTACGTGGCGGAGGTGAGGGTGATAAGCCAGCTCAGGCACCGCAACCTCGTGCAGCTCGTCGGCTGGTGCCATGACGACAGCGAGCTCCTGCTTGTCTATGAACTGATGCCGAATGGTAGCCTCGACATGCATATTCACAACCAAGAGATTGTTGGCCCAGCCCCAAACGCCGAGTGCAGTCCGGCGTGACGACGGCGAAGTATTCCGGCGAGTTGCGCGCACGTATAAGAACCAGCTAACAACGATCAGCAAGATAGCTATCTAGCCTGATCAAAAGAACTAGCTCTCTCAACTCACACGAGTACGTACCAGGAAAAACAATGTTGATGGCTACAGGGCCCTCTCGGTCCTGTTGTTTGTATTGAATCTCACGGTTGTCTTACAAGGATACTATATGGGTGTATATATACCCGGCAAGACGCAACGTCAATACGAATAGGTGTTGGACTACTAGTCCTACTCGGAACACACACACACACACGACACCGTTCCGTGTCCTATCGGGATTATTATTCCTAACAATCACCCCCGTAAGCACGATGTGCCCATCTTCACAGCTTGGACGCCGATCCTTCCTCGCATCTCCGCAAACTTCACTCGTCCCAAAGATTTAGTTAGGATATCCGCAAGCTGATCATTGGTGCAAACATAGTTGACTTCAATCTTGCTCTCCTCTACACACTGCCGTATGTAGTGATACTTCGTATCAATGTGCTTACTCCTGTCATGATGCACAGGATTCTTGCACAATGAAATTGCAGACTTGTTGTCAATATTGAGCACCACTTGTTCCGCCTCCCGATTGGTGAGATCACCAAGTAGACTCCTTAGCCACACACCTTGACACGCCGCAGTTGCAGCCGCAATATACTCAGCTTCACAGGATGACCGTGCCACCACTTTTTGCTTTTGTGATAGCCAACTTACTATGCTTCTTCCCAAGAAATATGCCACGCCCGAGGTACTCTTACGGTCGTCAATATCTCCTGCCATGTCGCTATCACTGTAGCCAAGTAGCTTCACCTCCTCCTTCTCTTTCGAGTAGACAATACCAAAGTTTGTAGTACCTTTGATATATCTGAGTATATGTTTCACGGCTGTCCAATGCTCCATTGTGGGTGCTTCCATGAAGCGACTCACATAGCCAACGGAATAGGCCAAGTCGGGTCTTGTGTTAATGAGATACCTCAAACTTCTGACAACGCTCCTATACTCCGTTGCATCAACCGCAGGTGCTTCACTCCTTTTGCTCAGTTTAAGACGAGGTTCCATCGGAACATGAGTTGGATTGCATTCTTCCATGCCACATTTCTCGAGTATCTTCTTTGCATATGCCTCTTGGCATAGTGTGATCTCACCAAGCTTTTGATGTACCTCGATCCCAAGGTAGTGGCTCAACAAGCCTAGATCACTCATCTTGAATAACTCCTTCATCTGTAGCTTGAACTTTGCAATCTCCTTCTCATCCGCTCCAGTTATCAATAGATCATCAACATAGATGCCAACTAGTAGATGATCTCTTCCTTTACATCGCTTATACATCGCATGCTCCAGTGGGCTCTTCTCGAATCCGAGAGAGATCAATGTACGATCAAGCTTGATGTTCCACGCCCGAGGGGCTTGCCGTAGCCCGTACAACGCCTTGTGTAGCTTCAAAACCTTGTGTTCTTCTCCCTCTTTGATGTATCCCGGTGGTTGCTTCACATAAACTTCTTCTTCTAACTCCCCATTCAAAAACGCGGATTTCACATCCATGTGATGCAATTTCCAAGATTCTTGAGCTGCAAGAGCGATAAGTAATCTCACCGATTCCATCCTTGCAACAGGAGCAAACACTTCTTCGAAATCCACACCTTGCTCTTGCACGTATCCCTTGGCCACTAGCCGAGCTTTGTGTTTCACCAACTTCCCTTCGGCATCCTTCTTGATCTTGTACACCCACTTGAGTCCTATGGCCTTGTGATTGTTGGGTAGATCGACAAGCTCCCATGTATCGTTGTCGCGGATCGACCCCAACTCCTCATCCATAGCCCGACGCCAACACTCCTCCGTATTAGCATCCTCGAATTTCGTCGGCTCCTCGGTGAGTAAACACCGACCTTGTCCTCTCCCTCGCGCACGCGCTGTACGAAGGGTCTCCGGCGGATACAACTCCAGTACACTTCGGAATTTTTCTGGAGTAGGTGGCCGTCTCCTTTCTTCCCGTGCACTTGGAGGAGACGTGGAAGCTGACGTAGTACTTGTTTCAGCGTCTACTGAATTTCCTGCAGTTTCTGTCGGTGTACTGCATGTTGGCGACGTGACATCGTCGCCCGTGTCCACTTCTGGACTGCCGCTAGTCCCTCCTGGATGGGAGTGTGCAGCTGATGGGCCACTTGCGCCAGGGCTCTCGTCCGCGCGTGGACTGGATGGCGACGTCGAGCCTCCAGGTGCAGCGCGTGAGCTGCTGCTCGTGCCGAGACTCCCACGCGAAGATACCTCTCCAGGCGTAGCGCTGCTGCTGCTCACTTCCAGACCTCCATCTTCTGAAGCAGCGCCTAAATCCGTAACGCCACGGGACGCTGTTTCTTGATCATCTGCATGCGAATCACTATAGACTACAGTAAATATTTCATCAGAAATTGATTGTACCGGTTCCGCAGAGCGCCAATTCCATGATTTCTCCTCCTCGAAGACGACGTCGCGTGTCACCACCACCTGTTTTTTCACTGGATTGTACGCGCGATACGCCTTCGAACTGTATTCATAGCCGATCATGACCATTGGAGTACTTCGATCCGCCAACTTGCTAGTATGCCCGGTCACCGTCTTCACATGCGCCACGCACCCGAAAGTGCGAAGATGATCAACCGAGGGCTTGCGCCCGTACCATGCTTCGTACGGCGTCATACCAACTACACTCTTAGTTGGTGCCCTGTTCAGCAAATAGACAACTGTACTAACTGCCTCACCCCAAAACCTGCCTGGCATGCCTTTGCTCTTCATCATGCTGCGTGCCATGGCCACCACGGTTTGGTTCCTTCTTTCCACAACACCATTTTGCTGCGGTGAATATGGTGTGGTGAGATACCGCCGGATGCCATGAGCTTCGCAAAACTTCTTGAATTCATTGGATTTGAACTCCCCACCCCGATCGGTACGGAGGGCCTTCAACTTTTCCTCGGACTCCACCTCGGCTGCCATCTTCACAATCCTGAACGCTTGCAAAGCTTGATCCTTACTCTTCAGCAGAACAACCCACATGTATCTACTGAAGTCGTCGACGATGAGCAAAAAGTACTTGTTCCCGGCGGGGGTCGCCGGCGTGATTGGTCCGCATAAGTCTCCATGCACCAACTCAAGAACCTTACTTGCTCGATATTGTCCCTCCCTTGGAAACGGGGCTCGCCTTTGCTTCCCAATGAGACAACCGTCGCACACCTGCTCAACATGATCAACACACGGTAAGCCACGTACCATCTCCTTCTGTCCAAGTTGTCGTAGAGCTTGGAAATTTAGATGTCCGTAGCGTGCATGCCACTTCCACGCCGAGTCTTCCATGCCGAGTCTTCCATGCTTGTCATCAAACATACTGGATCCGCCCGATTGAGATTGAGGATGTAGAGTCTATTCTTCGACCTCTCCACCTTCATGATGAGTTGCCTTTGGCGGTCATATCCCCACAGGAACTCGTCCTCCAACACGATCTTGCATCCACGCTCCGCGAGCTGACCAAGACTGATAATGTTGGTCTTAAGCTTGGGAATATAGTACACGTCAGTGAGTACCTTGTGACCTCCATCCTTCAACTCAAACAGGACAGTGCCTCGTCCTGCAATCTCCACCTTCGACCCATCGCCGAATCGAACGGAGCCTCCAACCGTGAGGTTCAACTCAGAAAACTGAGCCTTGTCGCCGGCCATGTGGTTGCTAGCGCCTGTGTCGAGGTACCAAACATCATGAGCCGTCTGCATCCTCCGCGGGAAGACCTTCTCTTCCACGAGCGTGACGATCTCCGTAGCGGACTCCTGAGGAGTTGATTCCTTGGTGGTCATTAACTCGCAAGCTTCGAGCATGAGCATCATCGGTCCATCATCTCCTTCCTTCGCCATGAGAGCCTTCTCCTTTGAACGGTTAGGACACTCCGATTTGAAGTGCCCGAGCTGATTGCACTTATGGCAGCGAAGATTCTTCTTGTCGAATTTCTTCTTTGGCTTCTTCGGCTTGCTGTCCGACTTCTTCGCCGGGACCGAACCATCGCCACTGCCAGATGCCTTATCGCTCCTCTCCTTGGCGACCATTGCCTGCCACTGGGCACGTGTAAGCATGAGGTGCTCATCTTGATTCGCATCGCCGTAGGTGATCTTCATCCGCTCGTCTGATTGGTTAGAAAACTGATTAAAATTGCTAAAACACGCTATCAGTGCTATCAGTCAACAACCAACCCCAATGTTGGTAGTTTTGGACAAAATGGAAGTTGGTAGTTTTCTATCAAACCTGCCTGAAATGTGGTAGTTCCTTGTTATTTTATCTTTCCAAGAACATGTTTTGAACGACTGACGGGATTTAACATCGTTGTCTGGCTCAATCAGCGGCGTGCCCGCTTTGCGAACAACACCTAGAGACATTACAACACCTCCTGGTGGGTGCAATGTTGGGGCTGAGTAGATTGGCAGCCCAACCTGGATACCGATCTGATTCATCGGGGCGACGAGGACTTGCCACGCGGCTAACCACGGGACATGTGGACGAAACTCATCCTGGTATTTTGGTGTATCCGGAGGCACCTGAATGACGTGATATTCAACGGAGCCGCGTCGATGTCTGCGACGATTAGTACAAGGATCCATGAGGTTTTCGATAGGTGTCGCTTAGCGGATCTCTTTGAAACCGATAGTTTGAGCCTTCCGCCGCCCTTGCCTCGGGCATGGATTGATGGAGATTAGGATCCCTGTATCGAGGAGCTGCCACCTCTTGTTGGCAGCAAACTTGCCTCTCGACGATGTTGTGTGTCATATAACACTTCTTCTATATGATTAACACATCTTTCAGGGTGTATTCTAAAAAATGTGAGGTAGATGCATGAAGGTTGAGATACTTGAATCAAGGGTATTTGGCTTCTCAATTCGATAGTAGTACATCCGTATTAAATAACTTCTTCTTTTAGAATTCAATAGTTGTGAAGGTTCATGTAGTGATATAGGAGCAAATACAATAGGGTATATTCAGCTGGCTATAAGAGAGATAAATTATTATAGTTTTGCTGAGGTGGACGAGAGAGGATAACGAATGTAAGTGGGCTGTAAGATTCTAGCGGAGGCTGATAATCGGCAAGGGATACCCCTCCCGCGGCGCGCCCCAGGGCGCCGCCGGGGGGCCCTCGTCGCTGTCGCCCAAGTTCTCCCTCTATCTCATGTCTCCCTTCCGCCGCTGCCGCCGGCGTGGCCGTGGTGGCAGCGGCCCCTGGTGCCGAAGGCGCTAGGGGAGGGGGGTGACAAGGACTTCGACGGGCTGCTGGGGAGGCACCAGCAGATGTGCTCGGGCGCGGTGGTCGGACAGCGATCTGGACCAGGCGACGGCCATTGCCATCCTTGGATCGTCCTCTCGGGCGGGGGGAGACTGGTCGTGGATCCCGATTCCCATCTAGATCCGGTGCTTCTGGCCTCGTCCAGTAGCAGCACGGTTGGGAACCGGCCGGCGGTGTGGGGATCGCTGTGCCAGATCTAATAAAGGTGGTTGTCCTTTGATTTCCTTCACACGAAGACAAAGATCTTCTTGATGTCTGACCTCCTTGATCTGGTCTGGAGAGGCGGGTTCCGGAAGGCTCCGCCGGCAAACTCCCATGGGCATATCATGCATAGAGATTGCTGGATCGTAAGGTATTCGGTTGCGTGCACCTTGTTTTTCTGGCCGTTTGGTTTTGGCGAGAGCGTTGCGAAGGTCTGTTGTTTGTTCCCACCTAGTGCCATGTAGAGCCAGGATGATGTCAGATGCGGAGAATGTCAGGAAAGCAGAAATTTGAGGGTATCAATGGAGATTTTTGTTCTTGTGGCGACGGAGATCTGGCTGCGTGATCTGGGACTCGTTGCAGTGACTGTTGGTGCGGGAAGACAACACAGGGGAGTTCCGAGTCTTATCTTGCAGGGTGAAAATCCAAGGTCTGGCATTAGCTGGTTGTGCCTGGCAATGGCCTTGTTGAAGGCATTGTTTTGTGAGTAAGGACTTTCTTCAGGGTTAAAACCTATGACCTTTGGTCGGGCAACGACGACGCTTGGGCACTGTTTCCTTCTTAAAGGCGTTGTTATTGGAGTGGAGTACTACTGGTGTTGTTCTGATGGTGTCACTATTGTTTCTTTGAGGATTAATTCACTATAGCGGGACTTTTCTTTTTTGTAATTTCTCTTTCTTTTTTCTGAGTTGTGTGCATCCGTAGAGCCGCTAGGACATGCGTTGTAGCAGAGGCTGGGTGTAATTGGTGTCCTTGTGATATTAATATATACTCTTTTCCAAAAAAAATAGTCAGCTCTAGCACTTGCTCCTATACACAGCACTTGCTCTATACACTTTGTGAGAATAAAATGTGGATTATGTATTAAAATAAGGAAAATGATATGGATCCCCCGGACGATGGGGGGTTCCCATCGTCTTCCTCCCCCAAAATCGCCCCAATTTTCATTTTTGCTGCAAAACAGCCCGCTTTTGCTACATATGTCTCCGCTTTTGCTTTCAAAGCAAAAAAAAAACGGTTCGTTTTAAAAATGGTAACTGCTAGGCGTCCCCCGGACGATGGGAGAGCTCCCATCGTTCTGATTCCCGTGCTGACACGTGTCCATTTGCTGCAAAACATCCCGCGTTTGCTGCATATGTCCCCGCTTTTGCTTCCGAAGCAAAAAAACGGTTTGTTTTAGAAATAGAACGTCTCGCCGGAGACCATGCAGCAAAAAAACTGTGCTAATGCAGCAAAACCGTCTTCACCGGAGACATCGTCGGAAACAACTCGTTGATGACCCTCGCCGGAGACCATGCAGCAAAAAAAGTTTCCAGCGAAGTCGGTTTTGTTGCATTAGCACATTTTTTTTGCTGCATGATCTCCGACGAGGTCTCCGGCGAGACGTTCTATTTTTAAAGGACACTGCTAAGCATCCCCCGGACGATGGGGAGCTCCCATCGTCCTGCTTCCCGTGCTGACACCTGTCCATTTGCTGCAAATCATCCCGCGTTTGCTGCACATGTCCCCGCTTTTGCTTCCGAAGCAAAACAAAACGGTTCGTTTCAGAAATAGAACATCTCGCCGAAGACCTCACCGGAGACCTCGCCGGAGACCATGCAGCAAAAAAATTATTCTAATGCAGCAAAACCGACTTCGCCGGAGACATCATCGGAAAAACTCGCCGGTGACTCTCGCCGGAGACCTTGTAGCAAAAAATTGACACTATTATAGCAAAACCACAAGACGGTTGTAGCAACAAAGTTCTTCTAATGTAGCAAAAAAACTGACATCGCCGGAGACCTCGCCAGAGAACTTGTAGCAAAAAAATTATAGTATTGTAGCAAAACAAAAAAACAGAGATAGCAAAAAATATATATCAATGTAGCAAAATCAGAGGCTAGATTTTGTATGCGTCCTTGAGGACTTGCAGGAGCGGCGGCCATGATTTCCAAGCTTGCAGCAGCGGGGCGGACCTGTTGTGGTGGAGCGGGGAAGCAAGTTCGGTCGCCGCTGGCAGCAACCACGGCCGCCCGTGGCAGCAAGGTTGGATGCCCATGGAAGCAAGCTCGGCTGTCTATGGATGAACCCTAGGCCATGGAGGTAGGGGAGCAGGCCTCTCGTCCTCGACGCCGACAACCTAGAAGCGGAGGAGGAGTAGTAGACTCGTCGGAGAAGAACCAAGGAGGCTGGGGTACAGCGCAGGTGCCCCCGTCCACCGCGGAGGGAGGAGCTCGTGGGGGCCCATCGCGGAGGCGGCGCCCACCGGCGGAGGAGCGGCGTGGGCTGATGCACGCCGACGAAGGGGCAGCACGGGGCAGGGGCTGGGCGAGGCGGAGCACAGGTGCAGCCAGAGGGGCAGCGCACAGGGCTGGGCTGGAGGTTGAAGACGGGTCATTTTTTCTATCCAGGACGTGAGGTAGATGACCCGGACGATATCGTCCGGGGGATGGTAATCATTTTCCTTAAAATAATATACATTTTTATAACTAACTATTGTATGTGTTATTATCTAAAGGAAAATGATACCTATCTCCCGGACGATGGGGCGTTTGTATCGTTCGGGTCGCTGACTTCACGCCTCCTCACACGCGCAGCCTCCTCGCGATGTACACCCTCCCTGGTCCCACCACTTCTTCTTATCTTATCGTTCTCCCCAACTACCCCGCCTCCTCTGCAGTCCGTGACGCCCTATACCACTGCTCCGCCTCCCTGCCTCCAGCGCGTTGCAGCCGCCGGCCAGGTCCTCCTCCGTTTGCTCGCAAGCCACCTTCTTATTCCAGGATCCTCTGTCCACCTCCGCCCCGGCGACCTCCACCCCGTCTCCGACGACCTCTGTCCACCTCCGCCCCGACTCCGGCGACCTTTGCCCTAGCGACCTCCACCTCCGTCTCTAGCGACATCTGCCCACCTCCGCCCGACGACCTCCGTGTAGCACAATCACTGCCTTCTGATGCCGGCCGCCGGCGAAGTCACTTCCATGGGCAGTCGACCTTGCTGCCACGGGCAGCCGTAGTTGCTTCCAGCGGCGACAGAACTTGCTTCCAGCGGTGGCCGAGTTTGCTTCCACGGGTAGCCGAGCTTGTTTCCAGCGGTGGCCGATGAAGTAGGGTTTTTGCTACATTAGAAGAACTTTGTTGCTACAACCGTCTTGTGGTTTTGCTACAACAGTATCAACTATTTGCTACAAGGTTTTCGGCGAGAATTACCAGCGAGTTTTTTCGACGATGTCTCCGGCGAAGTCGGTTTTGCTGCATTAGCATAATTTTTTTGCTGCACGGTCTCCGATATGGTCTCCGGCGAGGTCTCCGGCGAGACGTTCTATTTCTGAAATAAACCTTTTTTTTTTTGCTTCGGAAGCAAAAACGGAAACATATGTAGCAAAAAAAAACGGTTTATAGCAAAAACGGGATTTATGGCGTTTTAGTGGACACGTGACGCGCCGAGGAGCAGGAGGATGGGAACCCCCATCGTCCGGGGACGCATAACACTATCCTTATCTAAAGGACCGACTAATTCTGGAGTATTGCGAGGGAGGGTACATGAGGCACAACAAGCAATCACACTCATGGGCCTGTGCGTGTGATTAATGTGCCCTAACGACTGGCCGAGTAGTGTTACATTGATTCACCTATCTCCGCTGACACAAATGGCATATGCTCGCTGGACCTGTGCTACAGTCTAGGTAGCACTGGTCGTAGCTTTGACTATACTATTGAGCTTGGTCTGACACTGTATGTCTTTTCTATAGTCATGAGACAGAAAATCAGAAAGCAAAACGCGGACGGTGGACAACAAGATTCATGATTTGCCGGACAAAGGTGATCGCGAAGTTTCCCGCGCGGCATTTCCCGGAGCCACAGGAAGGAACGTCGCGTGAAGTTTCGTCAGGCTCAATCCATGTGTGCTCCACGTCTCGACCTGTGTTTCTCTCAATCTCTTTCCTCGAAACACAGTACAAGACGCGCTTACTACTTGTCTAAGGTAGGTATTAGAAACTCGATAAAATAAGTCGTGAGTGATCATAGAACTGAGAGCATTGCCGACTGGATTAACGTATTTCCTCCGATTCATATCAATGGTCTTAGCTACTCTCTCCGGCCCATATTAATTGACTCATATTTGTCTAGATTTGGATGAATTTAGATAATATTTAGTATATAAGTTCATTTAACAAGTCAATTAATATGGGTCGGAGGGAGTATTTTAAAAAATAATATTAGTGATCTCAACTTTATCCAGATATAAATGCGACTAGTTTAAATATTTAACTAGACAAATACGACTTTAGTAAAAGTTAAAACCATCGATATGAACCGAAGGAAGTACTAGTGTCTCAAATGCACAAAATAAAGGGTATAAACGACGTGAGTAAAAGGTACACGCCATTAGGCCTTTTTTGCCGAAAGGTACACGCCATTATATAGTTTAGTGTATGGAACCACCATCACCATCTATAATTGCAGATCAACTTGCTCTAATACAGCCCGTCACTCTGGCTGCAGGACATCTGCTTTCTACCACCAAAGCGACGCCTGGGTCGTCGTCTTCCTCAGATCTCATCGATCTCCACTCACGGGCCGCCGGGCTCTACGGGATTTGAGTTAGTTCATCCTACTTACCTGCCGTGGTATGTGTGTACTGTGCATCTCTCTCTCTCTCTCTCTCTCTCTCTCTCTCTCTCTCTCTCTCTCTCTCTCTCTCTCTCAATCACGAATTTTTTGAGATGGCATATGTACCAGTGGCTAGCTATATAAGAATCTCTTATGGTTGCTAAATGATTTACTTTAGTTCATCGTACTTAATTACCTGCCGTGGTATGTATGTGCATCTCCCTCCCTCCCTCTCTCTCGATCTTGATCTTTTGAGATGACATATGTATGAGTGGTTAGATATATAAGAATCTGTTATTTTTGCTACATGATTCACATTAAAATCACGACTCTAATTGGTTGTTGGTAAACAAATTCAAATTACAGTAATAAGACAAGTAAATTGCTAGTCTCTACGGTAGATCTATAATCTTGTACTGCAGGTTCTTGTCATTAAATCATCTTCCTAATATGTGTTGGCTAATATCGAATGAACTGTTCATGAATTAGTGACCAACCTGTTAGGAATTTTCTTTTGGCTCCTTTTTTTGAAGGTACTGCACACGTTATTGATTGCAGATGGATACCGAAATCAGTCTCAGACACAAAGTTGACCTCGAATGCATGCTACTTGATAGAAGTGCAAAGCCGATGTGCCTGGCTTTATCACTTTTAGAAGACATCACAAACTGTTTCTCTGGTGATCAGCAAATTGGTAGCGGTGGGTTTGCAGTGGTTTATAAGGTAAGAATTGCCATTGGCTAGTGAGCTTTCTCATTCCTAACTGCAATTTTTATAAAAGTTAAACGCCATATGAACATCACAGCCACACCAATACATGTTGTGAATGCAGGGAATAGTGGGAAAAGGAATAGTTGCTGTCAAGAAGTTCTTCAGAACGTTTGATATGGATGAGATTAAATTCCACAAAGAGGTTGAGTGCCTGATGAAAGCCAAGCACAAAAACATAGTGCATTTCCTCGGATATTGTTCTGAAACGCATGGGAGAACTGCAGACTACGACGGGAAGTTTGTCATGGCAGATATACGAAATTGGTTACTATGTTTTGAGTACGTAATGAACGGAAGTCTCGATAAGTATATTACTGGTATGATCTAACATGCTTTCCCTTATTTTATTAGAGGCCATCATATAGTCCTAGAGCCTCGAATATTTTGTGCCTGTTCTAGTAGTACCCTTATATGTGATGATTGGATCGGTGTTGGGGCTGGGCATGGGTTTGCTCTGCAGGACAAACGGAAGGTTGTGGCTTCTATGTTAGTTTTCCTACATAGGTTGTGACGATGGGTCCACAAAAGCTGTTTTGGTAGTCTGTTGTATTTTGTAAGTCCATAATTTTATATGTATGTAGACTATTCTATCCATTTTCATGTCTGGTAAAAAAAGTGAAAATGCATATGGTAGAACTATTATATGTTATTATTCACTATGTTTTCATTCATGCGATAGACCACTATTCATTGGAAAATACACCAATGTGATCCATGATTTTTTTTTCTTTCCTACAATAATTGTGGTCCATGAAATGTGGGGAAACTAGTACTTCTGATTAATATCAGCAACGACGTAAGGCTTTTCTTGAATGTTTTCCCACTGAAAAATACTAATCTTATGGAGAAGATCATTTTATTTCTTCATTGAGTAAATGCATTCAGTAAATAGCAAGAATTGAGGAAGTTGGTTTTACTATCTTGTGAAATGGAGTGACCTTCATAGTTGGGTGTAAATTTTGGTTTTCCTATTTTTGACAATGAATGGCTAGGATTAATTCGTTCCCTTACTTCTGTCATGGTACTCCCTCTCTTCCCAATAAGGTGTCATCTAAATTGAGTACAATAGTCAAAACTTTTCGAGTTTGACCAAATATGTAAAACACAATATGAAGAACTACAATATTCAATAAATACATTATGGAAATGTATCTTATGGTGAATTTATTGATATAGATTTGGTACTTTAGGCCTTCATATATTTGTCTATATATGTGGTCGAAATTAGAAAGTATTGCATCTTACTCAATTTATATGCCGCCCGTTTGGGGGTGGAAGGAGTAAGTTGGACCATATTTAAAAACTAACTTAACATGCTTTGCATGGTTGAGCAATCTTAGTACATTACATTGACACTATATGGTACAAGAATAATGAATCACTTTCCTCTGTAGATGCATCTGGTGGGCTTGAATGGGGAGAGCGCTACAAGATAATCAAGGGGATCTGTGATGGCTTACTTCATCTTCACGAGAAGCGTATCTTGCACTTAGATCTAAAGCCTGGAAATATATTGATTGATGATCACATGGGACCCAAAATTGCTGATTTTGGTCTCTCTAGGTGCCTCGATAAAGACCAAACCCGTGCTTTTACTTCAAACCTATGTGGCTCACAGTAAGTCATCCCTTAAAAGCTCTTTTGCCTTTTCTTTTTCTTCACATGACTTTATACTTAGTGTGTATTCATTGGTTGTACATTCTTCCCATAGGGGATATTTGGCACCTGAATTCTACAGAGGACAAGTCGCATTTGCGTCAGACATATATAGTCTTGGTGTTATAATCGTGGAGATACTAACAGGAGAGAAGGGATATCCAGAAGAGGAGAATGTAAGAACGACTTAAGCATTTTCGCTGAATGCCAGGATTGATTTTCAAATAAAGTATTTACTATATAACTTACAGAAATTGCAAAGTCATTTATTCTTGGACAAGCAAATCATTCTAAATAATCATCAGTTTTCGTTACCACATTGCCTTGTTGGCCTAAGCTGCAACACTAAGATTGCATTGCGTAGCATCTTACACATTAGTCCTGGCTACTTGACCCAAAGATTGATCCGATGAGTAAATGTAGAAAGTGTGCTTATGTGCGAGCACTTTTCAGCATGTGCGTAGCTCTCATAGTCCTAGATGTGGACCAAAAGTGGATGCAATTTTACTTTATATTGCACGAGACCATTCTTGAACTCAGACAAATTCCTTCAACAAATAAAACATCCAAAGCATGTGTCAATTTAAATGTCCACATGAACTAACAATGGCTATAGACAATTTCTCTCTAGATTAGCTATAAATCATCTATGGTCAATGATTACTGTCTAGATCTTAATTAATGGTTGCAACTTTGAAGGTAGTTGAAAATTGGATGGCTCGGCTAGGGGCATCAGAGCAATGGGAGGTGCAGTTGGAGCAAGTAAAAGTATGCACTAAGATAGGAATAGAGTGCATGGACTTGGACCCAAAGAAGAGACCGGTTGCACGTTATATAGTTGATAGGCTTGATAAAATGGCAAGTACATTAATCGAAACTGGCATCAGTGGTTCAACGAAACAACAACATGTCAGTTTTCTAAAGGAACAATACCACCAGGATAAAATTGCAAAGCATTCATCCGAGTACCTAGGAAAGGATATTAAAGAACATGTTGAAGAAGAACTCATGGAATATGTTGGGACACCTAGAGAATATCACTCGAAGAAACGACAAAAGAAAACTCCAAGTGCTCCACAGTCATACAGGAAGGGGCCGTGGTCTATTGAGGAGGACGTGGTTCTGGTAAACTACATTGCCGCGCATGGAATTGGCCCCTGGAATGTTCTCCCTGCAAAGGCTGGTCAGCTCCTTATACATCTTCTATACTCCCTCCTATACACTAAAAGGGTCTAGATACATTCATTTCACAAAGCTAAAACGTCTTATATTTCTGAACGGATGGAGTAGTAGTGAATGTTACTTCTTCTCATTGCATGACCAGCCTATGGTGCATTGTAAACTTAGTCTCATATCCTATAAGCAATGGACTGATTGATGAACTTACAGTGTTTGTTTTTTCTAGTGGTTATTAGTATGTATTGTGTTAGAGTTCCATTTGGGAGCTTGCATGCTTGGTCCAGTTCTAGTCTTCGTAAAAGTGAAGTTTGGATTTTAGGTTCATCTAAGATTAGCAGCGCGGTAAAAGTTTTTATTAGCTCTCAGAAAGGAATAATGGCTCGTTTTTGCGTTGGCTTGCCAAAAATACATCAACCTTCCTCTTTTGCCTGGGCTTGGGACTAGCTATGCCTAAAACGTAGGCAGATTTCATTTACTGTTAGCAACAATCACTAAAGAGCTAACTTCTTAAAAATCTATTTGACCTGACATTATCTAAGCTTGAGCACAAATTCAGCATCACTCCTAGCATAAAATGTGGCGTACCAATTAGACTCGACTGCTATGTTTGAACCACTTTCCACAATTATGCCTGAATTTGGTTGGGTTTGCTCTTGAAAGGTCTGCAGAGAGAGGGCAAAAGTTGCTGGCTGCGTTGGACCAACTACCTGCAGCCCTCAATTAGACAGCGAGAGTTTTCTGAAGAAGAGGAGCTCATCATCTGTATCATGCATGCCATGATGGGAAACAGGTAAGGAATCCTCATACAAATCATCTCTAACCATCTAAACTTTTCACAAATTGCAGAACAATGCTAAGCAGAAATTACATTCTGAAGATACAAAAAAAAACCTGTTAATTGAATGGGACCTCGAAAATACTCAAATCCCCTTAGAGAACCCATTTAGAAGCTGAAGCTGAGAAAGACGACATATTTCAAGTCTTTCATGATGGTGATGATCTTAGATCTATTTCTTGTTGGTCAGGTGGGCGCTAATCGCGAAGCAATTGTCAGGGAGGACGGATAGCGAGGTGAAGAACTACTGGAACACACGTGTGAAGAAAAAGCAGAAATACGGAGCTGCTCACCTGCATGAGTGCCAATACGGGTGGCGGCAGCAGCACTGCAACGTCGACCTACCACGTCAACGGCAACATCAGCGGTGCCACCACTACGCCAACCTCAACGACGGCGGCAAGCCGCTGGACCAGCAGTAGGCCAAGAATTCAGGATGTAAATGGCACGTTCACCGTATTATGTGGACGTAGCCGCTTCCGCCGCATCCTAATTAACTGGATTTTATGGCTGCCACTTAAATCGGCCGCAGGTACGTATGCACTCGTTCGGGCACAGCATAGGGAGACAGGGCTGGCTCATGAAGAGCACGCAGTGTTGAAAATATAAACAATAATTCATATGATTTAATCCGAATAATAAACTAATAAAGCATAATCATACAAACATTTAACCAATGATGCAGATCAACAAACTAAATGAATATATTACATTTATAGAAGATAAACCTATCACATCTACACCAAACGCTAGAACAAAGAACTTTGGCATAATCTAAAAAAGACAGTTGAGAAGCACATATAGTGTAGGTTGAATAGCCGCGGCGGCAGTAGCAGCCGCGGCGGCAGTAGCAGCTGCAACGATCGCAACAACGTTGTCGCTCATGTTGAGGTTGTCGAAGAGGTTGCTGACGTCCGGAAAGAAGTCATCGTTCGGGAAATCGTCGTCTGACGACGTTGTGGTTGCCAGTAGTCGCGCTTGAGCGCTCCCCCAAAAACCTGATCGCCCATTACCTGTAAAGGTTCACGAGAGGCGGGGTTCCGGAGGCCTACTGTCCCGATCTGCGGTGCACGTTGTAAGCCAGGATGGGGAAGACGAATGCGACGACGCAAGGTTCTGGAGGTAGGCGCGTGTATGGATTGATCGTTCCTAGATTAGGTTTAGCACAGACGCTTATATAGTGCCCACGTCCGAGTTGGTAATAGCCCACGATCCACATGCGCTCGTTCGGGCACAGCATAGGGAGACAGGGCTGGCTCATGAAGAGCACGCAATGTTGAAAATATAAATAATAATTCATATGATTTAATCCGAATAATAAACTAATAAAGCATAATCATACAAATATTTAACCAATGATACAGATCAACAAACTAAATGAATA
Source organism: Avena atlantica (assembly GCA_910589765.1). NCBI lineage: Eukaryota > Viridiplantae > Streptophyta > Magnoliopsida > Poales > Poaceae > Avena > Avena atlantica. The sequence continues at coordinate 527,836,060 of OU342733.1, forward strand.
TATTATATTTATAGAAGATAAACCTATCACATCTACACCAAACGCTAGAACAAAGAACTTTGGCATATTCTGAAAAAGACAGTTGAGAAGCACATATAGTGTAGGTTGAATAGCCGCGGCGGTAGTAGCAGCCGCAACGATCGCAACAACGTTGTCACTCATGTTGAGGTTGCCGAAGAGGTTGCTGACGTCCGGAAAGAAGTCGTCGTTCGGGAAATCGTCGTCTGACGACGTTGTGGTTGCCAGTAGTCGCGCTTGAACGCTCCCCCAAAAACCTGATCGCCCCTCACCCATAAAGGTTCACGAGAGACGAGGTTCCAGAGGCCTACTGCCCCGATCTGCGGTGCACGTTGTAAGCCAGGATGGGGAAGACGAAGGCGGCGACGCAAGGTTCTGGAGGTAGGCGCGTGTATGGATTGATCGTTCCTAGATTAGGTTTAGCACAGACGCTTATATAGTGCCCACGTCCGAGTCGGTAACAGCCAACGATCCATAAAAACTGGAAACGACAGTAATTAACGCGTCTGTTAATGTCTTATAATTAATTTTCTCATACAGCAAAATAAAACTCGGCTCGGCGAGATTCCCAAAACCCGCGACACGCGCATGCATCATGATGAGGCGAGGCGAGGCGTGGCGAGGCGGGCGTCGTCGGAGGAGGAGTGCGCGAGGGCTTCTGTCCTTGTCACACCTTAGTGAGTGGTGCAACACTCTACTATATAAGGTGGTCCAACTCTCCTTCCACTAAGAATGTGGGACTAAACTTTAGCATCACTAGCACATCCATATGCTGCCATGCACAAGTGGACCAAAGAGAATTTTAGAATTTGTCTAATGCGTCAGCATTCCAAAGTCCCATTGGCACATCACATCACTTTTATAACAGAATATTGTTTATATACCGGTGTGTAGTGGAGACTGTTAAGTTGAACTTCCACGTTAAACTTCATGTTACACTAGCTAGCAACTTGAATAGTGGACTATGCCTTGAACTACAAGTTTTCTGCGCGCTAGTTTCACACAAAATTTAGACCGGTACAAGGCTGCCGTCGTCTTCCCCGCGGTTTGGAGCTTATGCGTCATACTTCAGGGCCTTTCATGAGTTTATTAGAGAGCACCCAACTCTCATGGACTGCGACGTTTGACAGTCATACTCATATAGGTGTGTTTCTCAAGAGATATTCTGCAGGACAACATCTCTGCTTATAAAAGCCATTTGGAACATATTAACATAAATATCAACCTGTTATGCAGATTAAGAGAGTATTGCATCTTTATGAAGATGTAAATATAATATAGGGATACTCTCCTCTCAGCTGACCAACAACTTGTCTTCCAGCTCTAACTCACGGGATCTCCGATCATATAGAGTGGGTTGACACTAGTATTAACTCATAGCGTGGGTCTCAAACGCATCTCCCTTGATGCATTATCTATCACATTCCGTGATAAACCCTTTGTGAATGGATCTGCCAGGTTTTTAGATGTTTGGATATAATCCAACGCAATAACTCCGGAGTTTCTCAGTTTTCTGGCATATTTCAATCTTCTCTTCACATGCCTTGATGACTTCATATTATCCTTAGAACTGTTTACTTTGATGATCACAGTTTGATTATCACAGTTCATCGGGATGGCGGGTATTGGTTTTTCAACCACATGCAAGTCCATCAAGAGCTCATGAAGCCACTCTGCTTTAACAGTGGCTGTGTCCAATGCTGTGAGTTCTGCTTCCATTGTTGACCTTGTTAAGATGGTCTGCTTGCAAGACTTTCAGGAAATAGCGCCACCACCAAGTGTAAACAAATAACCACTCGTGGCCTTAATCTCATCAGCATCAGATATCCAGTTCAAATCACTATAACCCTCAAGTAGTCGTGGATACCCAGTATAGTGAATACCATAACTCGCAGTGCCTTTCAAATAGCGCAAAACTCTTTCAAGAGCATGCCAATGATCATCTCAGGATTTGACACAAATCGACTCAGTTTGCTTACAGCAAATGATATGTCAGGTCTAGTAGCGCTGGCTAAATACATGAACGATCCAATAATTTGAGAATATCTCAATTGATCTTTATCAATCCTTCGATTCTTTCGAAGTAGCACACTCGGATCATAAGGCGTTGGAAAAGACTTGTCGCTATACCCGAAGTGACTCAATATATTTTCCACATAGTGAGACTAAAGCAATGTAATCCCACCATTGTCATCCTTTAGTAGCTTGATGTTTAATTACATCAGCCACTCCCAAGTCCTTCATCTCAAAGCAGCAAGATAGGAGCTCTTTGACATCCTTGATAACAATGAGGTTGGTCCCGAATATCAATATGTCATCAACGTAGACACACATAATAACTCCCTCGCTCCCACCATGGCGATAGTACATGTCAGCTTCATTTACAACAAAGCCTTCAACAGTTAAAGTTCTTGCAAAATTCTCGTGCCACTGCTTAGGAGCTTGCTTAATACCATAAAAAGATTTCACTAACTTACACACCTTTCCTTCTTGACCATCTACTACAAATCCGTCAGGCTGCTCCATATAAATTTCCGCATCTAGCTCTCCATTTAGAAAGGTTGTCTTAACGTCCATTTGATGAACGAGAAGACCATGTGAGGCAGCCAAGGATAGTTGTACTCAAATAGTGTTCAATCTGGCTACAAGTCAGTATGTATCGAAGAAGTCTTCACCTTATTTTTGGGTATAACCCTTGTCCATAAGACGTGCCTTGTACTTTTCAATAGTACCATCAGGTCTTAAGATTTTTCTTGAACACCCACTTACATCCTACAGGTTTGCACCCATAAGGACGATCAATGACTTCCCAAGTACCATTAGCTAAGATGGAGTCCATCTCGCTTCGAACAGCTTCCTTCCAGTAGTCAGCATCTTGAGATGCATAGGCTTCTGAAATAGAAGTGAGAGTATCATCCACAAGGTACACAATGAAATCATCATCAAATGACTTTTGCAGTCCTTTGTCTCTTGCTCCTTTTGGGAGCTTCATTGTCATCCTCCATAGGATTATCAGAATGTTCTATCGGCATAGTGGGTTCAGGATTTATAGAAATTCCTAACTAGATGAACTAGTCATCTCCTGATTTGATGAGCTAGACATACCTTTCAAAGGAAAGATGTCCTCAAGGAAAGTCACATCATTCGAATCCATAATTGTACCAACATGCATGTCGGATACCTCAGATTTTACTATCAAAAGTCTATAGCAAATGCTGTGAAAAGCATATCCTAGAAAAACACAATCCACGGTTTTTGGTCCAAGCTTTCGCTTCTTGGGTATTGGAATATGACTTTCGCCAAACAACCCCAAGTTCATAAGAGAGTTTAAGCCTTTTCTTTTCCCATTCCTCAAATGAAGTCATGGTTTTATCCTTTACGGGAACACGGTTTAGGACACGACACGCAGTCATTAGCACCTCCCCCACCATTCCTTGGAAAGACGCGATGTATCTAACATGGTGTTAACCAAATCAGTTAGAGTGTGGTTCTTTGTTTCGGCCACACCATTTAAATATGGTGAGTAGGGAGGCGTCCTCTCATGTATCATACCATGTTCCGTACAGAATAAATCAAATTCATTTGAAAAGTAATCTCCACCACGATCCGACCTTAGCTGCTTGATTTTAAGATCAAGTTGGTTTTCTGCTTCAGCCTTATAGATTTTAAAGTAGTTCAAAGCATCATCTTTAGATTTTAGAAGATAAACACAGCAGTATATAGTGGAGTCATTAATCAACGTCATAAAGTATCCTTTTCCACCTTTTTTCAACACACCATTCATCTCACAAAGATCCGAGTGTATAAGTTCTAGTGGTGCTAAGTTTCTCGGTTCCACAGCCGTATGAGACTTGCGGGGTTGCTTTGCTTGCACACAAACTTGGCACTTAGAACCTTTGACAGTGGTAAATTTTGGAATTAAACTCATATTGGCTAGCCGCGTCATGCAACCAAAGTTAATATGACAAAGTCATGAATGCCAAACATTGGACTCATTATCATTGCAAACATGATTAATAACTTTAGTACATGAGTCTGACAAAGACAAGCGGAAGAGACCTCCACACTCATAACCCTTTCCAACAAATTGTACATACTTAGAAACTATAATTTTATTGGACTAAAAAACAACTTAGAATCATCTCGACATAAAAAGTGATCTGCTGACGAGATTCTTATTGATGGAGGGAACGTGTTGCACATTCTTCAGCTGTACGGTCTTCCCCAAAGTGAACTTCAGATTTACCTTACCAACACCATGAAAAGAAGTACGTGAGCCGTTTCCCATCAGCACAGAAGAAGTCCTTGAGACTTGATAAGAGGAAAACAAGGAAATATTAGAACATACATGTGTATTAGCACCCGTGTCTATCCACCAATCAGGAGAATGACATACTGAAAGGAGAGTAGATAAAATACCATACCCAATGATGCAGCGCTAGTCCAAGTGGGAGCGCTTCGTCGGGAAACCCCAAGAGCAAGGTGTGAAGTAGCACATCAACAAGTTTTCCCTTAGTAAGAAACCGAGGTTATCGAACCAGTAGGAGGAAGGAAACATCACACAGTTGTTGCAAGCAACACGGAGACCTGCACAACACAAACTCAAGACTTTTCCCCAACGAATCAGTGAGGTTGTCAAGTTCACCGGTTTGCTGTAACAAAGGATTAAACGTATGGTGTGGAATGTAATGGTTTGCAGCAAGTAAACGAGTAACAGTGGAAGATGTATTGATGGTAAAGATTGGACTGGGGGTCCATAGTTTACTAGAGGTGCTCTTCTTACATAAACAACATGGCATGAAGGGTAAACAAATTACAGCAGGGCAATTGACAGGAACTGAGCAAGGCATAACAATGCAATTACTAGTTAGAAAGATCCTATGAGATTCGATTGGGCAATACAACAAGATACATAGACCGCCATCCAACTGCATCTATGACTAGAAGTCCACCTTCAGGTTATCATTCGAACCCCCTCCAGTATTAAGTTGCAAGCAACAGACAACTGCTTTAAACAAAGTGTGTAAGGTAAACAGTCCACATGTTCCATGAATAACAGACCGTTGTTTTCTCCCTAGTAGCAACAACACATCTACAACCGAAGAGATTATTGTCACTTCCCTTGGAAACTAGAGACATGAAACCACTATCGAGCATAAATACCCCCTCTTAGAGTCACTAGCAACTACTTGGCCAAGATAACCACTAGCAACAGAGAGCATTCAAGATCACAAACAACACAGACATGATAGAATCATGTCACATCCCAAGATTCTAGAAACTATGACCAGAAAAATAAATTGTTTTTACATGTCATTCCTAAGCATTTCATTGCATCATGGCATAATGAAAAATTCTCAAATTGAAATAAATACCTAAAACCCTAATTGATATGTGCCCCTTTATTTCTAAAGGGAATTAAATTAGCTTTATAAAAACCCATTGTTGCTAAGGCAGCAATTATTGCTAAATTATAGCCTAAAAATATCCAATGAATATTACAAAATTTTAGAAACAAAACCGAGCTCGTTTGGAGCTATTATGAAAAAGTTATGGAATAAATACAAACAAATAAAGATATAAATAAAATGGAATATATAAGGATTTATAAATCCACTATTTGCAAACTAGTAAAAAGATTATAAATATGATCCTACAATGATCTATTCAATTTTAGAAAATTTTAGAAACAAGAATTGTGTCATTTGGAGTTCGTATGCAAAAGTTATGAGGGAAACACATAAAAAGAAAATAGAAAAAAAGAACAGAAAAAGAAAAAGAAAATCCTAAGTGGGCCGGCCCAATCAGCCACCGGAGAGCTACACGCACATACAGGGGAAGGCATCGATGCCTTGTTTGCTTTAATTTCCATGCAAATCAGTTTTTTCTCAAATCTATCTCTATTTAAATTCTTATATTTTTTTATATATAACTCCGAATCGACTTTCATTTATTTCTACTTGTTCCCTACTCCAAGACCTATCTATACACCGTCCTAAACATCCATATAAACCCGTGGAGCTACAACTCTATGAGTTTCCCTTCTCGAAATCCCGAATCTACATATATCCGAAAGTTGTAGATCTCATTAAAATCTTTCAATCCCGACAAACCTTACCTCTTTTCATTCACCACATCCGGAGAATTTCGCACCGCAATATTTCAGATATGATGGTGTAAATCCAAGATGTACTCGTGCTCGTTTATTCAATTCCAAATTCTTTTGGTGAGAAGGTAGGACTAATGATTCCTCACAACTTTCATGTTGTAAGTTTTTCAATTTTACCTACGGATTTATCTCTCTAACACAGATCTATTTCTTGTCTATTCTGAACCAAAATCGGGTCAATCTCCTCTCCTAGCCACTGGATCTCATCCCGACGGTCAAGATTAGAGCTTATCAACGAAGGGGTACGAGCCAACCAGATCTCGCCACGTGTCAAGCCAGGTCAGCCCAGCGTCCTGGTCAAAATAGAATATTCCCAAGGAATATTCCCTGTAGATTTGAAATTGAATTTAAATTGCAGGAAATTATGTAAACTTGCAAAAATTATATAAAAATATTTGTAGATTCAAAAATAGCAAATAATATATCAATGGCTTTAGAAAAACGTGTAGAATATTAATATGTCATTAGATATAACCTTTACAGTATGTGTTTCCTGTAGTAATTTAATTAGTTTTAATAGCCTTTTAGGTTAATAAATTCATAGGAAATTATCTGTAACTCCGAAAAATATGAACAATGTATCAATTGGAGCTACTATAATGTAGATTAATATTATCTGGTTGGATCCAGCCTTTGCGGATTATTCACCCCGTAGTGATTTAATTAGTTTTAATGGCTTTATAAATCATTAAATTCATAGTAAATTATTTTCATATCACAAAAATATAAATAATATACCGATGGAAAGCTGGTTCCATTTAGATCATCAATATGCAAATGGTTCAGGCAAATACTGTAAGGTTTTGCAGCCATTAAATAAATAGTTTAATGGCTTATTTAGAGCAATTCTCAAATTTTGATTTTTAGGCAACATAAACTATATAAATGATTTAAAATCCATTAAACACTATTTAAATCGTAGAAAAAGATTTACAACTCCGATTAAGGTGAATCCAATTGCTACTGGTTCGTATTAATGCCCTCTATCCAGTACACTTTAGATGAAAATTTAATTCGACAATGGGGACAGAAGTTACAACAGATCTGTTAAAACACCAATAATGGCATGTAGTTATTAATAACAAATACCCTATTGCATCAAATGATCTTTTGCATGCATCATATGATCTAGTAATGTCCAGAGAACTAATTACAACCATTGTGACATATTAAATCATCATGCATGCATTTTTTTATCATTGTTTTATTGTATTGTGCATAATTGCATTGTTTTGAATGGTGTGTTTGTTGTGCACTTGTTTTGATCGATAGATTGCGAGGAGTGCAACGTTTGTAATTGTGACGAGTGCAATCTTCTCTATTGTGAGGATTATCTGAACGACTACGTCTACAACAAAGGCAAGTAGAGCTATCATAAATGTCCTATTATTTTTCCTATACATGTAGTATGATTTTCAGTAGTGATGCATGAGTAGGTGTTTTACTACTATGCTATGCTATGACACCTAGGCATGATTGCCATATCTCCATGACTTGATTCCTTTGAGCCATCGTATTGTAGTTGCTTAGCCATGCTTATTAGATGCGCAAAAAGAGAATTCATGATTGATTACGTTATGGAAAAGTTATGTTTTGTTATAATGAAAACAATTGGAATTTAATGAATATCCTGGGTGTTTTTGGATGGTTTATTGCGGAAAGCACACCTAGCCTTCAAAGATCGGACAGGTTTCTTGTGTAGTATCTTCCAGTACAACCGCATGTCATTATTTGTCTTGACTAAGTAGGTTGTGGGAACCTGACCCAACGTGACTAGCAGATCTACGGGATGTAGGTTGGTATGGGTCCGTCCTGAGGGCTCAGGGTTCTTCTTCTGAAAGGTTTTGTCTTGGTTTTCTCCCTACCATGGCACAAAATGAGTGTAATGGTAATAGCGGGTTGACTAGGTCGTGCGGGTAAAGTGTACAACCTCTGCAGGGTGTCTAAACTAATTACTTAGCCGTGTTCCCGATTATGGACAACTATGAGCAACTGGGCCTGGAACTGTTTGGAAGATCTCGCTCATCCCAATTTCTTAATTGCTAAAACTTGATGGGTGAACATGGGTTTAGGAGCATACGAAAGCTGAACTGTCTTGTTTCTACATGGGTTTATGCTGTTATGTCCTTAGAATATTGTTTTGAAGAAAGAAAAGTATTTTGAAATTAGGGAAAAGTTGTATTGCTTTTAGCAAATGAGCCTGAACTCCACCTATCCAAATATGCATGTAGTTGATAGATCCTTTGTACTCATTAGTTCTACTTGCCAATACATTCAAAGTATTGACCATTCGTGGCTGCAACCTTTCATGTTGCAGGTTATATCATTTCTAAGTGATCGTTATAGGTCGCGAGACTCCACTCAACGATTGTTCGCCTGCGGCACATTTGAAGAATGGAGATCTACCTTGTTACTGTTTCTGCTGTGTACTTGTGTAATATAATGTACATTCTGGATCATATTCGTTGTATTTATGATGCAAAGTTATATTTGGTATCATTTTGTACTGTGTGTGCCAGTGAACCGATCCAAGGATTGACACTATAAACATGAACTCAGCCTTATCAGGTGAGGGTGTTACAAGATGGTATCAGAGCTGTGTGTTGACTGTAGGATCATGACCTTATAAATGGATTAGTAATAGAATACCTCTATTAGGATAACTATCATATTTTCCACTTATTAGAACTCTTATATTCCTTGTCTATCTTTTCTATAACCTTTTCTTGTTCAAAATTTGTAGTTGTCCATTCTTATGATACCTATATGAGAGTTAGCTAAGTAAAAGAACAAATAGTATGACATAAATAAACATCTCATCAAGTTTGGTTAGGTCTAGACCACCATTTTTTATCTCTTTAGGAGATCATCGCTATCGTGTTAGCATATTGTTCTTACCAACTTTTGTGGTATGACAATATAGGTTGCTTGCTTGTTTGTACTGAACCATATCGTGTGATGCCTTGTTTAGGATCTGCTATTTTGAAACTCTAAAGTTGCTGGAGTATTGATTATGTTTTAAAATCATTTTAATGGTGTGATTTGAGTAAAATTCGTGAGATTACTGCTGCAGTTTTGTGCCTGGCCTTTTGTATCGCGCGATTTTTCATATTTTATTGGTAACTCATAAAAATCTGAAAAATAGGATCTGGAGCGTAATTACCTCTAGCACATGCACAAAAATTGGCTAAAATTCCTGACGAGTTTAAGTCGGTCAGAAAAATTCGTGAGACCTGCTGTACTGTTTTGATAGATTTTGTTTATTGCTTATATGTTGCTCTATTTTACTCTAGTATTGTTCCCATGCTTTCAAACTATTTTCTGGTTACATACTACTAAGTTTAGACCTCTATATCGTTGTTATGTGTGCGCTTGTGCCGATTGCTTATGATTGCTTGCTTATGTGCCTATTGTTTGCTTCATATAGTTATGGGTTGTATTACTTTTATAGTCTTTCTATCTATAACTCATCTATTCTACCCAAAACAAATGCCACCATTAAACCATAGAGATTGGAGCACATAAAAATTTCCCAATAGCTAGATTATATTGGATTCACATGATATAGTAGTAATAGTAGGCATAGATTGGATGGTTAAATAAGAAGCTCGAATTTTTGGTGCACAACTTGATACTACACTCACAATCCTAGAGGGAGGAAGAACAAGATATAATTTATCAACTAGCCTTAGAGATGCAAGTTTAATTTTCTTAAGTGAATTAGCCTCGACAGCAACACCCACACCTTGCTAGCCATTTTGAATCTCGGGACGAGATTCATCTTAAGGGGGTTAGTCTGTCACATCCCAAGATTTTAGAAACTATGACTAGAAATATAAATTGTTTTCACATGTCATTCCTAAGCATTTCATTGCATCATGGCATTATGAACAATTCTCAAATTGAAATAAAGACCTAAAACCCTAAATGATATGTGCCCATTTATTTCTAAAGGGAATTAAATTGGCTTTATAAAAACCCACTGTTTCTAAGGCAACAATTATTGCTAAATTATAGCCTAAAAAGATCCAACGAATATTACAAAATTTTAGAAACAAAACTGAGCTCGTTTGGAGCTATTATAAAAAAAGTTATGGAATAAATACAAAAAAATACAGATATAAATAAAATGGAATATACAAGGATTTATAAATCCACTATTTGCAAACTAGTAAAGAGATTATAAATGTGATCCTACAATGATCTATTCGATTTTAGAAAATTTTAGAAACAAGAATCGTGTCATTTGGAGTTCGTATGGAAAAGTTATGAGGGAAACACATAAATAGAAAATAGAAAAAAAGAAAAAGAAAAAGAAAAATCCTAAGTGGGCCGGCCCATTCAGCCACCGGAGAGCTACACGCGCGTATGGGGGAAGGCATCGATGCCTTGTTTGCTTTAATTTCCGTGCAAATCAGTTTTTCTCAAACCTATCTCTATTCAAACTCTTATATCTTTTTATCTATAACTCCGAATCGACTTTCGTTTGTTTCTACTTGTTCCCTACTCCAAGACCTATCTACACACCATCCTAAACATCCATATAAACTCGTGGAGCTACATCTCTATGAGTTTCCCTTCTCGAAATCCCGATTCTACACATATCCGAATCTTATTTCGTTTATTCACCCATCTAGACTTCGTCGTTTTCCTTCGGACAAAACACAAAAGTTGTAGATCTCGTCGAAATCTTTCAATCCCGACAAGCCTTACCTCTTTTCATCCACCACATCCGGAGAATTTCGCACCGTAATATTTCAGATATGACGATGTAAATCCAAGATGTACTCGTGCTCGTTTCTTCAATTCCAGATTCCTTTGGTGAGAAGGTAGGAATAATGATTCCTCACAACTTTCATGTTGTAAGTTTTTCAATTTGACCTACGGATTTGTCTCTCTAATCCAGATCTATTTCTTGTCTATTCTGAGCCAAAATCGGGTCAATCTCCTCTCCTAGCCACTGGATCTCATCTCGACGGTCAAGATTAGAGCTTATCAACGAAGGGGTACGAGCCAACCAGATCTCGCCACGTGTCAAGCCAGGTCAGCCCAGCGTCCTGGTCAACGTAGAATATTCCCAGGGAGTATTCTCTATAGATTTGAAATTGAATTTAAATTGCAGGAAATTGTGTAAACTTGCAAAAATCATATAAAAAGATTCGTAGATCCAAATATAGCAAATAATATATCAATGAATTAAGAAAAATGTGTAGAATATTAATATGACATTAGATCTAACCTTTACGGTATGCTTTTACTGTAGTAATTTAATTAGTTTTAATAGTCTTTTAGGTTAATAAATTCATAGGAAATTATCTGTAACTCCGAAAAATATGAACAATGTATCAAATTGGAGATACTATAATGTAGATTAATATTATCTGGTTGGATACAGCCTTTGCGGATTATTCACCCCGTAGTGATTTAATTAGTTTTAATGGCTTTAGAAATCATTAAATTCATAGTAAATTATTTGCATATCACAAAAATATAAATAATATACCAATGGAAAGCTGGTTCCATGTAGATCAGCAATATGCAAATGGTTCAGGCAAATACTTTAAGGTTTTGCAAAAATTAAATAAATAGTTTAATGGATTATTTAGAGCAATTCTCAAATTTTGATTTTTAGGCAACAGAAACTATAAATGATTTAAAATACATTAAACACTATTTAAATCGTAGAAAAAGATTTACAACTCTGATTGGCAATGAAGATTTTGCCCTCGGATCTATGATAGAAGGTATAGCCAATAGTTTCCTTCGGGTATCCTATGAAGACTCATATTTGCGCTTTGGGTTCAGGCTTGTCCGGCTGTAACTTCTTTACATAGGCTTCGCAACCCCAAACTTGAAGGAACGACAATTAAGGTTTCTTCCCAAATGTTATTAATGTGTGTATTTCCACAATCGAGATTCAATAAGAATAGACCATCTATCAAAGATGCATGTGCATAAAACATATTACTCATATAAATCGAACAACCATTATTCTCAGACTTAAACAAGTAACCATATCGCAATAAATATGATCCAGATAATAATGTTCATGCTCAACGCAGGCACCAAATAACAATTATTTAAGTATAAAACTAATCCTGATGGTAGATGAAGAGGTAGCGTGCCGACCGCGATCACATCAACCTTTGATCCATTTCCAACGCGCATCGTCACCTCGTTCTTCGTTAGTTTCCCTCTATTCTGCAGTACCTGTTTCGAGTTACAAATATGAGCAACCGAAACAATATCAAATACCCAGGCACTACTACAAGTATTAGTGAGATACACATCAATAACATGTATATCGGATATACCTTTCTTCTTGATGTTGCCGTTCTTCAAATCCGCCAAGTACTTAGGGCAATTCCGCTTATAGTGACCTTCTCCCTTGTAGTAAAAGCACTTAGTATCAGGCTTAGGCCCAGCCTTAGTCTTCTTAGCCGGCGCGGTAACTTTCTTACCGCCCTTCTTGAAGTTTCCCTTTTTCTTAGACTTGCCTTGCTTCTTGAATTTGGTGGTCTTATTGACCATCAACACCTGGTGCTCTTTCTTGATCTCCACTTTCGCAGACTTTAACATGGAGAAGAGTTCGGACAATGACTTGTCCATGTTTTGCATATTGTAGTTCATCACAAAGTTCTTGTAACTTGGTGGTAGTGATTGGAGGACACGGTGAATCCCCAGAGCATTAGGAATCACTATACCTAAGCTTTGAAGTTTGCTTGCATGCCCAGACATCTTAAGCACATGCTCACTAACGGAGCTGCCCTGTTCCATCTTGCAGTTAAAGAACTTTTGAGAAGCCTCATAACTCTAAACTGCCGCGTGAGCCTCAAATATCATTTTGAGTTCCCGGACAATATCATGTGGGTCATGGTTCTCAAACTTTTTCTAAAGCTCCGATTCCAAACCATAGAAGATAGCACACTGAACTGTGGAGTACCGATTCTTCCGAGCGAGGAAAACATTCTTTACCTCATCGGTAGCATCAGCTGCAGGCGGGTCACCCAGCGGTGCATCCAGCACATAGGTCAAATTACCATCATTGAGGACAATCCTCAAATTGCGGAACCAATCTGTGAAGTTGCTTCCATTGTTTTTCAACTTTTCTTTCTCTAGGAACGTATTAAAATTGATGGTAGGGGCTGCCATTGATCTACAACATATTTGGACTAAGTTGTTGGAGATATTTGGACAAAATTGATGGATGGATGCTTTGATGTCGTCAAACACCACACCGTAACAGGGTGGCTATAAAGGTGGCATTGAGTGTTCGGAAAGTATTGGTTGAAACACATGGATCAAGAGTGGGATTTGTCCATCCATATGACGGATAGATATACTCTGGGCCCTCTCGGTGAAATGTCATCCAATTAGCTTGCAAGCATGTGACTGGGTCACAAGGGATCACATATCACGGGAACGAGAAAAGAGTACTTATCGGTAACGAGGTTGAACTAGGTATGCAGAGATACCGACGATCATAACCTCGGATAAGTAAACTATCGTGAGACAAAGGGAAATTGGTATCGTATGTAAATGGTTCATTCGATCGCAAAGTAATCGTAGAAATATGTGGGAGCCATATGAATTTCCAGATTCCTCTATTGGTTATTGATCGGAGAAGTGTCTCGATCATGTCTGCATAATTCACGAACCGTAGGGAGACACACTTAAGGATTCGACGTTGTTTGAGTAGTTATGGAATGATGAGAAAGAGACCGAATGTTGTTCTGAGTCTTGGATGGGATCCGGGATATCACGAGGAGATCCGGAATGGTCCGGAGAATAAGATTCATATAAGGAAAGTCCCGTTTCGGAGTTACGGAATGATTCCGGTGTTTTCATTGGGAACATTCTAGAAGGTTCCGGAATGTCCGGCACTCCGGGGGGGAAGTGGTACATGAGTGTGTCATATCAAGTTGGTATGATTGCATCATGTACTAAGTGTCATCGCTGTCCGAAATAAAGGGTTTATTCAAATCCTAGTTTGAAAAGTCAAACGGCTAGTTTTCGGAAAGAGGAAAAGGTTGTTTGGTTGAGGCCGACTTGGGGGAGGGTTCCTCCCTTGGCCGGCGCACCACCAAGCCGACTTGGGGAGGGACTCCCCTCCCCTTGGCCGGCCGGCCCCTCCATCTATAGAAGGAGGGGCAGGGCTCCCTCCTAGTACACACAAGTTCCTATACTCTGCCGCCGGTTTAGAGCCGTTTTGGTTTAGAGCTTCTAATTGCTTTAGCCTTCGGTTTAGAGCCTTCTAATTGGTGTGTCTAATCCCTAGACCACTAGAGCCTCTCTCATACTCCACCATACTCGCACCGGCTTAAGGCGAAGCCCTGCGGGATCTCCCCTCTACTTCCGGTACCACGCCGTTGTGCTGCCGGAATCGCGAGGAGAGTGCTACAACCTCCGCTGCCTGCTGGAACAAGGGAGGGGAAGGTCTTCGTCGAGTACCGAACGTGTGACCGACTGCGGGAGCGCTGCCGGAACGTGGCGCCGGAAGGATCGTCTGCGCGATCTTGAGATCGGAACGAGTACGACTACATCATCCACGAGAATCTGCTCTCGTTAACCACTTTGGAATCTTCGAGGGTAAGATACTCCATCGACTCGTTGCTACAATCTAGTAGATAGATCTTGGCTTGTTTGTTTGTATGCGATAGACAATTTTGTTTTCCATGCTACGAACCCCTATAGTGGTATCAGAGCCGTGTCTATATGTAGATTTGTTGCACGAGTAGAACACAATGATCATTGTGGGCGTTGATGCTTTTATTATCGATTGCTTATTGTGTACTTTGCATCTTGCGGTATGTTGGGATGAAGCGGCCCGGGCTAACCTTACATGAAAGCGTTCATGAGACTTGCTTCACGTTTGACATGCAACTTGTATTGCATAAGTGGCTTTGCGGGTGCCTGTTTCTCCAAGCATAGTTAAGATCCAATTTACAACGGGTGATTGACAATACTAGTATCAATGTTGTGGTTCTTGTTCGTAAGTTAGAACGACACTTATCGAAAGCCCCAAACCACGTAAAATATGCAAAGAAAGTAGAGGCGTCTAACTTTGTTTTGCAGGGGTGTGCAGTGATGTGATATGGCCATGATTGTGATTATATATGATGTATGCAATGTTCCTTATTGTAAGTTGGCAACCGGCAGGAGCCATATGGTTGTCTTTAATTTCTGTTAAGACCTGCGTGTCTATTCAAAGTAGTTGTAATAGTTGAAGCTGGTGGACGACAACCATGGAGAAGCGTCATTGACCTTGATGCAATGCCGGTGATGATGGAGATCATGTTCGTGCTTGAAGATGGAGATCGGAAGCACAAAGAAGAAAGGCCATATTATATCACATATTATGAATTGCATGTGATGTTAATCCTTTATGCATCTTGTATTGCTTGGTAGACAACGGTAGCATTATAAGATGATCCCTCATGCACATAAATTTCAAGTTCTAAAGTGTTCACCTTTAGTATGCATCGTTGCTAAAGCTTGTTGTTTCGAAGCACCACGTGATGATCGGGTGTGTTAGATTCCGCAAGTGTATACAACGTAAGCAAGCCAGATTTGCTTATGCGGAAGCTAAGGTTTGATCTTGACGAGCCTAGCATGTACAGACATGGTCTCAGGAACACGGATCGCCGAAAGGCAAAGCATGAGTCATATAGTAGATATGATGAACATGTCGATTGTTCGCCATAGAAGCTATATCAAATCTCGTGATGATCGGTTTTGATATGGTGGATTTGGTTCGTGTAATCACTAAAACAATGTGAGGGATGTTGTTTTGAGTGGGAGTTCACCTAGATTAATTTAACTATTAATTATAACTCAATTTGTCATAAACTTAGTCTAAACTATTGCAAATATGTTGTAGATCAATGGCAGCCCCTACCATCAATTTTAATGCATTCCTAGAGAAAGAAAAGTTGAAAAACAATGGAAGCAACTTCGCGGATTGGTTCCGCAATTTGAGGATTGTCCTCACAGCTGGTAATTTGACCTATGTGCTGGATGCACCGCTGGGTGACCCGCCTGCAGCTGATGTTGCCGATGAAGTAAAGAACGTTTACCTCACTCGGAAGACTCAGTACTCCACATTTCAGTGTGCTATCTTGTATGGTTTAGAATCGGAGCTTCAGAAAAGGTTTGAGAATTCAGACCCGCATGATATTGTCTGTGACCTCAAACTTATCTTTGAGACTCACGCGGCGATTGAGAGCTATGAGGCTTCTGAAAAGTTCTTTAACTGCAAGATGGAAGAAGGCAACTCCATTAGTGAGCATGTGCTTAAGATGTCAGGGCACGCAAACAAACTTCAAAGCTTGGGTATTGTGATTCCTAATGCTTTGGGGATTTACCGTGTCCTCCAATCACTACCACCAAGTTATAAGAACTTTGTGATGAACTACAACATGCAGAACATGAACAAGACGTTGTCAGAACTCTTTGCCATGTTAAAATCTGCAGAAGTGGAGATCAAGAAAGAGCACCAAGTGTTGATGGTCAATAAGACCACCAAATTCATGAAAGGCAAGTCTAAGCAAAGGGAACACTTCAAGAAGGGTGGTAAGAAAGTTACCATGCCGATGAAGAAGACCAGGGCTAGACCAAAGCCTGATACTGAGTGTTTTTACTGCAAGGGACAAGGTCACTGGAAGCGGAATTTCCCAAAGTACATGGCGGATTTGAAGAACGGCAACATCAAGAAGAAAGGTATATTTGATATACATGTTATTGATGTGTATCTCACTAGCATTCGTAGCAGTGCCTGGGTATTTGATACTGGTTCGGTTGCTCATATTTGTAACTCGAAACAGGAGCTGCAGAATAGACGGAAGCTAGAGAAGAACGAGGTGACGATGCGCGTGTGAAACGGATCAAAGGTTGATGTGATCGCGGTCGACACGCTACCTCTTCATCTACCATCGGGATTAGTTTTATACTTAAATAATTGTTATTTAGTGCCTGCGTTGAGCATGAACATTATATCAGGATCTTGTTTATTGCGAGACGGTTACTTGTTTAAATCCGAGAATAATGGTTGTTCGATTTATATGAGTAATATGTTTTATACACATGCACCTTTGATAGATGGTCTATTCTTATTGAATCTCGATAGTGGAAATACACATATTAATAACATTGAGGCTAAACGTTTGAAATTGAGCGATAACTCGACCTATATGTGGCACTGTCGTCTTGGTCACATTGGAGTGAAGCGTATGAAGAAACTCCATTCCGATGGACTTCTTGAATCACTTGATTTTGAATCACTTGAAAGATGCGAAGCATGTCTGATGGGTAAACTGACTAAGACTCCATTTTCTGGTATGATGGAGCGAGCTACGGACTTATTGGAAATCATACATACCGATGTGTGTGGTCCAATAAGTGTAGCATCGCGCGGTGGTTATCGTTATGTTCTTACCTTCACGGATGACTTGAGTAGATATGGGTATATCTATTTCATGAAACATAAGTCCGAAACTTTCGAGAAGTTTAAGGAATTTAAAAGTGAGGTTGAGAATCAACGTAACAAGAAGATTAAATTTCTACGTTCTGATCGTGGAGGTGAATATCTAAGTTACGAGTTTGGCGAGCATTTGAAGAAATGCGGGATACTTTCACAATTGACACCGCCGGGAACACCACAGCGTAATGGTGTGTCCGAACGTCGTAATCGAACTCTCTTAGATATGGTTCGTTCTATGATGTCACTTACGGATTTACCGCTATCATTTTGGGGTTATGCATTAGAAACAGCCGCATTCACTTTAAATAGGGCACCATCTAAATCCGTTGAAATGACCCCGTATGAATTATGGTTTGGGAAGAAACCTAAATTGTCGTTCCTTAAAGTTTGGGGTTGCGAAGCCTATGTAAAGAAGTTACAGCCGGACAAGCTTGAACCTAAAGCGGAAAAATGCGTCTTCATTGGATACCCGAAGGAAACTATTGGGTATACCTTCTATCATAGATCCGAAGGCAAAATCTTCGTTGCCAAGAATGGATCCTTTCTAGAGAAGGAATTTCTCTCGAAAGAAGTGACTGGAAGGAAAGTAGAACTCGACGAGGTTGTTGAACCTTCTCTCGAAATTGCGAGTAGCGCAGCACCGGAAGAATTTCCTGTGGCGCCTGCACCAATAAGAGAGGAAGCTAGTGATGATGATCATGAAACTTCGGTTGAAGTTGCTACAGAGCCTCGCAGGTCAACGAGAACTCGTACCACTCCAGATTGGTATGATCCCGTTATGAGTGTCATGTTGGTGGATAACACCGATGACCCCGAGACATATGAGGAAGCGATGATGAGCCCAGATTCCAATAAATGGCAAGAAGCCATGAAATCCGAGATTGGATCCATGTACGAAAACCAAGTATGGAATTTGGTGGACTTACCGGATGGCCGGAAGGCTGTCGAGAACAAATGGATTTTCAAGAAGAAAACAGATGCTTATGGTAATGTTACTGTCTATAAAGCTCGACTTGTCGCAAAAGGGTTTCGACAAATTCAAGGAGTTGACTACGATGAGACTTTCTCACCAGTAGCGAAGCTAAAATCTGTGAGGATTATGTTAGCAATCGCTGCATATTACGATTATGAAATATGGCAGATGGATGTCAAAACAGCATTCCTCAATGGAAACATTGATGAAGAGTTGTATATGATGCAACCCAAAGGTTTTGTCGATCCTAAAGATGCTAACAAGGTATGCAAACTTCAACGGTCCATCTATGGATTGAAGCAAGCATCCCGCAGTTGGAATCAACGTTTTGATAAGGTAATCAAAAGTTTTGGTTTTGTACAAACTTATGGAGAAGCTTGTATTTACAAGAAAGTGAGTGGGAGCTCTGTAGCATTCTTAGTACTATATGTGGATGACATATTGTTCATTGGGAATGATGTAGACCTTCTTAATAGTGTCAAGGAATATTTGAATAATAGTTTTTCAATGAAAGATCTTGGCAAAGCAGCTTACATATTAGGCATAAAGATTTATAGAGATAGATCGAGGCGCCTAATATCATTGTCACAAAGTACATATTTGGACAAAGTTCTAAAGAGGTTTGGAATGGAAGATAGCAAGAAAGGGTTCTTGCCCATATTGCCCAATACGACCTTGAGTAAAACTAAGTCCGACATCGGCAGAAGATAGAGAAAGGATGAGTAAAACTCCCTATGCCTCAGCCATAGGATCTCTAATGTATGCCATGCTATGTACTAGACCCGACATTGCATATGCTGTTAGTTTAACTAGCAGATATCAAAGTGATCCAGGAGTGGATCATTGGACAGCGGTCAAAAACATCCTTAGGTACTTGAGAAGAACTAAGGATATGGTTCTTTCTTATGGAGGTGATGAACAGCTCGTTGTTAATGGTTACACTGATGCTAGTTGGAACACCGATCCGGATGATTCTAAATCACAATCCGGATACGTATTTATTTTGAATGGTGCAGCAGTTAGCTGGAGGAGTGCAAAGCAAAGTGTTGGGGCGAGATCTTCAACTGAATCGGAATACATGGCTGCTTCGGAGGCTTCACAAGAAGCGATATGGATGAAAGAGTTCATTACAGAGCTGGGTGTGGTTCCAAGTGCGCTGGACCCAATGTCTATCTACTGTGATAACATGGGCGCCATAGCCAATGCGCAAGAACCAAGGTCACACAAGAAGCTGAAGCATATCAAGCTACGTTTTCACGCTATTCGAGAACATATCCAAGATGGGGATATAAAGATTTGCAAAGTACACACAAATCTGAATGTGGCGGATCCGTTGACTAAACCTCTCCCGAGGGCAAAACATGACCAACACCAAACTGCCATGGGTGTTCGGTATATTACCATGTAATCTAGATTAGATGACTCTAGTGCAAGTGGGAGACTGTTGGAGATATGCCCTAGAGGCAATAATAAATGTAGTTATTATTATATCTTCGTGTTTATGATAAATGTTTGCATTCATGCTATAATGGTATTAACGAGGAAACATTAATACTTGTGTGATTTGTAAACTTAATTTGAAGTCCCTGGTAAAGCCTCTATATTTCACTAGCTTGTTGGTTAATAGATGATTGTGGTTTCCCTATCATGAACATTGAGATGTTGTTAACAACAAGATCATATCATTAGGAGAATGATATGGTGGACATACTCCTATAGATAAGCGTAGCATAAAGATCAAGTCATTTCAATAGTTCAATTGCTATATGCTTTCTGATACATAGTAACCTAATTCCTTCGACCATGAGATCATGCATATCACCTTTACCAGATGGATGCTTTGATGTCTTCAAACACCACACCGTAACAGGGTGGCTATAAAGGTGGCATTGAGTGTTCGGAAAGTGTTGGTTGAAACACATGGATCAAGAGTGGGATTTTTCCATCCATATGACAGATAGATATACTCTGGGCCCTCTCGGTGAAATGTCATCCAATTAGCTTGCAAGCATGTGACTGGGTCACAAGGGATCACATATCACGGGAACGAGAAAAGAGTACTTATCGGTAACGAGGTTGAACTAGGTATGCAGAGATACCGATGATCATAACCTCGGATAAGTAAACTATCGTGAGACAAAGGGAAATTGGTATCGTATGTAAATGGTTCATTCGATCGCAAAGTAATCGTAGAAATATGTGGGAGCCATATGAATTTCCAGATTCCTCTATTGGTTATTGATCGTAGAAGTGTCTTGATCATGTCCGCATAATTCACGAACCGTAGGGAGACACACTTAAGGATTCGATGTTGTTTGAGTAGTTATGGAATGATGAGAAAGAGACCGAATGTTGTTCGGAGTCTCGGATGGGATCCGGGATATCACGAGGAGATCCGTAATGGTCTGGAGAATAAGATTCATATAAGGAAAGTCCCATTTCGGAGTTACGGAATGATTCCGGTGTTTTCATCGGGAACATTCTAGAAGGTTCCGGAATGTCCGGCACTCCGGGGGGGAAGGGGTACATGAGTGTGTCATATCCAGTTGGTATGATTGCATCATGTACTAAGTGTCATCGCTGTCCGAAATAAAGGGTTTATTCAAATCCTAGTTTGAAAAGTCAAACGGCTAGTTTTCGGAAAGAGGAGAAGGTTGTTTGGTTGAGGCCGACTTGGGGGAGGGTTCCTCCCTTGGCCGGCGCACCACCAAGCCGACTTGGGGAGGTACTCCCCTCCCCTTGGCCGGCCGGCCCCTCCATCTATATAAGGAGGGGCAGGGCTCCCTCCTAGTACACACAAGTTCCTATACTCTGCCTCCGGTTTAGAGCCGTTTTGGTTTAGAGCTTCTAATTGCTTTAGCCTTCGGTTTAGAGCCTTCTAATTGGTGTGTCTAATCCCTAGACCACTAGAGCCTCTCTCATACTCCACCATACTCGCACCGTCTTAAGGCGAAGCCCTGCGGGATCTCCCCTCTACTTCCGGTACCACGCCGTTGTGCTGCCGGAATCGCGAGGAGAGTGCTACAACGTCCGCTGCCTGCTGGAACAAGGGAGAGGAAGGTCTTCGTCGAGTACCGAACGTGTGACCGACTGCAGGAGCGCTGCCGGAACGTGGCGCCGGAAGGATCGACTGCGGGATCTTGAGATCGGAACGAGTACGACTACATCATCCACGAGAATCTGCTCTCGTTAACCACTTTGGAATCTTCGAGGGTAAGATACTCCATCGACTCGTTGCTACAATCTAGTAGATAGATCTTGGCTTGTTTGTTTGTATGCGATAGAAAATTTTGTTTTCCATGCTACGAACCCCTACATAAGTTTATGGCAAATTGAGTTCTAATTAATAGTTAAATTAATCTAGGTGAACTCCCACTCAAAACAATATCCCTCACATTGCTTTAGTGATCACATGAACCAAATCCACCACATCAAAACCGATCATCACGAGAGTTGGTGTAGCTTCAATGGTGAACAATCAACATGTTCATCATATCTAATATATGACTCATGCTTTACCTTTCGGTGATCCGTGTTCCGAGACAATGTCTGTACATGCTAGGCTCGTCAAGATCAAACCTTAGCTTCCGCATGAGAAAATCTGGCTTGCGCACGTTGTATACACTCGCAGAATCTAACACACCCGATCATCACATGGTGCTTCGAAACAACGAGATTTAGCAACGATGCTTACTAAGGATGAACACTATATAACTTGAAATTTTTGTGCTTGAGGGATCATCTTATAATGCTACCGTCGCGAACTAAGCAATACAAGATGCATAAAAGGATTAACATCACATGCAATTCATAATATGTGATATGATATGACATTTCTTCTTGTGCTTCCGATCTCCTTCTTCAAGCACGAACATGATCTCCATCATCACCGGTATGGCATCAAGGTCAATGGAGCCTCTTCATGGTTGTCGTCCACCACCATTCAACTATTACAACTACTTTGAATAGACATGCAGGTCTTAACGGAATTAAAAGACAACCATACGGATCCTGCCGGTTGCCGAATTACAATAAGGAACATTGCATAATCATATATAATCACAATCATGGCCATATAATATCACAGCACACCCCCTGCAAAAAAAGTTAGACACCTCTAATTTTCTTTGCATATTTTACGTGGTTTGGGGATTTCAATAAGTGTCGTTCTAAATTACGAATAAGAACCACAACGTTGATGTTTGAACTATCAAGTGCCCGTTGTAAATTGAATCTATACTATGATGGGAGATACAGACACCCGCAAAGCCACTTATGCAATACAAGTTGCACGTCAAGCGTGGAGAAAGTCTCATGAACGATGTCATCTAAGGTTAGCCCGGGCCGCTTCATCCCATCATACCGCAAGATGCAAAGTACACAAAAAGAAATTGATAATAAAAGCACCACCGCCCACAATTACCATTGTGTTCTACTCATGCAACATATCTACATATAGGCACGGCTCTGATACCACTGTAGGGGTTCGTAGCATGGAAAACAAAAAAATTCTATCGCATGCACACAAACAAGCCAAGATCTATCTACTAGATTGTAGCAACGAGTCGATAGAAGCACTCATCCTCGAAGATTCTAAAGCGGTTAACGAGAGCAGATTCTCGTGGGTGATGTAGTCATACACTTGCCGGTATCATGATCGCGTAGATAATCCTTCCGGCGCTGCGTTCCGTTAGCGCTTCCGTAGTCGGTCACACGTTCGGTACTCGATGAAGACCTTCCTCTCCTTTGTTCCAGCAGGCAGCGGAGGTTGTAGTTCTCCCCTCGCGATTCCGGCAGCACGACAGCGTGGTGTCGGAAGTAGAGGGAAGATCTCGCAGGGCTTCGCCTAAGCAGGTGCGAGTAATGGTGGATCTAGGGTTTCCCGGTGATCTATGGTTTAGAAGACCGGGAGGAGGAGGAGGTGTCGGCGGTGGCGACGGGCCGGTGGCGGCGGCGACGGCGGCGCGTGTGTGGGAGGGCTAGGGCTTGGCTTTTAGGGCATCCCTCCCCCTCTATTTATGAGAGGGGGGCAGCCTTAGGAGGGGTGGGTTTGAATCCGAACCCAAACCCAAGTTGGATTGAGAGAAGGACTCTTTCCTTCTTCCACTAGGAAACCATTGTTCCGGTTTGACTTTTCAAACTTCCCGTTCGACTTTCAATTTAGAGCTTTAATTATCTCTTGCAAATGCCCAAACCAAGTGACCTAGGATATGATCCAATCATTCCACTTATCCATGACACATCATGGTCCATTCCCCTTCCGGTCCGGTGAACCTTATAGACCCTTCTAGAACCTCTCCGATGAATACATCGGAATCTTTCCCGAACTCCGGAATCGGACTTTCTGAATCTTATTCCCCGGAACATTTAGGATCTCCTCATGATATCCCGGATCGCATCCGAGACTCCGAACAACATTCGGTATTCCTACTAACATTCCATATCTACTAAACAACATTGAATCCTTAAGTGTGTCTCCCCACGGTTCGTGAATTATGCGGACATGACCGAGACACTTCTCTGATCAATAACCAATAGAGGAATCTAGAAATTCATATGGCTCCCACATATTTCTACGATTACTTTGCGATCGAATGAACCACTTACATACGATACCAATTTCCCTTTGTCTCGCGATAGTTTACTTATCCGAGGTTTTTGATCGTCGGTATCTCTGCATACCTAGTTCAACCTCGTTACCGATAAGTACTCTTTTCTCGTTCCCATAATATGTGATCCCTTGTGAGCCGGTCACATGCTTGCAAGCCAATTGGATGACATTCCACCGAGAGGGCCCATAGTATATCTATCCGTCATATGGATGGACAAATCCCACTCCTTATCCATGTGCCTCAACACATACTTTCTGAACACTCAATGCCACCTTTATAGCCACCCAGTTACGGTGTGGTGTTTGATGTCATCAAAGCATCCTTCCGATGATGATGATTAGCATGATCTCATGGTCGAAGGAATTAGGTTACTATGTATCAGAAAGCTTATAGCAAATGAACTATTGAAATGACTTGATCTTAATGCTACGCTTCTCTATAGGAGTATGTCCAGCATACCATTATCCTAATGATATGATCTTGTTGTTAATAACATCTCAATGTTCATGATCGGGAGACCACGATCATCTATTAACCAACAATCTAGTATTACAAAGAGGCTTTACTAGGGACTCTAATTTAGTTTACAAATCACACAAGTATTAATGTTTCCGGTTTAATACTGTTATAGCATGAATGTAAACATTTATCATAAACACAAAGATATAATAATAACCACTTTTATTATTGCCTCTAGGGCATATCTCCAACAGTATGGACGCCTATTCAACAACTTTTATCCTTGCAGTCCAAGGCTCATATCAACAATCTTCGTGGTTCTCTCTCCAATGCTAAGAAATTGGACATGAAGGCTGAAAAGTATATCACTGAGATGAAGAGTTTTGCCATGGAGCTTGCAGTAGCAGGAAACAAAATTGACGATGATGAGTAAAAGGGATACATACTTAACGGTTTGGGTGCTTCCTACACTCTTCTCGTTGCATCCATCAATGATGTTCCTTGTACCATCCTTGCAGATATGTGTGCCCAACTTACTGCTATGATCAACGCAAAGCTATGCTCTCTGATGAGACTGGTCAAGGGTTCGGATCTTTTCAAACTTTTGCTAATGCTGCAACTTGTGGTTGTAGGTGTCCCACTCGCCACCCTAACAATCCAGGCAGAGGTAATGATCTAGGATATTTATGGAGGCACCGGCAACTATGTTGGCAATGATCATGCAATTTATGTTGGCAATGATCATGGTAACTATGGATGCAATGAATTTTATCATGCCAATTTTAGTGGCAATGGTCGCAAAGACTATAACCAAACTGGACGTGGCATCCAGGGGGGTTGCAGCAACCAAGGGGGCCGTGATGGTGGCAATCAAGGCGGGGTTTTGCGTAAAGGTAATATCTGGTCTTATCATCGAGCGAGTCTCAGGTATGCAGAAAAGGCTGCAAGGTTTTGTTTCCTAACAACTACCAGCATCTATCCATGATAGTAGTAGGTTTGAAGGTTTGAAGCGAGATACAGGCTTTGGTTGGGACCTTTCAATTTTCTAAATCGTGCCAAACTCTTAATTACCGATTGGGTCCACACGGTAAGACGTGGTATCCTAAACATAAATCGTGTCAAACCGGTTACGTACCTAATAATTTTTTGTTAAATCTAAGCCATAAATTTTAGATCTAACTATCACAATAATTCCGATGATGTGGATCAACCTGATGCCTCGAAAAACAACCTTATATTGCTTTTAATATATAACTAGCTCAGTGGCCCTCGCAAATGCGAGGACATGCTGCTATTTTAGTGTTTTCCTCGACTTAATAGACTCTTTGTTGCAAAAGCCTAAATTTAACTTCGATATATTTTGAGGTGTAATTTTGACATCTAGTTTCGTATATGATGTTCTGAAATACCTCTAAACAACATCATAGTAATTTCCTATGTATCTTTAGTTTTAGTATATAAAGATGTTAGTTTTGGAAAGGAATGGTATTTGTGGTGCTTGGTGCGAAAAAAATAATAGTGGTGATCCAAATAAACTATTTTAAGCCCTTTTAGAGCATATATGTTTTGTGATTTTTTCACAGAACATCGAGAATGGCATTTCATGATGATTTGTTGCACGTAAGTAGAATAATCGAAATATCAGTTTTCCAAAAGTTCCAGTTTCTTTGTGAACTCACTATTTGGTTCCAAAATTTTTGGTTTATTGAATTTATTGGTCATGAGCATGTATATGAGCTCAGAAGTTGAGCTAAATTTCTCATTTTCTGGCATGTCATGAACATGCGTATGAGCTCAGAAGCTGAGTTGAATTTCTCATTTTCTAGCATGTCAATTATTTCTTACTTATCAATATGAGCTCATTTTCTGAGTTGTATACAAATTATTATTTTTGTAAAAAAAACATGTTTGAGTGTCTACGTATATGTATAGTTTCGTGAAGAAATGACATCCTTGGTGATTCCTCCAAATAGACACAAAATAGATGCTCTAAAAGGGCTTTAACAATATTATTTTCAAAGCATGTATTTAAAATAGATGTCATTTCATGATGATTTTTTCCTATAAGTAGAACTTGGACATTTTTGTTTCCAATAAGTTACATCTATTAAATTTACTTTTCATGAAAAAGTTATGCATGTAAGTAGACCACTCGAATATTTTTACCAAAAACATCAGTCTTTTGAACTTATTGTTCAAGAGGGTGCATATGAACTCTAGGAACCGAATCTAATTTCTCATTTTCTAGCATACATATATATATTTGTTTTCCCTAGGTATCTTGCTTTTAGTATATAATAGATGGCTAGATTGTTTGGTTGTGCGGGATACAATTTTCATCATTGTTTATTTATTACAATTAGATAGTTGGTTGGTTTATTTTTTGCTAACATAAGATACACGAGATAATTATGCTTTGTATGGGGAATAAAAATATTACCTCTGTATCAAAGAAAAAAAATACAAATTGAAGAGATAAACTGAACTATTTAGTTAGTAATAGACTAAGAGTTGTGAGTATTGGAAGATCGATGACAAACTTTCATTGGATAACACAATGGTAATGGTCTGAAGAATCTCTGGCATGTAAATTATTTCTTACTTCATATCAATATGAGCTGGTTTTCTGAGTTGTATACAATTTTTTGTGTGCAGAAAACATGTTTGAGTGTCTACATATATGCATAGTTTTGTGAAAAAATGAAATTCTCGGTGATTCCTACAAATACACACAAAATAGATCCTCTAAAGGGCTTTAAAATAAAATAAATGTCATTTCATGATGATTTTTTCCATGTAAGTAGAACTTGGATATTTTTTATTCCAAGAAGTTTCATCTATTAAATTTACTTTTCATGAAAAATGTATGCATGTAAGTAGACCACTTGAATAGTTTTACAAAAAAAAACAGTCTTTTGAACTTGTTGTTCAAGAGGGTGCATACGAACTCAGGAACCAAATCTAATTTCTCATTTTCTAGCATATATACATATATATTTGTTTTTCCTATGTATCTTGCTTTTAATATATAATAGATGGCTAGATTTATTGGTTATGTGGGATATAGTTTTATCACCGTTTATTTATTACAATTAGATAGTTGGTAGAATTATTTTTTGCTAACATAAGATACACAATATAATTATGCTTTGTATGAGGAAATACAAATATTACCTCTTTATCAAAGAAAAATACAAATTTAAGAGACAAACTAAACTATTTAGTTAGTAGTAGATCGTGAGTTGTGAGTATTGGAAGATCGATGACAAAGTTTCACTGGATAACACAATGGTAATGATCTAAAGAAGCTATCCCTGAGTAAAGCATAATACTACACCAAAACATTATTTGACACTGTTTCAGGATAAAACAAATTAATGATCTAAAGATTCTACCTCTAAAGAAGTGAACTATCAATAAAACATTATACAATTAAGCATTACTTTTCCATACAAAAAAATGCATTGTTGTACTCAATTTTGCCGGGAAGAACATTGCTAAAAATCATGTATTAATGTCCATGTCTATAAATTTAATTGTTAAATAACACTCAAAATGCTAAGTGAGATAAAATATGTAGGAAATTGTTTAGTTGCATTAACCATACAAATGCATCATTTTTTGGTCTCACCGTGTGACCTTGTACATGTGTCTCACAATTTGTATCGATCAACATTCAGTGATTCCAAATGAATTATAGAATGTCTATTATTTCAGATTTAGATGCACTTATAGTACTACTCCATAACTTTTAGGAGAAACCATGAATTTACGTCGTTTTAAGTTGAAGTTTAATAATCTGGGAGATCAAAGTTCTTCGCTTTTTCTGGGGTGAGCCTTCCGTTTGGATGATCGTGATGCATGACGGGATTTATCTCATCAGGCTCAGCAACAAACAAATCAGATCCACAACCTTAATTATTAATCATCTTGTACTACCAACAATAAAAGAGTATGCCACCGGTGTTATCATGTCAGGACTTAAGTATACTGAAAACCAATGGATTCAACATGTTGAATTGACAATATATATATATAGACCCCTTTACAGTGAAAT
This sequence comes from Avena atlantica, assembly GCA_910589765.1. Lineage (NCBI taxonomy): Eukaryota > Viridiplantae > Streptophyta > Magnoliopsida > Poales > Poaceae > Avena > Avena atlantica. The sequence continues at coordinate 527,864,827 of OU342733.1, forward strand.
ATCTAATGAATCACTGGCCATGTTTGTGAGTTCCCAGGTTGGTAATTTTTTAGAGACACCGAAACAAATATACACCATCTTATCTTGCATATGCATATTGTCATGTAATCATGGTGTGTATTCTACAGAAATCAAGAGATAAAAGAAAAACCTACCACATGCCCCCAGCTTTCGGATCTGTACATGCAAATCTTGGATTAATCTTCCATAGCTGAGCTCGTTGGGCAAGATTTGAAGCTTCCCCTCCTGGCCTGCATGCACGGATCGCACACAAAGACATCCAGCTGGCCGGCCAAGGGCGATGAAAAAGCAAAATTATTTACCACGTGTGCCTAGCCTAGCTTTGGGATCCGTATGAGGGGAAAATCTGCATGGTTAAACGCATGGGGCAAGTTTGAAATTTCCTGACACTAGTGCAGAGCCCCCCCCTTTAACTCCGGTTGGGAGGGCCCTCTAACAGCGGTTCCCCAACCGCTGTTGAGGGTTCGGTGTTAGAGGGGGGCCCCTTTAACACCGGTTCTTACACGTGGGGCTGCCGCAGGCCTCAGGTCCCCCCCCTTTAACACCGGTTCGTATCTGGAACCGGTGTTAAAGGTTCTTCTGCCGCGGCAGAGATTTAACACCTAAATCTGGAAAACGGCCTAAATCTCTGCCGCGGCAGACTTCTTCCTCTGCCCCGTTCTGGGCGTATTTCTGCGGGAGGGGGGAGGGAGCGAGGGGAAATCGATCGGGAGCGGTATACTTATAAATCGTCATCGGTACATACGAGTACATGAATAATTAAGCAACTATTATTATACACAAACATCGTCATCGGCACATACATCGTCATCGGCACATACATCGTCATCGTTCATTTTGGTGGATATCTAAAGAGTTCTCCGCCAGGCGTGACGACCTCATCAAGTATGAACCCCGCCAATTCCTCTTGAATGGCTCGTATGCGTTCAAATGGTAGGAGTTGGTCCCGCATCCGTTCGATCTGAATATATATGAAGAATGGGCCGTCAATATATATATAAGAATCAAACTCAACACAATTGATGGTAATAAAATAATGTTGTGGACTTTGTTTACTTACTCTAAGTTGTTCTAGTGCGGCTTGGCCTGTCGCACATATCGTGTTGCGAATGAATTCGCAAACATAGTACCCACATAAGTTATTGCCGTGTCCCTGATGCGCGCACTTTACGAGAATAGAGAGTTCAATCAAAATAATAATCAATAAAGCATGATATAATGGAATTGGAAGCTAGCTAGTATTACTTACATTTTGGTCTACAAATTTTAGTTCTTCTGACCATTCACCCACGGCCCTGCCCGTGAACATTTTCCAAACCCTGTCCGACAAAGAAAATGGATAAAGGAGTAATTAATTACTTATTGTCACGAAAGTTGCCGATCTAGTGCGATAATATGATTGAAATTACCTCTGGAGCATCTCTCTAAAGTCTGCCCATAGATCTTTTTCTTTTCGTAACGAGTCCATGACAAGGACTTTTCCTGAGTCGGGTTGAATGACTAGCAGAATAAAGTGGAACCTACGCACGCATAACTCATCATCAGTTACACTTAACATCGAGTAAGCCGAAACAGAATGTGTACAAGAGAGAGGGTAAAAGTACTCACGAGAAGTTGTAAGGCAATAGTATTTCCCTTTTGGTTTGTTGTCTCAGTAAAGACTTTAGCAAGTAATCTTCTGTTTGCCCGGGTTTGTCTCTTACCACTTCTTCATGAACTCTATTTGGGTCAACGAACCCAATGTCAAAAGGGTCTCCTTTCATGCATTCCATAACCTTTTTCCTGCATAATAGTATATACATATATGGTGAGCATATATATATACATGCAATTAATGAAGTGAATGAGATGAGATAAAAATTACAGAAATAGTACTTACACACAATAAAGGCCGATGGCAGATTTGTCGAGTTCCTTCTGATTGAATAGAAAATGCAAGTCTTGAATGTTGAAGTCGATCGCGTCGTCTCCGCACAAGAAAATCTGATCTCTTATATGCGCCGTGATCCATTCTTCTTTTCTCGTCTTGCAGAAATGAAGGTACCACTTGTGCAATTTTCGCATCTTTGTTGGTAGATTCTTGAGCTCCTCTTTCTTGACTAGATTCTTCCCATACTTCCATGGCTGTATGGGGTTGACATCGCATTTGGGCAAGTTGTCTCCCATGACGTTCAAGTATGCAATGTAAGTCATCCCCATCTCATTGGCCTTTCTTTGTAGCTCTGCCTCGTAATCATCTACGGGAGGAGCGTCCCGTTTGTCAAACATTTGGAGCGGGGCGCATGATTGGTTTTCCTGCTCTTCGAGCATGGGAACTGTTTTATGGGGTAACTCACGACTGCTACTTTCAGTCTCCCTACGGCGCCTTGCATCCGCCTTCAAAATCTGGCGCTCGTAGTCCGGCACAAGTGGGGTTTCAGGTTTCAAAAGATTTTTGTAAAACTTCTCCACCATCCGCGGATCTATTTTCTCCTTTGGCTCGGCCCGTCTAGGTGCAAAGAATTTCTTGACCTGTTCTCCCGAGATCCTATTGGTCTCCTCGTCGCTGCGATTCCACGGTAAAACCGGCAATGGCTTGGCGGAAGGCTGCGGGACGTAGTTTTTTGAACTCTTTGGCGTACGGTTTCCTGCGGATTTCTTTGTGGCAGTGCTACTGATGCTCCTCGTGGCAGTGCTCTTTCGCTTACGCTGAGGAGATGGCTGAAGCACCGGAGATGGTTGACGGGCCGGAGATGGCTGCCGCGCAGGAGATGGCTGACGGGCCGGAGATGGCTCCCGCGCAGGAGATGGCTGACGGGCCGGAGATGGCTGCCGCGCAGGAGATGGCTGACGGGCCAGAGATGGCTGCCGCGCAGGAGATAGCTGAAGCGGCTCAGACTGCTGACGCTGCGGAGACGGCGGGGGTGCCAGTTACCTCCAATTTGGAAGCACAATGTGTTTCTTCTTCCAAAGAATGGTTGTTTTCACTACAAATTTGAGTTGAGTTTCCCCTTCACCTGTAGCATGGTCAAGCTGTGCTTCCTCATATTCCTTCACAACCTCATCCACCCCGACAATAGCATAGCCATCTGGAATCGGTCGGCAGTGGTAAGTTCCACCAGCTACAGGAGGTAAGGCATAGCCGACAGCCACCTTAATGGATAAGCCCATTAATCTCACATGCAGCTCAGCGTGTTCGCTCTCCGTGATCTCATCAACGGGGTATCGAGGACCCGTCATTTCAAGCGTGGGCTGCACGTTCTCCGTGGAAGCCACACTGCTTTTCCGCGCAGAGTCTGGGCCGCGGGCAGCTTCCAATGCAGGCTCTTCATGCCGCTGAGATGGGCCGGTAGCTTGATGGCTCTGTTGTGCATTCACTTGCGTCTGCAGCGCCGCAAGTGCATGTTCTATCTGTGCCATCTGCTCTGTACGCTCTTTTTCTTTTCTGCCGCGCCATCTGTATGAGTCGCTCCAGTCGGCAAACCCATCCTTCCACGTCATACCCCCTGTGCCTCGTGCATGTCAAGGGTGTTCTTTTTTACCGATGGAGCGTGTGAGCTGGTCATTCTCTCTGTCGGGATGGAAGGTCCTGGCGGATGTTTCCTCGTATGCCGTGATGAGTTCAGTGACGGGTTTGGCAAGGATGGTTGGGAAGATACACAATCCTGTTTCTGGGTCCAACCTTGCCCCGATTCCATAGAACCAAGTCTTTGCACGTAGGTCCCACCCATCTGTCTGGGGTGTGATCCCTCTCTCGCGCAGGGCCCTCTCAGCTTCCTCCCACTTAGGCCTCTGAGATATGTAGCCACCTGACCCCGTCCTCTGGTGATATTCCTTCTTCAGGGCATTAAGCGTATTGGTTTCTGACCTCTTTTTAGCTATACCACTTTTTTTATATGTCTCAAATTCGGGCCAGTGAGGTCTTATCTTCGCATAATATGCGTCTTCGAAATCTGGAGTCTCGCCAGATTTGACAAATTTGTTCAATTTTGTCTTCCAGTTGCGGAAAGCCTCAGCCATCTTCTTTAGAGTCCACTCTTTGACCTTTTTCTTTATAACCGGGTTGTTTTCATCCTCCTCTGGCGGAAGGGTGAAATTTACCAACAACGAATTCCAAAGCGTTTCTTTGGATCTGTCATCGACAAAGGTACCGTCGCCCTTCTTTGGCTTATTCCAATTTTCAATTATGATTGGGATTTGGTCCCTAACAAGAACTCCAGCCTGACGTACAAATTTGTCTGCGGCCTTCTTGGGCTCCATCGGCCTGCCATCAACACGGACTGCTTCGATCGTGAACTTTGCACGATCTTTCAACCGCTGGCTCGCGCCTCGCTTGCTCTTTTTCGTAGAAGAAGATGGTTGCTGGCTGGTCGATCCAGAGGGCTAAAAGAAGAAAGAAGCGTTAATTAATACATGTAGAAGAAGATTGTTGGTGGAAGTCAGCTGAGGCTTAATCAATGCATATACCTCGCCGGACTTTGTAACCATTAAATTGCGTTCACCGGAGTCTTCATCTTCTCCATGACTAGTACTTGAGCTGTCGTCGTCATGTCCCTCCAAGTTCAGATATTGTGAGGTGTCCTCATCAATAATGTTCTCCATTATTTCTTCTTCTTCAAGGTTTCTACTAAGTGGATCCATAGTTTCTAAAACAATAATATTATCTAGAGTAAGAGTGTAAACATTCAAGTGGACTTGGATTCATCTATGCATGTAGTACAATTTATCGAGCAAACAAGTTTTAATCAGGATGAGTCAGCAATCACACACGTGGCAGACACGTGGCGCTCACCGGTGGGGTGACGTTGGTCTCGTCGGGCGGCGGTGCTCGTCGGACGGATGCGGCGGTCTCGTCGGGCGGCGGTGCTAGCGTTGGGCTCGTCGGGCGGCGGGCGGCGTCGGCGTTGAGGCGTGAATTACGAGCTCCGAAGCGGCGGCGGCGAGACGCTCCTGCACGGGGAAGAGAGCGAGGTGGTCAGGGCTCCTCGAAATAGGCTTGCGCCCCGCTATATTAATATAGCAATCACAAGATACAACGACAATGTTGGAGCAACAGAAAAGGGGAAGGTGAAATAAGTTATGGGTCCCAAATTGTCTAAAGGGGTCCCACAGTACTTTACATATTTGATAAAAGTCCCTGGTATTTTTGAAAAAATCAAAACAGAATTTGAAATGAAAATATAAATAGAAAATACAAAAGAGAAATAAAAAAACAGAATTGTCTAAAGGCAGGCCCAGCTTCCCCTTCCCTCTGCCTACCGCACATCGCAGCTCCCGCGGCCCAGCAGCAGCCCACCCGGCCCGGTACCACTTCATCCCTCTCTTCGTCGTCTTCCTCCTCCCAGGCGCACTGCACGGTGTCGCCGGCGCCGCCGTTAATCTCCGCCGCCTGCGCTCCGCCGTCCGTCGCGCTGCAGGATAGGATAAGGACGCCCCGCCGACGCCCTTGCTACCCTATCCACTCCTCCCCCTCCCCTGAGACCTCTCTCTCTTCTCCCTCGCGCGTTCGCCATCGCCATTGCCATTATCTCCGTTCCCAAGCTCCCCTGTCCTTGTCGATGTCACTCACGCGTCAAGGGTGAGCTCACGGTCCTCTAGGAGCTCTCCAATCCTCCCATCTCTCTCTGGTTCGAGCTCGCGCCGAGAGCCTCCCATTGCCGCCGTCGACCGTCGTGCACACGGACGGAGCCCCACCGTGTTAGAGGGAGGGGCCGTGCAGGTCCACCTCGCCGCCCGCGAACCTGTCCGGGTCGAACCGCACCATCGCCCCAGCTTATCGGGTCCCTCCCGATTGCCCACGCGTTCACGGCCACCCTCGTGCCCGCCGGCACGTCGTAGCCGCCGACGCTGACGTGCCGCATCGTCTCCCGCGGCAGCAGCAGCGTCGCCGGGAGCAGAAGGAGGAGGAGGGCCAGGCGCGGGTGGCCTTGTCGGCCGGGAGGAGCGGGGGAGGGCCGAGCGCGGCCGGAGCAGGCGTTGGAGGGCTAGGCGCGGGCGTCTAGGCGTCGAACGAAGGAGCGGCGGAGCCCCACCGGCCGTGTTAGAGGGAGGGGAAGGATACGGGGAAGAGAGGGTCGGGGGCGACGGACCTCGAGCTCCGAAGCGGCGGCGGCGAGGCGGCGGGTCAGGGGCGGCAAGACGGCGGACCTTGAGCAATGAAGAATCGGCGGCGAGACGGCGGGTCAGGGGCGGCGCTTCTCTGTGTTCGATCTGGCTCAGTGGGGGGAAGAAAGGAAGGGGAAGGTGAAATAAATACACCCCCCTTTAACACCGGTTCGTGGCTGGAACCGGTGTTAAAGGGGGGGGGCATTTATTTCGTTTCCCGTGCGCATTTATTACCCCCCTTTAACACCGGTTCGTGGCTGGAACCGGTGTTAAAGGGGGGTGGTGCGCGCGGGAAACAAAATAAATGCCCCCCCTTTAACACCGGTTCCAGCCACGAACCGGTGTTAAAGGGGGGGGGGGGTGGGTGCGTGCGGGAAACGAAATAAATGCCCCCCCTTTAACACCGGTTCCTGTCTGGAACCGGTGTTAAAGGGGGGGCATTTATTTCATGCATTAAAGGGGCTTTTTTAATTCAAAAAATATGATATGAATTTAGAAAATTCATATCTTTTTCATTTCAACTCAGAAAAATATGAATAATATATCATAATTTTCAGAAAAATAATATCTATCCATTCATGTAAATCATTTTATATTTACTTTAAATGAATTTTTTTAAAATAATTAAAACACTTATTTCATGCATTAAAGGGGCTTTTTTAATTCAAAAAATATGATATGAATTTAGAAAATTCATATCTTTTTCATTTCAACTCAGAAAAATATGAATAATATATCATAATTTTAAGAAAAATAATATCTATCCATTCATGTAAATCATTTTATATTTACTTTACATGAAATTTTTTAAAATAATTAAAACACTTATTTCATGCATTAAAGGGGCTTTTTTAATTCAAAAAATATGATATGAATTTAGAAAATTCATATCTTTTTCATTTCAACTCAGAAAAATATGAATAATATATCATAATTTTCAGAAAAATAATATCTATCCATTCATGTAAATGATTTTTATTAGATCAAATCATATTTTAATGCCGCATCTTTTGTATTAACATTTTTGAATTGATTGGATATTTAAATGTCGCATCTTTTGTATACACTTGAATCTCACCAAGCCTCTCTCAACTTGCATTGTTTTTTGATCAATGTGTTGGTGGTTTTTTGAATTAGCCATTTGGTGGTTGCTTCACAAAACCGTCCGTTTTTATGCTCGGAAAATGGAAAATGCCTTTTTGGTGCGATAAAAAGGAAAACTCCTCTTGCAAACTATGCCTTGATTCTAGCCATAACATTGGTCATTTGACCCGAATGAGATAGGTCATTTTGAGACAGTTACATAAAGCCGAGCTGGAACTGAAAATTAAGATACATAAAAGAACTGAAAATTAAGATACATAAAAGAACTGAAAATTAAGATACATGGCCAGATTAAGTAACAATCGGCCGAACTGGAACTGAAAATTAAGATACATAAAAGAACTGAAAATTAAGATACATGGCCAGATTAAGTAACAATCGGCCGAACTTGTTTCGGAATGTTGGAGTGATTCAGTCATGCTCCTGCCTACACCTGTAATACTCGCCACTGTAGTCGTCGTACTCGCCGCCGCCGTCATCGCTGTCGTCGTCGGGGTCACCGTAATTGAACCTCTGGAGAGTACGCGTGGGCTGGACTTGAGGGTAGCGCGTGGGCTGGACTTGAGGGTAGCGCAGACGGGGGTTAGAGTCGGCGGCAGTGTCATAGGCCATGACGCTCTGGAGAGTCCGGCCGCGCCACCATAGCCGACGGCCGGCCTCGTTGAAGTTAGGAGGAGGTGGGCCGTCCTCCTCGTGCCTGGCGAGCGCCCTCTCATGCCGATCCACGAAGAAGGCTTCCCAAGTAGGGAAATAGTCGGGATGCCATCTGGGATTCCTCCGCTGCTCCGGCGTGAGCTCGAAGTAGTAGTGGTTCGTGATGGCCATCCGGCGCGCCACACCTAGAGGGACATGAGGAACCGGCACACCTCCGACGCTCAGCATCCAGCCGACGGGGACACAGTAGCCCGGCGGGCAGGGGTAGTTCGAGGCGCAAAGCGCCTCCGCCTCCCTGGGGGTTAGTGCTACGGTGGAAGCCATGGGAAAGAGTGATGAGGTTGCAGATATGAGTCTAGAGATGTGCAATGACAATGGAGGCCAACCCCTACATATATATATAGTGAACTAGCGGGAAGAACTGGAGGGAAGAACTGGCGGGAAGAAAAATGGCGGGAAGAAAAATGGCGGGAAGAACTGGCGGGAAGAAAAATGGCGGGAAAAAATGGCGGGATGAACCTTTAGTCCCGGTTGGAGACACCAACCGGGACAAAACACGAGTCAGCACTAATAATAGGGGTGAGTGCATGTCGACATTATGTCGTGCGGCGTGTACCTTGTCCCGGATGGTGTCACCAACCGGGACTAAAGATGAACCTTTAGTCCCGGTTGGAGACACCAACCGGGACTAATAATAGGGGTGAGTGTCGACATTATTTTGTAAGTGTCAACACTATGTCGAGCTGCTTGTACTATAAATAGGAATCCTTGTGAGTCCAGTCCTCCAGCCAGTTTGAGGCAGGGACACCACTACGGCCAGTTTCAGGGAGATGCCGACGGAGCCCAGTCCTCCGGCATCTCCGAGAAACTGGTCATAGAGGCACTCCCTAATATGTGAAATTAGTTAGCTCCCTGGTGTATTGATCTAGTTAGAGAAGTTACAAAGCTGCAAGATGGTTTTCGAGAGCAGGGACACCACTACGGCCAGTTTCAGGGAGATGCCGACGGAGCCTAGTCCTCCGGCATCTCCAAGAAACTGGTCATAGAGGCACTCCCTAATATGTGACCGCACGCGTTTGGAGATCAGATCTTAATGGTAAGTACGAATCGGGACAACTTCTTCTCATAGTCCCGGTCCATCCACAAAACATGACTAACACTCAAGACATGTATTAATATTAAAAACATGAACTAGAGTTACATAATATGAGCATGAACTTCTTGGCATATGCCCTTCCTTATGATCGCTTCAGACGTAACCATGGAGCATCTTCTTTACTTAACGGAATGCTTGGGTCAGTTTTCACTGTGAAGGGCGGAATTTCATCAAACTTATTATAATCTTCTGACATGTCTGTCTTGTCCTCGATTCCCACGATGTTTCTTTTCCCTGAAAGAACTATGTGACGCTTTGGCTCATCATATGATGTATTCGTTTGCATATTTTTTCTTTTTTTTGGTCTGGAGGACATGTCCTTCACATAGAAAACCTGAGCCACATCATTGGCTAGGACGAATGGTTCGTCTAAGTTCTTCATAAGATTGTTGAGATCCACCGTTGTCATTCCGTACTTCTTGTCTACCTCAACCCCTCCTCCTGTTAGCTTGACCCATTTGCATCGAAACAAGGGGACCTTAAAATTAGGTCCATAGTCAAGTTCCCATATCTCCTCTATGAACCCATAATACGTGGTCTTTTGCCCATTGTCTTCTGCTGCATCGAAGCGGACACCACTGTTTTGGTTGGTGCTCTTTTTATCTTGGCCTATCGTGTAAAATGTATTCCCATTTATCTCGTACCCTTGGAAAGTACATACAGTCGAAGACGGTGTCCTGGCCAACAAGTACAGCTGATCCCCAACAGTGGTGTTATTCGTGAGAAGTCTTTGCAGCCAGCCGCCAAAACTCGCCATGTGTTCACTTATAATCCATTCATCAGACTGCCCCGGGTGTTTGAGGCGTATTAAATTCTTGTGTTCATTGATATACGGGGCAACCAAGATAGATCTTTGTAAAACCGTGTAGTGTGCTTGATTGAGAGAATGCCCGTCCCTACATATCATTGCTTTACATCCTAGGGTGCCTTTTCCACGCAGTCTCCCCTCATGTCGTGATTCTGGAACACCAATCGCCTTAAGGTCAGGAATAAAATCAACACAGAACTCAATGACATCCTCTGTTACATAGCCCTTGGAGATGCTTCCTTCTGGCCTAGCACGGTTATGAACATATTTCTTTAAGACTCCCATGTACCTCTCAAAGGGGAACATATTGTGTAGAAATACAGGACCGAGAATGGCAATCTCTTCTACTAGGTGAACCAGGAGATGCATCATAATATTGAAGAAGGATGGTGGGAACACCAACTCAAAGCTGACAAGACATTGGGCCACATCTGTTTGTAACCCTGGTAGGCTTTCTGGATCGATTACCTTCTGAGATATTGCATTGAGGAATGCACATAGCTTCACAATGGGTACTCGAACATTTTCAGGTAGAAGCCCCCTCAATGCAATCGGAAGCAATTGTGTCATAATCACGTGGCAGTCATGAGACTTCAGGTTTTGGAATTTTTTCTCTGCCATATTTATCATTCCCTTTATATTCGACGAGAAGCCAGACGGGACCTTGATACTGCTCAGACATTCAAAAAAGATTTCCTTCTCTGCTTTGGTAAGAGCGTAGCTGGCAGGAGTTAAGTGGCATCGTTTACCCTTCTCGTTCTCAGGATGCATAGGCTCTTCAGGGGCCTTCAGACGTTGCTGGTCCTGTCGTGCTTCCGGTGTATCTTTTGTCTTCCCATACACTCCTAGAAAGCCTAGCAGGTTCACGCAAACATTCTTCGTCACGTGCATCACGTCGATTGAAGAGCGGACCTCTAAGACTTTCCAATAGGGTAGGTCCCAAAATATAGATTGCTTCTTCCACATGGGCGCGTGTCCGGCATCGTCATTCGGAACAGATAGACTGCCAGGACCTTTTCCAAAGATTACTTCTAGGTCCTTGACCATACCAAATACCTCCTCACCGGTACGGAGGACAGGCTTCCTCCGGGGTTCTGCCAGACGTTTGAAATGCTTGCCTTTCTTTCTTACTGGATGCAGGTTCGGAAGAAATCGGCGATACCCTAGGTACACAACCTTCTTACATTTATCCAAATATACACTTTCAGTATCATCTAAACAGTGTGTGCATGCATTGTATCCCTTGTTTGTCTGCCCTGAAATGTTACTAAGAGCAGGCCAATCATTGATGGTTACGAAAAGCAATGCTCGTAGGTCAAATGGCTCCCCTTTGTGCTCATCCCACATACGTACACCTGGTTTGGCCCACAGCTGTAAAAGTTCTTCAACTAATGGCCTTAGGTACACATCAATGTCGTTGCCGGGTTGCCTCGGGCCTTGGATGAGCACTGGCATCATAATGAACTTCCTCTTCATACACAACCAAGGAGGAAGGTTATAGATACATAGGGTCACAGGCCAGGTGTTGTGACTGCAGCTCTGCTCACCAAAAGGATTCATGCCGTCTGTACTTAGACCAAACCTTAAGTTCCTTGCGTCACGTGCAAAGTCCGGGTACTCTCGCTCGACTTTTCTCCACTGTGACCCATCAGCGGGGTGTCTCAACATCGCGTCTTTCTTACGGTCTTCCATGTGCCATCGCAACAACTTTGGCATGCTCTTTATTTCTGAAGAGACGTTTTAACCGTGGTATTATAGGAGCATACCACATAACCTTGGCGGGAACCTTCTTCCTAGGGGCCTCGCCCTCAACATCGCCAGGATCGTCTCGTCTGATCTTATACCGCAGTGCAGTGCATTACCGGGCATGCATCCAAATTCTCGTACTTCTCACCGCGGTAGAGGATGCAGTCATTAATGCAGGCATGTATCTTCTGCACGTCTAATCCTAGAGGGCAGACAACCTTCTTTGCTTGGTATGTACTGTCAGGCAACTCATTATTTCTTGGAAGAAGATTCTTCATTTTTACCAACAACTTTGAAAATGCGCTGTCAGTCACACCATTCTCTGCCTTCCATTGCAGCAAATCCAGTGTGGCACCTAGCTTTTTGTGGCCATCTTCGCAAGTTGGATACAACAATGTTTTGTGATCCTTTGACATCTGCTCCAGCTTCTCCTTCTCCTTTTCAGTTTCACATTCTTCCTTTGCATCAGTAATGGACCGACCAAGATCGTCATCAGCGGGCCCATCTGCTCCCTCTTGATCTTCATTATCTACCTCCGTTGCATTATCATCATATTCAGGATACATATTATGATAGTTTTCATCATCCTCTTCTTCTTCGTTGTCTTCCATCACAACCCCTTTTTCTCCGTGCTTGGTCCAACAATTATAGCTGGGCATGAAACCAGATCGAAGCAGGTGGGCGTGAATGGTTCTGGTATTTGAGTAGTCTTTCTTGTTCTGACAGTGAACACACGGACAGCACATAAAACCATTGTGACCACGGTTTGCATTAGCCACAACGATGAAATTTTGGAGGCCCGTAATGTACTCGGAAGTGCGGCGGTCACCGTACATCCATTGCCGATTCATCTGCATTAATATGTAGTATATATCAAAAAATAATAGGGAGATGACCATTTATATATATAGTACATCAATGACACATGAAACTATAGTTGCCGACCTCGACCGAGACGGAAAGAGCAACAAGAAAGCTTATTTTGAGCTCTCGGGCATTTCACCGAACACCTCTAGTGCATATGAAAAAAACACAAACTAGCACTCTTCACACCCTCTTGCTAGGCTCCAATATGTGAAAGAATGGAAGAGTGGGTGTGTGTGGGCTGGGGTGGTGTCTTATATAGCCCCCCCCTTTAACACCGGTTCGTGCCACGAACCGGTGTTAAAGGGGGGGGGGGGGGGTGCGCGGGCCACTGATGCAGGGACCTTTAACACCGGTTCGTGCCACGAACCGGTGTTAAAGGGGGGGATCCTTTAATGCCGCAGAGGCCACGCTGGTACGGCCCCCCCCTTTAACACCGGTTCGTAGAAGAACCGGTGTTAAAGCCTATTTTCGGGATCAACAAAAGCCCTCGTTTCCACTAGTGTGATGACCTGATGTGCACGGAAATCACCGGAACAGGCACGACAGAACCGCTTTTTGTACGGTCTCTGGAACAATCGTAATAGTAAGTTTTAGATCTAACGGTTAAAATAATTCAGATGATGTGGATCAACCTAGTGCTTCGAAAAACATCCTTATATTGCTTTTAGTATATAATAGATAGATAGACTATTGTATGTGTTATCTAAAGGACCGACTAATTCTCGAGTATTGCGAGGCAGGGTAAATAAGGCACAACAAGCAATCACACTCATGGGCATGTACGTGTGATTAACGTGCCCTAACGACTTGCCGAATAGTGTTGCATTGATTCACCTATCTCTGCTGACACATACGGCATATGCACGCTGGACCGATACTACAGTCTGGGTAGCACTGGTCGTAGCTTTGACTTTGAAGCCAGCAAAAGACTATATTACTCCGATCCTCCGATCTATATTACTTGTCGTTAAAATAGATATATCTAGCACTAAAACATGTCTAGATATATCCATTTCAATAAAAGTAAAATGGATCGGAGGAGTATTGAGCTTGCTCTAACACTACGTTCCCTTTCTAGAGTCATGACATAGAAAACAAAAAAGCAAAACGCGGTCGGTGGACAACAAGATTCATGATTTGCGGGACGAAGGTGTCGTGAAGTTTCCCACGCGGCATTTCCCGGGGCCACAGGAAGGAATGTCGCCTGAAGTTTCGTCACGCTCAATCCATGTACAAGACGCGATTACTACTTGTCTAGGTAGGTATTAGCAACTCCAGCCAACAATAAATAAATCGTGATTGATCAGAGAAGGGAGAGCATAGCCGATTGGATTAATGTACTCCGTACTTTATTCTAAATGTAAACGACGTCAGTAAAAGGTTCGCGCCACTAGGCCTTTTTTTGCGAAAAGGTACACGCCATTAGTTTAGTGTATGCAACCACCATCACCGTCTATTATTGCAGATCAACTTGCTCTAATACAGCCCCTCACTCTGGCTGCAGGACATCTGCTTTCTACCACCAAAGCGACGCCTGAGTCGTCGTCGTCTTCCTCAGATATCATCGATCTCCGTTCACCAGCCGCCTGCCGTGGTATGTGTGTGCATCTCTCTCTCTCTCTCCCTCTCTCTCTCTCTCTCTCTCTCTCTCTGAATCTTGATCTTGATCTTTTGAGATGACATATGTACAAGTGGTCAGATATACTACAAGGATCTCTTATTGTTGCTAAATGATTCGCATTCAAATCACTAATTGGTTGTCCACAAACAAATTCAAATCACGGTAATAAGACAAGTAAATTGCTAGTCTCTACGGTAGATCTACATTCTTGTACTGCAGGTTCTTGTGAGTAAATCATCTTCTAATATGTGTTGGCTCAAATCGAATGAACTGTTCACGAATTGGTGACTACCCTGTTAGGAATTTTCCTTTTGCAAAGAACCCTGTCAGGAGTCAGATGTGCGAATTAGTAGAATAGATTCCTTTTAGGATTAGTATATTTATATATTGCTCATGTTTTTTGAAGGTACCGCACACGTTATTGATTGCACATGGACACGAAAATCAGTCTGAGACACAAAGTTGACCTCGAACGCATGCTACTCGATAGAACTGCAAAGCCGATGTGCCTGGCTTTATCACTTTTAGAAGACATCACAAACTGTTTCTCTGATGATCAACAAATTGGTAGCGGTGGGTTTGCGGTGGTTTATAAGGTAAGAATTGCCATTTCTCATTCCTAATTGAAATTGATATAAAAGATAAACGACATATGAACCTCACAGTCACGCCAATACATGTTGTGAATGCAGGGGATACTGGGAAAAGGGATAGTGGCTGTCAAGAAGTTCTACAGAACGTTTGATATGGATGAGATTAAATTCCACAAAGAGGTTGAGTGCCTGATGAAAGTCAAGCACAAAAACATAGTGCATTTCCTCGGATATTGTTCTGAAACGCATGGGAGAACTGCAGACTACGACGGGAAGTTTGTCATGGCAGATATACGAAATTGGTTACTATGTTTTGAGTACGTAATGAACGGAAGTCTCGATAAGTATATTACTGGTATGATCTAACATGCTTTCCCTTATTTTATTAGAGGCCATCATATAGTCCTAGAGCCTCGAATATTTTGTGCCTGTTCTAGTAGTACCCTTATATGTGATGATTGGATCGGTGTTGGGGCTGGGCATGGGTTTGCTCTGCAGGACAAACGGAAGGTTGTGGCTTCTATGTTAGTTTTCCTACATAGGTTGTGACGATGGGTCCACAGAAGCTGTTTTGGTAGTCTGTTGTATTTTGTAAGTCCATAATTTTATATGTATGTAGACTATTCTATCCATTTTCATGTCTGGTAAAAAAAGTGAAAATGCATATGGTAGAACTATTATATGTTATTATTCACTATGTTTTCATTCATGCGATAGACCACTATTCATTGGAAAATACACCAATGCGATCCATGATTTTTTTTTCTTTCCTACAATAATTGTGGTCCATGAAATGTGGGGAAACTAGTACTTCTGATTAATATCAGCAGCGACGTAAGGCTTTTCTTGAATGTTTCCCCCCTGAAAAATACTAATCTTATGGAGAAGATCATTTTATTTCTTCATCGAGTAAATGCATTCAGTAAATAGCAAGAATTGAGGAAGTTGGTTTTACTATCTTGTGAAATGGAGTGACCTTCATAGTTGGGTGTAAATTTGGGTTTTCCTATTTTTAAAAATGAATGGCTAGGATTAATTCGTTCCCTTACTTCTTTCATGGTACTCCCTCTCTTCCCAATAAGGTGTCATCTAAATTGAGTACAATAGTCAAAACTTTTCGAGTTTGACCAAATATGTAAAACACAATATGAAGAACTACAATATTCAATAAATACATTATGGAAATGTATCTTATGGTGAATTTATTGATATAGATTTGGTACTTTAGACCTTCGTATATTTGTCTATATATGTGGTCGAACTTAGAAAGTATTGCATCTTACTCAATTTATATGCCACCCGTTTGGGGGTGGAAGGAGTAAGTTGGACCATATTTAAAAACTAACTTAACATGCTTTGCATGGTTGAGCAATCTTAGTACATTACATTGACACTATACGGTACAAGAATAATGAATCACTTTCCTCTGTAGATGCATCTGGTGGGCTTGAATGGGGAGAGCGCTACAAGATAATCAAGGGGATCTGTGATGGCTTACTTCATCTTCATGAGAAGCGTATCTTGCACTTAGATCTAAAGCCTGGAAATATATTGATTGATGATCACATGGGACCCAAAATTGCTGATTTTGGTCTCTCTAGGTGCCTTGATAAAGACCAAACCCGTGCTTTTACTTCAAACCTATGTGGCTCACAGTAAGTCATCCCTTAAAATCTCTTTTGCTTTTTCTTTTTCTTCACATGAATTTATACTTAGTGTGTATTCATTGGTTGTACATTCTTCCCATAGGGGATATTTGGCACCTGAATTCTACAGAGGACAAGTCGCATTTGCGTCAGACATATATAGTCTTGGTGTTATAATTGTAGAGATACTAACAGGAGAGAAGGGATATCCAGAAGAGGAGAATGTAAGAACGACTTAAGCATTTTCGCTCAATGCCAGGATTGATTTTCAAATAAAGTATTTACTATATAACTAACAGAAATTGCAAAGTCATTTATTCTTGGACAAGCAAATCATTCTAAATAATCATCAGTTTTCGTTACCACATTGCCTTGTTGGCCTAAGCTGCAACACTAAGATTGCATTGCGTAGCATCTTACACATTAGTCCTGGC
Source organism: Avena atlantica (assembly GCA_910589765.1). NCBI lineage: Eukaryota > Viridiplantae > Streptophyta > Magnoliopsida > Poales > Poaceae > Avena > Avena atlantica. Next base: position 527,881,561 of record OU342733.1, read on the forward strand.
TACTTGACCCAAAGATTGATCCGATGAGTAAATGTAGAAAGTGTGCTTATGTGCGAGCACTTTTCAGCATGTGCGCAGCTCTCATAGTCCTAGATGTGGACCAAAAGTGGATGCAATTTTACTTTATATTGCACGAGACCATTCTTGAACTCAGACAAATTCCTTCAACAAATAAAACATCCAAAGCATGTGTCAATTTAAATGTCCACATGAACTAACAATGGCTATAGACAATTTCTCTCTAGATTAGCTATAAATCATCTATGGTCAATGATTACTGTCTAGATCTTATTAATGGTTGCAACTTTGAAGGTAGTTGAAAATTGGATGGCTCGGCTAGGGGCATCAGAGCAATGGGAGGTGCAGTTGGAGCAAGTAAAAGTATGCACTAAGATAGGAATAGAGTGCATGGACTTGGACCCAAAGAAGAGACCGGTTGCACGTTATATAGTTGATAGGCTTGATAAAATGGCAAGTACAATCGAAACTGGCATCAGTGGTTCAACGAAACAGCAACATGTCAGTTTCCTAAAGGAACAATACCACCAGGATAAAATTGCAAAGCATTCATCCGAGTACCTAGGAAAGGATATTAAAGAACATGTTGAAGAAGAACTCATGGAATATGTTGGGACACCTAGAGAATATCACTCGAAGAAACGACAAAAGAAAACTCCAAGTGCTCCACAGTCATACAGGAAGGGGCTGTGGTCTGTTGAGGAGGACGTGGTTCTGGTAAACTACATTGCCGCGCATGGAATTGGCCCCTGGAATGTTCTCGCTGCAAAGGCTGGTCAGCTCCTTATACATCCTCTATACTCCCTCCTATACACTAAAAGGGTCTACATTCATTTCACAAAGCTAAAACGTCTTATATTTCTGAACGGATGGAGTAGTAGTGAATGTTACTTCTTCTCATTGCATGACCAGCCTATGGTGCATTGTAAACTTAATTAGTCTCATATCCTATAAGCAATGGACTGATTGATGAACTTACAGTGTTTGTTTTTTCTAGTGGTTATTAGTATGTATTGTGTTAGAGTTCCATTTGGGAGCTTGCATGCTTGGTCTAGTTCTAGTCTTCGTAAAAGTGAAGTTTGGATTTTAGGTTCATCTAAGATTAGCAGCGCGGTAAAAGTTTTTATTAGCTCTCAGAAAGGAATAATGGCTCGTTTTTGCGTTGGCTTGCCAAAAATACATCAACCTTCCTCTTTTGCCTGGGCTTGGGACTAGCTATGCCTAAAACGTAGGCAGATTTCATTTACTGTTAGCAACAATCACTAAAGAGCTAACTTCTTAAAAATCTATTTGACCTGACATTATCTAAGCTTGAGCACAAATTCAGCATCACTCCTAGCATAAAATGTGGCGTACCAATTAGACTCGACTGCTATGTTTGAATCACTTTCCACAATTATGCCTGAATTTGGTTGGGTTTGCTCTTGAAAGGTCTGCAGAGAGAGGGCAAAAGTTGCCGGCTGCGTTGGACCAACTACCTGCAGCCCTCAGTTAGACGCAGACAGTTTTCTGAAGAAGAGGAGCTCATCATCAGTGGCATCCATGCCAGGTTGGGAAACAGGTAAGGAATCCTCATACAAATCATCTCTAACCATCTAAACATTTCACAAATTGCAGAACAATGCTAAGCAGAAATTACATTCTGAAGATACAAAAAAAAACCTGTTAATTGAATGGGACCTCGAAAATACTCAAATCCCCTTAGAGAACCCACTTAGAAGCTGAAGCTGAGAAAGACGACATATTTCAAGTCTTTCATGATGGTGATGATCTTAGATATATTTCTTGTTGGTCAGGTGGGCGGTAATCGCGAAGCAATTGTCAGGGAGGACGGCTAGCGAGGTGAAGAACTACTGGAACACACGCGTGAAGAAAAAGCAGCGTGGCTCCTCAAACAATGGCAAATGCCCGTCGCTTCCGGAGCTGCTCACCTGCATGCGTGCCAATACGGGTGGCGGCAGCAGCACTGCAACGTCGACCTACCACCTCAACGGCAACATCAGCGGTGCCGGCAGTCCGGCAACGTTGCAGGACCACTACGCCAACCTCAACGACGGCGGCAATCCGCTGGACCAGCAGTAGGCCAAGAATTCAGGATGTAAATGGCACGTTCACCGTATTATGTGGACGTAGCCGCTTCCGCCGCATCCTAATTAACTGGATTTTATGGCTGCCACTTAAATCGGCCGCAGGTACGTATGCACTCGTTCGGGCACAGCATAGGGAGACAGGGCTGGCTCATGAAGAGCACGCAGTGTTGAAAATATAAACAATAATTCATATGATTTAATCCGAATAATAAACTAATAAAGCATAATCATACAAACATTTAACCAATGATGCAGATCAACAAACTAAATGAATATATTACATTTATAGAAGATAAACCTATCACATCTACACCAAACGCTAGAACAAAGAACTTTGGCATAATCTAAAAAAGACAGTTGAGAAGCACATATAGTGTAGGTTGAATAGCCGCGGCGGCAGTAGCAGCCGCGGCGGCAGTAGCAGCTGCAACGATCGCAACAACGTTGTCGCTCATGTTGAGGTTGTCGAAGAGGTTGCTGACGTCCGGAAAGAAGTCATCGTTCGGGAAATCGTCGTCTGACGACGTTGTGGTTGCCAGTAGTCGCGCTTGAGCGCTCCCCCAAAAACCTGATCGCCCCTTACCTGTAAAGGTTCACGAGAGGCGGGGTTCCGGAGGCCTACTGTCCCGATCTGCGGTGCACGTTGTAAGCCAGGATGGGGAAGACGAATGCGGCGACGCAAGGTTCTGGAGGTAGGCGCGTGTATGGATTGATCGTTCCTAGATTAGGTTTAGCACAGACGCTTATATAGTGCCCACGTCCGAGTTGGTAATAGCCCACGATCCATAAAAACTGGAAACGACTGTAATTAACGCGTCTTTTAATGTCTTATAATTAATTTTCCCATACAGCAAAATAAAACTCGGCTCGGCGAGATTCCCGAAACCCGCGACACGCGCACGCGTCGTGATGAGGCGAGGCGAGGCGTGGCGAGGCGGGCGACGTCGGAGGAGGAGTGCGCGAGGGCTTCTGTCCTTGTCACACCTTAGTGAGTGGTGCAACACTCTACTATATAAGGTGGTCCAACTCTCCTTCCACTAACAATGTGGGACTAAACTTTAGCATCACTAGCACATCCATATGCTGCCATGCACAAGTAGACCAAAGAGAATTTCAGAATTTGTCTAATACGTCAGCATTCCAAAGTCCCATTGGCACATCATATCACTTTTATTCCAGAATATTGTTTATATACCGGTGTGTAGTGGAGACTGTTAAGTTGAACTTCCACGTTAAACTTCATGTTACACTAGCTAGCAACTTGAATAGTGGACTATGCCTTGAACTATAAGTTTTCTGCGCGCTAGTTTCATACAAAATTTAGACCGGTACAGGGCTGCCGTCGTCTTCCCCGCGGTTTGGAGCTTATGCGTCATACTTCAGGGCCTTTCATGAGTTTATTAGAGAGCACCCAACTCTCATGGACTGCGACGTTTGACAGTCATACTCATATAGGTGTGTTTCTCAAGAGATATTCTGCAGGACAACATCTCTTCTTATAAAAGCCATTTGGAACATATTAACATAAATATCAACCTGTTATGCAGATTAAGAGAGTATTGCATCTTTATGAAGATGTAAATATAATATAGGGATACTCTCCTCTCAGCTGACCAACAGCTTATCTTCTAGCTCTAATTCACGGGATCTCCGATCATATAGAGTGGGTTGACACTAGGATCAACTCATAGCGTGGGTCTCAAACGCATCTCCCTCGATGCATTATCTATCACATTCCGTGATAAACCCTTTGTGAATGGATCTGCCAGGTTTTTAGATGTTTTGGATATAATCCAACGCAATAACTCTAGAGTTTCTCAGTTTCCTGGCATATTTCAATCTTCTCTTCACATGCCTTGATGACTTCATATTATCCTTAGAACTGTTTACTTTGATGATCACAGTTTGATTATCACAGTTCATCGGGATGGCGGGTATTGGTTTTTCAACCACATGCAAGTCCATCAAGAGATCACGAAGCCACTCTGTTTCAACAGTGTCTGTGTCCAATGCTGTGAGTTCTGCTTCCATTGTTAACCTTGTTAAGATGGTCTGCTTGCAAGACTTTCAGGAAATAGCGCCACCACCAAGTGTAAACAAATAACCACTCGTGGCCCTAATCTCATCAACATCAGATATCCAGTTCAAATCACTATAACCCTCAAGTAGTCGTGGATACCCAGTATAGTGAATACAATAACTCGCAGTGCCTTTCAAATAGCGCAAAACTCTTTCAAGAGCATGCCAATGATCATCTCCAGGATTTGACACAAATCGACTCAGTTTGCTTACAGCAAATGAGATGTCAGGTCTAGTAGCGCTGGCTAAATACATGAACGATCCAATAATTTGAGAATATCTCAATTGATCCTTAGCAATCCTTCGATTCTTTCGAAGTAGCACACTCGGATCATAAGGCGTTGGAAAAGACTTGTAGTCGCTATACCCGAAGTGACTCAATATATTTTCCACATAGTGAGACTAAAGCAATGTAATCCCACCATTGTCATCCTTTAGTAGCTTGATGTTTAATTACATCAGCCACTCCCAAGTCCTTCATCTCAAAGCAGCAAGATAGGAACTCTTTGACATCCTTGATAACAATAAGGTTGGTCCCGAATATCAATATGTCATCAACGTAGACACACATAATAACTCCCTCGCTCCCACGATGGCGATAGTACACACATTTGTCAGCTTCGTTTACAACAAAGCCTTCAACAGTTAAAGTTCTTTCAAAATTCTCGTGCCACTGCTTAGGAGCTTGCTTAAGACCATAAAAAGATTTCACTAACTTACACACCTTTCCTTCTTGACCATCTACTTCAAATTCGTCAGGCTGCTCCATATAAATTTCCGCATCTAGCTCTCCATTTAGAAAGGTTGTCTTAACGTCCATTTGATGAACGAGAAGACCATGTGAGGCAACCAAGGATAGTTGTACTCAAATAGTGTTCAATCTGGCTACAAGTCAGTATGTATCGAAGAAGTCTTCACCTTCTTTTTGGGTATAACCCTTGGCCATAAGACGTGCCTTGTACTTTTCAATAGTACCATCAGGTCTTAAGATTTTTCTTGAACACCCACTTACATCCTACAGGTTTGCACCCATAAGGACGATCAATGACTTCCCAAGTACCATTAGCTAAGATGGAGTCCATCTCGCTTCAGACAGCTTCCTTCCAGTAGTCAGCATCTTGAGATGCATAGGCTTCTGAAACAGAAGTGAGAGTATCATCCACAAGGTACACAATGAAATCATCATCAAATGACTTTGCAGTCCTTTGTATCTTGCTCCTTTTGGGAGCTTCATTTTCATCCTCCATAGGATTATCAGAATGTTCTATCGGCATAGTGGGTTCAGGATTTATAGCAAATTCCTGACTAGATGAACTAGTCATCTCCTGATTTGATGAGCTAGACATACCTTTCAAAGGAAAGATGTCCTCAAGGAAAGTCACATCATTCGAATCCATAATTGTACCAACATGCATGTTGGATACCTCAGATTTTACTATCAAAAGTCTATAGCCAATGCTATGAAAAGCATATCCTAGAAAAACACAATCCACGGTTTTTGGTCCAAGCTTTCGCTTCTTGGGTATTGGAATATGACTTTCGCCAAAAAACCCCAAGTTCATAAGAGAGTTTAAGCCTTTTCTTTTCCCATTCCTCAAATGAAGTCATGGTTTTATCCTTTACGGGAACACGGTTTAGGACACGACACGCAGTCATTAGCACCTCCCCCACCATTCCTTGGAAAGACGCGATGTATCTAACATGGCGTTAACCAAATCAATTAGAGTGTGGTTCTTTATTTCGGCCACACCATTTGACTATGGTGAGTAGGGAGGCGTCCTCTCATGTATCATACCATGTTCCGTACAGAATAAATCAAATTCATTTGAAAAGTACTCTCCACCACGATCCAACCTTAGCCGCTTGATTTTAAGATCAAGTTGGTTTTCTGCTTCAGCCTTATAGATTTTAAAGTAGTTCAAAGCATCATCTTTAGATTTTAGAAGATAAACACAGCAGTATATAGTAGAGTCATTAATCAACGTCATAAAGTATCTTTTTCCACCTTTTGTCAACACACCATTCATCTCACAAAGATCTGAGTGTATAAGTTCTAGTGGTGCTAAGTTTCTCGGTTCCACAGCCGTATGAGACTTGCGGGGTTGCTTTGCTTGCACACAAACTTGGCACTTAAAACCTTTGACAGTGGTAAATTTTTGGAATTAAACTCATATTGGCTAGCCGCGTCATGCAACCAAAGTTAATATGACAAAGTCATGAATGCCAAACATTGGACTCATTATCATTGCAAACATGATTGATAACTTTAGTACATGAGTCTGACGAAGACAAGCGGAAGAGACCTTCACACTCATAACCCTTTCCAACAAATTGTACATACATAGAAACTATAATTTTATTGGACTAAAAAACAACTTAGAATCATCTCGACATAAAAAGTGATCTGCTGACGAGATTCTTATTGATGGAGGGAACGTGTTGCACATTCTTCAGCTGTACGGTCTTCCCCAAAGTGAACTTCAGATTTACCTTACCAACACCATGAAAAGAAGTACGTGAGCCGTTTCCCATCAACACGAAAGAAGTCCTTGAGACTTGATAAGAGGAAAACAAGGAAATATTAGAACATACATGTGTATTAGCACCTGTGTCTATCCACCAATCAGGAGAATGACATACTGAAAGGAGAGTAGATAAAATACCATACCCAATGATGCAGCGCTAGTCCAAGTGGGAGCGCTTCGTCGGGAAACCCCAAGAGCAAGGTGTGAAGTAGCACATCAACAATTTTTCCCTCAGTAAGAAACCGAGGTTATCGAACCAGTAGGAGGAAGGAAACATCACACAGGTGTTGCAAGCAACGCGGAGACCTGCACAACACAAACTCAAGACTTTTCCCCAACGAATCAGTGAGGTTGTCAAGTTCACCGGTTTGCTGTAAGAAAGGATTAAACGTATGGTGTGCAAGGTAATGGTTTGCAGCAAGTAAACAAGTAACAGTGGAAGATGTATTGATGGTAAAGATTGGACTGGGAGTCCATAGTTTACTAGAGGTGCTCTCCTTACATAAACAACATGGCATGAAGGGTAAAAAAATTACAGCAGGGCAATTGACAGGAACTGAGCAAGGCATAACAATGCAATTACTAGTTAGAAAGATCCTCTGAGATTCGATTGAGCAATACAACAAGATACATAGACCGCCATCCAACTGCATCTATGACTAGAAGTCCACCTTCAGGTTATCATCCGAACCCCCTCCAGTATTAAGTTGCAAGCAACAGACAACTGCTTTAAACAAAGTGTGTAAGGTAAACAGTCCACATGTTCCATGAACAACAGACCTTTGTTTTCTCCCTAGTAGCAACAACACATCTACAACCGAAGAGATTATTGTCACTTCCCTTGGAAACTAGAGACATGAACCCACTATCGAGCATAAATACCCCGTCTTAGAGTCACTAGCAACTACTTGGCCAAGATAACCACTAGCAACAGAGAGCATTCAAGATCACAAACAACACAGACATGATAGAATCATGTCACATCCCAAGATTCTAGAAACTATGACCAGAAAAATAAATTGTTTTTACATGTCATTCCTAAGCATTTCATTGCATCATGGCATCATGAACAATTCTCAAATTGAAATAAATACCTAAAACCCTAATTGATATGTGCCCCTTTATTTCTAAAGGGAATTAAATTAGCTTTATAAAAACCCATTTTTGCTAAGGCAGCAATTATTGCTAAATTATAGCCTAAAAATATCCAATGAATATTACAAAATTTTAGAAACAAAACCGAGCTCGTTTGGAGCTATTATGAAAAAGTTATGGAATAAATACAAACAAATAAAGATATAAATAAAATGGAATATACAAGGATTTATAAATCCACTATTTGCAAACTAGTAAAAAGATTATAAATATGATCCTACAATGATCTATTTAATTTTAGAAAACTTTAGAAACAAGAATCGTGTCATTTGGAGTTCGTATGCAAAAGTTATGAGGGAAACACATAAAAAGAAAATAGAAAAAAAGAAAAGAAAAAGAAAAAGAAAAAGAAAATCCTAAGTGGGTCGGCCCAATCAGCCACCGGAGAGCTACACGCACATACGGGGGAAGGCATCGATGCCTTGTTTGCTTTAATTTCCATGCAAATCAGTTTTTCTCAAACCTATCTCTATTTAAATTCTTATATCTTTTTATCTATAACTCCGAATCGATTTTCGTTTATTTCTACTTGTTCCATAATCCAAGACCTATCTATACACCGTCCTAAACATCCATATAAACCCGTGGAGCTAAAACTCCATGAGTTTCCCTTCTCGAAATCCCGAATCTACAAATATCCGAATCTTATTTCGTTTATTCATCCATCTAGACTTCATCATTTGCCTTCGGACAAAACACGAAAGTTGTAGATCTCATCAAAATCTTTCAGTCCCGACAAACCTTACCTCTTTTCATCCACCACATTCAGAGAATTTCGCACCGCAATATTTCAGATATGACGGTGTAAATCCAAGATATACTCGTGCTCGTTTCTTCAATTCCAAATTCTTTTGGTGAGAAGGTAGGACTAATGATTCCTCACAACTTTCATGTTGTAAGTTTTTCAAATTTACCTATGGATTTATCTCTCTAACACAGATCTATTTCTTGTCTATTCTGAACCAAAATCGGGTCAATCTCCTCTCCTAGTCACTGGATCTCATCCCGGCGGTCAAGATTAGAGCTTATCAACGAAGGGGTACGAGCCAACCAGATCTTGCCACGTGTCAAGCCAGGTTAGCCCAGCGTCCTGGTCAACATAGAATATTCCCAGGGAATATTCCCTATAGATTTGAAATTGAATTTAAATTGCAGGAAATTGTGTAAACTTGCAAAAATTATATAAAAATATTTGTAGATCCAAAAATAGAAAATAATATATCAATGGCTTCAGAAAAACGTGTAGAATATTAATATGACATTAGATCTAACCTTTACAGTATGCATTTCCTGTAGTAATTTAATTAGTTTTAATAGGCTTTTAGGTTAATAAGTTCATAGGAAATTATCTGTAACTTCGAAAAATATGAACAATGTATCAATTGGAGCTACTATAATGTAGATTAATATTATCTGGTTGGATCGAGCCTTTGCGGATTATTCAACCCGTAGTGATTTAATTAGTTTTAATGGCTTTAGAAATCATTAAATTCATAGTACATTATTTTCATATCACAAAAATATAAATAATATACCGATGGAAAGCTGGTTCCATTTTGATCATCAATATGCAAATGGTTCAGGCAAATACTGTAAGGTTTTGCAGCCATTAAATAAATAGTTTAATGGCTTATTTAGAGCAATTCTCAAATTTTGATTTTTAGGCAACATAAACTATATAAATGATTTAAAATCCATTAAACACTATTTAAATCATAGAAAAAGATTTACAACTCCGATTAAGGTGAATCCAATTGCTACTGGTTCGTAATAATGCCCTCTATCCAGTACACTTTAGATGAAAATTTAATTCGACAATGAGGACAGAAGTTACAACAGATCTGTTAAAACACCAATAATGGCATGTAATTATTAATAACAAATACCCTATTGCATCAAATGATCTTTTGCATGCATCATATGATCTAGTAATGTCCAGAGAACTAATTACAACCATTGTGACATATTAAATCATCATGCATGCATTTGTTTATCATTGTTTTATTGTATTGTGCATAATTGCATTGTTTTGAATGGTGTGTTTGTTGTGCACTTGTTTTGATCGATAGATTGTGAGGAGTGCAACGTTTGTAATTCTGACGAGTGCAATCTTCTCTATTGTGAGGATTATCTGAACGACTACGTCTACAACAAAGGCAAGTAGAGCTATCATAAATGTCCTATTATTTTTCCTATACATGTAGTATGATTTTCAGTAGTGATGCATGAGTAGGTGTTTTACTACTATGCTATGCTATGACACCTAGGCATGATTGCCATATCTCCATGACTTGATTCCTTTGAGCCATCGTATTGTAGTTGCTTAGCCATGCTTATTAGATGCGCAAAAAGGGAATTCATGATTGATTACGTTATGGAAAAGTTATGTTTTGTTATAATGAAAACAATTGGAATTTAATGAATCTCCTGGGTGTTTTTGGATGGTTTATTTCGGAAAGCATACCTAGGCTTCAGAGATTGGCCAGGTTTTTTATGTAGTATCTTCTAGTACAATCGCATGTCATTATTTGTCTTGACTAAGTAGGTTGTGGGAACCTGACCCGACGTGACTAGCAGATGTAGGGGATGTAGGTTGGTATGGGTCCGTCCTGAGGGCTCAGGGTTCTTCTTCTGAAAGGTTTCGTCTTGGTTTTCTCCCTACCATGGCACAAAATGAGTGTAATGGTAAGAGCGGGCTGACTAGGTCGTGCGGGTAAAGTGTACAACCTTTGTAGGGTGTCTAAACTAAGTACTTAGCCGTGTCCCCGGTTATGGACAACTATGAGCAACTGGGCCTGGAACTGTTTGGAAGATCTCGCTCATCCCAATTTCTTAATTGCTAAAACTTGATGGGTGAACATGGGTTTAGGAGCATACGAAAGCTGAACTGTCTTGTTTCTACATGGGTTTATGCTGTTATGTCCTTAGAATATTGTTTTGAAGAAAGAAAAGTATTTTGAAAGTAGGGAAAAGTTGTATTGCTTTTAGCAAATGAGCCTGAACTCCACCTATCCAAATATGCATGTAGTTGATAGATCCTTTGTACTCATTAGTTCTACTTGCCAATACATTCAAAGTATTGACCATTCGTGGCTGCAACCTTTCATGTTGCAGGTTATATCGTTTCTAAGTGATCGTTATAGGTCGCGAGACTCCACTTAATGGTTGTTCGCCTGTGGCACATTTGAAGAATGGAGATCTACCTTGTTACTGTTTCTGCTGTGTACTTGTGTAATATAATGTAAATTCTGGATCATATTCGTTGTATTTATGATGCAAAGTTATATTTGGTATCATTTTGTACTGTGTGTGCCAGTGAACCGATCCAAGGATTGACACTATAAACATGAACTCAGCCTTATCAGGTGAGGATGTTACAAGATGGTATCAGAGCTGTGTGTTGACTGTAGGATCGTGACCTTATAAATGGATTAGTAATAGAAGACCTCTATTAGGATAACTATCATATTTTCCACTTATTAGAACTCTTATATTCCTTGTCTATCTTTTTTATAACCTTTTCTTGTTCAAAATTTGTAGTTGTCCATTCTTATGATACCTATATGAGAGTTAGCTAAGTAAAAGAACAAATAGTATGACATAAATAAACATCTCATCAAGTTTGGTTAGGTCTAGACCACCATGTTTTATCTCTTTAGGAGATCATCGCTATCGTGTTAGCATATTGTTCTTACCAACTTATGTGGTATGACAATATAGGTTGCTTGCTTATTTGTATTGAACCATATCGTGTGATGCCTTGTTTAGGATCTGCTATTTTGAAACTCTAAAGTTGCTGGAGTATTGATTATGTTTTAAAATCATTTTAATGGTGTGATTTGAGTAAAATTCGTGAGATTACTGCTGCAGTTTTGTGCCTGACCTTTTGTATCGCGCGATTTTTCATATTTTATTGGTAACTCATAAAAATATGAAAAATAGGATCTGGAGAGTAATTACCTGTAGTACATGCACAAAAATTGGCTAAAATTCCTGACGAGCTTAAGTCGGTCAGAAAAATTCGTGAGACCTGCTGTACCGTTTTGATAGATTTTGTTTATTGCTTATATGTTGCTCTATTTTACTCTAGTATTGTTCCCAATGCTTTCAAACTATTTTCTGGTTACATACTACTAAGTTTAGACCTCTATATCGTTGTTATGTGTGCGCTTGTGCCGATTGCTTATGATTGCTTGCTTATGTGCCTATTGTTTGCTTCATATAGTTATGGGTAGTATTATTTTTATAGTCTTTCTATCTATAACTCATCTATGCTACCCAAAATAAATGCCACCATTAAACCATAGAGATTGGAGCACATAAAATTTTTCCACTAGCTAGATTATATTGGATTCACATGATATAGTAGTAATAGTAGACATAGACTGGATGGTTAAATAAGAAGCTCGAATTGTTGGTGCACAACTTGATACTACACTCACAATCCTAGAGGGAGGAAGAACAAGATATAATTTATCAACTAGACTTAGAGATGCAAGTTTAATTTTCTTAAGGGAGTTAGCCTCAACAGCAACACCCACACCTTGTTAGCCATTTTGAATCTCGGGACGAGATTCATCTTAAGGGGGTTAGTCTGTCACATCCCAAGATTTTAGAAACTATGACTAGAAATATAAATTGTGTTTACATGTCATTCCTAAGCATTTCATTGCATCATGGCATCTTGAACAATTCTCAAATTGAAATAAAAACCTAAAACCCTAATTGATATGTGCCCCTTTATTTCTAAAGGGAATTAAATTGGCTTTATAAAAACCCACTGTTTCTAAGGCAGCAATTATTGCTAAATTATAGCCTAAAAAGGTCCAATGAATATTACAAAATTTTAGAAACAAAACTGAGCTCGTTTGGAGCTATTATAAAAAAGTTATGGAATAAATACAAACAAATAAAGATATAAATAAAATGGAATATACAAGGATTTAAAAATGCACTATTTGCAAACTAGTAAAAATATTATAAATATGATCCTACAATGATCTATTCGATTTTAGAAAATTTTAGAAACCAAAATCGTGTCATTTGGAGTTCGTATGGAAAAGTTATGAGGGAAACACATAAATAGAAAATAGAAAAAAAAGAAAAATCCTAAGTGGGCCGGCCCATTCAGCCACCGGAGAGCTACACACGCGTACGGGGGAAGGCATCGATGCCTTGTTTGCTTTAATTTCCGTGCAAATAAGTTTTTCTCAAACCGATCTCTATTCAAACTCTTATATCTTTTTATCTATAACTCTGAATCGACTTTCATTTGTTTCTACTTGTTCCCTACTCCAAGACCTATCTATACACCGTCCTAAACATCCATATAAACTCGTGGAACTACATCTCTATGAGTTTCCCTTCTCGAAATCCCGATTCTACACATATCCGAATCTTATTTCGTTTATTCACCCATCTAGACTTCGTCGTTTGCCTTCGGACAAAACACGAAAGTTGTAGATCTCGTAGAAATCTTTCAATCCCTACAAGCCTTACCTCTTTTCATCCACCACATCCGGAGAATTTCGCACCGCAATATTTCAGATATGACGATGTAAATCCAAGATGTACTCGTGCTCGTTTCTTCAATTCCAGATTCCTTTGGTGAGAAGGTAGGAATAATGATTACTCAAAACTTTCATGTTGTAAGTTTTTCAATTTGACCTACGGATTTGTCTCTCTAATACAGATCTATTTCTTGTCTATTCTGAGCCAAAATCGGGTCAATCTCCTCTCCTAGCCACTGGATCTCATCCCGACGGTCAAGATTAGAGCTTATCAACAAAGGGGTACAAGCCAACCAGATCTCGCCACTTTTCAAGCCAGGTCAGCCCAGCGTCCTGGTCAACGTAGAATATTCCTAGGGAGTATTCCCTATAGATTTGAAATTGAATTTAAATTGCAGGAAATTGTGTAAACTTGCAAAAATCATATAAAAAGATTCGTAGATCCAAAAATAGCAAATAATATATAAATGAATTAAGAAAAACGTGTAGAATATTAATATGACATTAGATCTAACCTTTACAGTATGCTTTTACTGTAGTAATTTAATTAGTTTTAATGGTCTTTTAGGTTAATAAATTCATAGGAAATTATCTGTAACTCCGAAAAATATGAACAATGTATCAAACTGGAGCTACTATAATGTAGATTAATATTATCTAGTTGGATATAGACTTTGCGGATTATTCACCCCGTAGTGATTTAATTAGTTTTAATGTCTTTAGAAATCCATAGTAAATTATTTGCATATCACAAAAATATAAATAATATACCAATGGAAAGCTGGTTCCATGTAGATCAGCAATATGCAAATGGTTCAGGCAAATACTTTAAGGTTTTGCAGCAATTAAATAAATAGTTTAATGCCTTATTTAGAGCAATTCTCAAATTTTGATTTTTAGGCAACAGAAACTATAGATGATTTAAAATCCATTAAACACTATTTAAATCGTAGAAAAAGCTTTACAACTCTGATTAAGGTGAATCCAATTGCTACTGGTTCGTATTAATGCCCTCTATCCAGTACACTTTAGATGAAAATTTAATTCGACAATGAGAACATAAGTTACAATAGATCTGTTAAAACACCAATAATTGGCAAGTAATTATTAATAACAAATACCCTATTGCATCAAATGATCTTTTGCATGCATCATATGATCTAGTAATGTCCAGAGAACTAATTACAACCATTGTGACATATTAAATCATCATGCATGCATTTGTTTATCATTGTTTTGTTGTATTGTGCATAATTGCATTGTTTTGAATGGTGTGTTTGTTGTGCACTTGTTTTGATCGATAGATTGCGAGGAGCGCAACGTTTGTAATTGTGACGAGTGCAATCTTCTCTATTGTGAGGATTATCTGAACGACTACGTCTACAACAAAGTAAAGTAGAGCTATCATAAATGTCCTATTATTTTTCCTATGCATGTAGTATGATTTTCAATAGTGATGCATGAGTAGGTGTTTACTACTATGCTATGCTATGACACCCAGGCATGATTGCCATATCTCCATGACTTGATTCCTTTGAGCCATCGTATTGTAGTTGCTTAGCCATGCTTATTAGATGCACAAAAAGGGAATTCATGATTGATTATGTTATGAAAAAGTTATGTTTTGTTATAATGAAAACAACTAGAATTTAATGAATCGCCTGGGTGTGATGGATTGATGTTTTTGGATGGTTTATTGCGGAAAGCACACCTAGGCTTCAGAGATTGGACAGGTTTCTTGTGTAGTAGCTTCCAGTACAACCGCATGTCATTATTTGTCTTGACTAAGTAGGTTGTGGGAACCTAACCTGACGTGACTAGCAGATGTAGGGGATGTAGGTTGGTATGGGTCCGTCCTGAGGGCTCAGGGTTCTGCTTCTGAAAGGTTTCGTCTTGGTTTTATCCCTACCATGGCACAAAATGAGTGTAATGGTAAGAGGGGGTTGACTGGGTCATGCGGGTAAAGTGTACAACCCCTGCAGGGTGTCTAAACTAAGTACTTAGCCGTGTCCCCGATTATGGAAAACTATGAGCAACTGGGTCGTGAACTGTTTGGAAGATCTCACTCATCCAAATTTCTTAATTGCTAAAACTTGATGGGTGAACATGGGTTTAGGAGCATACGAAATCTGAATTGTCTTGTTTCTACATGGGTTTACGCTGGTATGTCCTTAGAATATTGTTTTGAAGAAAGAAAAGTATTTTGAAAGTAGGGAAAATTTGTATTGCTTTTAGCAAATGAGCCTGAACTCCACCTAGCCAAATATGCATGTAGTTGATAGATCCTTTGTACTCATTAGTTCTACTTGCCAATACATTCAAAGTATTGACCATTCGTGGATGCAACCTTTCATGTTGCAGGTTATATCGTTTCTAAGTGATCGTTATAGGTCGCGAGACTCCACTCAACGATTGTTCGCCTGTGGCACATTTGAAGAATGGAGATCTACCTTGTTATTGTTTCTGCTGTGTACTTGTGTAATATAATGTAAATTCTGGATCATATTCTTTGTATTTATGATGCAAAGTTATATTTGGTATCATTTTGTACTGTGTGTGCCAGTGAACCGATCCAAGGATTGGCACTATACACATGAACTCAGCCTTATCAGGCGAGGGTGTTACAAATCATAAAGACAAAACCATTAATCAAACCAACATAATAATCTCAATATCCATCGGATCCCCGCAAACACAACATGCATGATTACAAATAGATTAGATCTTGATCATGAACGGAGCTCACAAGATCTATACATGAAAGCACAAAGGAGGAGATACAACCATCTAGCTACTACATGGACCCATAGTCCAAGGTGGAACTACTCACGCATCATATCGGAGAGAAGGCCTCCGGGATGACTCCCCTCCGGCAGGGTGCCGGGAAGAGCTTCAGATTCCCCCGATCTAGGGACGATGGTGGCGGCGGCTACAGACGGTTTCGTGGATTTTTGATCGGGTCCTTAGGGTTTCTGCATCGGGGGCTTCTTATAGGCGAAGGGGAAGGCCGAGGAGGCGGCCAGGGGCTGCAAACCCTAGCCAGGCACGGGCTAGGGCCCACCCGCGCCTAGGGTGGGTCTGGCCCCCTGGTTGGCCTCCCGGGCTCCCCTCTGGTCTTCTTGTTCCCCACGAAAAATAATTGACTTTGACGTTTGTCCCATCCAATTCCGAGAATATTTCTTTACTAACTTCTCTGAAACCAAAAACAGCAGAAAGCAGGCATCTGGCACTGTTGCAACTTGTTAATAGGTTAGTACCAGAAAACATGTAAAAATCACCTCAAAGTGTAGACAAGTAAAGCAAAGTAGATACTAAACAAGCATGGAGCATTAAAATTTATAGATACGTTTCTGACGTATCAACATCCCCAAGCTTAACTCCTTCTCGTCCTCGAGTAGGTAAGTGATAAACAGAATAATTTTTGAGGTGAACATGCACCCTCACAATAAAGATCCAACCATTTGCAAGCATTGAAAGCTGGGATCAAAGAACTCTAAACATGTACATGAAAGAATGGAGTTCTAACAATCGGACATAGTAACTATGCATGCATCATGGCAAGCTACAAACAAAGATCATGAATAACATGCATTGAAAAACATTTGTTTGTTTCACATACAGAAAACATAGCATAGTGGAAATCAGCTTGTCCCTCATAGAGTAGCAATATAGATGCATAGGACACCTGCAAAGTTCACAAGGGTGACTAGAAACAAGTAGCACAAGAACAAGTAATATCACAATATGCATCAATTAATAAGCTTTGGAACACTGCACACAAAATTACAACTATGCTCTCTTAATGGTGCCTAAAGGTAGAAGGTGGAGACTCAAATAATGGTGGAAGAAAGGCCTTTTTTATAAAGGAAGCAGGGATTACAAGTTTCAAAAAGAGCTTCCAAAAATTATGGTACTTATTAACTTTTAGCCCTCATTGCCCCTATCAAAAGCATCTTGAAGTGGTTAAGGTTAAAGTGGCAAAGCTGGAGTATATGCTTGACGAAGTATAAGTTGGAAATCTCAAGTCCCTTGAATATGAGGGCGACACCTCATGGATACACAACTTTGGGCCCAGGCAAGTTCTTGTCACTGTAAGTATTTGCATATCATTGAGAACCGCCAACGGGGTACCCCTTGCACATGGTACAGGAGCTTTCCCATAACCAAAATGACAATGAAAGCAGACAATGAGCATCTCAGTAATCTTTTTATTTACCATATGCATAGCTTTTTATTGAGGACGCTTCATAGATAGCTCACTATGGTGATGCTGCAAGTTTCCACCATGATTAGGCATGGCTTAGGCTAGCGGCCCAGGCATTTCTCTCACACAGAATACAAACTCCATGGACTTACAAGTTCCCACTTCATTTCACACCGGTGACATCCACAGACAAAAGAGCAAGATATCAACGGAGTACAAAAGTATAAGTGCAATGTTGAAAACGTTCCCCGTGACAGCACGGTTCTTCTAATCCCATCTTATAAGTGCAAGCATATACAACAAAGTTGTCTCAATGGTTCAAGTTTATTAGTGGCAAAGAATAAAACGTGCCATCAAGTTCGTGAGGGCTTTAATCACGAAGTTTTCACATAACAAAATAGTTTTTAATTGGAAGATAGTTGAAAACAAGAATATACTTGGAATGGTGTAACAGACCATGCATAGGCGTTTATAGTGGACACTTTGGAAAAACTTGGTTTCTTGGGAGTTGGAAGCATGAGTAGAACTTACTCATACAAGTGGAGGCTAGAAAAATGCTGGGATAAACCAACTAAGAGAGCATAATGGACATAATCATGCAATGCAACAAAGCATACTAATCAAAGAAAAGAGTGGTACTACAAGTCAAGGACTAAATGATCATCGAGGTTAATGGTGACTTGTCATAGTCATAACATGGTGTAAGCATGTGCCAAGTCAACCCAAACAAAGCATCAAAGGAGAATACCACAATACTATGCTTTTGCATGCTAAAACAACACATAATTTCTTCAAGGCACACTAAACAATACCAATTGTTTGGAACAATACATGCTACATCAATAATCACTAAGCATAATGCTAAAAAAACACCTAGCATGTCATGCTAAAGTCTAAGGCACACTCAATGCAAGCTCCTCTTGTACTTTAAGCAAGAACTTACTACTCCTTTCCAACACCAAGCAAACTTATTTACAAAACAACACAACGAGAACGGGGGTCCAAACTTAATTTATTCAAGAAAACTAAACAACCTAAGAAAATAAAACGAAAACTAAGACGCTCCAAGAACAACACAACTGTGCATGAAACAATAAAAGTGAATTGTCTAGACAGACCTGAGCTTTTTATTGATGAAGAAGGGGATGCCTTGGGCATCCCCAAGCTTTGACGCTTGTACCTCTTGGATATTTCTTGGGGTTACACCATGGTGGCATCCCCAAGATTAAGCTTTTGTCCATTCTTCATCTCATTAAATCATTCTCTCTCTACACCTGAAATTTTTGCTTCATACAATCTTCATTAGCAACATTAGCTTATTCAGAAGATATTAGACCACTTGGAAAAGCTTTGGAACAACAAGAATTTTCACTAAAAACAAAAGCTACTGTAGAAACTCCTTCAAAAAGTTCAGTTTACCTGAAGAGAACTCAGAAAGGAATCAATAAGAAGCAAATGCAAATAATGACAGAAATCTGTCAAAACAGACCAGCAGGTAGAAGCCGATTTTTTAGAACATCGCCTGTTGCTCAATCAAAAAGTGTTGAACTAACAAAAGTTAGATAACAAACTAGGGGATCTATTAGTAAATTTTGAGCTCAATATGATTTACAGAGACTCCTCACGAATTGTTTTTGTGGAGGACAGAAATATGTTTCGGGACAGCAACTCCCCAAATCCTACTTCCCTCTCATTAGAGGTTATTCTTGGCACAAAAATAAAACAAAAAGGATAAGGAGAGGTCATTACTGAAGTAATAACTTCCAAGACTCAAGGAAACTCTTGGGTTATCTCCCAACAAGTACTTTTCTTTAATGCCTTTAAGTTAGGCACAAGAAGCAAGAAGAATCAAGTATTTTCAAATGAAGAAGCATTAACATCAAATCTTGCTTTCAAAGGAGGAGAAAAAATCAACTTCTCTCTCCTCATAGGGAAGTGTTCAATACCTTTCTTGAATGGAAATTTATATTTGATGGTGCCTTCTTTCATATCAATGATGGCACCAACTGTTCTAAGAAAAGGTCTTCCGAAAGTGATAGGACAAGAAGCATTGTATTCAACATCCAAAACATAGAAATCCACAGGGACATAAGCATTATTAACCATAATGAGAACATCATTAACACTCCCCATGAGTTTATTTTTAACATTATCATTGAGTGGGACATCTAAATAACAATCTTCCGATGGTGGAAAATCAAGCATTTCATAAATCTTCTTAGGCATAATAGAGATACTAGAACCAAGATCACATGAAGCTTTGAGATCAAAGTCATTCACTTGCATATCAATAATAGGTTCCCAACTATCTTCTACTTTCCTAGGAGTAGATGCTTTGTGTTTTAGATTCTCTTCCTTAATCTTAAAAAGAGCATCTGTAATGTGTTTGGTAATGGAAACATTCCTATCACTTGCATCAGGACTTCTAGCAAGCTTTTGTAGGAACATGATCACTTCAGAAATATTGCAACCATCAATATCAAAGTCAAACTTAGCATCACTAGTAGTAGGATCAATAGGCTTAGGCATAGTAGGAGGAGTAATAAGGACTCCTTATGGTTTAGTGGTGATGGTGCACACACTATTGTTTCTATCAATTTCAGCTTCCCTTTCCCACTTAGCATGAAGTTGAGCTAACAACCTAACATTTTCATCAAGAGTAACTTGTCTGGCATGAGCAGTAGCAAAGATGTTTTCCATAGTTTCAGGTTTAGCAGCCATTTGATTAATCAAGGAGTACTGAAATTCAGACAAATAGGATATATTTTTCTCAACAGTTAAAAGTTTTTCCTCTATACTCTTATTGAAAGTGGTTTGTTTACTAATAAAGTCCTTGAGCATGACTTCAAGTTCAGAGGGGGCACTTCTAGTATTATTGTAAGAGCTTCTATAGGAATTGCCATTATTAGGAGGATAAGGCCTATAATTGTTGTTGCTACCAAAATTATTCCTATAGGCATTATTATTGAAATTGTTGTTTCTAATGAAGTTCACATCAACTTGCTCTTCTTGTGCAACCAAAGAGGCTAAAGGAACACTATTAGGATCTAGAGGAGCTTTCACATTAACAAGCATAGCCATAATAACATCAATCTTTTCACTCAAAGAGTAAGTTTCCTCAACAGAATTTACCTTCTTACCATGTGGAGCTCTCTCAACATGCCATTCAGAGTAGTTAAGCATCATATTGTCAAGGAGTCTTGTTGCAGCACCCAAGGTGAGGCCCATGAAAGTACCTCCAGCAGGTTCCTAGAAGAGTAGTTCAAACCTACATAAAAAGTCTGGATAATCATCCAAGCAGTAAGTCCATGAGTGGGAAAATTCTTAACCAAAGTTTTCATTCTTTCCCAAGCTTGAGCAACATGTTCATTATCAAGTTGTTTAAATTTCATAATGTCACTTCTCATTGCAATAATCTTAGCAGGAGGATAGTATTTTCCAATAAAAGCATCTTTGCACTTAGTCCAAGAATCAATACTATTTTTAGGCAAAGAAAGCAACCATTCTTTAGCTTTTCCTCTCAAGGAGAAAGGAGAAAGATTGAGCTTAATAATATCTCCATATATATCCTTATACTTTTTCATTTTACAGAGTTCAACAAAGCTATTGAGATGGGCAAGATGATCATCAGAACTAGCACCAGTAAATTGCTCTCTCATCACAAGATTCAACAAAGCAGGATTAATTTCATAAAAGGTAGCATCAGGAGCAGGTGGAGCAATAGGTGTGCTAAGGAAATCATTGTTGTTGGTGCTAGTGAAGTCACACAACTTAGTGTTCTCAGCAGAGTTCATTTTGGCGAAGGTGGGCCAGCCAAAAACAACAGCAACATCTTGAGTAGGAACTATTTTTTTTGTGTTTTTGAAAAAATAAAGCAAACCAAACTAGACAATTTTTTTTGGGTTTTTTGGAAAGAGGCAAACAAAACCAGGCAAAAGAAACAAATAAAAACTAAAAACAAAGTAAAGAGAAAATAAGTGAAGGACTCCCCTTGTGAAGAATTCCTTAGCCTCCCGGCAACAGCGCCAGAAAAAGCTTGATGCAGCGCAAGTCCAAGTGGGAGCGCTTCATCGGGAAACCCCAAGAGCAAGGTGTGAAGCAGCACAACAGCAAGTTTTCCTTCAGTAAGAAACCGAGGTTATCGAACCAGTAGGAGGAAGGAAACATCACACAGGTGTTGCAAGCAACGTAGAGACCTGCACAACACAAACTCAAGACTTTGCCCCAACAAATCAGTGAGGTTGTCAAGCTCACCGGTTTGCTGTAACAAAGGATTAAACGTATGCTGTGGAAGGTAATGGTTTGCAGCAAGTAAACAATTAATAGTGGAAGATGTATTGATGGTAACGATT
Organism: Avena atlantica; assembly: GCA_910589765.1. NCBI lineage: Eukaryota > Viridiplantae > Streptophyta > Magnoliopsida > Poales > Poaceae > Avena > Avena atlantica. Next base: position 527,903,494 of record OU342733.1, read on the forward strand.
GGACCGGGGTCCATAGTTTACTAGAGGTGCTCTCCTTAGATAAACAACATGGCATGAAGGGTAAACAAATTACAGCAGGGCAATTGATAGGAACTGAGCAAGGCATAACAATGCAATTACTAGTCAGAAATATCCTATGAGATTCGATTCCATAGTTTACTAGAGGTGCTCTCCTTAGATAAACAACATGGCATGAAGGGTAAAAAAATTACAGCAGGGCAATTGATAGGTACTGAGCAAGGCATAACAATGCAATTACTAGTTAGAAAGATCCTATGAGATTCGATTGAGCAATACAACAAGATACATAGACCGCCATCCAACTGCATCTATGACTAGAAGTTCACCTTCAGGTTATCATCCGAACCCCCTCCAGTATTAAGTTGCAAGCAACAGACAACTGCTTTAAGCAAAGTGTGTAAGGTAAACAGTCCACATGTTCCATGAACAAGAGACCGTTGTTTTCTCCCTAGTAGCAACATCACATCTACAACCGAAGAGATTATTGTCACTTCCCTTGGAAACTAGAGGCATGAACCCACTATCGAGCATAAATACCCCCTCTTGGAGTCACTCGCAACTACTTGGCCAAGATAACCACTAGCAACGGATAGCATGAAAGATCACAAACAACACATGATAGAATCATAAAGACAAAACCATTAATCAAACCAACATAATAATATCAATATCCATCGGATCCTCGCAAACACGACATGCATGATTACAAATAGATTAGATCTTGATCATGAACGGAGCTCACAACATTAGATCTTAATCTCAGTATACATGAAAGCACAAAGGAGGAGATACAACCATCTAGCTACTACATGGACCCATAGTCCAAGGTGGAACTACTCATGCATAATATCGGAGAGAAGGCCTTCGGGATGATCTCCCCTCTGGCAGGGTGCCGGGAAGAGCTTCAGATCCCCCTGATCTAGGGACGATGGAGGCGGCGGCTATAGACGGTTTCTTGGATTTTTGATCGGGTCCTTAGGGTTTCTGCATCGGGGGCTTCTTATAGGCGAAGGGGGAGGCCGAGGAGGCGTCCATGGGATGCAAACCCTAGCCAGGCGTGGGCTAGGGCCCACCCGCGCCTAGGGTGGGTCTGGCCCCCCTGGCTGGCCTCCCGTGCTCCCCTCTGGTCTTCTTGTTCCCCACGGAAAGTAATTGACTTTGATGTTTGTCCCGTCCAATTTCGAGAATATTTCTTTACTAACTTTTCTGAAACCAAAAACAGTAGAAAACATGCATCTGGCACTGTTGCAACTTGTTAATAGGTTAGTACCAGAAAACATGTAAAAAGCACCTCAAACTGTCGACAAGTAAAGCAAAGTAGATACTAAACAAGCATGGAGCATCAAAAATTATAGATACATTTCCTACATATCACCCAACATCCTTCATATCAGTATCGCTAATAACAACATTTGCGGTCTTGCCATTGTTCCCATGTTGACGCTTGTCAAAGCGATTAGGGCAGCTAGGAGCCCAATGATTAGGATCACCACAGACGTGGCAAGAGCCTTTCCTCTTATCATTTTTCTTCTTGAAGTTGGTTGAGTGTGTGGCCTTGTTCTTGCCATCGAACTTTCCTTTTCCTTCAGATTTGTTCTTGTTTTTGAACTTGTGGGATTGGAAGTTTTTCTTCTGCACCAAATTGGCAGTAGAACCTACCTCAAATCCTCGAGAAGTTTTGTCCTTTTGCTCTCGCCTTCTATTCCACATGAAGAGACCCAATAAGACCCGTAACAAAAAACTCTTGTCTCTTATGTTTCATAGAAATAGCAAAGTTCCTCCACGAGAGAGGAAGCTTGGCAATAATACCACCGACCACAAATTTGTCTAGTAAGGAACACTTGAACTGCTCACGTTCTTTGGCAAGTGATTGTATCTCATGAGCTTGCTCAACGACGGAGAGCTCATCAACCATCTTGTAATCATAGAATTTCTCCATGACATACAACTCAGTGCTAGCGTCCGAGACCCCAAACTTGGCCTCGAGCGCTTCCCACGCATCCTTGCCATTATCAAATGACATATACGTGTCAACAATGTTGTCCCCAAGAACACTGAACAAAGCCACCATAAACATGGTATTGGCTTTCTTAAAGGTCGCTTCGGGCTCAGCAGAAAGTTCTCCTTCAGGCTTGCCAAGAGTGGCGCTATATCAGTTTAGGTTTTCAAACCAGAGGACTGCTCTCTAATGATGCTCGACAGGTTGACGTGGAGCACTTCATTGGTAACCCCAAGCGTAAGGTATGAATAGCAAGCATCAAGTTTTCCCTCAGTTGAGACCGAGGTTATCGAACCAGAAGGCGGAAGAAAACGTCACACGGGTTTTGCAAGCAACACGGAGACCTGCACAACACAAACTCAAGACTTTGCCCAACAAATCAGTGAGGTTGTCAAGCTCACCGGTTTGCTGTAACAAAGGATTAAACGTATGGTGTGGAAGGTAATGGTTTGCAGCAAGTAAACAAGTAACAGTGGAGGATGTAATAATGGTAAAGATTGGACCGGGGTCCATAGTTCACTAGAGGTGCTCTCCTTAGATAAACAACATGGCATGAAGGGTAAACAAATTACAGCAGGGCAATTGACAGGAACTGAGCAAGGCATAACAATGCAATTACTAGTCAGAAAGATCCTATGAGATTCGATTGGGCAATAAAACAAGATAAATAGACCGCCATCCAACTGCATATATGACTAGAAGTCCACCTTCAGGTTATCATCCGAACCCCCTCTAGTATTAAGTTGCAAGCAACAGACAACTGCTTTAAGCAAAGTGTGTAAGGTAAACAGCCCACATGTTCCATGAACAAGAGACCGTTGTTTTCTTTCTAGTAGCAACATCACATCTACAACCGAAGATATTATTATCACTTCCCTTGGAAACTAGAGGCATGAACCACTAGTAGAAGACATGCCTTTCGTCCAGGCCATTAGTCCCGACTATGGATGGGGCCAGGACTAATGGCCCTCGCCGAACGGCCCGAGCCACCCAGAATCATATGTCCTGGCCCGTTAGACCCCAGTAGTACCGGTTTGAGACTCAAACCGGGATTAAAGGGCCCTGGCCCTGCCGCTCGCTGGGGGCACCCCCTTTAGTCCCGGTTTGTATCACCAACCGGGACTAGTGGTATGGCCCTATATATACGCACAGCCCCTCCCCCTCTCAACTGTTTTTTTCCTAGTGGGAGAGAGTGTTGTTGTGCTATTTTTTTTCTTGTTCATACATATGCACTAGAGGTGTTCGGTGAAATGTCCATTAGAGAGATGCGAGTTTAGGTTACACAAGACAAACATGATATGAGGTGCCCAAGCCACACTTAAGTTTTCTCATCTTTGTTACCAAGTGTAATAAAAGGTTAGCAACTATTTTATCGTTTAGACAGTCGTGTGGTACTAATTTTAGCATAGTGATTGCGTTTGACATATATTTTTATGATACAGATGAGCCATCCATGGATGTACGGTGACCGACACTCTGCCGCTTTCATAGAAGGCGTGCATTCTTTTCGAGTTGTGTCCGAGGAGAACAAGCGACTAGATGGTTTTATGTGTTGTCCATGTGTTGACTGTAGGAATGAGAAGGCTCACACTTCCGCAAGAGTCATTCAGAGCCACCTGCTTCGGTTTGGTTTTATGTCCGGCTATAATGTTTGGACCAAACATAGAGAAAGAGGATTTGTGATGGAAGATGGCGATGAAGAAGAGAACGATGATGACAACTACCGATCTATGTTCCCTGAATACGCTGATACCGCAATGGAAGACAATGAAGAAGAAGGCGGTGAAGAACAAGAACGAGACCAGCCGGCTGATGATCTTCGTCGGGTCATTTCTGATGCAAAGTGAGACCGCGACACAGAAAAGGAGAGGTTGCAGTTTGAGAAGATGTTACATGACCACAACAAATTGTTGTACCCAACTTGTGAAGATGGCCAGAAGAAGCTGGGTAGCACACTAGAATTGCTGAAGTGGAAGGCAGAGACCGGTGTGACTGACTCGGGATTTGAGAAGTTGCTGGTACTCATGAAGAGGTTGCTTCCAAGAAATAACGAATTGCCCGCCAGTACATACGAAGCAAAGAAGCTGGTCTTCCCTCTAGGATTAGATGTGCAAAAGATACATGTGTGCCCTAATGACTGCATCCTCTACTGCGGTGAGAAGTACGAGAATTTGGATAAATTCCCGGTATGCACTACATTGCGGTATAAGATTAGAAAAGATGACCCTCGTGATGTTGCTGGCGAGCCACCCAGGAAGAGGGTTCCTGCCAAAGTGATGTGGTATGCTCCTATAATACCACGATTGAAAGGTTTGTTCAGAAACAAAGAGCATGCCAAGTTATTGCGATGGCACATGGAAGAATGTAAGAAAGACAGGATGTTGAGGCACCCTGCTGATGGTCGACAGTGGAGAAAAATCGAGAGAGACTTCCTGAACTTTGCTAGTGACGCAAGAAACTTATGGTTTGGTCCAAGTACAGATGGCATGAATCCTTTTGGGGAGCAGACCTATAGTCACAGCACCTGGCCCGTCACTCTATGTATCTACAACCTTCCTCCTTGGTTGTGCATGAAGCGGAAGTTCATTATGATGCCAGTGCTCATCCAAGGCCCGAAGCAACCTGGCAACGACATTGATGTGTACCTAAGACCATTAGTTGATGAACTTTTACAGTTGTGGGCCGAACCAGGTTTAAGTGTGTGGTATGAGCACAAACAGGAGCCATTCGACCTACGAGTGCTGTTGTTCGTAACCATCAATGATTGGCCTGCTCTAGATAAATGCATGCGCACACTATTTATATATAATGCATGCACACACTATTTAGATGAGACTGAAAGTATATATCTGGATAAATATAGGAAGAATGTGTACCGGTACAATCGTTGTTTTCTTCCGCCCAGACACCCCTTAAGGAAAAAAGGCAAGCATTTCGATGGCGAGGAAGATCACCGGAAGAAGCCTGCCCCTCGTACTGGTGCTGATGTATTTGGTATGGTCAAGGATTTAAATGTAATATTTGGAAAGGGTCCCGGAGGACAACCTATTCCGAAAGACGCCGACGGACGCGCACCCATGTGGAAGAAGAAATCTATATTTTGGAGCTACCCTATTGGGAAGTCCATGAGGCCCGCTCTACAATCGACGTGATGCACCTGACGAAGAATCTTTGCGTGAATATTCTAGGCTTCTTGGGCTTGTATGGGAAGTCAAAAGATACACCAGAAGCACGGGAGGACCAGCAACGTCATAAAGGACGAGACGACAAGCATCCAGGGCAGTTTTAAGGGCCTGCTAGCTACGCTCTTACCAAGGAAGAGAAGGAAATATTTTTTGAAGTCCTTTTTAGTATCAAGGTCCCGTCTGGATTCTCCTCTAACATAAAGGTAATAGTAAATATGAAAGAGAAAAAATTCCAAACCTAAAGTCCCATGACTGCCACGTGCTTATGACGCAATTGCTTCCGGTTGCATTGAGAGGGATTCTACCGAAAAATGTTCGGCTGGCCATTGTGAAGGTATGTGCATTCCTCAATGCAATTTCTCAGAAGGTAACCGATCCAGAAAGTCTATCAGGTTATAGATTGGTGTGGTCCAATGTCTGGTTAGCTTCGAGTTGTTGTACCCTCCATCTTTCTTCAATATTATGACGCACCTCCTAGTTCACCTAGTCGAAGAGATTAGAATTCTCGGTCCTGTGTTTCTACACAATATGTTCCCCTTCAAAAGGTTCATGGGAGTCTTAAGAAATATGTTCATAACCGTGCGAGGCCAGAAGGAAGCATCTCCAAGGGCTATGGAATAGAGGAGGTCATTGAGTTTTGTGTTGAGACTTTCTTCCTGACCTTAAGCCGATTGGTGTTCCTGAATCTCGGTATGAGGGGAGGCTGACTCGAAAAGGCACACTAGGAAGGAAAACAATGGTATGTATGGACATGGATTCTTTCAATAAAGCACACTACACAGTTCTACACAATTCCACCTTGGTGGCTCCGTATATCGAGAAACACAAGATTATTGTATGCTCGGAAAACCCGGGGATGCCTGACTCCTCGATTAAAGTGGAACACAAGGACACTTTTGGCAGTTGGTTGCAGAAGAATCTCATCTATAACAACACTATTGAAGATCAGCTGTACTTGTTGGCACAGTTACCATCTTCGACTATATGTACTTTCCAAGGGTACGAGATAAATGGTAATACATTTTACACGATCGCCCAAGATAAAAAGAGCACCAACCAAAACAGTGGTGTCCGCTTTGATGCAACAGATGACAATGGGAAGAAGGACACATATTATGGGTACATAGAGGAGATATGGGAACTTGAGTATGGACCTACTTTTAAGGTCCCTTTGTTTCGGTGCAAATGGGTCAAGATGACAGGAGGAGGGGTACATGTAGACGAAAAGTATGGCATGACAACAGTGGATCTCAAAAATCTTGCATACATGGACAAACCATTCGTCCTAGCCAACGATGTGGATCGGGTTTTCTACATGCAGGACATGTCTACAAAACCAAGAAAAAGAAATCAGCAAAAGAATACATCATTCGATGAGCCAAAGTGCCACATAGTTCTTTCAAGGAAAAGAAACATCGTGGGAGTGGATGACAAGACAGATATGTCAGAAGATTATAATAAGTTTCATGAAATCCCGCCCTTCAAAGTGAAAACTGACCTAATCCTCCTTTTAAATGATGAAGATTCTCTATGGTTACGACGCAGAAGAAAACAACAACACTAGATAGGGATGTTGGTGTAATATATTAAACCTTTTATGTAATCATATTGTTAAATGATAAAGATTCTCCATGGCCATGATGGCCGCACTATAAATAGAGGTAAAGGGCAGGGCAGGCTTGGGCAGGCAGCACCAATAATAGTGGTTAAACCTTTAGTCCCGGTTGGAGAAACCAACCGCGACTGAAGGGATTGCGGCAGGCTGGGCCAGGCAGCACTATTAATAGGGGTTGAACCTTTAGTCCCGGTTAGAGAAACCAACCGCAAATTGAGGAACTGCAGCATGCTGGGCCAGGCTGCACTAATAATAGGGGTTGAACCTTTAGTCCCGGTTGGATTAACCTTTAGTCCCGGTTGGAGACACCAACCGGGACAAAACACGAGTGAGCACTAATAATAGGGGTGAGTGTCGACACTATGTCGAGCTGCTTGTACTATAAATAGGACAGTCCTCCAGCCAGTTTGAGGCATCTCCAAGATCGATGGATTTTGAGAGCAGGGACACCACTACGGCCAGTTTCAGGGAGATGCCGCCAGAGCCCAGTCCTCCGGCATCTCTAAGAAATTGGTCATAGAGGCACTCCCTAATATGTGAAATTAGGTTAGCTCCCATGCATATTGATCTAGTTAGAGAAGTTACAAGCTGCAAGATGGTCTTTGAGAGCAAGGACACCACTATGGCCAGTTTCAGGGAGATGCCGCCGGAGCCCAGTCCTCCGGCATCTCCAAGAAACTGGTCATAGAGGCACTCCCTAATATGTGAAATTAGGTTAGCTCCCAGGTATATTGATCTAGTTAGATAAGTTACAAGTTGCAAGATGGTCTTCGAGAGCAGGGACACCACTACGACCAGTTTCAGGGAGATGCCGCCGAGCCCAGTGCTCTGGCATCTCCAAGAAACTGGTCATAGAGGCACTCCCTAATATGTGAAATTAGGTTATCTCCCAGGCATATTGATCTAGTTAGAGAAGTTACAAGCTGCAAGATGGTCTTCGGGAGCAGGGACACCACTACAGCCAGTTTTAGGGAGATGCCGCTGGATCCCAGTCCTCCGGCATCTCCAAGAAACTGGTCATAGAGGCACTCGCTAATATGTGAAATTAGGTTAGCTCCTAGGCATATTGATGTAGTTAGAGAAGTTACAAGCTGCAAGATGGTCTTCGAGAGCAGGGACACCACTACGGCCAGTTTTAGGGAGATTCCGCCGGAGCCTAGTCCTCCGGCATATCCAAGAAACTGGTCATAGAGGCACTCCCTAATATGTGAAATTAGGTTAGCTCCCAGGCATATTGATCTAGTTAGATAAGTTACAAGATGGAAGATGGTCTTCGAGAGCAGGGACACCACTACGACCAGTTTTAGGGAGATGCCACCGGAGCCCAGTCCTGCGGCATCTCCCAGAAACTGGTCATAGAGGCACTCCCTAATATGTTACCACACGTGTTTGGAGATCAGATCTTCATGGTAAGTACGAATCGGGACAACATCTTCATAGTTTGGGAAAGTCATAGTACGAATCGGAACTAAAGGTCCCCCTTTAGTCCCGGTCCAACCATAAAACGAGACTAATACTCAAGACATTTATTAATATTTAAAAACTAAGACTACGAAATCGGGACTAAAGGCCCCATTTAGTCCCGGTCCAGCCACAAACCGGGACTAACACTCAATACATTTATTAATATTAAAAACCGGGACAAACCGGGACTAGCTAACACTCAGGACTAAAGCCGCCCCCTTTAGTAATAATCATGCCTAGTCCTATAGTACACAGCTTTAGGGTCTTCCTCGTCATCGTCATCATCATCGTCATCGTCACCTGCCACTCCGGGGATCCTGAGCCTAGCCATGGCATATACCGGGGGCACCTGCCACTCTGGTCTCGGATTCACGGCGGGCGGGTGGACTTGTGGGCACCACAGGCGAGGATGGTCTCCCCTGGCGATGTAGCGCATCACGCCGATGATAGTATGGTTCGCCCACCACAAACAGCGGCCGGCTTTGTTGTGGTTCACCGGGGGCGGGCCATCACCATCATACCTGGCGATCTCCCTTTCCTGTCGGTTAGCGAAGAAGGCATTCTAGGTGTCGTAGTTGTCGGGATCCCACTGGGGATCCATCCACTGCTCTGGTGTGAGCTCGTGGTAGAAGTGGTTCGTGATGGCCGCCTGTCAGGCAGAGCCTTGAGGCACAGGAGGGACAGGAACACTTCCAGCACTCGGCATCCAGCCGGCGGGCAGCCGGTAGCCTGGTGGGCAAGGGTATCTTGAGGCGCACAATGCCTCCCTCTCCTCGAGGGTCAGAATGGCCCAGTAGGCACTATCCATTTCTGTGAGAGAGGAAGGTGTGGATGTGTGCATAACCATGGCGCGGTCGGCCTATATATAGATGGAAAGGGCGGGAAAACATGGCGGGATGCGGTGGGAAATGGCGGGAAATATCTTTAGTCCCTGTCAGTGGCTACCACCGGGACTAAAATCTCAGTGAAGAGGAAAGGGCGGAAAAACTTGGCGGGAAGCAGTGAGAAATGGCGGGAAAAATATTTAGTCCCTGTTAGTGGATACAACCGGGACTAAAGCTTATTCAGAAAATGGATTTAGATTAATTATTCAAATTCAAGAACTTTTCATGTTAAAAGTTTAGTGAGATTCAAAAATATGCAAAAAATAGTAGTTAATGCATTTTTCAATTGATAATGGCAAAATGGTTAATAATTTGACTATTTAAAATAATTATTTGATAAAAAAATGGATTTGGATTAATTATTCAAATTCAAGAACTTTTCAATGTGAAAGTCTTGTAAAATTCAAAAATATGCAAAAAATAATAGTTAATGCATTTTTAATTTGATAATGGCAAAATGGATAATAATTTGACTATTTAAAATAATTATTTGATAAAATAGAAAAAGGATTTGGATTAATTATTCAAATTCAAGAACTTTTGATGTTGAAAGTTTAGTGAGATTAAAAATATGCAAAAAATAATAGTTAATGCATTTTTAAATTGATAATGGCAAAATAGTTAATAATTTGACTATTTAAAATAATTATTTGATAAAACAGAAAATGGATTTGGATTAATTATTCAAATTCAAGAACTTTTCATGTTGAAAGTTTTGTCAAATTCAAAAATATGCAAAAGTATAATTTAAATGTTTTAAATGATATTTTTGAAAATTTGAAAAAAAGCACACGCGGGCTGGGGTTTTTGGCCCGACGCGCGCAAATTTGGGCCTTTTGTCCCAACCCAGTTTACCAGCCGGGACTAAAGGTCTGGCCCCAGCGCACGAAACAAAACGCCCCCCTTTAGTCTCGGTCCGTGGCACCAGCCGGGACTAGAGACCCCTCTTTAGTCTCGGCTGGTGCCACGGACTGGAACTAAAGGGGGGGTATAAAAGGAGGCCTTCTCCCCCGGTGCGTTCCACGCATCAGGAGAAGTGGAGCCATCAACACCGATGCCGCCGCCAGGCTGCCGCCATAAGAATCGCCGCAGACGACCCTGTAACATCCTAGCATTAGAGCTTAGAAATAAGCTAAACACAGTTGTTTGCATTGCATTCATGCATAGAAAATCCAAATAATTTTCGCGCTTTTGAACAAAACTTGTCAAAGTGATTGAACCTTCTCTCAACTTGATGGAATTGAAGTAGATCATCAAGTTGACTGAGATAAGTTTCAATATGACCTTTGCTAAAACTTTATTTTGGGCAAGGGATATTTGATCTAAGGGTAGATCAAATGTAATAAAAGTTAAAACCCTAGTACATTACTTAATGGTTATATCTGATCCTTAAGTAATCATATCCCAGTATTCATTACACACTCATGAATACCAAGTTATAAACATAACTTAAGTAATAGGAATGGAACAACTAAATCTTGATCTATCTTAATCTCATATATTTATACCATGAGTATCATGGTAATACCTATCCTTAACTCTTTAGTGAGATTGAGTAGGAAACAAACCAAGTCAAGATCGTTCACCATATATCTTTCTTTCCATATCAATCCTTATGGAATCCTATCGCAATATCTGTTGTTCATCAATGTTGAGTAATCAACTATTGATTCACCAATTCTTAAACTATCAATTCTTGTTCTATCAACTCTTTTCTTTATCATAACAATCACTCTAAGTCCTTAGAGAATGAAGTAAGAAGAGGTAGATGGTAATTCTAGTATTAGATATCATCTATAGGATGGAAGTGATTGAAGGAAATCAAATCAATATGGTAACAAAGAATATTACAAGGATGAATCCTAAAGATATATACCAAGGAGTAATCCTATTGGATTAAGTAAGCATAGTCCATGAATAGCATCCCTTAATCCAATAGAGATACTAAGAAGATAATTTCAATACAACTGTAATGTTGTATTGATGAAGCCTTAATTAGCCAACTAGAAACCTAAACCATAAAGGATCAAAGAATTCCAATGATCATGCCCTACTCACCAAGATTGAATGCTTATATCATGTATAAGTAACATTGGTGGATAGAACATGATTGAAACCTAGTATAGATATGTTATCCTAGGTTAGCCATTACAGGTCACATTAATATAATGTGAGGTTGGAGTATTTGTTACTAGAGTTAAGTATAGACAAGATAGTATGATTAAGATGATGTTAGAGAAAGATTGGATTAAAGAAGTAGTATTTTCCTCTTTGGAAATACTAGCACTTGAGCTGACGTAGGATTTGATGTATACATATATTGAAGTGATCTTAGTGAAGGATGATAAAGGAAGAGCATGAATGGAAGTATCTGTAAACATTTGTTAGATTGGAGGTTATCAGCAGTAGAGTAGTAGATATAACTAAGTCTGGATAGGTGAAGATTATGAAAATCTTTAGTGTCAAGCTCATTGGATTTATCAATGGGTTCAGAAGAATAAAAGGTGGATAAGAATATTCTTGAGAAGTAAAGCTCATCATGTTAACACATGATGATGGATATGGAGACGTAGTATATCTAGGAAAGGAATTCTTTAAGTAGAAGTCAAGAGTTATGAATTGTGGAGGATAGGAATTCTTGGTAAACACTAAACCCTAAATCTATAACCAAGCTTAATATCCATCTCATCTGTTGGATAAATCATTTTATTTTCACAACGCTTTATAGGAATATTTTCCTATAACAATTACTTAAGCACATCTTTGTTATTCCCAACTATCATCATCATATGTACTTAGGAGTTATCTTTATCAACTCCTTTCCACAAGATATTCCAGAAAATAACTTTCTAATTCAAAGGGTGATATCATTAAAGATCACAAACATAAAGACAATATGTTTAGCCATTAATCTTCATTCACATCAACAAAAGAAAATAGGTATAGTAAATATCCTAAACCCTAGGGTAAGTAATTACAATTCAGAACCCTAAACTTATTAATGAGTTTTATCATCAACATCTCATAAATATTCAATCTATATTCATTAGGAAAATTCCTTGATCCATTTATATAACCACTCATTCCATATGAACATGGAATAAGTGGGGATACAATAATTATCAACCACCCTATACTTTACTATGTGATTAAATACATAAAAATAAACCCTATGAGTATTACTAAACATATTAAAACTTCATTACTCCAAATAAAAGTAAAAATAATCTGATAGTTAATTTTTAAGATATTAAACAAATCCTAAAAACCCTAAACCCTATTTATTCTATTTCATAAAAGAATATCTCTATAATTATAAAGTTAGAAAATAATAAATAAAGTATACTATCAAAATACTAAATTCATACTAGAATTTGAAATACATATTTATATACTGCAATTACCTAGAAAATAAATTCTTTAAGGAAAAATTTAAAACAAATGTGTAATTACAAATCTAAAAACAAAACAGAAAATAGAAAATGTATAATGAAAAAAAAATGAAACCAGGCCTCGGCCTGGTACTCTCTTTCCTTATTTACTACCATGTGCAACTAGTCGCAGCCCAACAACAACCCAACAGCGGCCTAGCCCGGGATACCCCTTCATTGTCTCACTAGCAAGCGGGTCCCACATGAGAGAGAACCATCGTCTTCTTCCTCCTTCGCATGGTCGACACGCTGACGGCGAATCCACCTCACCGCCGCCATTCTGGGGTTCCCGCGGACGTGATTAACCCTCTGAACCTCGCCCTAGCTACTAGGAATCCGCCAGTAGGCATTGTGTCGCGATTCGCGCCCACAACGAGCTTCAGTAGCACCGCCGCATCTCCGCTGTCGTCGTCACCGTGCTGCCGTGTCCAACCTCGATTCTCCGTATAAGAGGCAGGTTAAGGATAGCCCGAGCCTCAGCTTCATGCCTCTCTCCTCAATTTCACCTCAAATGATCTCTATATCTCTTTCCAACCCGATGCCATCGCTGGTGAGCTTCGGCTGGGCGTCGAGGCAATGCTCCTCGAAGCCTGTGGTGTGGATGGGGAGAAGCGTCGTGCTCCGTAGATCGTCTAGGTGGAGTAAAACAACAAGGGGAGCTCTGAGGAGGGTGAATTTCATTGTTCCCTTTCCTCGGAGTTCGCCAGAATTCTTGACCGAGCACTCACCACCGACCACGCCGGTCCTCGTCGACCACCGCATAAGCCTCAGGGTGAGCTAGCGCATCTCTATCACCTACTATTTTGTGCTAGCGTTCACTGTAAACCTATTTCCTTTGAGCGACGCTGTTCGTCGCCGCTGCAACCTCATCGTTCCAAGATTCGGTGACCATACTTGGGCGGCGATGCCTCCAGATGGTTGCCAAGCCTCCGTTCTTCAAACACATGTAATCACAGAAGCCTAGGAAGCCCTCCACGGCTGGTTCCGGTGCTCACCGGTGATCTAACATCATCGTGACGTCGAGGTTGACCTAGTCAGCCATTTGACCTAGTACTTTCCCATGTGGCATGTGACGTGGCCCCTAGCCAATCTATCATTCTCTGTGAGTAAGAATAACTCAAGTAAGAAAAACATTAATCAAGAGGGGTATGCCATGTGGCAACTGGCCCACTGGTCAGTGACCTTGGGTAGGTTTAGTTTAGGTGTAAAAAGTTCTGTGTCTATTTAGTAAATTGATAAAACAATATTAATTCAAATATAAACATTCCAGAAATTTAAATAAAGTAATTAAATCTTGTAAAATTAATATCTTTAGTTTTCTAATTCAGAAAAATACATGTAATATATGAAAAATTTAGAAAAATAAAATCTATAAATTAAAACCATTATCAAACGTTATTATGTTAACAATTTAAATAATTATTATTTAATAAAGATTTTAAAAGTAATGAAACTTTGATCATTCATATTTTAATAATGGTAAATGTTAAAAATATAAATAAAATACCAAACATCATGGAAAAATAAAAATAATACTTTAAAACTATAATCATACATTATTATTTCACTTAAAAAAGTATTTATTATTTATTAAGTATTTATAAAGTAGTAAATCTTATAAAAATCATATCTTATTATTTTTAAATCACAAAAATAAATGTAATATACCAAAATGATCACAAAAATAATACCTACATGTTAAAAATATAATATTCCACTTTTAAAGTAAATAAAAACCTAATACTCTAATAAATTGAATTTACAGCTATTTCCTTAATTAATAATTCATATGAAGATAAATAAAATTTGCTAATAATTCTAAAAATTAGCCAATTGAGTCAAATAAATAGTATTAGTCTTAAGTATTGATAGTGTAAAGTCAAAATGGTTTAACACACTTTAAATGCAATTTTATTAAATTATCTCTCAACCATTAGTGTAGATTATTTTATAAAAGGATCTTTATCCATTATAAAATCTCCAAGAATAAAACCTACTCCAGTACTTCAACTAAAATTTATAAACAAACCAAAACACTATATTGAATCCATAAGTAGTTAAGTAATATTATCTCCTTGTTTACAAACTATAACCATTCATCTATAGACATGAAAATGATTCTATTCCATTATAATGTTAGGAAACCACTATACCAACTAGAGGTAATGCCATTCTTAAGTAACCTTAAGGAAACATTATAAAGTGAATAAGGTACAAATAACATAAGCAATATACCTTAAGTTCATCTATGTTTTTAAAGTTAACTTTAGTGTGCAAAGCTTTAAGTATAATGCTAAAGACCTTATTATGTGTTTTATAGTTAACTTTGGTCTATTACAATTACGTCGTATAGCATCTCAAGTCCAAACTATTCAAGCAAGCACAAACAATATCGACCACATCTGATTAACCCCAAAGATTGTTTAAACCTTAGAAAAGAAATCTTTTCTTCAAATGTTATTCTTTTTGCCACTTAAGTCAACCAATGACGATTAATCATAATCACATTACTTTATACTTTACTTGTATACTTAAGATCGATAAAACTTAAGTTCTTTATAAGTGACATTACTTGTAAAGTAAAATTTGAAGATAAATAATTAAAGTGTAAGCAACCTTGAGTAGCATTTCACATTTGTGTGTATCTCATTGTTTTATGATATTGTAATTACATATTGTTTCACACACACTCACAAGCCTTAATAAGAAGCACAAATATGAAACTTATCTAAAAGGACAACACATTCTAAAGAATCTATTTCTAGTTTCCAAACCCTAGATCAATGTTATCCCAAGGATTAGAGATTATCAACTTGCATTACATTACTTATGCATAAAACATCTTGCTTCTTTAAACATTAGTCCTTACCAGACCAATGATACTGATTTCGGATATTGGATCTTATATTGTCTTAAAGACCGTGAGTGCATAATCTTGCAATCACAAAAGGCAAGCTCACACTTGCTCATGTCCTTTGATTATTTTCAGTAAAGTATTTTGAAAATCCAGTGTTGTCATCACCTGCATTTGAAAAAGTTCAGAAAACACTATTTTCATAATAATGTGATTATAGGTTATTTACCATGAGGTAATAACCTTCTATGAAAGTTCCTGTGGTAAAGGAACATATTATCTAGGACTTAACAACCAATGTAGCCAGTGATTCTTGTGCTGTATATTACGCGTTGATCATGAGATTTGGAATGAGACGGAGAAGTCAATTGTATCTTTTCCCTCTCGCATGGAGCCGGATGTGCGGGTCATGGCTGTTATCACTCATAGCATGCATATTAATTGGTAATTCATAGATGATATACAACATATGGGTGGGAGCCCTCAACTTCCCACGATAGTTCTGGCATTTGAACGGTCTGTACTGCCAATAGCCGTAATTCAATAGGTGGGCTGGTGCACACCAAGGAGACATGCGGGGTCGCGGAGAAGGCAGTGATTGGCTTGGATCTTAGGTTGGGCCTCAAACCAAGGAAGTTTGAATGGGGACATACTCCCGGCCGTGCAACAAAACCTAAGGTCTCTCATGGGTAAAGTAACGCACCTCTGCAGAGTGTAAGAACTATAACTTGTTACTCCCTGTTCCGGGAAGGATCTGCGAACGCAGTGGGAAAGGAACTCCATGAAAGTTCTGGTAAACCCGTGAAGGCTGATGGACATAGCTTTCAGAATAAAAGCAACCTTTGAAGAAATGTTTACGAAAACTTGCATTGCCTACGACCTACGTTCTGTGCTATAGATATAGTGCATCAAACACTCCTTTTCTAGTGAACTTGCTGAGTACGCTCGTACTCAAAGTATCTTCTTAACCCTAGCTAGGTTCTAAAGCCAGTACAGATGACGTCTACATCAAGTCATACTCAAGGAATCATCATCAAAGGATAAAGCTCTTCAATGAAGTCAAGAGGGTCAACATATATATCAACTCAAGTGAAGACGAAGTTACTGAATAGATAGGAATCTAAACTCTAGCCATAAAACCTATTTCTATAGTGTATTGCAATAGCAGCAATGCCATACCATTAGTTAAGATACTAGTCTTAATAGTATAATAATTTTTGAGTTGTTTATCTCTAATTCTTCTTTGTAATAAGTTTCTCTCTCTTTAACCTAGAGTGTTCTCTGGATCTTGTGTAAAGAGTTGAGTTGTAACCTATAGTCATGTCTTGGACCTGCTGTGTTTCTGTTGTACCACTCTGAGGGATGTAATACTAGTAAATGGTGTTTCATTGGTGTTATGCCAACGACTATAGTGTACTACATCATGCAGTGTTATGCTGGGTCACCGCAGATCCCTCTCTCTGCCGACCACCGCCGAGCCCCCCGCGCCCCGCTCCCGCGCCCGCACCCGTGTCGCCACGCCTCGTGCGCCCGCCGATCGAGCTCGGCCACGCCACCGCCGCCACTCCGATGAAGCGCCCGCGCTTGCCGCCAGCGCCACCGCCGGCCGCCACCACCGCCTATGAGTAGTTTAATGTATATAGATTATTAGGATTAGTGTATATAGTGTATTAGGTGAGTAGTGTATATAGTGTATGTAGTTTAGGATTAGGATTAGTATATAGTGTATGTAGTTTAGGATTAGGATTACTACATAGTGTATGTTATTTTTTTTGTGTATATAGTGTATATAATGTATGTAGTTTAGGATTAGGATTAGTGTATATATTGTATTTAGTTTAGCATTAGTTTATTATTTTTAGGGTATGAGATTTATAATATTGTAAGTTATGTTTATAATAGGGCTTAGTCGCCCGCCTCTCCCACGGCCACCATCACTGGCCACCGCCACCGCACCTCCGGGTTTAGGGTTTAGGGTGGTGACCGGAGTTAGGGTTAGGGTGGTGGTTCTCGCAGGAAGCCACTTAGTCGCCCGCCTTACCCGCGGCCACCATCACCGGCCACCGCCACCACACCTCCGGGTTTAGGGTTTAGGGGTGGTGATCGGAGTTAGGGTTAGGGTGGTGGTTCTCGCGGGAAGCCGCTTAGTCGCCCGCCTCTCCCGCGACCACCATCATCGGCCACCGCCACCGCACCTCCGGGTTTAGGGTTTAGGTTTTATTTTGTTAAGTTCAAATAAATATTGTGTGCATTTTGCAGGAACTATGGATCCACCTAGTCCAGTCCGCACAGACCTAGATTCGGAACACTTGCTCGAGGATATGATTCACGATGCCGATGAGGGATCTCCCTCGAGGTATCTAAACTCATCCGGTGAGGGAGAGGAGATCAACAGACAAGAGTAAGAAGCCCATGGACGCGTAACGCAGATCGACGAGGTATATATATATGATGTCCGATGATCGTCACTAGATGTACCTAGTTGTATATATTATGTTGACGAATGTTTCTTCTCTTAGGCCTCTACATCGATCAAGAAAACCAAGCGCGGCCCAGCCAAAAAGTTGCCCCATGGTAATGTTTATGAAATTACATAGGTTTCAGGAGACGGCAAAACATTGGAACCAAAGAAAACAAAACAACTATTTGTACAACAATGCAGAGTTGTTGCTGGAGATCGCACCCCGATCACTGTTCGGGAGTGGCATAAGCCCAAAGAGGTGGAATGGAGTGATGTGTATATCGACGATAGGTTCAAAGATGAACTTTTTAATGACCTAATGGGACATTTCAAGATGCCAGAATGTGACACTAAGGACGAAACTGCTGAAATGAGAAAGAAAGTCAAGCAGTTCGCACTAAAGAAGATGGCCAAACTATTCAAGAATTGGAAGAAGTCATTATGGCAACAATATCAGAAGGACAAGAAAAACCCATTATTAGAAGGCTACCTAGCGAAGCAGCAGCCTTACTGGGATGCATTTGTGCTGTATAGGGGGTCAGGAGTTGCAGAGGAAAAGTCAGAAAAAACAAGATAACTGCTGCGAAGAAGAAATATCACCGTAACTTGGGGCCAGTGGGCTACGCGACTGCCATGACTAAGTGGGATGAAAAAGAGAAAGATCTTCATAATAAAGAAATCATTCAAGAACCAATTCGCGAAGAATGGGATTTGAGGGCAAGAAATTGGTTCCTTGGGCATGGGAGCACATATGACGAACTTACAGGGGACCTTGTTTGCAGTGACGGGATAAAGGTACCCAGGACTGCATGGCTAAAAGTGGTCAAAGATATTAAAGATGGAATAAAATAGTTTTATCCCGATAGAGAGAAAGACTTGCTGACCTTGGTCCTCGGGAATTGCGAACATACAGGACGAGTCCGAGGCCTTGACGGGAGTTTCACGTGGGAGACTGGGTTTCCTAAGGACCAAGGTACCTATAGAAGCCGAGCATTAGCAAAGCAACGACGGGAGGAGGAGGAGGCAGACAAGTTCAAGCAGCTGCTAGGAAGACTTGACAAGCAGCAACAGCAGATCGGCGAACTTAGAGGAATAGCACGCTTGTAGCAAGATCCTCCACTCGATATTACCGCCAACCCATCTCAGCGGAGAAGCAGTGTCGCTGAATCGCAGGTCCCGTCTAACGATGCATCCTATACAAATGGCGGCCCCGGATACCCCGTGAATGGAATTAAGGAGCATATACCTTGTGAGCTCCATAAAAAATTGAAGAACGTATCTGTGAAGGTGGCGGTCGGATCGGCTTTGCCTTGTCCACCTGATGCACGTTGGCATGGCTCAGCAGTCTTTGCTGCCTGCTAAGGACAATAAGAGGAAGCGTGCTCGGTCAATGAGTACTAAAGGATGAGGCATCCCAAAACGGAAAATGTCGCCCCTCCCAACAATGCCTCATCAGAATCTTCCCATGACACCTTACGATTGTACTGATGCGGAATCTACAGTGATATGAAAGGCCGAAGTGGCAGCGCATTTTGAGAAGAAGAAACCCGAGCCCGCTCCGGTATACACCGAGAAGCAAAAGGCATATGCACTTGATTTTATGAACACACCATCACAATATGAGTTGCACCATAAGCCAGATGACTATCTACGCACACTTCAGAAAGAAGTGGCAAAGAGCAAATCAAGTAAATCAAGTGCAAGCAGTAAAAAATCAGCAAGCACAGGTGCAAGCGGGACCAAAAATGCAATCACTAAAAAATCAGACGTTCCCCTTCTCGGACAACAGGCAAAACAAACGATCGCACCCCTCAAGGTGGTTTCACAAAACGTTCCATTCCTCGCACAACAGCCACTAGATATGTCAATAGATGCGGAGTTGGCGGCCAGCATGGAAATTACACATGATGAACTGTTAGGCCCCCAACTCGACCATCTACCCAAGATGCTACTAGACCCTAAATATGTCGCAGGTGAGGATTTGGTCAGCAAAGAGAGGCTGAGAGAACTGCCAACACAAATGCGGAATCTCCATCAATGGTACTTGACGGTCATAAAGCAGGGGAGAATATTTATCATAGCCAATGTCCCACATGAGTACTACTTCAGACCCGAAGAGGTCCATATTGAGTTTCCAGAACTGTTCCAGTTATACCATCTCGACGCACTAGACAAATCCATCCTCAGCTGCTAATGTTTGTAAGTTGTTGAATTCATTGTCTACACGTTCAGTTTTTCAGTTGTTAAGTCAGAACATGTAATTATCCTTATTATGTAGAATGAATATGCTGGAATGTAGAAGAAAAAGAATCTATAATATCGGGTTCATTGACCCAGATAAAGTGCATATAACCACGCTAAGGGATAACCCCGAGGAGATGGAGGAAAACCTTCTAAGGTTTCTACTGGAGCAAAATTTCTCTGACCACATACTGTTTCCTTACAATTTCAGGTGAGGGTCTTACTCTGTTGTACACATTCACTTTTGATTAGTCGATGCTAATAAGTGTAACTAATGAGTTACTGATGTATATATAAATGTTTGCAGCTTCCACTGGGTTCTTCTAGACATTCAACTTGATAAGGGAATATTTGATGTCATGGACAGGGGTAGAGCCAGGATTTGACAGTGAGGGGGGCGAAGATACTGAGAATCATATATAAGATTTTTTTCTCATGAAGACAACAACTAGCTATGATTTTGTGTTGGAAGAACTGTTTGGATAAAAACATAACAATATATCAAAGTAGTGGCATATCACTGATATTAATATGTATCACTAAATCTTAGACAATAGAAAGCAAAAGATTAGTTTATATTGGATTAACTTTATCTATACGAGTATAAAGCCTGATAATTTCATTGCAGGTGACCTTCCTATTATTATTTCCCAATTATTTTGCAATAAGTTGTCGTCATCACCGAGCAAACATCAAACAAAAAACGCATATTTTTTTTGTAAATTAATCAATTAGACTATAGATTATGCAATCTACCGACAAAATACTAACGATTTGATACATTCAATCAAAGTGAGGAAGATTGATTCCTACACTCGATGGCACAACATGCTTATTGTTGGTGTTGTGGCATGATTAACAAACATAGAAACTGGCAAACAACAATGCTGGCTAGTATGGCGTCGTGGCTGCGGCATCGCGTGGCGTATGGCTACTGAATAGGAGCGACCGATGGTGGCAGACATCCGGTTAGATGATCTGAACAATTGCATATAATGCTAGCTATTAGGTATAGTTACACAAATGAAGAATGTTGAAACATGTTACTACTGTTGACTAATAAAACAAATTCATGGGGTACATTTGGCTTTCGGTATAGAGAAGCACGACAAATCAATTAAATTAAGGCTTAGTGTTAATCAAGCCTATAAGACCATTGGTTTAGTACTAAAATCTCCACCTATCTATTAATAGGGGATGATGGTTAGGGGGGTCTAGCCCCTGCTAGCCCTCCCTTGGCTCCGCCCCTGGTCATGGACCCATCAAAGAGAAACCTGGAAGATTTCCGCAGCATGCAGGACATGCTACAGAAGTAAGTTTCGTGCTATATCGGTCTCTTTCGTTGATTTCCTGAGATATTAGATAATGAATAACTCATTCATTTATTTTCTTCGTCGAGAAGGGTTTGGATCCGGTTGAAACCCGAGGTTACGGGTGTATTTAGTGAGAAGCTGATGTTTAAGGCGGTCTCGGTAAGTAGCACATGATATGTCCGCGCATCTCTTTACTTCTAGTTTCAATACAATAATGATGCTCTAGATTATTATTTTGATTGAATTCTATTCTCGTAAAGTGTAGGAGGCAGCCACGGGGGTTGAATCTATGTAGATTCTACGTTTGCGAGTTCATTCGCACGTTTACCACCGAACACAACAATTATAGAGTCGACTTAAGCAATGAATTCACACCATCATTTTATTGCCATCACATTTTCTTATCATGATTGCTATTCATATTGATCTCTTTTTTCTTATATATAGTTCGAGAGAATGCGGGATCAACTACTACCAGAGAAACGCGTACTAGAAATTGCGGAGGAGCTGGCGGGATTTATTTTCAAAGAGATCATAGACGATGCCGGAGAATTTAGTGTGAATAGGCGCTTCTAATCTCCATGTAATCGAACTATTTTGTGCTCTAGTCCCGGTATTCTTTAATCTCCATGTAACTATGTAAATTGTATATATTTGTATGCTCGATTTCGTAATAGAAGTTATCTTATATATATGCAAGAACGTGTACGATATGTGGTGGCATACAAATATTCAAAAACCATTTTGAAATGAAAAATAAATAAATAAAACAATACAAAATGAATTCTCTGCCGCGGCAGAGAAAGGGCACAAAATGCTGCCACGACAGAGAAATCACTAGTCCAAGGTAATGCTCTGCCGTGGCAGAGAAAAGGCACAAAAATGCTGCCGCGGCAGAGACCCACTAGTCCCTGTCCGTGGCACCAACCGGGACTAGTGGGGGTGCACCCTGAGCGCGAGGGGCAGCCACATGGGCACCCACTAGTCCCGGCTGGTAACTGGGCCGGGACTAGTATTGGGCCTCTAGTCCCGCTTGATTAGTCCCGGTTCGAAAACCGGTACTAAAGGCCCTTACGGCCCGGGACTAGAGGCCCTGTCTCCACTAGTGAACCCACTATTGAGCATAAATACTCCCTCTTGGAGTCACTAGCAACTACTTGGCCAAGATATCCACTAGCAACAAAGAGCATGCAAGATCACAAACAACACAGACATGATAGAATCATAAAGACAAAACCGTTAATCAAACCAACATAATAATCTCAATATCCATCGGATACCCGCAAAGACAACATGCATGATTACAAATAGATTATATCTTGATCATGAACGGAGATCACAAGATCTATACATGAAAGCAAAAAGGAGGAGATACAACCATCTAGCTACTACATGGACCCATAGTCCAAGGTGGAACTAATCACGCATCATACTGGAGAGAAGGCCTCCGAGATGATCTCCCCTCCGGCAGGGTGCCGAGAAGAGCTTTAGACCCCCTCGATCTAGGGACGATGGTGGCGGCGGCTACAGACAATTTTGTGGATTTTTTATCGGGTCCTAGAGTTTCTGCGAAGGGGGAGGCCGAGGAGCCTAGCCAGGCGCGGGCCCACCTGTGGTCGCGCCTGGGGGGTTGGCCCCTCTGGCTCGCCTCCCCGGCTTCCCTCTATACTTCTTGTTCCCCACGGAAAGTAATTGACTTTAACGTTTGTCCCGTCCAATTCCGAGAATATTTCTTTACTAACTTTTCTGAAACCAAAAACAGCAAAAAACAGGCATCTGGCACTGTTGCAACTTGTACTAGAAAATATGTAAAAAGCACCTCAAAGTGTAGAAAAGTAAAGCAAAGTAGATACTAAACAAGCATGGAGAATCAAAAATTATAGATACGTTTAATAGGTAAGTGATAAATAGAATGGTGAACATGCACCCTCACAATAAACATCCCCAAGCTTAACTCCTTATCGTCCTTTAGTAGGTAAGTGATAAACAGAATGGTGAACATGCACCCTCAAAATAAAGATCTAACCATTTGCATGCATTGAAAGATGGGATCAAAGAACTCTAAACATGTGCATGAAAGAATGGAGTTCTAACAGTAGGACATAGTAACTATGCATGCAACATGGCAAGCTACAAACAAAGATCATGAATAACATGCATTGAAAAATGTTTGTTTGTTTCACATACAGAAAACATAGCATATTGGAAATCATATTGTACCTCATAGAGTAGCAATATAGATGCATAGGACACCTTCAAAGTTCACAAGGGTGACTAGAAACAAATAGCACAAGAACAAGTAATAACACAATATGCATCAATTAATAAGCCTTGGAACACTGCACACAGAATGACAACTATGCTCTCTGAATGGTGCCTAAAGGTAGAAGGTAGAGACTCAAGGTGGAAGAAAGGCCTTTTTTATAAAGGAAGTAGGGATTACAAGTTTCAAAAAGAGCTTCCAAAAATTATGGTACTTGTTAGCTTTTAGCCCTCATTGCCCCTATTATAAGCATCTTGAAGTGGTTAAGGTTAAAGTGGCAAAGCTGGAGTATATGCTTGACGAAGTATAAGTTGGAAATCTCAAGTCCCTTGAATATGAGGCCCAAACCTCATGGATACTCAACTTAGGGCCCAGGCAAGTTCTTGTCACTATAAGTATGTGCATATCATCGAGAACCGCCAATGGGTTACCCCTTACACATGGTACAAGAGCTTTTCCATAACCAAAATGACAAGGCAAGCAGACAATGAGCATCTCAACAATCTTTTTATTTACCATATGCATAGCTTTTTATTGAGGATGCTTCATAGATAGATCACTATGGTGATGCTGCAAGTTTCGACCATGATTAGGCATGGCTTAGGCTAGCGGCCCAGGAATTTGTCTAACACAGAATACAAACTCCATGTACTTACAAGTTCCCACTTCATTTCACACCGGTAACATCCATAGACAAAAGAGCATGATATCAACTGAGTACAAAAGTACAAGTTCAATGTTGAAAACGTTCCCCATGACAGAACGGTTCTGCTAATTCCAACTTATAAGTGCAAGCATATACAACAAAGTTGTCACAATGATTTAAGTTTATTAGGGGCAAAGAATAAAGTGTGCCGTCAATTTTGTGAGGGATTTAATCACTAAGTTTTCACATAACAAAATAGTTTTTAATTGGAAGATAGTTGAACACAAGAATATACTTGGAATGGTGTAACACACCATGCATAGGCGTTTATAGTGGACATTTTGGAATAACTTGGTTTCTTGGGAGTTGGAAGCATGAGTAGAACTTACTCATACAAGTGGAGGCTAGCAAAAGACTGGGAGCAACCAACTAAGAGAGAATAATGGCCATAATCATGCAATGCAACAAAGAATACTAATCAAAGCAAAGAGTGGTACTACAAGTCAAGGACTAAGTGATCATAGAGGCTAATGGTGACTTGTCATAGTCATAACATGGTGTAAGCATGTGCCAAGTCAACCCAAGCAAAGCATCAAAGGCGAATACCACAATACTATACTTTTGCATGCTAAAACAACGCATAATTTCTTCAAGGCACACTAAGCAATCCCAATTGTTTGGAACAAGAAATGCTACAGAAATAATCACTAAGCATAATGCTAAACAACACCTAGCATGTCATGCTAAAGTCTAAGTCACAGTCAATGCAAGCTCCTCTTGCACTTCAAGCAAGAACTTACTACTCCTTTCCAACACCAAGAAAACTTATTTGCAAAACAACATAGAGAGAACGGGGGTCCAAACTTACTTTATTCAAGAAAACTAAACAACCTAAGCAAAGCAAACTAAATTAAGACGCTCCAAAAACAACACAACTATGCATGAAACAATAAAAGTGAAGTGTCTAGACAGACCTGAGCTTTTTATTGATGAAGAACGGGATGCCTTGGGCATCCCCAAGCTTTAATGCTTGTACCTCTTGGATATTTCTTGGGGTGACACCATGGTGGCATCCCCAAGCTTGACCTTTTGTCCATTCTTCATCTCATTACATCACTCTCTCTTTACACCTGAAATTTTTCCTTCATACAAAACTTTACACAATCTTCATTAGCAACATTAGTTTGTTCAAAAGATATTATACCACTTGGCAAAGCTTTGGAACAGCAAGACTTTTCACTAAAAACACAAGATACTGTAGCAACTCTTTCAAAAAGGTCAATTTACCTGAAGAGAACTCAAAAAGGAATCAATAAGAAGCAAATGCAAATAATGGCAGAAATCTGTCAAAACAGACAAGCAGGTAGACACATATTTTTTAGAACATATTATGTTGCTCAAATAAAAAAGTGTTTAACTAACTAAAGTTAGATAACATACTGGGGGATTTAATCGTAAATTTTGAGCTCAATCCGAGTTACAGAGACTCCTCACGAATTTGTTTGGTGGAGGACAGAAATCTGTTTCGGGACAACAACTCCCCAAATCTTACATCCCTCTCATTAGAGGTCATTCTTGGCACAAAAAGCAAACAAAAAGGATAAGGAGAGGTCATTAATGAAGTAATAACTTCTAAGACTCAAGGAAACTCTTGGGTTATCTCCCAACAAGTACTTTTCTTTAACGCCTTTAAGTTAGGCACAAGAAGCAAGAAGAATCAAGTATTTTCAAATGAAGAAGCATTAACATCAAATCTTGATTTCAAAGGAGGAGCAAAAAGCAACTTCTCTCTCCTCATAGGAAAGTGTTCAATACCTTTCTTGAATGTAAATTGATATTTGATGGTACCTTCTTTCGTATCAATGATGGCACGAACTGTTCTAAGAAAAGGTCTTCCCAAAGTAATAGGATAAGAAGCATTGTATTCAACATCCAAAACATAGAAATCCACAGAGACATAAGCATTGTTAACCATAATGAGAACATCATTAATACTCCACATGAGTTTCTTTTTAGCATTATCATTGAGTGAGACATCTAAATAACAATCTTCTAATGGTGGCAAATCAAGCATTTCATAAATCTTCCTAGGCATAATAGAGATACTAGAACCAAAATCACATGAAGCTTTGAGATCAAAGTCATTCACTTGCATATTAATAATGGGTTTCCAAATATATTCTACTTTCCTAGGAATAGAAGCTTTGTGTTTTAGCTTCTCTTCCTTAATCTTAACAAGATCATCTGTAACGTGTTTGGTAACGACAACATGCATATCACTAGCATCAGGACTTCTAGCGAGCTTTTGTAGGAACATAATCACTTCAGAAATATTGCAACCATCAATATCAAAATCAAACTTAGCATCACCAGTAGTAGGATCAATAGGCTTAGGCATAGTAGGAGGAGAAATAGGGACTAGTGGCGTTTTAGTGGTGATGGTGTACACACTATTGTTTCTATCAATTTCATCTTCCCTTTCCCACTTAGCATGAAGTTGAGCTAACAGCCTAACATTTTCATCAATAGTAACTTGTATGGCATGAGAAGTGTCAAAGGTGTTTTCCATAGTTTCAGGTTTAGCAGCCATTTTATTAATTAAGGAGGACTGAGCTTCAGACAAAGAGGATATATTTTTCCCAGCACTCAAAATTTTTGACTGTAAACTACGAATTTCTGTATTTAGATTCTCAAGCTGATGGCTAATGTTTTTCAAGATGATAGACTGTTCCTCCATAGTTTTAGTGAACAATTTATTTTTCTCATATTGCATTTGCATAAAATTCTTAGTGGATCTCTCTACTTCTAGAATCCTTTATTCACTAGGCATTCCAGATCTACCATGATAAGCATTTCCATTAGGAGGATAAGGCATATAATTACCATAAGTATTGTTGCCAAAATTATTGTTTCTAATAAAGGTCACATCAACTTGCTCTTCTTGAGCAACCAAAGAGGCTAAGGGAACACTATTAGGATCTAGAGGAGCTTTCCCATTAACAAGCATAGCCATAATAACATCAATCTTTTCACTCAAAGAGGAATGTCGTGGTATTGCATGGCAGATGCCACTAGGGGTAGCTTACGTAGAGGGAGCAAGGAAACGTAGGAGAATCCAGGAGCGAGATTGGCACACGATGTACCTAGGTTCACGTCCCCTCGGTGGAGGATCGCTACATCCTGCTATCATTCCAGTATGAGTATAGATTAGTTTACAATGGAGCCGCCGTAGGCGGAGGGGATACTAGATCTAATGATAGATGTGGGATAAGATACCCCGAGGGGGTGCCCCTGGTGGCTTTATATAAGCAGCCAGTTAGGGTTTCCAAGTGCTTTCGTGGGCTTTCTATTGGAGTCGCTACATTGGGTCTCCAGTCCGCGCCACTCGTCTGGGTCCAGTATACTCCAATCGCCGTATTCTACGAGTCAACCCGCTCTGGGCTTGGCTTCAGTCGGCTTGATCCAGCTGGCGACTCCGCTTCATGGGTATACCTCGATTGGTATTCCCCCATCAGTAGTCCCCAAGCGCGTTGTCGATTTGACGCGGGCTTGATGCAGGGCGTGAAGAGTCTTCACGATGGGTCGTGGCGAATCGGCGACGAGCTCCTGAACAGAGAAAAGAACCGTGAAACGGGAGGCGGTCGGCGTGAGCCAGTCGATGATGGCCAGTTGGCGAAAGACGCAAGATGTCGGTGAAGCCACCAGTTGCGGTGAGTCCCTGAACGTGGAGCGTGCTGAGTCCCCGAGCGGCGAGTGGCGAGGTCGAGTGACCGGCAAGTGCCGAGTCCCCGAGCGTGCCGAGTGGAGAGGTTGGGAGACCGGCGAGTGGCGTTGTATGTAGCGCCAAGTCCCCAAGCATGTTGAGTACGCGAGGGCGAGTTCACGGTGGTGAGTCCCCAAGTGTGTTGAGTACGCGAGGGCGAGCCCGCGGTATAGAGTCCCCGAGCGTGGAGAGTACGCGAGTGGAGAGTCCGCGGCGGTGAGTCGACGAGGGCGAGCCATGGTCGTGGAACCACGCGTACATGCAACATGCCTAGGAGTAGTCCCCGAGGCTCGAGTTGGCTTGTAGAGGAGACTTGAGGCTCTTTAGAGATGCATATTCTGAAAATAGTAGTGGTTGTTGCCGAGCATGGCGAGTGGCAAGGTCGAGCGACCGGCGAGCGCGCCGAGTGGCGAGGTCAAGCGAGCAGCGAGCGCCGAGTCCCCGAGCGCGGCAAGTGGCGAGGTCAAGCGACCGGCGAGCGCCGAGTCCCCGAGTGCGGCGAGTGGCGAGGTCAAGCGACCGGCAAGCACCGAGTCCTCGAGCGCGGCGAGTGGCAAGGTCGAGCGACCGACAAGCGCTGAGTCCCCGAGCGCGGCGAGTGGCGAGGTCGAGCGACCAGCGAGCGCCGAGTCCCCGAGCGCGGCGAGTGGCGAGAATACACCGTTTTGCTGAGAATGAGGAAAAGGTACGACTATAATAAGCTGTATTTATGAAATATATTGAACACTTGTAAGACGTGTAAATTGTAGATGTTGACAAAAATGCACTTTTGCTTTGTGGATCGATGGGAGGTATGTAAGGTTTATGCGTGTCTTTTCATGAGTAGGTAGACCTCCATCATCAAACGCTTGCCGGGTAACAGGGACGCGATGCCAGACTGTTGAACCTGGAGACAAGGTCGGCCTTTTGGTACCAAGCCTCACTACTTCGACGAACGCGAATAAATAGTAGACAAAACTGAAACCGATCCCAAGTATGAATTTGGTCCCTGAAAGGGTCATATGCGACAGCATGGTCAGCTTCGAAGAATGAATGGAGATGCATATATGTTTTGGACTCATAGCATGTAAGAGTATAAAGAAACTTAGCTGAGTCGACGCTGCGGGGGAGTCTCCGAGCGCGGCGAATATAAGGCGGGCTAATCACCGACGTGGCGAGCCGTTGATGACGAGTTCATGGCGGGTGAATCCCCGAGCACGAAGAATACGCGGCGGGTGAGTCACCGAGCCTAGAGAGTCCGCGTTTAAGCGTGTCCGCGTTTAGGCGAGTACCGGAGCATGGCGAGTCGGAGAGCCTATAGAATGGAGAGTCGGTGATGGACGAGGTCATGAGAGGCGAGTCCGCAGCGAACGAGTCGATGAACATGGAGAGTCCACGAGGACAGCGAGTCGCGAGTCCCCGTGTATGACGTTTAGCCCAAAGGAGTGGACGCGGCAGAAAGTAGAGGTAGCGAGCTCAATTAGACCAGAGTCACATAGCGGAGCTGATCGTGACAATGAATGGGTCGGCCGTACTGCCAGTAGTGTCAACCGACATTTTCCGTTCCACTTCGTTGTAGCTTGATTTTTCTCGCATTCGTACATACAAAACAATTAGACGTCAGGATATAATATAATAATTAGGAAAAAGCTTGAGTAGAGAGACATTATTTGATGCTGATCGGGTGCATGCATCGCATGGATCTGTGCCTATTTTTCTTTGATCCAAATCGATAGGAGTGCCTTGGAACTTGATCGTTGGACATTGCTGGGAGTCCCGATGCAACCGGCCATGTTGGCATGTAATACAGGTCATGCCGTACGTTGTTGTGGCTTCAGCACCCGTAGAGAATATTTGTGTGCAGTATATGTTTCATAGTACAGGGATCAGGTATAAACAAAATAATCGATTGACGTAAGTACTCGAGAGAGAGAGACAGAATCGGCATAAAAACTTAGCTGATCAATCGATCGTGTGTGCTCGTCAATCGCCACCAGCGTGCGCTGATTACGTGTAGACAACTTCCCAATGAATCGGCCGTGGCGGCCGCACTACCCGGCATATTGGATCTGACCGATCGGCCTCCAATCCTAGAGCCTTCAAATAGCAGTTTTTGAACAGCACGTATGGTGGTGCGATCTGGTTGCTGACAATGATGAGGGATTCCGCTCGGATTATCACCCTCCAAGCACCCCTTGCCCCACGGTGGACGCCAACTGTCGTGGTATTGCACGGCAGATGATACTAGGGATAGCTTACGTAGAGGGAGAAAGGCGACGTAGGAGAATCCGAGAGCAAGATTGGCACACGATGTACCCAGGTTCATGTCCCCTCGGTGGGTGATCGCTATGTCCTGCTATCAATCCAGTACGAGAATAGATTTGTTTATAAGGGAGCCACCGTAGGCGGAGGGGAAAATAGATCTAGTGAGAGATGTGGGATAAGATACCCCGAGGGGGTGCCCCTGGTGGCTTTATATAAGTAGCCAGTTAGGGTTTACAAGTACTTTCGTGGGCTTTCTATTGGAGTCGCTACATTGGGTCTCGAGTCCGCGCCACTCGTCTGGGTCCAGTATACTCCAATCGCCGTATTCGACGAGTCAACCCGCTCTGGGCTTGGCTTCAGTCGGCTTGATCCAGCTGGCGACTCCGCTTCATGGGTATACCCCAATTGGTATTCCTCCATCAAGGAAGTTTCCTCTACAGAATTTACCTTCTTACCATGGGGAGTTCTCTCAACATGCCATTTAGAGTAGTTAAGCATCATATTGTCAAGGAGTCTTGTTGCAGCACCTAAGGTGAGGCCCATGAAAGTACCTCCAACAGCTGAATCCAGCAGGTTCCTTGAAGAGTAGTTCAAATCT
Source organism: Avena atlantica (assembly GCA_910589765.1). Classification (NCBI taxonomy): domain Eukaryota; kingdom Viridiplantae; phylum Streptophyta; class Magnoliopsida; order Poales; family Poaceae; genus Avena; species Avena atlantica. Next base: position 527,934,476 of record OU342733.1, read on the forward strand.
GCATAAAAAGTCTGGATAATCATCCAAGCAGTGAGTCCATGAGTGGGACAATTCTTAACCAAAGTTTTCATTCTTTCCCAAGCTTGAGCAACATGTTCATTATCAAGTTGTTTAAATTTCATAATGTCACTTCTCATAGCAATAATCTTAGCTGGAGGATAGTATTTTCCAATAAAAGCATCTTTGCACTTAGTCCAAGAATCAATACTATTTTTAGGCAAAGAAAGCAACCATTCTTTAGCTTTTTTCTCTCAAGGAGAAAGGAAAAAGCTTGAGCTTAATAATATCTCCATCTATATAATTATACTTTTGCATTTCACAGAGTTCAACAAAGCTATTGAGATGGGCAGCAAGATTATCAGAACTAGCACCATAAAATTGCTCTCTCATCACAAGATTCAACAAAGCAGGCTTAATTTCATAAAAGGTAGCATCAGGAGCAGTTGGAGCAATAGGTGTGCTAAGGAAATCATTATTGTTGGTGCTAGTGAAGTCACACAACTTGGTGTTCTCAACAGAGTTCATTTTGGCAAAGGTGGGCAAGCCAAAAACAGCAGCAGCTAGAGCATGAACTATTTTTTTTTTGTGTTTTTGAATAAAGAAAGCAAATCAAACTAGACTAGTTTTTTTGGGGGGGGGGTTTGGAAAGAGGCAAACAAAACCAAGAAAGAGAAACAAAGCAAACTAAAAACAAAGTAAATAGAAAGGAAGTGAAGGACTCCCCTTGTGAAGACGTCCTTAGCCTCCCTGGCAACAGCGCCAGAAAAAGCCTTGATGATGCTCGACAGGTTTGAAGGGTCTTGCAGCATAGTAAATCAAAAAAAATCTACGGATCAGAACAAGAAATCCAAGATCTAATCTAGGAGATGCAATCTACGAGATAGATAGATGAGATCTTCATACCCTTGAAGAAATCGCACAGCGAAAACGTTCAACAGAACGTGGGTGATGTAGTCGAACTAGCCTTCTCCTCCTTGCGATCCGACCCAATCCAACACCGCAAGTGGCCGCGCCTCCGAGAGATGCACACGTATGGTGCCGCGACGTCTCCTCCTTCCTTGGTCCAACAAGTGGGGTGTAGAGATGGATTGGATCTACAGCACGACGGCGTGGTGCTATGGTGGAGAGTTTCTGTGGCAGGGCTTCGCCTACGCGCAATCGGGAGAGAGAGAGAGAGGTGGAAGGGAAGCAGGACGGCGGCTAGGGTTGGAGGAGTGGGAGGGGGAGCGTGCTCCCCTGCCCTCTTTATATAGGGGGCTGTCCGACCCCCTTGGCCCCTCCTCCAAGCCCTAGGGCGGCGGCCCCAAGGGTTGTAATGGGGGGCAAGTTTCCCCCTCCTTCTAGAAGATCTTCCCTAGGGTTTCCCCTAGGCTGGCCGGCTGGGCCTTTGGGGCCTTGTGCCCCTGGCCCAATGCGGCCAGGGCACTTCCCCTTAGGCCCACGCAGGCCCCCGACAAGTGGTACCACGTTGGTCCCACTCTGGAACCTTCTAGAACCTTCCGGTACAATACCGATAAACTCCGAAACGATTCCGAAATCCAAAAACTACTTTCCTTTATATGAATCTTATTCTCCGGACCATTCTGGAACCTCTCGTGATGTCCTGGATCTCATCCGAGACTCTGAACAAAAACTCATAAACCAATTATCCATTCTATCCTAGCGTCGAGGCACGTTAAGTGTGTGACCCTATGAGTTCGAGAATATGTAGACATGATCTTCTATCAATAATCAACAGCGGGATCTGGAAACCCATATTGACTCCCACATATTCATCGATGATCATATCGGATGAACCACGATGCTAGTAAGGTAAACATCAATAACATGTATATCAAATATACCTTTAATGGTGCCAGCCTTCTTGTCCGCTAAGTACTTCGGACAGTTGCGCTTCTAGTGACCCTTGTCCTTGCAATAGAAGCACTCAGTGTCTGGCTTAGGTCCAGACTTGAGATTCTTCTCAGCAGGGGCAACGCGCTTGCCGCTGCCTTTCTTGAAGGATTTCTTTGCACCCTTACCTTTCTTAAAGCTAGGGGTCTTATTGACCATCAACACATGATTATCTTTCTTGATATACACCTCCGCATCTTTTAGCTTAGCGAAGAGCTCAGTGATCGTATCAGTGGAACCAATTTGATTGTGAGTGACTACAAAACCTCTGTAGCTGGGAGGGAGTGATTGCAGAACTCTGTCAATCTTGAGCTCTTCTGGAATCTTGCAGTCCAGTTGCTCAAGATGTTGAGTGTAGCCCGACATCTTAATGGCGTGCTCACTAACGGAACTCCCTTCCTCCATCTTGCAGTTAAAGAACTTCTCAGAGATCTCATATCTCTCAGAACGGGCCTGAGTCTGAAACATGGTTTTTAGTTCCTCAAGTATCTCAAAGGGCCCGGCGAACTCCTCAAAACGATTTTGAAGGTCCGGTTCCATAGCAAACAACATGGTACTCTTAATCACTCCATAATCATCTTTGTGCGACTTAAACAGCTTTTTCATCAGCCGGCGCATCAGTAGCAGGGGCGTCACGTAGCGCTTTCTCTAGTACATAGTCCTTTTGACCGCCAGCGAGAATGATTCTCAGATTGCGGAACCAGTTGGTGAAGTTAGACCCATTGTTCTTAAGATTTTATTTCTCAGCAAAAACGTTGAAGTTGGACTTAGCCATTTGATCTACAAAATTTGCAAATACAATTTAGACTATGTTCATGATAACTAGTTCAACTTAATCAAATTACTAGATGAACTCCCACTAAATTCAACATCCCTCAAGTTGTTTAGTGAACATGATTCAAATTAACCACACCTAATCCGATCTTCATGAGAAGAGATGTGGTTTCAATGGTGGACAACAAAGTGTCGATCATATCATTCATATGACTCATGCTTAACCTTTCGGTTCGTGTGTTCCGAGGCCATGTCTGTACATGCTAGGCTCGTCAAGTCAAACCCAAGTATTTCCGCGTGTGCAAAACTGGCTTGCACCTGTTGTATGTGAACGTAGAGTTTATAGCACCCGATCATCACGAGGTGATTGAACACGATGGACTTTCTCAACGGTGCATACATGGGGAGAACACAATTTTATCTTGATCTTTAGGTGAGGAATCATCTTATAATGCTACCGTCACGATCTAAGCATGATAAGATACATAAAAGGATAAACATCACATGCATATAATTTTATGTGACATGGTATAGCCAATCTCCGCGCAATGATCTCCATCTTGTGCGTGCCAGCATGATCTCCATCACTCCACCATGATTGCCTCCACCAAGAATAGAAACTACAACTATTGCTAACTACTTAACGATAAAGTAAAGCTATTACATGGCGTATAAGAAGTTGACACACAGGTCATACACAATTATAAAGACAACCATATGGCTCCTGCCGGTTGTGTACTCATCGACATGCAAGTCATGAAATATTACAAAACATGATCATTGCATACATCATACACATCATGTCTTGGGCCATACCATATCACAAAACACTCCCTGCAAAAACAAGTTAGACGCCTCTACTTTGTTGTTGCATGTTTTATGTGGCTTATGGAGTAACAAGCTAAGAACGATTCTTACCTACGGAAAGCCACAACGGTGATATTATGGTTGCTAACATCCGGTATAAATCCCATGACTACTATAGTGAGAGAAACTGGCATCCACCAGCCGCATGTGTGGAACAAGCCACACGTCAAGTGCGGAGCCGGACTCGCGAACGAGGTTGCGTAAAGTTGGCCTGGACCGCTTCGATCTCACTATGCCGTGCCATAAGAAATACACAACAAGAGGCATGCAACAGAAAACATCAACGCCCGCAACAAGCATGTTGCGTTCTACTCGTGAAACACATCTACGCATAGATCTAGCTCTGATACCACTGAAGGGTCTCGCAGCATAGTAAATCAAAAAAAATCTACGGATGCGAACAAGAAATCCAAGATCTAATCTAGGAGATGCAATCTACGAGAGAGATAGGTGAGATCTTCATACCCTTGAAGAAATCGCATAGCGGAAACATTCAACAGAACGTGGGTGATGTAGTCGAACTAGCCTTTTCCTCCTCGTGATCCGATCTGATCCAACGCTGCAAGTGGCGGTGCCTCCGAGAGATGCACATGTACGGTGCCACGACGTATCCTCCTTCCTTGGTCCAACAAGTGGTGTGGAGAGATGGATTGGATCTACAGCACGACGGCATGGTGCTATGGTGGAGAGTTTCTGCGGTAGGGCTTCGCCTACGCGCAGTCGGGAGAGAGAGAGGTGGAGGGGCAGCAGGACGGCGGCTAGGGTTGGAGGAGTGGGAGGGGGAGGGTGCGCCCCTGCCCTATTTATATAGGGGCCTGGCCGACCCCCTTGGCCCCTCCTCCAAGCTCTAGGGCGGAGGCCCCAAGGGTTGGAGTGGGGGGCAAGTTTCCCCCTTCTTCTAGAAGATCTTCCCTAGGGTTTCGCCTAGGCTGGCCGGCTGGGCCTTTGGGGCCTTTTTCCCTTGGCCCAATGTGGCCAGGGCACTTCACCTTAGGCCCACGCAGGCCCCCGACAAGTGGGCCCACGTCGGTCCCACTCCGAAACCTTCTAGAACCTTTCGGTACAATACCGATAAACTCCGAAACGATTCCGAAATCCAAAAACTGCTTTCCTTTATATGAATCTTATTCCCCGGACCATTCCGGAACCTCTTGTGATGTCCTGGATCTCATCCGAGACTCCGAACAAAAACTCATAAACCAATTATCCATTCTATCCTAGTGTTGATGCACGTTAAGTGTGTGACCCTACAGGTTCGAGAATATGCAGACATGATCTTCTATCAATAATCAACAGTGGGATCTAGAAACCCATATTGACTCCCACATATTCATCGATGATCATATCGGGTGAACCACGATGCTAGGATTCAATTATCCCATTTATGTATTCCCTTCGTCTCGCGATATTTTACTTGCCCGAGATTCGATCGTTTGTATCAACATACCTAGTTCAATCTCGTTCACAACAAGTACTTTACTCGTTCTGTAATCCGATATCACTTTGTGATTAACTCCTTAACCATGTTCTTGCAAGCGGTGTTGATATCGATTACCGAGTGGGCCCGAAGTATATCTCTCCGACTCGGGAGGGAAAAATTCCATCTCGATACGTACAACCCATCAAGTACTTTCCGATCACCTGAGAGACACCTTTATGATCACCCTCACATAGGATGATGTTTGATGACCTCAAAGCTTTCTTCTGATACCAGGGAGTTGTATTATCTCATGGTCTAAGGAATACAATACTTGACATAAGGAAAAGCTTCGCAAATATGAACACGATGACACGATCTAATTGCTCTACTTAATTTGGGTCTGTCCATCATATCATTCTCCTAATGACATGATCTAATTATTAATTGACAACTCATGTCTATGGTTAGGAAACCTTTAACCATCATTAATCAATGAGCTAGTCCATAGAGGCGTACTAGGGACACGGTGTTGTTCATAAACCACACAAGTATCAAAGTTTCCGCTTAATACAATTCTAGCATGGAATATAAAATTTATCATGAACAAGAATTATAAAAATAACATCTTTATTATTGCCTCTAGGGCATAATTCCAACAGTCTCCCACTTGCACTAGAGTCAATAATCTAGTTTACATCTGGCAACAATCTAACACCCATGGCATTAAAGTGCTGATCATGTTTTGCTCGTGGAAGAGGTTTAGTCAACGGATCTGCGACATTCAGATCTGTGTGTACTTTGCTAATCTTTAGATCTCCATCTGCTATATAATCTCGAATTATATGAAAACGGCGGTTGATGTGCTTGGTCTTTGGATGATATCTTGGTTCCTTAGCATGGTGCCAGTTTTGTCGCACAATATCTCCAGTGGGTCCAAGGCACTTGGAACCACACCAATCTCAATGATGAAGTTCCTGATCCAAACTCCTTCACTTGATGCTTCTGAAGTAGCCATGTATTCCGCTTCCGTTGTAGATCCCACGATCACGCTTTGCTTGCAGCTTCTCCATCTCACAGCTCCTCCATTCAAAATATAAATGTATCCTGTCTGAGATTTAGAATCATCCGGGCCAGTGTCGAAACTAGCGTAGACGTAACCTTTTATGACGATATGCTCATCACCTCCATAGACCAAGAACATTCCTTTAGTCCTATTTAAATACTTTAGGATGTTCTTTACGGCTGTCCAGTGTTCCACTCCTGGATCACTTTCGTATCTGCTCGTCAAACTAAGAGCATTGGACACATCCGGTCTAGTACATAGCATGGCATACATAATAGAACCTATGGACGAGGCATATGGCATTTTGCTCATAGTATCTCTATCTGTTACCGTAGCTGGACACTGAGCCTTGCTCAATATCTTACCTGACAACATGGGCAATGAACCTTTCTTTGCTTTATCCATTCTGAACCTTTTCAGAACTTTGTCTAGATATATACTTTGGCTTAAATCTATTAGGCATCTTTGTCTATCTCTATATATTTTTATGCCTAATATATAAGAAGATTATCCTAGGTCTTTCATTGAAAAACATTTATTCAAATAACTATTCACATCGTTAAGCATACCAATGTCATTTCCAATAATCAATATGTCATCCACATATAGTACTAAAAATGTCACCGAGCTCCCACTCACTTTCTTGTAGATACAAGCTTCGTAGCAATTTGGAACAAATCCAAAACTCTTGATCACTTGATCAAAATGAAGGTCCCAACTCCGAGATGCTTGCTTCATTCCATAAATGGAACGCTGAAGTTTGCACACGTTATCAGCATCCTTAGGATCGACAAAACCTTCGGGCTGCATCATATACAACTATTCATCAATGGTGCCATTGAGGAACGTAGTCTTGACATCCATCTGCCATATTTCATAATCATGAAACACAACAATTGCTAATAAAATCCGAATGGACTTAAACATTGCTACGGGAGAGAAAGTCTCATCGTAGTCAACACCTTGAACTTGCCGAAACCCTTTTGCGACAAGTCGAGCTTTATAGACAGTAACATTACCATCCGTGTCCGTTTTCTTCTTGAAAATCCATTTGCATTCAACAGCCTTACAATCGCTAGAGGGTCCACCAAAGTCCATACTTGGTTTTCGCTCATGGATCCCAATTCGGATTTCATGGCCTCTAGCCATTTCTCAGAGTCTGGGCTCATCATTGCTTCCTCATAATTCGCAGGTTCACTGTTGTCTAACAACAAGACGGTTGAGACAGGGTTGCCATACCATTCAGGAGTGGCACGTGACCTTGTCGACCTGCGAAGTTCAGTAGTAGCATCGTTCAAAGTTTCATGATCCTCGTCATTAGCTTCCTCCCTTGTTGGTGCAGACGGCACTGGAACAATTTGAGGTGCTGCGCTACTCTCCTACTCGAGAGAAGGTTCAATAACCTCGTCTAGCTCTACCTTCCTCCCACTCACTTCTTTCGAGAGAAACTCCTTCTCAAGAAAGGATCCATTCTTTGCGAAAAACACTTTGCCTTCGGATCTATGGTAGAAGGTATACCCAATCGTTTCCTTAGAGTATCCTATGAAGACGCATTTCTCCGCTTTGGGTTCGAGCTTGTCCGGCATCAACTTATTGACGTAGGCTTCGCATCCCCAAACTTTAAGAAACGACAACTTAGGTTTAGCACCAAACCACAATTCATACGGTGTCGTCTCAACAGATTTAGATGGTGCCCTATTTAAAGTGAATGCAGCGGTTTCTAATGCATAACCCCAAAATGATAACGGCAAATCTGTAAGAGACATCATTGATCGCACCATATCTAATAAAGCTCGATTCCGACGTTCAGACACACCATTGCTGTAACATCCCAAAAATCATATTTCAAAACTCATTCATATCATCATTTGCATCCTTCATTCATTTAGGGTTTTACTCAAAAATAATTTAGAAGCAGAATTGGTGCTATGATTTTATGTGTGAAATTTATCTCAAATGGCCATCACCCTTTGAAATTTGAATGTTTAGGTACTTGTTTGCTTGCCTCCATTGATGGAAAGATTAAGTGAAGCTTTTAACCCAAGATTCCAAATTTAGAAATAGTTTCAAAAATCCTTTTTCAAATATTTACAAACTAGAGCAAATCTCTGTTTACTTTGAAACCCAAGCTTGACCAAGCCTTGTAAGGTAACCACTTAGTTAAAATGACTTTTTTTGAACACACAAAACCCTGCAAAGATTCCCAAAGCAGTTGGATTCAAAAAGGATTTGAATTCATATCAAATTCATACCAGAAAATGAATTTAGAAAAAGAAAAGGACTCCTCAATGGAAAAAGGCCGCGCGGACAGAATCTGGCCCAGCAGAAAAACGAGCCCAGCAAGCCCACCCGGGATCTTCTTTTCCTCCTCCCACGCGCAAGCACACGCACCGAGCCGCTGACAGGCAGACCCCACCTAAACTCCGCGCACCTCGCTGACAAGCGGGCCTTCTCCACGTCAGCGTCATCTCCACCCGCACGACCCGTTCATCCCCAAATCAACGCGGGCGTTTCTGTGTTTAATTCGCGGTGTCAATTCGATTGATTGGACGAGTGATTATCGCCCGTGACCAGGCTATAAGAACCCCCTCTGTCCCCTCTCTCTTCTCCCTCAAACCCCAAACCCAGAGCGCCACTAGGCTGCGAGCATTACCCTCTGTAACCCCGCCGTCTCCGGCAACTGCGCCGGCAAAATCCGGTGAGTTCTGAGCTTCCCTCTGCCTCTCGTTCTTGCAAACTAGATCAGTGAGCCTCTGCGCTTCTTTTGACACATTTCGTTTGCCTTCGCATGAACCGTAGCTCCGGCAGCATCGTCAACTGGCCGCCACCGTCGTCAGTACGAACTCCGGCGAGCTCTAGTGGTAAGCCCCGACCGCCCCGCGTCTTCTAGTTCAAGAACACGACTCTGCCTTGACTCTGTGAATCTAATCGTGTCCTCGTCTTGCCTTGGGGTGGTTCACAGCGACGTCCACGACGACCACCCGACGCACCGACGCCGTCCTCCACTCCGGCGAGCAATCGCAACCGTGCCCGAGCGCCCCTTGACCAACCGCGAGTACGACGAGCTTCGCCAAGACCTCCTGAGCACGGTGAGCCACTCCTCGTTCCCACTTATCCCCTGTAGTGCCGCCTCCGTCGTCGACCGACAGTTCTGCCGCCGGTAGCCACCGCTCCGCCGCCAGTTCTTGGCCAGGTTAATAGCAGCCGTCAGATCTGTATCGTAGCGCTAGGATAGATCCACTTAACCCCGAAGCGGTACGCGATCTGAGCCGCCAGATTTCATTTAGATCCTACGGCTATGGATCTCGATCCAGTGCGAAACGGTACGGGCGAATAAGAACATGACGCGTGGCTAGGTTAGATCTGAAAATAGATTTAAAACCAGAAATTTGATCCAAATTCAAATGCTTATAACTTTTGATTGCCACGTTAGATTTTTACAAATTTTATACCGTTGGATTCAGAAAAACAAGACCTTTCTGCCTAACCAATTTGTTTAACAAATAGTAACCATTAGATGTGCTTAAATTGCAGAGACTTGTTTGTGGCCTTTTTAAGTATGGATTTAGTTTAGTACTTTGTTTAGAGTTAGATTATGTTTAGTTGGTAAATTAGTGACTTGCTAAGTTTCTGTGTTCATGCACTTGCTTGGTAAAGTTTTCAAAATCACCACTTAGTAAAATCTTGCATGCATGCATTCATATTAATTTTGATTGTATATATTGGTGTGTAATTGTATGCTATGATTTTTGTGTAGATTTTTCTAGTGATTGTGATTGTGAAGAGTGCTACTCTCCCCACTACCAAGGCAAGTGATATCTCATGATACTTCCACCCTCTATTTTTTTAAGCATTAGAAATTATTTTGCTAAGGACTTGCATGTTACTTTTGCCAAATGCTATGAAGGGAAATCCTATGTAGATGTAGAATTGTTAGGATATTCTTAAGTTAAAATACCTACCATGCTTAGCCTAGCTACTTAGCAAACAAGGGTGCTGTACATCTATACTTATTATGATGAAAATATTTCTAAGTCATGTGACTTGTGCTTTTCTAATAAAACAACTAAGACAAATAAACCTCCTGGATGGAATGGGACTTGCTTGGTGGTTTTTGGTTGAGTGGATCACAAGGCCCATGTTTATGGTTTTCCTTAGTGCATCTCACTTGTGGATGGCCACCCAGGAAACAAAGGGATTTGGAGGCCAAGTGTTGAGAAAGCTTACAGTGCAACCACTTGGCAATATGGGCTCTGCCATGATCATATAGGTTGCTAGAACTTAGTCTTTTGGACAGAAGGTGGTAGAGGGATGATAGGTTGGAATGCGTCCATTTGACTAAGGAAAGGCTTCTGAAAGGTCCTGTCTTGGGAAACCAAGTCTGGTGGGGAAAGTGCACAACCTCTGCAGATGGAAAACCTAAGTACTTAGCCTAGTCCAAGGAAATGGACAATTTGAGCATCAAGACATGGAAGCTACAAGAATCTCATCACTCCAATTTCTAAAAATAAAACTTGTGGGTGAACAAGTGTGAAAGGATCTTTAGTCCTTGATTTGTAGATGCCTCGAGAAGGATCTTCAGTCATGGGTTAGTTGATGCCTTGGGAAAGTTTTGATAAAGAAAAACTTAGTGTTTTGAAACTAATAGGAAAAAAAATCTATTTTAAGCAAAGCAAGCCAAGCTACACTTAGCCAAAATGCATATAGTATTATAGTCCACATAAAATTTACTAAGGTATCACTTGCCAATACTATTCAAGAGTATTGACCCTCTGTGGCTGTAACTTGTAATGTTGCAGGTTACTACGATGATGATTAGGAGTCATGAGTCTGCACTCAACATGCTTGCCTGTGGCACATGAAGATGAAGACTTGTGTTTATTTACTTATTCCATAAACTCTTGTATTAGGCCTTTGGCCCTGAGTTGTAAAAGACTATGTTTTATCTCTGGAATGAATGTAATAAATGACCTTTGTATCTGTGTACTTCATCTTAAACTATGGATGCTAGCATTGATCCAGGGACTAGCATTGCAATCACAGGGATCCTTTCCTTTACAAAGGAGGGATCTTACAGATGGTATCAGAGCACTGTGTTGCCTGTAGGATTATGACCCCTAGGATTGGAAACCACTAAGGCCTTGTTTGGTACTAGTGTCTTAGTAGGGATTAGAGGGGATAATTCCCAAGGGGATTGGGTGAAACTCCATCTACACCCAAACCTCTCTAATCCCCACAAAATCCTAATCCCCACCAATCCACTAGGTAGGAGTAGTGTATTGGATTTGGAGAAAAAATACACTAGAACTTGGGGATTAGTAGGGATTAGGGGGATTGAATCAGTCAAATACTCTAGAACCAAACATACTATTTAAAGTAAATGGGGATTTGAGGGTTTAGTGGGGATTATCCCCTCTAATCCCCACAAATACTCTAGTACCAAACAAGGCCTAAGGATTTTTTTTTCAACTACTTCTACACTTGTCTATTCTTCTCGTAAACTTTTCTAATCTTCTCTCTCTCATCTCTATTTGTAGATGAACTCCATCAACGAAGCCGTGAAGAAAGGACCACTCATGACCATGACTTTGGAATGTGAGACTGAGTTTCCCAAGATTCTCAAAGACCTCATGGAGACAATGGGAATACATGGTGCAGCTGTGTATAAAGGCTTTCCAGTGGAGGATGAAGGAGTAGAGTATTGGTGGGTGCAACTTCACTTGTACAAAAACAAGGAAGACAACCACAAAGAAAAGGGTGTCTGCATGTACACCAACACTTTCATGCACACCACATTCTTTGAGTCCGCAAGAGAAGCAGCTTGGAGGACTATCAAGGAATTAAGTGCTAGAGTCAAGTGCAGAATGCTCAACCTCCAAAAAGACTTAGAGAAAGAGAAGGAGTATACCCAAGAGTTGGAAGCCACCAACCAAGAGATAAGGGAAGATGTTATAGACTTAGTGATAGAATCAAGAGAACAAGATTGGTGGATTGCCTCTAGGAACATTGTGTTTGCTAATAGATCCAGAGAGATAGGATTGTAAGGGCACTTCGTTAGTTGGACCACCACTTTTCACCTTATTTTCCAAATGATATCTTAAATAAGTTTGAACCTTGGTTGATGTAATGGATTCATGTATGCATGACTTGTGTGACTCTGTGTTCCAAGGATGTGAATGTGATGTTTATCTTTGCTTTATCTTAATTAGTGTTGTTCTAACTTTTCTATTTTATAAATAGATGCCTATTTCCATCAGCACTGTTGAGGAGTTCCAGGTTACCCGTTTCGGCCCTCGTATCATTGAGCTTACCACCTTGCTCAATCTCCCTCTTCCCACCATCACGGTGCACCCACTCACCAAGTTCGAGAGGAAGGACCTCTGGGGCTTCAAGGTGAACCAGCCAGGACGCCAGGAGGAGCCTACTACGGAGGCCATCGTCTTCAAGCTTATGCACGATGATAGAGAGAGAGGCATGGAGGTAGTCATGCAGGACCTGATAGGACGTCTGTTAGGGCGTCACTCCCGACAGGTTAGAGGCACACACTTCCACGTCTTCGGTAGACGTGATGATGATGGAGAGTCCATTGACTACGAGGACGACTCGAGAGCCGCAGCAGAGCCGATACGCTTGTATCTCCAGGACTTAGAGTCTCTCATTAGGCACGTGGATACAGACAGGACCAACGTCATGCTTAGCAATGACGAGCTCCAGGTGCAGCTTCGCGAGAAGGACAAGCTCTTCGCGCAGCAGGATGAGATAGTGAAGGAGATGGAGGCAAAGTTCGAGGCCCAGGATCGTAAATTCAAGAGTCAGGAGAAACGTGTCCAGGATAGGAACAAGAAAATCCGGGATATGACCGAGGAACTGAAGTCCAAGGATTTCGAGCTAGAGTAGCAGCAGATGGTGATCGAGAGGCTTCGCTCCCAGAAGAGGACTCTCAAGACCAAGATCGACTCCTTGACCACTACTATCGAGGAGAACAAGACCACGATGGAGAACGCAGGTCTTACCTTCGTCGAGGAGGAGGTGGATGCTGATGAGTAGACTTGACTACTCCATTGTATTTCATTATCGTACTTGTTATTTGTGAACTTATTATTGGACCATCCGACATGTGGATGGCTTGCCACTTGTGTGTTTTTATTTCGAGAACTTTGTTATTTTGTTGATGAGCTTTTATCCTTGAGTTGCATGCTATGTGTTTTTATGTGATGTAATGTGCATAAATCATCTAAGGGTATCTCATTCTTATCTCTATTTGAACAAACCACAGATGCCTCCCCGTCGTGCAAATCCCAACCCCAACAACAATAACAACATTACTCCGGAGATGCAACAAATGATGACTGCCCAAACCCAACTGATGCAAATGATGACAACTTTTCTCAACAATCAAAACAACAACAATCAGAACAACAACAACAATCAGAACAACAACAACAATCAAAACAACAACAACCCACCAGGTTTTGATATGCTCACCAGATTTCTGCGTCTGAGGCCAGCTAAGTTCTCGGGAACAACTGATGCCATGGTGGCCGATGACTGGCTACGTTCGGTTAATAAGGACTTAGTGACAGTGGGCTGCACGGACGCTGAAAAAGTCAGATTTGCAGCACATCTGTTGGAAGGACCAGCCGCCACATGGTGGGACAACTTCCAAATCACCACACCATTGGATGAGGTGACTTGGGCTATATTTGAAGATGGTTTCCGCACTGCTCATATCTCATCGGGAATAATGAGTCTGAAAAAGAAAGAGTTTCATAACTTGAAGCAGCGCCACCGTAGCATGGCTGAATACATAGAAGAGTTCAACAATCTGGCACGCTATGCACCGGATGAGGTCGACACAGATGCCAAAAGAAAGGAGAAGTTTCTGGAAGGCTTGAATGATGAGCTAAACTTGCAGTTGTCTGTGGCATATGTTCCAACTTATCAGTCTCTGTGTGACAAGGCTGCTATTTTGGAGAGCAAAAGGAAGCAAGTTGAGAATAGGAAGAGGAAACATTCCGACAAACACAGCTCGGCGTCGTCTCACAAACAATCTCATCATGATGATAGTGGAAGCTCAGGATTCCACAAGCATGGTAAATTCAACAAGCACCACAACCACAACCGTCATGACAATAAGCATCACCGCAGTCGTGACAATGACAAGTACAAGAACCACAAGAGTGGACATAAGAGCCACCATAGTGGAAGTGGAAGTGGAAGTCAGCCCGCTAAAAGAGACATCAGTCAGGTCGAATGCTTCAAATGCAAGAAGATGGGACACTATGCAAATGAGTGCCCTGAAAAGAAAACTGAAGGACCTGTCAAACCCAACCCTTTCCAGAAAGGACATGTGAACCACATCAATGTGGAAGAGGTCTATGAGGAACCTGACACAGTTGCTGGTAAGTTCAGACTCAATTCCATTCCAGCATTTGTACTCTTTGATACTGGTGCATCTCATTCATTCATATCAAGAGCATTTGTTGAAAGAAATAAACTGCCGGTAGAAACTATTGGGTGTCCTATAAAAGTAAGTTCTCCTGGTGGAGAAATGATAGTGAATTCAGGATGCCATGACCTATTCTTAGAGTTTGGAAAGCATAAGTTTCCAGTGAACCTGATAATCCTAGATTCTCAAGGACTAGACATAATACTGGGAATGGATTGGATGGCTAAGTATGAAGGAGTACTAGATTGTGCTAATCGTACTGTTGCACTCACGACCCCAGAAGGAAAAAGAATAAAATTCAGGTCAAACTTTGAATCCAAAGGAAGTAAGCTTAACTCTCTTAAGGGGGTTAGCATGGACAATGTGCCCATTGTATGTGAGTATCCGGATGTGTTCCCGGAAGAATTGCCGGGAATGCCACCGGATAGAGATGTAGAGTTTCTGATAGATTTGGTACCAGGCTCAGGACCAATAGCAAAAAGACCGTACAAAATGTCAGTTGATGAACTGAAGGAGCTCAAGAAGCAACTAGGAGAACAGTTACAGAAAGGATTTATCCAACCAAGTTCTTCATCTTGGGGAGCCCCAGTTTTGTTTGTGGAGAAGAAAGATAGAAGTCAAAGGTTATGCATAGATTACCGTTCGCTCAACGAGGTAACTATCAAGAACAAATATCCTTTGCCAAGAATAAATGATTTGTTTGATCAGCTTGAAGGAGCATGTGTGTTCTCAAAGATTGATCTGAGGACAGGCTACTTTCAACTCAAAATAAGGAAGCAAGACATACCTAAAACAGCATTCACCACAAGATATGGTTTGTATGAGTACACCGTAATGCCTTTTGGATTGACTAATGCTCCCGCATACTTCATGAATATGATGAACAAAGTGTTCATGGATTTTCTTGACAAATTTGTTGTCGTTTTCATCGATGATATCTTAGTCTATTCCAAAATCAAAGAAGAGCATGAAAGACACTTGCGTTTGATACTTGAGAAGTTAAGAGAACATAAACTTTATGCCAAATTCAGCAAGTGTAAGTTCTGGTTAGAGGAAGTTGGTTTTCTTGGTCATGTTATGACAAAGGATGGTGTAGCAGTTGATCCTGCTAAAGTTTCAGCTGTGACAGAATGGGAATCTCCCAAGAACGTAAAAGAAGTTCGTAGTTTCCTTGGCTTAGCAGGTTACTATAGAAGATTCATTGAAAATTTCTCAAAGGTCGCAAAACCAATGACTGAATTGTTAAAGAAGGATAAGAAGTTTGCTTGGTCTGAAGGTTGTGAAGTCAGCTTTCAAGAATTAAAGAAGAGACTTGTGACAGCACCAGTTCTATGTCTGCCAGATTTGGAAAAGGATTTCCAAGTATATTGTGATGCGTCTCATCAAGGTTTAGGTGCCGTACTTATGCAAAATGGTAAAGTTGTGGCCTATGCTTCGAGACAACTCAAAACTCATGAAGTAAACTATCCTACTCATGATTTAGAGTTAGCCTCTATTGTCCATGCACTCAAAACATGGAGACATTACCTTTTGGGAAAGCGTTGCGAAGTATTCACAGATCACAAGAGTTTGAAGTATATCTTCACCCAAAAGGAAATCAACATGAGACAAAGAAGATGGTTAGAGCTTATCAAGGATTATGACCTAAGTTTGCAATACCACCCCGGTAAAGCAAATGTTGTAGCAGATGCTCTAAGTCGTAAAGTATTTGTGAATGGCCTTACCAAAGGCGAATTGCCGGATGAATTGTGTGCCCAATTCAAGGAACTCAGATTGGAGATTGTGCCTGAAGGACATCTCATGTCTTTGGATGTTCAACCCACTTTATTGGACAAAATCCGAGAAGCTCAGAAGACAGATGAGGAAATTGAAAAGATTAAGGAAAATATTGGTCTAGGGAAAGCTAAGAATTTCCACGAAGACGAACAAGGTACATTATGGCATGGGAAACGTATTTGTGTTCCACAAGATCCGGAGTTACGGAAACTGATTTTGCAAGAAGCACACAACTCTCCATATTCTATTCACCCGGGTAACACCAAAATGTATATGGACATGAAGGAAAGATTTTGGTGGAACAATCTCAAGAGGGACATCGCCGAACATATTGCTTTTGTGATGTGTGTAGTAGAGTAAAATCGGAGCATCAGAAACCAGCAGGTTTGCTTCAACCACTACCTATTCCTGATTGGAAGTGGGATAAGATTGGTATGGATTT
The DNA here is from genome assembly GCA_910589765.1 of Avena atlantica. Classification (NCBI taxonomy): domain Eukaryota; kingdom Viridiplantae; phylum Streptophyta; class Magnoliopsida; order Poales; family Poaceae; genus Avena; species Avena atlantica. The sequence continues at coordinate 527,951,160 of OU342733.1, forward strand.
TATCACCGGGCTACCAAGGACCAGATCAGGATATGATTACATATGGGTAGTCATGGATCGTTTAACTAAAGTGGCTCATTTCATACCCGTGAAGACAACCTATACAAGTTCTAAGTTAGCAAAAATCTACATGAATAGAATTGTATGCCTTCATGGTGTGCCTAAGAGTATTGTATATGATAGGGGAACTCAATTCACCTCCCATTTTTGGAGACAGCTACATGAGTCATTAGGAACAAGGTTGGAATTCAGTACTGCTTTTCATCCTCAAACCGATGGACAGACAGAAAGGACTAACCAAGTTCTTGAACACATGTTGAGGGCATGTGCCCTAGATTATGGAGCCAGTTGGGATGAAAGTCTACCTTACGCAGAATTTTCTTATAACAACAACTATCAAGCTAGCATTAAGATGGCACCGTTTGAGTTTCTCTACGGAAGAAAATGCACCACCCCATTACTATGGAATGGTGTGGGAGAAAGAAGTTTATTCGGACCTGAAATTATCAAAGAAGCCGAAGAGAAGGTCAAATTGGTTAGGGACAGATTAAAGATAGCACAATCCCGACAGAAAAGCTACGCAGATTCTAAGTGTAGAGAAGTCACCTACGAAGTTGGTGATAGAGCTTATCTTAGAGTGTCACCACTTCGTGGAATGAAAAGATTCGGAGTCAAAGGAAAGTTGGCACCAAGATATGTTGGACCATTCAAGATTCTAAGTCGCAAAGGAGAAGTTGCCTATGAAATTGAACTGCCAGCATCTCTATCAGCAGTCCATAATGTATTTCATGTGAGTCAGCTTAAGAAATGTCACCCAGAAATGGAGGAGTCTTCTTTAAAGGATACCATACCTTTCGAAGAAGTTCAGTTAGAAAGTGATCTCACTTATGAAGAGAAGCCTATCAAGATTCTTGAGACTGCAGAAAGAGTCACAAGGACAAAGACTATCAAGTTCTGCAAAGTACAATGGAATCATCATTCCGTAGAGGAAGCAACATGGGAAAGAGAAGATGATCTTCGAAAAGACCATCCTCACCTATTTGCTAGCCATTCCGAATCTCGAGGGCGAGATTCATCTTAAGGGGGTTAGATTTGTAACATCCCAAAAATCATATTTCAAAACTCATTCATATCATCATTTGCATCCTTCATTCATTTAGGGTTTTACTCAAAAATCATTTAGAAGCAGAATTGGTGCTATGATTTTATGTGTGAAATTTATCTCAAATGGCCATCACCCTTTGAAATTTGAATGTTTAGGTACTTGTTTGCTTGCCTCCATTGATGGAAAGATTAAGTGAAGCTTTTAACCCAAGATTCCAAATTTAGAAATAGTTTCAAAAATCCTTTTTCAAATATTTACAAACTAGAGCAAATCTCTGTTTACTTTGAAACCCAAGCTTGACCAAGCCTTGTAAGGTAACCACTTAGTTAAAATGACTGTTTTTGAACACACAAAACCCTGCAAAGATTCCCAAAGCAGTTGGATTCAAAAAGGATTTGAATTCATATCAAATTCATACCAGAAAATGAATTTAGAAAAAGAAAAGGACTCCTCAATGGAAAAAGGCCGCGCGGACAGAATCTGGCCCAGCAGAAAAACGAGCCCAGCAAGCCCACCCGGGATCTTCTTTTCCTCCTCCCACGCGCAAGCACACGCACCGAGCCGCTGACAGGCAGACCCCACCTAAACTCCGCGCACCTCGCTGACAAGCGGGCCTTCTCCACGTCAGCGTCATCTCCACCCGCACGACCCGTTCATCCCCAAATCAACGCGGGCGTTTCTGTGTTTAATTCGCGGCGTCAATTCGATTGATTGGCCGAGTGATTCTCGCCCGTGACCAGGCTATAAGAACCCCCTCTGTCCCCTCTCTCTTCTCCCTCAAACCCCAAACCCAGAGCGCCACCAGGCTGCGAGCATTACCCTCTGTAACCCCGCCGTCTCCGGCGACTGCGCCGGCAAAATCCGGTGAGTTCTGAGCTTCCCTCTGCCTCTCGTTCTTGCAAACTAGATCAGTGAGCCTCTGCGCTTCTTTTGACACATTTCGTTTGCCTTCGCATGAACCGTAGCTCCGGCAGCATCGTCAACTGGCCGCCACCGTCGTCAGTACGAACTCAGGCGAGCTCTATTGGTAAGCCCCGACCGCCCCGCGTCTTCTAGTTCAAGCACACGACTCTGCCTTGACTCTGTGAATCTAATCGTGTTCTCGTCTTGCCTTGGGGTGGTTCACATCGACGTCCACGACGACCACCCGACGCACCGACGCCGTCCTCCACTCGGGCGAGCAATCGCAACCGTTCCCGAGCGCCCCTTGACCAACCGCGAGTACGACGAGCTTCGCCAAGACCTCCTGAGCACGGTGAGCCACTCCTCGTTCCCACTTATCCCCTGTAGTGCCGCCTCCGTCGTCGATCGACAGTTCCGCCGCCGGTAGCCACCGCTCCGCCGCCAGTTCTTGGCCAGGTTAATAGCAGCCGTCAGATCTGTATCATAGCGCTAGGATAGATCCACTTAACCCCGAAGCGGTACGCGATCTGAGCCGCCAGATTTCATTTAGATCCTACGGCTGTGGATCTCGATCCAGTGCGAAACGGTACGGGCGAATAAGAACATGACGCGTGGCTAGGTTAGATCTGAAAATAGATTTAAAACCAGAAATTTTATCCAAATTCAAATGCTTATAACTTTTGATTGCCACGTTAGATTTTTACAAATTTTATACCGTTGGATTCAGAAAAACAAGACCTTTCTGCCTAACCAATTTGTTTAACAAATAGTAACCATTAGATGTGCTTAAATTGCAGAGACTTGTTTGAGGCCTTTTTAAGTATGGATTTAGTTTAGTTCTTTGTTTAGAGTTAGATTATGTTTAGTTGGTAAATTAGTGACTTGCTAAGTTTTTGTGTTCATGCACTTGCTTGGTAAAGTTTTCAAAATCACCACTTAGTAAAATCTTGCATGCATGCATTCATATTAATTTTGATTGTATATATTGGTGTGTAATTGTATGCTATGATTTTTGTGTAGATTTTTCTAGTGATTGTGATTGTGAAGAGTGCTACTCTCCCCACTACCAAGGCAAGTGATATCTCATGATACTTCCACCCTCTATTTTGTTAAGCATTAGAAATTATTTTGCTAAGGACTTGCATGTTACTTTTGCCAAATGCTATGAAGGGAAATCCTATGTAGATGTAGAATTGTTAGGATATTCTTAAGTTAAAATACCTACCATGCTTAGCCTAGCTACTTAGCAAACAAGGGTGGTGTACATCTATACTTATTATGATGAAAATATTTCTAAGTCATGTGACTTGTGCTTTTCTAATAAAACAACTAAGACAAATAAACCTCATGGGTGGAATGGGACTTTCTTGGTGGTTTTTGGTTGAGTGGATCACAAGGCCCATGTTTATGGTTTTCCTTAGTGCATCTCACTTGTGGATGGCCACCCAGGAAACAAAGGGATTTGGAGGCCAAGTGTTGAGAAAGCTTACAGTGCAACCACTTGGCAATATGGGCTCTGCCATGATCATATAGGTTGCTAGAACTTAGTCTTTTGGACAGAAGGTGGTAGAGGGATGATAGGTTGGAACGCGTCCATTTGACTAAGGAAAGGCTTCTGAAAGGTCCTGTGTTGGGAAACCAAGTCTGGTGGGGAAAGTGCACAACCTCTGCAGATGGAAAACCTAAGTACTTAGCCTAGTCCAAGGAAATGGACAATTTGAGCATCAAGACATGGAAGCTACAAGAATCTCATCACTCCAATTTCTAAAAATAAAACTTGTGGGTGAACAAGGGTGAAAGGATCTTTAGTCCTTGATTTGTAGATGCCTCGAGAAGGATCTTCAGTCATGGGTTAGTTGATGCCTTGGGAAAGTTTTGATAAAGAGAAACTTAGTGTTTTCAAACTAATAGGAAAAAAATCTATTTTAAGCAAAGCAAGCCAAGCTACACTTAGCCAAAATGCATATAGTATTATAGTCCACATAAAATTTACTAAGGTATCACTTGCCAATACTATTCAAGAGTATTGACCCTCTGTGGCTGTAACTTGTAATGTTGCAGGTTACTCCGATGATGATTAGGAGTCATGAGTCTGCACTCAACATGCTTGCCTGTGGCACATGAAGATGAAGACTTGTGTTTATTTACTTATTCCATAAACTCTTGTATTAGGCCTTTGGCCCTGAGTTGTAAAAGACTATGTTTTATCTCTGGAATGAATGTAATAAATGACCTTTGTATCTGTGTACTTCATCTTAAACTGTGGATGCTAGCATTGATCCAGGGACTAGCATTGCAATCACAGGGATCCTTTCCTTTACAAAGGAGGGATCTTACAATTGCGCTGTGGTGTTTCGGGTGGCGTGAGTTGCGAAACGATTCCGCTTGCTTTAAGATGCGTTAGAAAATCATAACTCAAATATTCACCTCCTTGATCGGATCATAGAAATTTAATTTTCCTGTTACGATGGTTTTCCACTTTGTTCTGAAATTCCTTGAACTTTTCAAACGTTTCAGATTTATGTTTCATTAATTAGATATACCCATATCTACTTAAGTCATCAGTAAAAGTGAGAAAATAGCGATATCCACTGCGTGTTGAAACACTCATTGGTCCGCATACATCGGTATGTATGATTTCCAATAAGTCCGTTGCTCGCTCCATTATTCCGGAGAACGGGGTTTTGATCATCTTGCCCATGAGGCATGGCTCGCACGTGTCAAATGATTCAAAATCAAGAGACTCCAAAAGTCCATCAGAATGGTGTTTCTTCATGCGTTTTACACCAATATGACCTAGACGACAGTGCCAGAAATAAGTTGGATTATCACTATCTACTTTGCATCTCTTAGCCTCAATGTTATGGATGTGCGTTTCATTGCTTTCGAGATTCAGAAGAAATAAACCATTCACAACAGGTGCATGACCATAAAAGATATTATTCATGCAAATACAACAACCATTATTCTTCGATTTAAATGAATAACCGTCTTGCAATAAACACGATCCAGATATGATGTTCATGCTCAATGCAGGAACATAATAACACTAATTAAGGTTTAAAACTAATCCCGAAGGTAAAACTAAGGAGAGCGTGCCGACGGCCATCACATCAACTTTTGATCCATTGCCAACACGCATCGTCACCTCATCCCTAGCTAGCCGTCGTCTATTCGTAGCTCCTGTTTCGATTTACAAATATTAGCAACTGAACAAGTATTAAATACCCATGCACTACAACGAGCGCTAGTAAGGTAAACATTGATAACATGTATATCAAATATACCTTTAATGGTGCCAGCCTTCTTGTCCGCTAAGTACTTCAGACAGTTGCGCTTCTAGTGACCCTTGTCCTTGCAATAGAAGCACTCAGTGTCCGGCTTAGGTCCAGACTTGAGCTTCTTCTCAGCAGGGGCAACGCGCTTGACACTGCCTTTCTTGAAGGATTTCTTTGCACCCTTACATTTCATAAAGCTAGGGGTCTTGTTGACCATCAACACATGATTATCTTTCTTGATATCCACCTCCGTATCATTTCGCTTAGCGAAGAGCTCAGTGATCGTATCAGTGGAACCATTTTGATTGTGAGTGACTACAAAACCTCTGTAGCTGGGAGGGAGTGATTGCAGAACTCTATCAATCTTGAGTTCTTCTGGAATCTTGCAGTCCAGTTTCTCAAGATGTTGAGTGTAGCCCGACATCTTAATGGCGTGCTCACTAACGGAACTCCCTTCCTCCATCTTGAAGTTAAAGAACTTCTCAGAGATCTCATATCTCTCAGAACGGGCCTGAGTCTGAACATGGTTTTTAGTTCCTCAAGTATCTCAAAGGGCCCGGCGAACTCCTCAAAACGATTTAGAAGGTCCGGTTCCATAGCAAACAACATGGTACTCTTAATCACTCCATAATCATCTTTGTGCGACTTAAACAGCTTTTTCATCAGCCGGCGCATCAGTAGCAGGGGCGTCACGTAGCGCTTTCTCTAGTACATAGTCCTTTTGACCGCCAGCGAGAATGATTCTCAGATTGCGGAACCAGTTGGTGAAGTTAGACCCATTGTTCTTAAGATTTTCTTTCTCAGCAAAAACATTGAAGTTGAAGTTGGACTTAGCCATTTGATCTACAAAATTTGCAAATACAATTTAGACTATGTTCATGATAACTAGTTCAACTTAATAAAATTACTAGATGAACTCCCACTAAATTCAACATCCCTCAAGTTGTTTAGTGAACATGATCCAAATTAACCACACATAATCCGATCTTCATGAGAAGAGATGTGGTTTCAATGGTGGACAACAAAGTGTCGATCATATAATTCATATGACTCATGCTTAACCTTTCGGTTCGTGTGTTCCGAGGCCATGTCTGTACATGCTAGGCTCGTCAAGTCAAACCCAAGTATTTCCGCGTGTGCAAAACTGGCTTGCACCTGTTGTATGTGAACGTAGAGTTTATAGCACCCGCTCATCACGAGGTGCTTGAACACGATGGACTTTCTCAACGGTGCATACATGGGGAGAACACAATTTTATCTTGATCTTTGGGTGAGGAATCATCTTATAATGCTACCGTCACGATCTAAGCATGATAAGATACATAAAAGGATAAACATCACATGCATATAATTTTATGTGACATGGTATAGCCAATCTCCGCGCAATGATCTCCATCTTGTGCATGCCAGCATGATCTCCATCACTCCACCATGATTGACTCCACCAAGAATAGAAACTACAACTATTGCTAACTACTTAACGATAAAGTAAAGCTATTACGTGGCGTATAAGAAGTTGACACACAGGTCATACACAATTATAAAGACAACCATATGGCTCCTGCCGGTTGTGTACTCATCGACATGCAAGTCGTGAAATATTACAAAACATGATCATTGCATACATCATACACATCATGTCCTGGGCCATACCATATCAAAAAACACTCCCTGCAAAAACAAGTTAGACGCCTCTACTTTGTTGTTGCATGTTTTATGTGGCTTATGGAGTAACAAGCTAAGAACGATTCTTACCTACGTAAAGCCACAACGGTGATATTATGGTTGCTAACATCCGGTATAATTCCCATGACTACTATAGTGAGAGAAAATGGCATCCACCAGCCGCATGTGTGGAACAAGCCACACGTCAAGTGCGGAGCCGGACTCGCGAACGAGGTCGCGTAAAGTTGGCCTAGACCGCTTCGATCTCACTATGCCACGCCATAAGAAATACACAACAAGAGGCATGCAACAGAAAACATCAACGCCCACAACAAGCATGTTGCGTTCTACTCGTGAAACACATCTACGCATAGATCTAGCTCTGATACCACTGAAGGGTCTCGCAGCATAGTAAATCAATAAAATTCTACGGATGCGAACAAGAAATCCAAGATCTAATCTAGGAGATGCAATCTACGAGAGAGATAGGTGAGATCTTCATACCCTTGAAGAAATCGCATAGCGGAAACATTCAACAGAACGTGGGTGATGTAGTCGAACTAGCCTTCTCCTCCTCGCGATCCGATCTGATCCAACGCCGCAAGTGGCGGTGCCTCCGAGAGATGCACACGTACGGTGACACGACGTATCCTCCTTCCTTGGTCCACCAAGTGGGGTGGAGAGATGGATTGGATCTACAGAACGACGGCATGGTGCTATGGTGGAGAGTTTCTGCGGCAGGGCTTCGCCTACGCGCAGTCGGGAGAGAGAGAGAGGTGGAGGGGCAGCAGGACGGCGGCTAGGGTTGGAGGAGTGGGAGGGGGAGGGTGCGCCCCTGCCCTATTTATATAGGGGCCTGGCCGACCCCCTTGGCCCCTCCTCCAAGCCCTAGGGCGGAGGCCCCAAGGGTTGGAGTGGGGGGCAAGTTTCCCCCTCCTTCTAGAAGATCTTCCCTAGGGTTTAGCCTAGGATGGCTGGCTGGGCCTTTGGGGCCTTTTCCCCTGGCCCAATGTGGCCAGGGCACTTCCCCTTAGGCCCACACAGGCCCCCGACAAGTGGGCCCACGTCGGTCCCACTCTGGAACCTTCTAGAACCTTTCGGTACAATACCGATAAACTCCGAAACGATTCCGAAATCCAAAAATTGCTTTCCTTTATATGAATCTTATTCACCGGACCATTCTGGAACCTCTTGTGATGTCCTGGATCTCATCCGAGACTCCGAACAAAAACTCATAAACCAATTATCCATTCTATCCTAGTGTCGATGCACGTTAAGTGTGTGACCCTACAGGTTCGAGAATATGCAGACATGATCTTCTATCAATAATCAACAGTGGGATCTAGAAACCCATATTGACTCCCACATATTCATCAATGATCATATCGGGTGAACCACGATGCTAGGATTCAATTAATCCCATATATGTATTCCCTTCGTCTCGCGATATTTTACTTGCCTGAGATTCGATCGTTAGTATCGACATACCTAGTTCAATCTCGTTCACAGCAAGTACTTTACTCGTTCCGTAATCCGATATCACTTTGTGATTAACTCCTTAACCACGTGCTTGCAAGTGGTGTTGATATCGATTACCGAGTGGGCCCGAAGTATATCTCTCCGAATCGGGAGGGGAAAATTCCATCTCGATCCATACAACCCAACAAGTACTTTCCGATCACCTGAGAGACACCTTTATGATCACCCTCACATAGGATGATGTTTGATGACCTTAAAGCTTTATTCCGATACCAGGGAGTTGTATTATCTCATGGTCTAAGGAATACAATACTTGACATAAGGAAAAGCTTCGCAAAGATGAACACGATGACACGATCTAATTGCTCTGCTTAATTTGGGTTTGTCCATCATATTATTCTCCTAATGACATGATCTCATTATTAATCAAAAACTCATGTATATGGTTAGGAAACCTTTAACCATCATTAATCAAGGACCTATTACATAGAGGCGTACTAGGGACACAGTGTTGTTCATAAACCACACAAGTATCAAAGTTTCCGCTTAATACAATTCTAGCATGTAATATAAACTTTATCATGAACAAGAATTATAACAATAACATATTTATTATTGCCTCTAGGGCATAATTCCAAAAAGGTTGACGCGGAGCACTTCGTTGGTAACCCCAAGCGTAAGGTATAAAGAGCAAGCAGCAAGTTTTCCCGCAGTTGAGACCGAGGTTATCGAACCAGAAGGAGGAAGGAAACGTCACACAGGTGTTGCAAGCAACACGGAGACCTGCACAACACAAATTCAAGACTTTGCCCAACGAATCAGTGAGGTTGTCAAGCTCATCGGGTTGCTGTAACAAAGTATTAAACGTATGGTGTGGAAGGTAATGGTTTGCAGCAAGTAAACAAGTAACAGTGGAGGATGTAATGATGGTAAAGATTGGACCGGGTCCATAGTTCACTAGAGGTGCTCTCCTTAGATAAACAACATGGCATGAAGGGTAAACAAATTAAAGCAGGGCAATTAACAGGAACTGAGCAAGGCATAACAATGAAATTACTAGTCAGAAATATCATATGAGATTTGATTGGTCAATACAACAAGATACATAGAACGCCATCCAACTGCATCTATGACTAGAAGTCCACCTTCAGGTTATCATCCGAACCCCCTCCAGTATTAAGTTGTAAGCAACAAACAACTGCTTTAAGCAAAGTGTGTAAGCTAAGCAGTACACATGTTCCATGAACAAGAGACCATTGTTTTCTCCCTAGTAGCAAAAGCAAATCTACAACTGAAGATATTATTGTCACTTCCCTTGGAAACTAGAGGCATGAACCCACTATCGAGCATAAATACTCCCTCTTGGAGTCACTAGCAACTACTTGGCCAAGATAACCACTAGCAATAGAGAGCATGCAAGATCACAAACAACACAGACATTATAGAATCATAAAGACAAAACCATTAATCAAACCAACATAATAATCTCAATATCCATCGGATCCCCACAAACACAACATGCATGATTACAAATAGATTAGATCTTGATCATGAACGGAGCTCACAAGATCTATACATGAAAGCACAAAGGAGGAGATACAACCATCTAGTTACTACATGGACCCATAGTCCAAGGTGGAACTACTCACGCATCATACCGGAGAGAAGTCCTCTGGGATGATCTCCCCTCCGGTAGGGGGCCGGGAACAGCTTCAGACCCCCCCTGATCTAGGGACGGTTTCGAGGATTTTTTGATCGGGTCCTAGAGTTTCTGCATCGGGGGCTTCTTATAGGTGAAGGGGGAGGCCGAGGAGCCGGCCAGGGCCACCAAACCCTAGCCAAGCGCGGGCCCACCTATGGCCGCGCTTGGGAGGGTGTTAGCCCCTCTGGCTCACCTCCCCGGCTTCCCTCTGGACTTCTTGTTCCCCACAGAAAGTAATTGACTTTGACGTTTGTTCCGTCCAATTTCGAGAATATTTCTTTACTAACTTTTCTGAAACCAAAAACAGCAGAAAATAGGCATCTGGCACTGTTGCAAATTGTTAGTAGGTTAGTACTAGAAAACATGTAAAAAGCACCTCAAAATGTAGACAAGTAAAGCAAAGTAGATACTAAACAAGCATGGAGCATAAAAAATTATAGATATGTTTCTGACGTATCACTCTCTTGCGCATCTCTTATAGTGCATGCCATCAAAAGGAGGCGGCCTAGTAGCCGCGGCTACACCAGTGGAATCCTATAATCAGGTTTTTGGATTGTTGAAAATATAAGCAATAATCCATATGATTTAATCCGAATAATAAACTGATAAAGCATGATCATACAAACAGTATTAAAACCAATCATGCAGATCAACAAAGTAGATGAACAAATTACATCTATAGAAGATAAACCTATGACATCTACACCAAACGCTAGAACAAAGAACTCTAGCATAATCTGAAAAAGACAGTTGAGAATCACATACAGTGTAGGCTGAATAGCCACGGCGGCAGTAGCACCGCAGCGGTCGCAGCAGCGTTGTCGCTCATGTTGAGGTTGCCGAAGAGGTTGCTGACGTCCGGGAAGAAGTCGTCGTCCGACGACGTCGTTGTTGCCAGTAGTCGCGCTTGAGCGCTCCCCAAAAACCTAATCGCCCCTCACCCATACAGGTTCATGAGATGCGGGGTTCCAGAGGCCTACTGTCCTGATCTGCGGTGCACGTCGCAAGTCGGGATGGGGAAGACGAAGGCGGCGGCACAAGGTTAACCCTTGGTGCGCGTGCGTCGTGACGAGGCGAGGCGGGCGGCATCGGAGGAGGAGTGCGCGAGGGCTTCTCTCCTTGTCACACCTTAGTGACTGGTGCAATACTCTACTATATAAGGTGGTCCAACTCTCCTTCCATTAGCAATGTGGAACTAAACTTTAGCACCACTAGCACAGCCATATGCTGCCATGCACAAGTGGGCCAAAGAGAATTTTAGAATTTGTCTAATGAGCCAGCAGCCCAAAACTCACCAAATTCCAACACACGGTACTAACCATGTGCTCCACGAACACCGACGTACATATGCACTTGATCGTATCGGTATACAGTGTACACTCAGATGGAATTAAACTCTTGCCAGTACTATACTAGATTATGAGAAGAAGTATAAGAAATTTTAGCTATTTGTGAAATGAATGTATCTAAACGTCTTTTAGTATATATATAGGTTCACTTCGAACCTCTACAAACTTATACACTAAAAAACGTTTAGATACATTCGATTTATAAAGCTAAAACGCCTTATATTTTTGAACGGAGGGAGTACTCATGTGTTATTACTTCCGGTCATGGTTGCCCCTGTCGATGTTTTTTGTATTTCCACACATGTGCCCCTTTAGCTCCCATGTCCCCTCTTCCCTCCCTTGTATGTTTGGATTGCCTGCCAAGTCACGTTGAGTAATATAACAAGCAGTGTAGCTTCCACCAAGGTCCCGGGTGATGATGATGATGATGATGATGATGATGGTGCACCGACAATGGCTCGTGTTGACTACCCAGTGGATGATATCACGGAGACGTCACAGTGCGAGCTACATGTCAAAGTTATGAACATAACAATGAAGGTCGCGGTCGGCTATGCCTTACCAACTGGACCTGAACCAACTTACCATTTTTGTCCGGTTCCACAGGGCTACGATGTTGTCAGGGTGGATGAAGTTATGCATGGATTTCACCAGTTGAAGATTGACTACCCTGCAGGTGAAGGGGATGTGACTGAATTGGGAGAAGTAACAAACGTCACCATTCTATGGCCAAAGGAATATACCGTGCTTACAAATCAGACACCAAGGCCATCTTTGCCGTCGCCTCATCCATCTCTGCCAGCACAACAGTTGTCTCCGACGCCTAACCTGTCTCCAGCGCGACAGCCGTCGCTGCCACGTCAGCCATCTCCGGCTCTGTAGGAAAAAAAGCGTAAGCGTACCACCGCTACTCTACGGAGTGGTAAGCGATCGCCGATACATAAACAAGAGACTCTACCAAAAGTACCAAAGCTTCTTCCCAAGAGAGCTTATGACTATACTCAAGAGGAGACTGCGGCGATCGTCGAGGCGGAAACAACAGAGTTTTTGCTAAGCTGAAGCATCCAAAAGAGCCAGAGTTCCCCAGCACTAAAGATTATAAAGCCCGAGTGCTCAAAATTCTAAAGGGCCTTCACCAACCCGAGCCAAAGTTGTCATCAGACTATGAGCGCTCTATTCTGAAGTCACATGTGGCACAGAATCTGTCCAAGAGCACTAGTGCAAGCGGGAAATCAGTGATACGTCGTAAAGGTATCTATAATTATTGATGCTCCATGCTGGTTTTATATCATTTGTCTTATGCTTTGTCTACACTTTCTAGAACTAACCTATTGACAAGATGCCACAGTGCCAGTTGCCTGTTTTCTGCTGTTTTTGGTTTCAGAAAAGCTAAAAAATGAATATTCTCGGAATTGGACGGGACAAAAGCCAATCTTCCTATTTTTTCTGGAGCAATATAGAAACGCGAAGCAGAGACGGAGTAGGACACCAAGGTGGCCACACCCTATGGTGGCTCGGGCCCACCCTGGGTACGCCACCAGGGGGTGTGGGCCCCTGGCCCTCCACCGACCTTGCCCTCTTCGCCTATAATAATCCCTCGATGAGAAAGCCCTAAATCATCCATCATACATCCACGAAAGGTTCCGCAGTGCCGCCGCCACCGAAGGGGAGATTCGGGGGACAGGAAGTCTCTGTTCCGGCACCTTGCCAGGACGGGGAAGTGCCCTGAAGCCATCTCCATCGATCTCCACCACCATCTCCATCGCCGTTGTTGATTCCCATGATGAGGAGGGAGTAGTTCTTCCTCGAGGCTAAGGGCTCTACCGGTAGCTATGTGTTCATCTCTCTCTCTCTCTATGCATGATCTTTATGAGACCATGAGCTTTGTAATCAAGTATATCTACTCTTCTACTCAAGTGCTTAAACCAATCTCCCGCTCTCCTCACGTGTGTGAAAGTGACAGCGTGCACGCCGTGGTGGCACTTAGGCGAGAAGTTATATAAATACTCAATTGCTTTAATAGATCTATGCTTTCCCCACATGTGTAAAAGTCACAGCATATGTGCCGTGTGTGGCACTTAAGCTAGATTACATATATATTTATTATGAGTTATATTTGGAGTTGGATTTCTCTATAAAATTGTGGTGTTTATTGGAACCATCTAGCGCTCAATGTGACAGTGCGGGGTTATCTAGATGGGGATTGCAAACTTTAAGGAGTGATTTTGTAACCCTACCGTGGATTAGAGTGTCCAACCAGAGAGTAGTTGAGAGTAGATTAATAAAGATAAGATATTTATATGAGAGTATTCACTGGTGAAAGTATGATCTCTAGGCCTTGTTTCTAAACATTGTTTCACCATTTACAAGCAGATCTGTTACATGTTTGCTTGCTTCCATCTTTATTTCAGTTTGCCTTTAGTCGCTTCCGCGTCATCAAGCTCTTTTCTGGCACCATTACCACTTATAATCATCCATACTAATTGTATCACTAGAGGAAAAAGGGCCATCCGTTCGCCACCCCTGGGAGCATTAGTCCCGGTTGCGCCAGCAACCGGGACTAATGCTGGCACGCGTCCCGGTTGGAGCGGGCACGGGGCCAGGGGCATGGGTCCCGGTTGGTAAGGGGGCATGCGTCCCGGTTGGAGCCACCAACCGGGACTAAAGGTTTGGCCACAGCCACGTGGCCTGGCACGCACCTTTAGTCCCGGTTGCTGGCTCCAACCGGGACTAAAGACCCCTGCCCTCTATAAATGCAACGCCCCAGCCCCCTCCTCTGCCTCCACTCTGTTTTTTCGAATGGTGTAAGTTGTGAGGGTGTGTGCTAGTTTTTTCTCATGCATGCATTGAAGGTGTTTGTTGAAATGTTTGAGTGAAAAATCCCGTTGAATTTCTCATAGAACAAAAATATAGAAGGTGTCCGAGACGCGCTTGAGCTTATTTCCCTCGATCGAGGTTAGCAATCTTATCTTTTCTAGGTCATTGATACAATTCATGTGTCGGTGTGAATTGGTTATTTCACTATTTATGATGTCCTGTTTTTTGATAAACTTACTTATATGATGCAGATGAACGGTCGGGAATGGATGTACGGTGACCGGCGGGTAGCCGGGTATATCAAAGGCGTGGATAAATTTATCGATGTGGCTACGGCAAACAAAGAGAATGGATTTATACGTTGTCCATGTGTTCAATGTCGGAACAACAAGGAGTACTCTTCCTCGAAAATCATTCGCGGCCACCTGATTATGAAAGGTTTCATGCCCAACTATAATTGCTGGACCAAGCACGGGGAAAGAGGGGTTATGATGGAAGATGGTGAAGAAGAAGATGATGATAACAACTATCATCATATGTTTCCTGAATACAGTGATACTGCAATGGAAGACAATGGAGAGGAAAAAGGTGAAGAACGGGCATCAGATGAGCCGGCTGATGAACTTGGTAGGGTCATTTCTGATGCAAAGCGAGACTGTGAAACAGAAAATGAGAAGTTGAAGTTAGAGGGCATGTTAGAAGATCACAAGAAATTGTTGTACCCAAATTGTGAAGATGGCAGCACAAAGCTCGGTACGACACTGGAATTGTTGCGATGGAAGGCAGAGTGTGGTCTAACTGACTCCTCATTTGAAAAGATGCTGAAAATAATGAAGCCGAAGTTTCCAAAACATAACGAACTTCCCGATAGTACCTACGAAGCAAAGAAGACTCTCTGTCCTCTGGGATTAGATGTGCAAAAGATACATGCATGCATTAATGACTGCATCCTCTACCGCGGTAAGGAGTATGAGAATTTAGATAAATGCCCGGTATGCAACGCGTTGCGGTATAAGATCAGACGAGATGACCCTGGTGATGTTGAGGGAGAGCCCCTCCGGAAGAGGGTTCCTGCTAAGGTTATGTGGTATGCTCCTATAATACCAAGGTTGAAACGCATGTTCAGAAACAAAGAGCATGCCAGGTTGTTGCGATGGCACAAAGAAGACCGTAAGAAAGACGGGGAGTTGAGACACCCTGCTGATGGGTCACAGTGGAGAAAAATCGAGAGAGACTTCCCAGACTTTGCAGGTGACGCAAGGAACTTATGGTTTGGTCTAAGTACGGATGGCATGAATCCTTTTGGGGAGCAGAGCTGCAGTCACAGCACCTGGCCCGTGACTCTATGTATCTACAACCTGCCTCCTTGGTTGTGCATGAAGCGTAAGTTCATTATGATGCCAGTGCTCATACAAGGCCCGAAGCAACCGGGCAACGACATTGATGTGTACCTTAGGCCATTAGTTGAAGAACTCTTACAGTTGTGGGGCAAACCAGGTGTACGTGCGTGGGATGAGAACAAACAGGAGCCATTTAATCTACGAGGGTTGTTATTCGTAACCATCAATGATTGGCCTGCTCTTAGTAACCTTTCAGGACAGACAAACAAAGGATATAAGGCATGCACCCACTGTTTAGATAAGACCGAAGGTACATATTTGCATAAATGCAAGAAGGTTGTGTACCTAGCGAATCGACGATTTCTTCCGACCAATCATCCCGTAAGAAAGAAAGGCAAGCATTTCAAAGGTGAGGCAGATCACCGGAAGAAGCCTGAAATCCCAGCTGGTGATGATGTATTTGGTATGGTCAAGGACATAGAAGTAATCTTTGGAAAGGGTCCCGGCGGTCAATCAGTTCCGAACGACGTCGCTACAGGACACGCACCCATGTGGAAGAAGAAATCTATATTTTGGGAGCTGCCATATTGGAAAGTCCTGCGTGTCCGCTCTTCAATCGACGTGATGCACGTGACGAAGAATCTCTGCATGAACCTGCTAGGATTCCTAGGCGTGTATGGGAAGACAAAAGATACACCTGAAGCACGGGAGGACCAACAAATTATGAAAGACCCAAAGAACATGCATACAGATAACAAGACGGATAAAGGGCGTCACTTAAGTCGTGCCAGCTATGCTCTTACCAAAGCAGAGAAGGAAATCTTTTTTGAAGTCCTTTACAGTATCAAGGTGCCGTCGGGCTTCTCATCTAATATAAAGGGGATAATAAATATGGCAGAGAAAAAGTTCCAAAACCTGAAGTCTCATGACTGTCACGTGATTATGACGCAGTTGCTTCCGATTGCATTGAGGGGGCTTCTACCAGAAAATGTTCGAGTACCCATTGTGAAGCTGTGTGCATTCCTCAATGCAATATCTCAGAAGGTAATCAATCCAGATATTCTGCCAAGGTTACAGAAGGATGTGGTACAATGTCTTGTTAGTTTTGAATTGGTGTTCCCACCATCCTTCTTCAATATTATGACGCATCTCCTGGTTCATCTAGTGGAAGAGATTGCCATTCTCGGTCCGGTATTTCTGCACAATATGTTCCCCTTTGAGAGGTTCATGGGAGTCTTAAAGAAATATGTTCATAACCGTGCTAGACCAGAAGGAAGCATCTCCAAGGGATATGGAACAGAGGAGGTCATTGAGTTTTGTGTTGACTTTATTCCTGACCTTAAGCCGATTGGTGTTTCTGACTCGCGGCATGAGGGAAGACTAAGTGGAAAAGGCACGCTGGGAAAGAAAGCACTGATATGTAGGGACGGGGATTCTTTCACTAAAGCACACTACACAGTTCTACATAATTCCACCTTGGCAGCTCCGTATATGGAGGAACACAAGAATATTGTACGCTCCAAAAACCGGGGAAGCCTGAATCATGGATTACAGATGAACACATGAAGTCTGTCGGTGGTTGGATGCGGACACATCTCTTGAATGACACCACTGTTGGAGATCAGCTATACTTGTTGGCCGCGTCACCATCTTCTACTGTATTGAATTTCCAAGGGTACGAAATAAATGGGAATACATTCTACACGATCGCCCAAGATAAAAAGAGCACCAACCAAAATAGTGGTGTCCGCTTTGATGCAATAGACGAGAATGGACAAAAGGACACATATTATGGTTACATAGAGGAGATATGGGAACTAGACTATGGAGTCTCTTTTAAGGTCCCTTTGTTTCGCTGCAAATGGGTCAACCTGAATGGGGAAGGGGTAAAGATAGACCAGTTGTACGGAATGACAACAGTGGATCTCAACAATCTTGGTTATAGAGATGAACCATTCGTCCTAGCCAATGATGTGTCTCAGGTTTTCTATGTGAAGGACATGTCCTCCAGACCAAAAAAAAGAAAAAATATGCAAACGAATACATCATATGGTGATCCAAAGCGTCACATAGTTCTTTCAGGGAAAAGAAACATCGTGGGAATCGAGGACAAGACAGACATGTCAGAAGATTATAATAAGTTTGATGAAATTCCGCCCTTCACAGTGAAAACTGACCCAAGCATTCCGTTAAGTAAAGAAGATGCTCCATGGTTACGTCTGAAGCGGTCATAAGGAATGACATATGCCAAGAAGTTCATGCTCATATTATGTAACTCTAGTTCATGTCTTTCGCGGTTTGTGGCTTGACCGAAGGATATCTTTCGCGGTTTGTGGCCTTTAGTCCCGGTTTTGTAGTCTCAGTTTTTAATATTAATAAATGTCTTGAGTGTTAGTCCCATTTTGTGGCTGGACCGGGAGTGCCTCTATGACCAGTTTCTCGGAGATGCCGGAGGACTGGGCTCCATCGGCATCTCCCTGAAACTGGCCGCAGTGGTGTCCCTGCTCTCGAAAACCATCTTGCAGCTTGTAACTTCACTAACTAGATCAATACTCCTCGGAGCTAACTAATTTCACATATTAGGGAGTGCCTCTATGACCAGTTTCTCGGAGATGCCGGAGGACTGGGCTCCGTCGGCATCTCCCTGAAACTGGCCGCAGTGGTGTCCCTGCTCTCGAAAACCATCTTGCAGCTTGTAACTTCACTAACTAGATCAATACTCCTCGGAGCTAACTAATTTCACATATTAGGGAGTGCCTCTATGACCAGTTTCTCGGAGATGCCGGAGGACTGGGCTCCGTCGGCATCTCCCTGAAACTGGCCGCAGTGGTGTCCCTGCTCTCGAAAACCATCTTGCAGCTTGTAACTTCACTAACTAGATCAATACGCCTCGGAGCTAACTAATTTCACATATTAGGGAGTGCCTCTATGACCAGTTTCTCGGAGATGCCGGAGGACTGGGCTCCGTCGGCATCTCCCTGAAACTGGCCGTAGTGGTGTCCCTGCTCTCTAAAACCATCTTGGAGATGCCTCAAACTGGCTGGAGGACTGGACTCACAAGGATGCATATTTATAGTACAAGCAGCTCGGCATAATGTCGACACTCACGACATAATGTCGACACTCACCCCTATTATTAGTGCTGACACATCTTTAGTCCCGGTTGGTGTCTCCAACCGGGACTAAAGGTTCATCTTTAGTCCCGGTTGGTGACACCATCCGGGACAAGGTACAAGCCGCACGACATAATGTCGACACTCACCCCTATTATTAGTGTTGTCTGGCCCACTCTGCCGCAATCCCTTCAGGGCGGGAAAACTTGGCGTGAAGCTTTGGGAAATGGCGGGAAATATCTTTAGTCCCGGTTAGTGACTACATCCGGGACTAAAAGCTCTAGTAGAAAGGAAAGGGCGGGAAAACTTGGCGAGAAGAGGTGGGAAATGGCGGAAAATATTTTTAGTCCCGGTTTGTGACTACATCCGGGACTAAATGTGTGCCGAACAATCCGAACAATGAAAATCCTTCGTGTGGTGTCATATTATGTTACATAGTTGAAAGGAAAACTACCAGACTTGGTATATTGATCATGTTTCGAAAAAACCTTCACAAAATGACCTATCATGTTCGAGGTTTCATGGCTTTCGGTCCAAATGACCGATGTTATGTGCTGAATCACGGCATAGTTTGTGATGTTGTGCCCATATTATGCATGTGTGTGGACATTGGTATGGAGAACAATGTTGCAGGAGGAAGTTTTCCTTTTTGTCGCACGGAAAAACCCTTTTCCATTTTCCGAGCGCAAAAAACGGGTCGTTTTGTGAAGTAACCACCAAAATGCTGTTTCAGAATGCTACCGTCCTATTTTCCTAAAATACTAGACCACCTTACATGGACTATATCCCAACCGGTACATCTCAAACCTTTTCGTCCATCCCTGGTAAAAAGGACAAATGTCTGCCGAATCGGCAGGAAGTGGGTCCGGTTTGTACTACAGGTACATGATCTACCGCCCGTGATTTTTTGAAAAAATCATTTTTAGACTCGCAATATGTGGTTTCTTCAGAGATCCAATGCAAGTTCTAACAATGCCCGTCCCCTATCTTCATGCACACCGGTTCGACCATAGTTAGAAATTCAAATAATTCAAAACGGGCATAATAAATTCAAAAAAATCCGAACAATGAAAATCCTTCGCGTGGTGTCATATTATGTTACATAGTTGAAAGGAAAAATACCAGACTTGGTATATTGATCATGTTTCGAAAAAACCTTCACAAAATGACCTATCATGTTCGAGGTTTCATGGCTTTCGGTCCATATGACCGATGTTATGTGCTGAATCACGGCATAGTTTGTGATGTTGTGCCCATATTATGCATGTGTGTGGACATTGGTATGGAGAACAATGTTGCAGGAGGAAGTTTTCCTTTTTGTCGCACGGAAAAGCCCTTTTCCATTTCCCGAGCGCAAAAAACGGGTCGTTTTGTGAAGTAACCACCAAAATGCCGTTTCAGAATGCTACCGTCCTATTTTCCTAAAATACTAGACCACCTTACATGGACTATATACCAACCGGTACATCTCAAACCTTTTCGTCCATCCCTGGTAAAAAGGACAAATGTCTGCCGAATCGGCAGGAAGTGGGTCCGATTTGTACTACAGGTACATGATCTACCGCCCGTGATTTTTTGAAAAAATCATTTTTAGACTCGCAATATGTGGTTTCTTCAGAGATCCAATGCAAGTTCTAACAATGCCCGTCCCCTATCTTCATGCACACCGGTTCGACCATAGTTAGAAATTCAAATAATTCAAAACGGGCATAATAAATTCAAAAAAAATCCGAACAATGAAAATCCTTCGCGTGGTGTCATATTATGTTACATAGTTGAAAGGAAAAATACCAGACTTGGTATATTGATCATGTTTCGAAAAAACCTTCACAAAATGACCTATCATGTTCGAGGTTTCATGGCTTTCGGTCCATATGACCGATGTTATGTGCTGAATCACGGCATAGTTTGTGATGTTGTGCCCATATTATGCATGTGTGTGGACATTGGTATGGAGAACAATGTTGCAGGAGGAAGTTTTCCTTTTTGTCGCACGGAAAAGCCCTTTTCCATTTCCCGAGCGCAAAAAACGGGTCGTTTTGTGAAGTAACCACCAAAATGCCGTTTCAGAATGCTACCGTCCTATTTTCCTAAAATACTAGACCACCTTACATGGACTATATCCCAACCGGTACATCTCAAACCTTTTCGTCCATCCCTGGTAAAAAGGACAAATGTTTTTGAATTATTTATTTAAATCCAAACACTTTTTATGTTTAAAATTTTTCTAAATTCCAAATTAATATTCAAAAATATAAGTTAATTCATTTTAAAAGGTTATATTAATTATTTTTTAAAAATAGAATATGTTTTTGAATTATTTATTCAAATCCATACACTTCTTATGTTTAAAGTTTTTCTAAATTCCAAATTGATATCAAAAAAATATAAGTTAATTCATTTTTAATTGTAAATGGTTCATATTTTAAATGGTTACATTAATTGTTTTTTAAAACAGAAAATGGTTTTGAATTGTTTATTCAAATCCAAACACTTTTTATGTTTAAAGTTTTCTAAATTCCAAATTAATATTCAAAAATATAAGTTAATTAATTTTAAATGGTTACATTAATTATTTTTTAAAAATAGAAATTGGTTTTGGATTATTTATTCAAATCCATACACTTCTTATGTTTAAAGTTTTTCTAAATTCCAAATTAATATTTAAAAAATATAAGTTATTTCATTATTAATTTTAAATGGTTCGTTGTTTAAATGGTTACATTAATTATTTTTCAAAACAGAAAATGGTTTCGAATTAGTTATTCAAATCCAAACACTTTTTATGTTTAAAGTTTTTCTAAATTCCAAAGTAATTATCATTTAAAAAACATTACAAATTTAAACCCCAAAATAAAAAATAAGGCGGGAACAGAGGGAAAATAACTGAAAAAATTTGAAAACAGGGGAATACGTCCCGGTTGGAGCCACCAACCGGGACGAAAGAGCCCCCTGCGCGCGCGCCCCTTCAACTGCTGAAAATTTGGACTATAGGTCCCGGTTGGTGGCTCCAACCGGGACGTATGCCCCTTTAGTCCCGGTTGGAGCCACGAACCGGGACTAAAGGCCCTTTAGTTATAAGGGCGTGTGCCTCCTCTTCTTCTTCCCTTCCCCACTCTGCCTCTGCCCGCGCCATCGCCGACGACGACGCCGCCAGGCTGCCCCCGCCACCGTCGCGCGCTCCCCGTAGCGGCTCCGTCGTCAACGCCTCCGCCTCCCGCGTCTCTTCCCGCGCCGCCCGCGCGTCTCCTTCCCCCGACGACCGCCGGCCGCCCGCTTCTCTGCCTCCCGTCGACGACCGCGCCCTTCCCCCACCGCCGCGCGTCAGGTACGGCGCCGCCCCTCCCTGCCCCTCTCTGTCCTCCCCCTCCCTGGTGGTGGTGCTGCTGGGCGCCGCTGCTGGGCGCCGCTGCTGGTGCTGGGCGCCGCCGCGCGCGCCGTTTCCTCCATCGTCGCCGCTGCTGGTGCTGGGCGCCGCCGCCGCGCGCGCGCCGCTGCAGCTGCTGGGCGCCGCTGCTGGTGCTGGGCGCCGCGCGCGCGCCTGCTGGTGGTGGTGCTGCTGGGCGTCGCTGCTGGTGGTGGTACGGGCCCGCTGACGTGGCCCACGGTGGTACGGGCCCGCTGATGTGGCCCACGGTGGCTTGCTGACGTGGCCCACAGTAATTCAATTTTAAATGATTTAATAATTCCAGAAATTGATATAAACTTGTAAATTCAATATCTTTTTATTTATAAGTCAGAAAATTACAAATAATATATCAAATTGTTCAGAAAAATGAAACCTATCTATTTAACCTATAATCATGCATTGTTCAACAATTTACATGACAAGTATAATTATAAGAACAAATGCACCCCTCTCATATGTTCCGGAGTTTCCCCGAGTTAGGGTTTTCACCCGTCGGAACCCCGATTAAATCGTCGAGCATGTCTTAGGGTTACATTCCAATGCAAATTAACTTGTCATATCATCATACTTGCTTGAGCATTGCATCGATGCCATGTGTTGATTGTTTACCTTTCTTTTCGGTGTTTCGATTATTAGGTTTATTATTAGTTAGGTATTATTAATTAGTTTGGTATTATTGGTCTTCGGCCCCACTGGTCAGTCAATGTGGGTAGCCCCAGACCCGATTCACATTGCCAGTCACTGTGGTTAGATAAGGAATCATTAATACCCCTTAGGTGCATGTGGGTTCCCCTCTCATATGCATCGGAGGTTTCTCCGAACTAGGTTACACCCCTCGGAACTCCGGAATATTGATAACCGTTGATTTTAGCTAGAGTTACCTATCTACTACACGGTTTCCTTTTTGTAGCTAGGTTTAGGGTTTCTCTTCATTTTTATTATTGTGTATGTATATATCAGGGTTTCTCCTTAACTTTCTCCTTTAGCCGCTTTGACTTATTCGTTTTTCCACCTATGCAGAAAATATGGATCCACACGTCAGAGACGAAGAAAAGGAAGAGTTGATCCAAGGTGTGATCCGTGGGGAAGATAATTTAGACGTATCAACGTTTCTGAACAACTCCGGTGAGGGTGATCCTCTTTTTACCGGAGTAGACAACTTGTTTGAGGTTGAAGGTGTTGCCTTCCGCGAGGGAGAAGGCGATGCCTTGTGTAATCGAGAAGACGACCGCTCCGGCAAGGTGCATGTAATATAAATCAATTCATTAATTAATCATCTGCTATCTATATAGAAATAGTAACGGCGATCTTTCTTCTTTTAGCCCTCCGGATCGAAGGAATCTACTGAAAAGAGCAGACGAGGCCCAACCAAAAAGTTGCAGGACCATGAGAGGTTCAGGATCGAAGATGTCGCTGCAGACGGCAGACCGACGGCTCCCGAAGTTGTCGCAACCAAATTTGTGGCACAATGCGGAGTAATCGTTAGGGACTTAATCCCGATCACCATTAGAAATTGGAATAGGCCTGCTAATGCGGATGAAGAGGGAACATGTTTATTTGTCCCTAACCACGCCAAAGATTTACTGTGGAAGAGGCTCATGGTTAATTTCAAACTACCGAAGATAGAGCTGGATCCAAATGCGGAGGATCCAGTTGAGGACGCCTTACAACATGGGAGAGCCATGGAGGCTAAGGTCAGGGAGTGGGCTTTGAAGAAGATGGCCCAGTGTTTCACCAACTGGAAGAAAAGATTGCACCTTGACTATGTCGTGAAAAAGAAGACTCCCGATTTCAAGAATATTCAGTTTGAGAAGATAAAACCATTCTGGGATGACTTTGTGGAATACAAGAAATCAGAAAAAGCTAAGAAAATGTCTGAAACGAATAAGCTGAATGCTGCTAACAAGAAGTATCACCATACTATGGGGCAAGGTGGCTACAGGGCTGGCATTCCTAAGTGGGAGAAACTTGAGCAGGAACTGCGTGATAAAAATATCACCCCAGAGACAGACGATTGGGTAGAACGTGCAAGGAATTGGTTTTACGGGCATGGGGGCACGTTGGACTCGGAAGGGAGGTGTATATATACCATACGACATAAAGAAGACCCCTTGCCAATCGAGAGGATGAGAAAAGCAGTAAAGGCTGTTAAAGATGGGGACTTCATTCCCGATAGAGAGAATGATGAGCTCACACTCGCCCTTGGAAATAAGGAACATGATGGACGAACACGAGGCACAATAGGCTCCCAATCATGGAGGACTGGGTTTCCCGAAGAGAGGAAGAAATATCCTGATAGAAGCCGTCAGAGGACTAAGGACAGGGCGGCAGTTGAAGCAGAAAGTCAGAAAGAGCGAATGCGTTTAATTGAAGAACGATTAAAGCAACAACAAGATGAAATTAACTCACTTAAAGAGAAAAGTACTACCGGCGCCCCATCTCAGCAGCACACTGCATTCGATGCTACCGGCCTATCGAATAATCGAAAAAGCAGTGTGGCTTCCACCGAGGTCCCGGGTGATGACAATGGCGATGCCGATGATGCACCGACGATGGCTCCTGTTGGCTACCCAGTGGATGATATCACAGAGATGACACACTGCGAGCTACATGTCAAAGTTGTGAACATATCAATGAAGGTGGCGGTCGGCTATGCCTTACCAATTGGACCCACACCAACTTACCACAGTCGTCCGGTTCCAGAGGGCTACGCTGTTGTCGGCGTGGATGAAATCATGCCCACCTTTGAGGTTTTGGATCTTCACTACCCTGCTGGTGAAGGGGATGTGACTGTGCTGGGTGACGCAAAAAACGTCACCATTCTATGGCCGAAGGATTGTATCGTGCTTCGAAATCACACGCCAAGGCCATCTTCGCCGCCGCCTCACCCGTCTCCAGCGAGGTCGTCGCCGCCGCGGCAGCCGTCTTCGTCGCCTCACCAATCTCCGGTGCAGCCATCGCCGCGGGAGCCATCGCCGGCGCCTCAGGATAAAAAGCGTAAGCGTACCGCTACTGTGCGTCGTAAGCGATCGCCGAAACGTAAACAAGAGCCTCTTCCAAAAGTACCAACGGTTCCTCCCAAGAGAGCTTATGACTGTACTGAAGAGGAGACTGCGGCGATCGTTGATGCGGAAACGACAGCGTTTTTCGCTAAGCTGAGGCGGCCGAAAGAGCCAGAGTTCCCCAGCACCAAAGAAGAAAAAGCCAAAGTGTTGAAAATGCTAAAGACTCTTCATCAACCCGAGCCAAAGCTGTCATCAGACTATGAGCGTTCTATTCTCAAGTCACATGCAGCACAAAAAGCCTCGAAGAGCAGTACTGATGCAAGCGGGAAATCTGTTGCCCAGCTCGGAGAACAAGCAAAACAGACTTGCGCCCCTCTCAAGGTGATTTCTCAAACCAATGTGGGGTCGAGCAAATATGGGGCCGAAGAGCAGTATGATCCAGAGGTAGTTGCACAATATGGAGAAGCTGCCGCTGCTCAAGGTATGAGTATTGCCCAGTACTTATCCCAGTTAGAGTTCTTCCCCGTGAGTGAAGTAGCATACAAATACCAGTACGGCAAACCTCTCGTCAAACCTGAGGAGGTAAATAATCTTTCAACAAAAATGCGAAGATTGCATAACTGGTACATGCACGCCACAAGGGCCGGGGCTAACTGGATAGTGCTGAGGGTTACAAAAAAGCATCATGGGAAAGAAAGTGATGACATGATATCCATTGAATTTAATGAGCTATTTCAATTATTCAATCAAGACGCCTTGGACAAATCGCTCATCAGTGCCTATTGTCTGTAAGTACTAATTCTGTAATTAACTTAGTCTCCAGCTATCTCACTTTGTTTATTGCATGTATATAATCATACTGTAATATGCAGAATGAAGATTCTCGAATGCAGCAGAGGACAAATCTATGATATTGGCTTCATTGACCCATATTGGGTTCATGAAGCTAATCTCAAAATAAGCCCCCAGGATACGGAGGATAATATAGTACACGCGTTAAGGTTTCAAGAAACCAAAAGGGAAATACTTTTTCCTTACAACTTCCAGTGAGTGTTATTGTCTTGTATACACTTTCTATTTCGCTAACTCGATGTTAAGTATATAATTGATTAGTTATGCATTCGCAGCTTCCACTATATTCTGTTAATCATTCAACTTGACAAAGGGCGTGTACTAGTCATGGTCTCGAAACATAAACCCCTTGAGACGTGGAAGGACATGCAGATACTTCTCCAGCGGTAATTCTAATCATTACGACACTATATCGGCAATGTTCGTGAATTTTATGATATCAAGTACTTAAGAACTTATTTTATTCGTTTTCTACGCCGGGCAGCGCTTGGAAACGGTTCACCAACAAGGCTAGGGGTGTTTGGAAAGAGGAGCTTACATTTCAACCACTAAATGTAAGCACCACTAGCTATATCCGCGCATATCTTTGATTCTAGTTTTGATACAGTTATTATCATGCTTGATTATTATTTTGATTGAACTATGTTCTTGTGAAGTGCCTGACACAGGGACCAGGTAACAATCTCTGTGGATACTATGTTTGCGAGTTCATCCGGCAGACGTGCGATGAGAAGGGCAGAAATTTAGAGCAACTCCACGTATGTAAACAATTTCTATAGTTTTATTTTCAAACAAATTGTGTTTAGTTTCATTCATATAGACTGACTCCTTTTTTAAATTAGATCGAACGTCTACGGGACGGTCTTCTGCCAAAGGATCGCGTACGAGCAATTCAGGAGGAATTGGCGGGATTCTTGGATGCAGAAGTCCTAGACCCGAAAGGGGAGTACTATTCTGCTGTGTATAGACAATAGGGATTGTAAAAATAGCAACTCGATCCGTGTATAGACAAGGGGAATACTTTTGTATGTAGTGCATGAACTCGATCTGTGTATTGAATGTAATATTGTCATGATGATCTTGTGTAATATAAGGTTCCTTCATTGATAAGTGCAAAACACTAAATAAACAATAAAACAACCTAAATGAATTCTCTGCCGCGGCACAAAAAGTGGCGAAAATGCTGCCGCGGCAACAAAATGTGCAAAAATGAATTCTCTGCCGCGGCAGAGAAATGGGCCAAATCTCTGCCGCGGCAGAAGGTTATTAGTCCCGGTTCGTATTACGAACCGGGACTAAAGCCCCCCCCCCTCCTCGCACGGTGCAGCTGCCACGTGTATGATCTTTTGTCCCGGTTGCTGGGGCAACCGGGACTAAAGGTTCGGGCTTTAGTCCCGATTGCCCCGTCCCGGTTGGGAAACCGGGACTAATGCCCCTTACCAACCGGGATCAATGGGGTGTTTTCTACCAGTGTATTTCACTATCTCTTCACTGAACTAGTGCACCTATATACCTGAAAAGTGTATTGGGTGTGTTGGGGACACAAGAGACTTCTTGTATCTTGATTGCAGGGTTGCTTGAGAGGGGATATCTTTGACCACTTCCTCCCTGAGTTCGATAAACCTTGGGTAATCCACTTAAGGGAAACTTGCTGCTATTTTACAAACCTGTGCACTTGGAGGCCCAACAAATGTCTACAAGAATAGAAGTGCGTAGACATCAAGCTATTTCATGGCGTTGTTGCCGGGGAGGTAAGGTAAAAGGTACTCACATCATCTGGCTACTAAGCTATCTTCTAGTATTGTTGCTAGTGTGTGAGTGCTCGAAGTTATTTCCTTTAGATTCTGCAATTTGTCTTTTTGTTTCTTGTTTTAACTAGTTAGGCTTATTGGAAACAACAACAAAATTAGAGAGCTTTAAAGTATTTATCTTGAGCTAGGACATGAAGTTTTTGAAGAGAAAATTAAAAAACCTATGGAACTTTACTTGCATGCTAATAGCAATGTTATTAGTATGAACTCTTTGAACACCATTATTGCTAATTCTATGGAAAATTCTAAGCTTGGGGAAGCTGGTTTTGATGAGTACGATATTTTTAGTCCCCCAAGCACAGAGGAGAAATTTTACTTTGATGATACTATACCTCCAATATGTGATGATTACAATGATGAATATGATATTTTCAGTCCACCTACTATTGAGGAGAAAATTAATTGTGATTATAGTATGCCTCCTATATTTGATGATTATGGTGATGAGAATAATAATGATAGCTATTTTGTTGAATTTTCTCCCACTACAATTAATAAGAATGACTGTGCTTATGTGGAGAGTAATAATCATTTTATGCATGTGGCTCATTATAAGAATGTTTTATGTGATAGTTATATTGTTAATTTTATTCATGATGCTACTAAAAGTTATTATGAGGGAGATAAACCTGGTTTTAAGTATTTCAATAATATTAAGTTTCCCCTCTTTATGTTGAAGATTTTGAAGTTACACTTGTTTAGCTTTCCTATGCTTGTTGCTTTATGCTTTCATGATTTGTTTCTTTAAAAGATTATTTTTCATAGGAAGTGGGTTAGACTTAAATGTGTTTTGAATTTGCTTCATGATGCTCTCTTTTACTTCAATTCATATTTCTTATGTGAGCATCTTTTCAAGCTTTCTATGCCTAACTTAAAGGCGTTAAAGTAAAGTACTTTTTTGGAGATAACCCAATAGTTTTATTGAGTCTTGGAAGTTATTACTTCTGTAATAACCTCTCCTTATCCTTTTATTTTATTTTTGTGCCAAGAATAACCTCTAATGAGAGTGAAATAAGATTTGGGGAAGTTGCTATCCCGAAATAGATTTTTTTGCTTTACTGTAAAAATTCATGAAAAATCTCTGTATGTCGGATTGAGATGTAATTTTCTGAATACACCCCCTGGTTGTTATCTAAATTTATTTAGTTCAACACTTTTCTATTTGAGCAACATAAGGTATTCGAAAAAATCATTTTTTACCTTCTCTTCTGTTTTGACAGATTTCTGCCATTATTTTCATTTGCCTCTTATCGATTTCTTTTTTAGTTCTCTTTGGTAAATTGAGATTTTTAAAGGAATTGTTACAGTAGATTGTGTTTTAGTGGAAGTTTTCCTGTGTTGAAACTAAAACCAAAAGGTTTATTACTCTTGAATACACTAATGTTGCTAATGAAGATTGTGTGAAATTTTGTTTGAAAGAAATTTTCAAGTGTAGGGGAAGAATGATGTGATGAGAAGAGGAATGGACAAAATCTCAAGCTTGGGGATGCCACCCCGTGTCACCCCAATAAATATTCAGGAGGTACAAGCATCAAAGCTTGGGGATGCTCAAGGCATCACCTTCTTCATTAATAAAAATCTCAGGTTTTCTTTCTAGACACTTTATTTTTATTGTTTCATGCATTGTTGTGTTGTTCTTTGAGCGTTTTGCTTTTGTTTTAGTTTTATTTTTCTCGTTTTTCTGTAATAAGTTGGTTGGATCCCAACATACTTATTTTGGAGAGAGACACACTCTGTTTTCATTGCCTAGAACACTCTAGTTTTCATTCTTATTGTTCTGTGAGTGTTCACTTTTGCTAGCACTGCGTTTAGCCTTAGTTTTCTTGTGCTTTCATCTTAGAAATTTTTTGTTCTTCTTTGTGGATTTGTGATACAAGCTCACTGATCTTTATTGATTATTATCTTTGTGAGTTGTTTCAAATAAGTTGATTGGTGTTGGAAAAGAGTAGGAAGCTTCATGCTTAAGTGGTACAAAAAGGAGTTTGTTTTGACTCTGGCTTAGAGTTTATCATGTCATGTTAGATGTTGCTTTGACCTTATTCTTAGTTGTTATTGTTGTAGCATGACTTGTTCCAAACAATTGAGATTGCTTAGTGTTCCTTGAAAGAATCATGCGTTGTTTTAGCATACAAAAGCATAGTATTATGGTATTCTCCTTTGATGCTTTTTTGGGTTGACTTGGCACATGCTCATACCATGTTAAGACTATGAACCAGTCACCTTAGCCTTTATGGTCATTTATTTTTTGACTTGTGATATCACTTTGTGCTTTTGTTGATAATGTTTTGTCGCTCTACATGATTATGGCCATTATTGCTCTCTTAGTTGGTCACTCCCAGTATTTTGTTAGCCTCCACTTGTATTGAGTAAGCTTTACTCATGGATCCAACTCCCAAGAAACCAAGTTATTCCAAAGTGTCCACTATAAATTCCTATACATTGTGTGTTACACCATTTCAAGTAAATTCTTGTTTTATCTACCTTCCAATTAAAAAGTCACTTTGTTATGTGAAAGTTAGTGATTAAAGCTCTCACAAACTTGATGGCACACTTTATTTTTCTTGCCCATAATAAACTTGAACCATTGTGTAATCTATGTTGTATATGCTTGCAGTTATAAGTTGGGAATTAGCAGAACCGTGCTGTCATGGGGAACGCTTTCAACACCTGTAAATATTTACCCAGTTGATATCATGATCTATTGTTTATGGATGTCGTCGGTGTGAAATAAAAGGGGAGCTTGTAAGTCCAGGGAGTTATGTATATGTGTTAGAGAAACATCAGGGCCGCTAGCCTAAGCCATGACTAATCATGGTGGAAACTTGCAGCATCACCATAGTGAGCAATCTATGAAGCATTCTTCTTATAAAAAAGAGATAGAAAAATGAGATTGAGAAAAAGAAAAAAAAAGAGATAAGAAAAGATGAAAGATAGAAAAAAGCACCATTTTCCCATGGTAAATAAGAAGATTGCTGAGATGCTCATTGTTTGCTTGCCTTGTCATTTTGATATGGATAGCTCTTGTATCATGGGGCAAGGGGTACCGCGCTGGCAGTTCTCTATGATACACATGTACTTACTATGACAAGAACTTACCGGTAACTAAAGTTGAGTAGCATGAGGAGCGGCCCTCGTACTCATGGGATATGAGATTGCCAACTTATACTTTGTCAAGCATATAGTCCATACTTTGTTCATTTTAACCTTAATCACTTCATGATGCTTATGATAGGAGCAATGAGAGATGAAAGCTAACAAGTACCATAATTTTTGGAAGCTCTTTATGAAACTTGAAATCCCTGCTTCCCTTTGAAGGGCATTTCTCCCACTTTTATATTGAGTCTCCACCTTATATTCTTCGGCACCAATTAAGAGAGCATAGTTGTCATTCTTAGTTCTATGCGCATTGTCCCAAAACTTATTGATTGATTCATAATGTTGATATTGCTTGTAATTGAACTATTTGTATCTAGTCACCCTTATGAACTTTGAAGGTGTCCTATGCATTTATGTTTTTCTACTCCATGAGGGACAAGCTGAATGCCACTATGCAATGTTTTATATATGTGAAACAAACAAACGTCTTTCAATGCATTGTTATTCATGATCTTTTGTTTGTATCCTTTCATGTTGCAGCATATTTGCTATGTCTTATTGTTAGAACTTCATCTTTCATGCTCATGTTTAGAGTACTTTGATCCTAGCTTTCAATGTTTGCAAATATTTGATCAGGATTGTGATGGTGCATGTCACCTCAAAAATTATTCTTTTTATCACTTACCTACTCGAGGACGATTAGGAGTTAAGCTTGGGGATGCTTGTTACGTCGTAAATGTATCTATATTTTTTATGCTCCATGCTTGTTTTATATCATTTGTCTTATGCTTTGTCTACACTTTGAGGTATTTTTATACACTTTCTGCACCTAACCTATTGACAAGATGCCACAGTGCCAGTTGCCTGTTTTCTGCTGTTTTTGGTTTCAGAAAAGCTAAAAAATGAATATTCTCGGAATTAAACGGGACAAAAGCCAATCTTTCTATTTTTCCCGGAGAATACGGAAACGCGAAGTAGAGACAGAGGAGGACACCAGGGTGGCCACACCCTATGGTGGAACAGGCCCACCCTAGGCGTGCCACTAGGGCGTGTGGGCCCTCTGGCCCTCCACTGACTTTGCCCTCTTCGCCTATAAGAAACCCTCGATGAGAAATCCTAAATCATCCATCATACATCCATGAAGAGTTCCACAGCGCTGCCGCCACCAAAGGGGGGATTCGGGGGACAGAAAGTCTCTGTTCTGGCACCCTTCCGGGATAGAGAGGTGCCCCCGGAGACATCTCCATCGATCTCCACCACCATCTCCATCGCCGTTGTTGATTCCCATGATGAGGAGGGAGTAGTTCTTCCTCGAAACTAAGGGCTCTATTGGTAGCTGTGTGTTCATCTCTCTCTATCTATGCATGATCATTATGAGATCATGAGTTTTGTAATCAAGTAGATCTACTCTGCTACTCAAGTGCTTAAACCAATCTCCGGCTCTCAACACGTGTGTGAAAGTGACAGCAGGCACGCCATGGTGGAACTTAGGCTAGAGTTTGCATAAATACTTAATTGCTTTAATAGATCTATGCTTTTCCCCATGTGTGTGAAAGTGACAGCGTGCGCGTCGTGTGTGGCACTTAAGCTAGATTACATATATATTTATCATGAGTTATATTTGGAGTTGGATGTCTCTATGAAATTGTGGTGTTTGTTGGAACCATCTAGCGCTCAAGGTGACAGTGTGGGGTTATCTAGATGGGGATTGCAAACTTTAAGGAGTGCTTTTGTAGCCCTACCGTGGATTAGAGTGTCTAGCTGGAGAGTAGTTGAGAGTAGATTAATAAAGAGAAGATATTTATATGAGAGTGTTCACTAGTGAAATTATGATCCCTAAGCCTTGTTTCTAAACATTGTTTCACCATTTACGATCAGATCTATTACATGTTTGCTTGCTTCCATCTTTATTTCAGTTTGCCTTTAGTCTCTTCCGCGCCATCAAGATCTTTTCCGGCACCGTTACCACTTAGAATCATCCATACTACTTGTTTCACTATCTCTTCACCGAACTAGTGCACCTATACACCTGACAAGTGTATTGGGTGTGTTGGGGACACAAGAGACTTCTTGTATCTTGATTGCAGGGTTGCTTGAGAGGGATACCTTTGACCACTTCCTCCCTGTGTTCGATAAACCTTGGGCAATCCACTTAAGGGAAACTTGGTGCTCTTCTACAAACCTCTACACTTGGAGGCCCAACAACTGTCTACAAGAATAGAAGTGCGTAGACATCAATCAGTTCCCTAGCTCGCAGAACAAAAAAACAATTGTTCCCCCCTCTCAAGGTGATTTCCCATACCAATGTGGGGTCGAGCAAATATGTGGTCGAAGAGCAGTATGATCCACAGGTAGTTACAATGTACAGAGAAGTGGCCGCTGCTCAAGGTAAGAGTATTGCTTACTACTTATCCCAGTTAGAGTACTTCCCCGTGGGTGAAGTAGTATACAAATACCAGTATGGGAATCCTCTCGTCAAACCTGAGGAGGTAAAGAATATACCAAAAAATGCGAAGATTGCATAACTGGTACATGAATGCCACAAAGGTTGGGGCTAACTGGATAATGTTGTGGGTTACAAAACAACATTACGGGAAAGAAGATGGCATGGTAATGATTGAATTTTTTGAACTATTTCAATTATTCAATCAAGACGCCTTGGACAAATCGATCATCATTTCCTATTGTCTGTAAGTACTAATTCTATAGTTAAGTCTCTAGCTATCTCACCTCGTTTATTGCACGTATATAATCATACTATATTATGCAGAATGAAGTTTCTCGAATGCAGCAGAGGACAAATCTATGACATTGGGTTCACTGACCCATATTTTGTTCATGAAGCTAATCTCAAAAAAAGACCCTAGGATACAGATGATAATATTGTACACGCGTTAAGGTTTCAAGAAACCAGCAGGAAAATACTATTTCCTTACAACTTCGAGTGAGTGTTATTGTCTTGTATAAACTTCCTATTTCGCTTACTCGATGTTAAGTGTATAATTGATGAGTTATGCATGCGCAGCTTCCACTATATTCTGCTAATCATTACACCTGACAAAGGGTGGGTACTGTCATGGTATTGCCGACGAGTACGCCATGGAGGGGTCCTCACAGTGCGTGTTTAGAGACATGGGGTAAGGCGGGCGGTTGACGAGTATGAGGTAACACAACTTACCCAGGTTCAGATCCCACAACGGTGGCGGAATCCTACTCCTCCTATAAATCACTATAAGGGCAATACGCCGAGTTATAGAGATAGGTTCGCTGTGCGAGGTTGTGTGTGTCGATCTATGATCGTATGAGATTGTGCCCTAAAGGCTCCCATAGGCCCGACTTATATAGTCGCCAAGTCCTAGGGTTACAAGGAAAAGTCCTAGCCGGACAGGTTACAGAGTCCTACACCGTCTATCACTAGTCGTGTGTATCTTGCACTCTAAGGCTTCGGGTACGCTGGTAACTCCACCGTAGCCTTCCTTTATCCAGCATGGGCCGCCCTTCTGGATCCACCTAACTGGGCCGCCCAGCAGGCCATAGGCCATGCTACCGACTATGGGCCACCCGGGTTAGCCGGATAAGAGACATGCTATAAGGATACCCATATAGCATATCCCAAACAGTAGCCCCCGGAGAACTCCGAGATCTTGTGCCGTCTTACCTCTTCACGTGGAATGCTCCGTCTAGATGGATGTCGGCAGATCATCAAGCAACATCTTGTAGTCCTCCCAAAGAACCCTGCAAGGTTTTCTCCGTCTTCGATTTGTAAGCCGGAGAAATGCTGAATCTCCCATCATACTCTTACGTAGTCGGATTAAATCCGTCCATGCCGGAATCTTCGATGTGATGGCTCATCTACCCGTGTCAGCTAGGACGACGTAGGCTTAGGTCAGCGACTCCTCGTAACTCACACATGCAGAGAACGCAATCATATCCGATTTTCCTGCGCGGGCGATACGAACCGTTGGCGGCGGCGGTTGGAGACGTGGCGAAATTTCTGCGCACGTTCGCGAACATGTCGTCTACGCGGCAACCGTCCGATTAGCTGCATGAATCTTAACGCCTAGGATGATAAATAGTAACCGTGGGAAATTTTCCACTTTTTACCCCCTTCTTCTCGCGTCGTCTTCTTCCTCCAGCCGCACGTCTCCTCGAGCTCTTCGCGAGAAACCTCGAAAACCCTAGCTTCCATCTGCGTCAGTCACATCCGTCCATCACTCCATGGCCAGCAGCAGCTCCTTCCCATCGATGGCGACGTCGATCGAAGCCGGCGAGCTCCGTCGTCGTGACCCCAGAGGGCTTGGTCATCCCTGCATCGGCGATGATCGAGTCCACCGGAGGCGACCATAATCTGGCATCGCGAGAGCCACTGGAAGAAGAGCCAGACTCGCATAAGGGTGACTGGCGCGGCTCGGACATCACCGACCGCGACATCTAGGAGATGGTCGCCGAAGGTTACCTCCCTGCGGCAGAGGGGCTTGCCTGGCGGGC
Source organism: Avena atlantica (assembly GCA_910589765.1). Taxonomy (NCBI): domain Eukaryota; kingdom Viridiplantae; phylum Streptophyta; class Magnoliopsida; order Poales; family Poaceae; genus Avena; species Avena atlantica. The sequence goes on from OU342733.1 coordinate 527,986,572, forward strand.
GGCACCGGCCGGCGAGGTGACACCTTCTCCTCAAGACGGAGAAAAGGTGTACCTCAAGGCTCAGCTGGTACGCGGTGTTTCCCTGCTCATCTCCCACTTCTTCCTCTCTGTCTTGAACCACTACAAGGTCCAACCACATAACCCCTCCCCCAATAGCATCTTAGTGCTTAGCAACTTCGCGGCACTTTGCGAGGGTTACCTAGGGATAAGGCCTAGGTTAGCCATGTTCGTGTACTTCTTCATCGTCAAACGTGAAGCCGGACATAGTAAGGAGGAGCTTAGGAACTGCGGCACCATAAGCTTCAAGATTCGACCTGGCCGGCGGTTCCCCGACATCGTCGGCCACGAGTCCTGCAAGAACTGGCAGCGGACGTACTTATACGGCCCCGACATTCCTTTGGCGGGCCGAGAAGTGACGTACCCGGACTTCGTGGATGGAGCCGCCGCTGAAGTTTCTACATGGAGATCCCATGCCTCCCTTCCCTCCGACCTCGACGCTTCTCGCGCAATAAGGCTGATCGAATGGTTCGTAGAGACAGGTTTGACTTGCTTGGACCTAGCCATGTGCTGGTTCATCAGGCGCATCCAACCTCTGCAGCACCGCGCGAAGTTCATGCACGAGTATACCAGTGATCGAAGGGATACCCTCCGAATCTACGTGGATAACTTCTCGAGTGACTCCGTCAAGCACCGCCTAAAGGACATCTTCCAGGTGAAGGATAAGAAGCGTGGCTTCACCATCACCTACGACATGTTCGTAGAAGGCAAGTGCCCAAAGGTAGGTATTTATTTTCCGTGTATGACATATGCTCCAGTTTTTCCGTCTTGCCAATACCATCTTATCTAACAAAGTGATTTCTCACTTAACAGCTTAGCAATCTAGATGAGGGCAACCTGGCTGCCCAAATCTATGATCCAAAGATGAAGGAATTCACGGTCGTGTCCAATGACGATGTTCCGTTGGCGCGAAAGCGGAAGAGCTCCACCTCTGACGCTGCCGACGGAGGCAAGAAGAAGAAGACGGAGGGTGGAGCCTCCAAAACGACTATCGCCGCCCTAGAGGCGGAAAAGAGAAAAGCCACCGGGATTTTTGCCAAAGCGCCCCCCCTAGTGTAAGCTTCTCATTCTCCGACATTGTCTATTTATCTGTCTTGTTCCTGTACTTATGCATTTGCACGTTTCAGAAAGAAATCCACGACCATCCTCAAGAAGACCTCCAAAACTTTGGGGGCTTCTCGAAATATCAAGGATATGCTGCATCGCGACGCCTCCCCCGCCATTGCCCCTGCTACTCCTACCGTCAAGCCCTCATCCGCCCCAACAAGCTCACAAGTTAAGGAGGTACCAGGTCCTTCCGTCATGGAAGTGGATTCTGGCGCCTCTACCGAGCTCACTGTTGTCGGCGAGCAGGCAACGCAGCAGAGCACCGTTCAACAAATGGCCGAAGCTTCATCTAAGGATGCCATCGGTGGAGGCAAGGCGGTGGTGGAAGCTGGTACTTCTGCTAAAGGTGGTGCCCTTGCTCCCCAGAAACCCTTTGAGTTTCCAAAGATAGTTTACCCGGTGCTCACGCCGAGTAACACAACTCTGGTTCCTGGAGGAGTACCGTCATCTCCGACGTGTGGTCTTGAGGAGCTCCTCCAACAAGCGGACATCTTGCAAGGAAATAGCATCTCCTTTGGCAAGCTGCTAGCCGAGAGCGCTACAAACCTCAAGATCATTGCACTTATAAGTTTTACTTTGCCTTTTGCATTTCATATGAGTATCCCAATGTATCCCCCGAGGATGTAGACGGAAAACCATAGGTTTTGCATCTATATGCTCTAAGAGTGACTAAGTTAGAAAAAACTCTCACTGTATCCCCCAAGCATTTAGATGGAACAAACTATTCCGACTAGATGCTTTAAGAGTAGCATACGCAGTGTTTATAATTTTCAATACTATAGCCCCTAAGCCTCTAGTTGTAACTAAATTAGTTCCGACTAGATGCTCAAAGAAAAGCTAAGCATTTTCCGAGTTAAAAACATTATACTGTAGCCCCCAAGCTTCTAATCAAGAACTGAATTAGCTCCGACTAGATTCTTAAAGAAAAGCTAAGCATATTGCTAAGTAAAAAACTCTCGCTGTAGCCCCCGAGCGCCTAGGTGGAAAATTTCCGACTAGGTGCTCCAAGCAGACTAAACAATGGTTTAACTTTTTCCTTTTTTCCACAGAACGAGAATGCTCGCAGGGGCATGGCCAACGACAAGTACCAGAAGATGCGCGGAGATCTTGAAGCCGAAAAGGGTAAAACTGCCATCTTGAAGGAGCAAATCATCAAAAACAAGAGTCTGTTTTCTTTTTCCGCATTCCGTCTTGTTTTTGTGCCCACATTCTCCGAGTACTCACTGTGTACTTTGTTTTCTCCGACTTGCAGAGCATGTCGCCAAGGCCAAGGACATTGTAGAGCAGTCCAAGCACATCCAGCAGCTGGACAGCGAGAACAAGATCCTTAAGGAGGAGAGGAAGGAAATGCTGAAAATGCATGAAGATTCCACGAAGGCCCTGCAGGACTCCGCCTCCACGGAAATCAATCGCTTGAAGGAGGAGCTTGCGATTTTAAAAGATCAGAAGCAAGCTGCTGATGAGAAAAACCAATGCCACAACGAGGCGTTTAAGCTCCTCCAACAAGAGAAAGAATCCCTGGGGGACATCCTCTGGCAGGCTAAAGCCAGCATCTTCAGTAAGTTTCCTCTTCCTTGTATTTCTGTAGTCTGGATACTTTGAATTTATTGAACTCATGCGCTCCTTGTCGGAATTTGCAGCTCCTATGGGTTTAACCCGCTCACCTCCTTCGGACAAGGAATGCATGGTTCTTGCCGGCAACTTTATCAACACCGCCATCACCCAATCCAAAGAGATTGCCAAGTCCCTCCAGATATACATCAAGGCCTCGGACTCTGTGACGAAGTACTCAGAGATTCTGCGCCGAGCCCCCGAGCGTGTCACAAGATGGAAAGCTTCATGTGCACGGGCTGGTGCAAGGATGGCGCTACCAATGGTGAAGGCACACTACGAAGGTGCCGACATTGACACGGTGACCTCTGGTATCCCCGACGTTGATGATGACGGCAAAGAGATTGATCGCGAAGCCATATTGTCATCACTCGCGGGTTATGACACCAGAGTTGCCGAGTTGGTGGACATCAACGTATTCATGCCCATGAACACCATCGACAGCGTCAACCAAGATTCCTCCGAGTCTCATCATAGCGCCGACGTTGAGGGTGATTCTCCGGCTGGTGACGATGCTGCTTCCAAGTCTCCTGCGCCCAAGGAATGAAAAACACTTTGTAATATTTGTTTCCCCTTTGGTGTGTGCATGGAAAAAACTTAGTGATGTAACCTGAAGGCGGAAAACAATGGTTGTTATGTCCTGCTACTTAAGAACTAGTTTCCAGCATGTATATATTTTTAGCAAGTGCTGGCTTATCCATTACTTTGGTTCTTATGCTTGAATTTTCGTGAGTCGGAAGACTCGTTGTCGGAACCAAGCGCTTAGGTGATGATGCCCAATGGCACCATAGATAACCTGAGCACAAAATCGCCGACAATAAGTGCCAAAAGTCACTACTCCAAAATCCACATAAAAACGACAAAGAACGTCTAGACCAGAAAACTTAAGCTAACGCCCGTAGGCGGAATTTTCACAAATGCAAACTCAATACTTGTGCATAAAGGTTTTACATGATCCAAAAATGAACACTAAAGGAGGTAAAAGACTCAGAAATATGAGTGAACCAAAGAGCTTTATTTCATTGAGCATATAAGAGGTACACAATTAGATAAAATATGCTAAGTGTAAAAAGGACGTAGCTGTGCTATGTTCCATGACCGATCAAGCTCCGGGTAGTCATCATCCGGATCACGTCGCTTACGCTTGTGATCCTCGTTGGGTCTATCCTTTAATTCACGATTGTCAACAAGGTAGTAAGACCCATTGAGCAGCGCCTTGCTTATGATGAACGGTCCTTCCCATGGCGGGGATAATTTGTGTGACTTCTTTTGCTTAAGTCGGAGCACCAAATCCCCCTCTTTAAATGAGCGATGCCGAACGCGGCGACTATGGTAGCTACGTAGCTTCTGCTGGTAGATGGCGGATCTTTGGCATTCCCAAACGCGCTCCTCCTCGAGAAGGTCCACATCTAGGCGTCTGGATTCTTCAGCGTCATCCTCGTCGTAGGCGGCAACTCTTGGTGCATCATGGAGGATGTCGGAAGGCAAGATGGCTTCTGCCCCATATACCATGAAGTAAGGGGTGTAGCCGGTGGGTCTGTTGGGTGTAGTTTGTAAACTCCACAACACAGATGGCAATTCTTCCGCCCAGGCTCCAGCTGCTCTATGTAGCGGCGCCTCAAGACGTGTCTTGATTACCTGCAGAATTAATCCATTGGCTTGCTCAACCTGACCATTGGATTGTGGGTGTGCCACAGATGCAAGGTCAAGTCGGATGCCTTTCTCCCAGCAATAAGCCTCCACTTCTTCGAGTGACAAGTTGCTTCCGTTGTCGGTGATAATGCTATGTGGGAGACCAAATCTCACCACTAGTGATGGGGATATGCCTACCGGGGTATACCCAGCAGGACGTTTCCGACTGGCCCAGGAACTGGCGAGTGGGCCTGCAAAGCGGCGACTGGATCAAGGCCCGGTGCGGATCCAAGCGACTGGAGACTGAAGGCCCAGGCGAGTAGATAGGCCCAATCGAGTTAGGTCAAACGGTTATCCAATCCTTAACTGAATCGGTTGAGATATGTAAACCCTAGGGGAGGTGAGTGTATATAAACCTCCCGACAGGGCGTGTAGAGATTACGTTCCACCATACCCCCATAGCAACTCGCCGCCTAGCCGCCGAGCTCGCCCTTTGTACCACCTTCGTAATACAATCTAGAAGGAGTAGGTCTTTACCCTCCGGGGGGCCGAACCTTGGTAAACCCTGTGTCTCCGCCCTCATCTCGCACCGCAGATGGCTGGCCGCCCTTGCCCTTCGTTCTACTACTCGCTGCAGATTGCAGCATCTGCCGTGACTATTCCCACGACAGTGGCGCCCACCGTGGGGCCTGGCCGGTGTTCTGCGGCGAGATCCAATCTTCCCATCAACGAGACGCTTGCCACCGGCCGCATGATAGCGATCGGCGAGATGCTCCAGATCTTGCCGAGCAGCTACGTCCCGGCGGCGCGACCCGTCACGCATAGCGTGATCCTGCCGGTCGGCACGATCAGCCTCTTCATCGGCCTCACCGACATCATCGTCTCGGAGGATTCGGCTCGCATCCGTGAGTCGCCACCGCGCGATCGGCTCTCCGATAGCCAGATTCGCACGATCCATCGCCTCGCCTCCGAGTATAACTCGGCCAACAGCGATGTCGCCGAAAACTTTGCGGCCGCGGAAGACGCGGCCCTCAACGACGACGCCGACTCGGTGACCCCGGCGTCACGCGCCGGATCCATCACCGTGGCTTCACCCGCGGGCTCCATCACCCAGGTCTCCAACGTGGGAGACTTCGAGGATCCTTCCATCCTCGGAATCTTTGACTTCGACTCCGGGACGGAAACCTCCACCGACCTCCGTGGCGGAACCGGTCGCCACGCTGCGACCTACATGGCGACCGGCGCCGACCCGCCGGAAGATCCCTTCTCCACCCCAATCCCTCCTAACCCCACGGCGACGGAGGTCGAGGAACTCCGCCTAAAGCTGGCGGAGGCGGTCCGCAAGGAACAAGCCGAGCGCGAAAAATTTCGCCTCGAGCAGGTGACGGCGCAGGATATATCGCGCTACCACCAGCAGCGGATCAGGTCGCGCCTGAACCCCACCGTTCAGGGGCGCGCCCTGAACTTCGACGACGAAAACGACCCGGCCCGCGTGGCCGAGCGCGTGATCTGCGAGAACGCGCCACCGGGAGGAAGCGCCCGGCCCCCGCCAGGGTCGACGGCGATGGGCGCCCCACCTCCACCGAACCGCACACCCCCCAGGGACCAGCCGCGGGTAGTAGTCTCCTCACGGGAGCGAGACGCCAACGGCCTCCCACTGTTCTCCACCCCGATGGACAACCTTGTGGCAGGCGGAGCAGCACCCAACAACATCACGGCCACCAGCGATGGCGCCCTACAGATCCAGTACGTCAGGGACCTGCTCGCAAAGGCCTTCGAGCAGCAAAACGCGGGCGCCGACTCGCAGGGTCGAGTATACTCGCGATCTTCGGGAAGTATAGCGGCCTCAAGCGGCCGCCAAATGGCGGCAAACACCCTCAACTGCCCGCCGCCAGAGCCACTGCAGCTCCAACGTCGACCCGCAAACGCGGCATTCTCCACCAACGACCCCAGGCCAGCGACCAACTTCGTCGCCGCCAACAGTCAACCCATCAACGCCCGCACCCACATCATCAACAACCAAAGCAGGCGCGCACGCCAGCCCGACGACTTACGCCACACCCTAAACAATCGCTGTGACAACGAGCCGATGGGATCGCTCAGTCGACTCGGCCCCAAGTGCTTCGGACCAATGATCCGAGGCGAGAAGTACCCGGCGAACTTCAAAGCGCCGAAGGAAATAGAGAAGTACGACCCTTCGTACGACCCTTCCGCGTGGCTGGACACATACCTCATGGCAATGGGGATCGCTGGCCACACCGACCTGCTAGCCGCCCGTTACCTCCCCCTGATGATGGAGGGGACGTGCAAGGAGTGGATCAACACCCTCCCCCAGGATAGTATCGACTCCTGGGAGGAGATGCGCGACGCCTTCGTCAGGCACTTCGAGTGCTCCTACACCCGCGCCACCACCATCGAGGACCTGGAGCGATGCGTCTAGGGACCCCGCGAGTCGACTCGCAATTGGGTCCAGCAGTAGCAAGAACTCTGGTACAACGCGGTCGGCATCCACCCGGACACCGCGATCCATTGCTTCAAGACCTCGTGTCGCTACGAGCCCTTGGTCGCCAAGATCAAGCGACACTCTCGCACACTCGACAACATACCGGACCTCCTCGAGATCGCCAAATGGTACGCGGAGGAAGATCCAAACCAAGCAACCGACGACGAGTCGGCGGGCCAACGCCACACGAGCGGCAACGACAACGGGCAATGGCTCGAGCTACGCTACAGCAACACTCGCCTCACCGACAAGCGCCGAAGTGACGGGCGAGTCGACTTCGTCGCCAACGCCGGGCAAGTACAACGCGAGCCCAAAAGCTTCCGCCGCGACGGAGGACAACACCGCGACAGCGGCAACTACAGGGCCAAGCCAAGGTTCGACCCCTCGGCCCTCCTTAACCAACCTTGTGCGCTTCACAGCGGGGAAGGGAAGCCCGCAACGCACACAACCACCGACTGCCACACCCTCAGGGAGATCGAGAAGGCACGGCGAGCACGGGAGGACCCCGACAACGACCCGCCAAACGGCGGAAAATTCGGCAAGGTGGCCGGCTCGCTCCATACCTTCACAGGCTTCAACACGAAGCGCGAGAAGAAGGTTATCGCCCGCGCCGTCGCCGTCAACGCGGTGGCTCAGGTGAACGTTCCCCAGTTCCTCAACTGGTCAGAGCAGCCCATCACCTGGAGCCGCCAGGACCACTCGCCACGCATCGAGTACCCAGGCCGAGTCGCCCTGGTGGTCAAACCCAAGGTCGGCGACTACTGGCTCCCAAAGACATTGATGGACGGCGGTAGCTCCATCAACATCCTGTACCTGGACACCTTCAGGCGGCTGCGGCTCCCGCAGTCAATGATCGAGACAACCCACACAACGTTCCACGGCATCGTCCCCGGTCGGAAGGCATACCCGATCGGCAAGGTCACGCTGCCCGTCACCTTCGGCACTCTAGCAAACTTCCGCACCGAGCGGATAGTCTTCGAGCTGGTACCCTTCGACAGCCCCTACCACTTCGTCCTGGGGCGCCAGGCATTCGCCAAGTTCATGGCAGCGCCCCACTACGCGTACAACGTGATGAAGCTCCCAGGGCCGTGCGGCATCATCACCATCAACGGCGACCCCGACATGGCCGCCGAGTGCGAGGCCAAAGGAGCCGAACCCGTCGATGCCGTCATTACGGCAGAGGCCAACCACGCCGACGAGCTCGCCAAATACGTGAGCGGGGTTAACAACGACGACCCCACCATACTCAAGAAGCCCAACTCGGAGGGTGCAACCACCTCAACCTTCGAGGCCACGACGCACACCCGCACCATCGAGCTGGTCCCAGGCGACTCCAGCCAGACAATGACGATCGGGACGGGCATGAGCCCAGCCTAGGAAGGCGCGCTCATCGAGTTCCTCCGTGAGAATAGGGATATCTTCGCATGGAAGCCCTCCGACATGCCTGGTGTCCCTAGGGAGCTCGCTGAGCACAAACTTAACACCGACCCCAAAATGCGACCCGTCAAACAGTCGTTGCGGACTTTCAATGAAGAGCACCGCCGAGCAATCGCTGAGGAGGTGCAGCGTCTACTCGGTGCAGGCTTCATCCGGCCAATAAAGTACTCCAAGTGGCTGGCAGACCCAGTCCTGGTCGAGAAGAAAAACGGGACCTAGAGGATGTGTATCGACTACACAAACTTGAACAGCGCCTGCCCGAAGGAGCAGTTCGTCCTCCCGTGGATCGACCAAATAATCGACTCCACCGCGGGCTCGGAGTCGCTATGCTTCCTCGACGCCTACTCCGGATATAACCAGATCAAAATGGCCGTCGAAGACGAGGAGAAGACGGCGTTCATCACGCCATTCGGAGCCTTCTGCTACACCGCCATGACCTTCGGCCTCAAGAACGCCGGAGCGACCTATCAGCGGTTCATGCAACAGTACCTCGCGAGCCAAATTGGCCGCAACATCCATGTCTACATAGATGACGTAGACGTAAAATCAGCTCGCCAGGGTGATCTACTCGCCGACCTGGCGGAAACATTCGCCAACTTGCGAAAATACAAGATAAAGCTTAACCCAGGCAAATGCACCTTCGGCGTACCAGCAGGACAACTATTGGGGTACGTTGTCTCCAAGCGAGGGATCGAGGCGAACCCCACCAAAATCGACACGATCGCCCGACTCGGCAAACCCGAGTGCCTGCGCGACGTCCAGAAGCTGGCCGGGCGAGTAGCGGCTCTCAGTCGCTTCATCCCCCGCTTGGGCGAAAAGGCGATGCCCCTATACCGTCTGATGCGCAAGAACCCCACCTTCTAGTGGGACAAGGAGGCGGACGACGCACTCCGCGACCTCAAAAAGGTGCTACTCGCCACACCACTACTCGCCGCCCCCACCAACAAAGAACCCATGCTGGTCTACGTCGCGGCTTCCGAGCGCGTCGTCGGTGCCGTCATGGTCGTCGAACAGCCGAAGGAAGGGAAGGAGCGCCCAGTACAGCGATCGGTGTATTACATCAGTGAGGTCCTCACCGAGTCGCGCCAACGGTACCCGCAGTACCAGAAACTGGTGTACGCGGTCTTTAGAGCACAGCAGCGCCTGCCGCACTACTTCCAGGAGCACCCGATCACAGTCGTCTCCTCAGCACCGTTGCAGGACATCATCCGCAACCGTGAGGCGACTGGGCGAGTCGCTAAGTGCGCCATCGAAATCGGCATCCATAATATCAAACACGAGCCACGAAAGGCGATCAAGTCACAGGCTCTAGCGGACTTCATCACCGACTGGGAAGAGGCCCAGGAGCCAGAAAAGCTTCCATACCTCCATTACTGGAGCCTGCACTTCGACGGCTCCAAAAACGCGGATGGCGCAGGGGCAGGAATCATGCTGACTTCCGAAGGGCGACAAGCTCCTCTACGTCCTGTGCCTCGACTTCACCCCCTGCACCAACAACATGGCCGAATACGAGGCACTCCTCCACGGCATGCGAGCTGCCAGAGAAATGAACGTTAACCACCTGCGCTGTTACGGAGACTCTGACCTCGTCGCTGGACAAGTCGCTGGTACCGTCGACGCCGTCTCCCCTACCATGGCGGCATACCGCCAAGAAGTGGACAGGCTGGGCGGACACTTTGTAGGCTACTCCGTCGAGTGGATCGATAGGCGGAAGAACAAGGAGGCCGACGCACTCTATCGCATTGGGTCGGCTCGACTTGCACCACCCGCCGGCGTCTTCCTCGACACAATCACCAAGCCATCAGTCTCTCCCTCGAGGGAGATCGACATCGGCGTCCCGCTGCAGCCGGAAGCATCCCTGGTCGCACTCGTCACCGAGCCAGACGACTAGACCAAGCCCTACGTCTCCTACCTGGAAGCCGGCACCCTGCCGGCAGACAAGACGGACGCACGGATGATCGCACGCCGATGTAAGTCCTACACCATCATCGACAGTGATCTCCACAAGCGCAGCGTCACCGGCGTGTTCCAACGCTGCGTCCAACCTGCCGAAGGACGTAAGATCCTCCACGACATCCACTCCGGCGACTGCGGCCACCACGCCGGCGCCCGCTCCCTGGTCGCCAAGGCTATGCGGCATGGCTTCTACTGGCCCACCGCACACACCGATGCCGTCGACATTGTTCAGCGGTGCGCCGGGTGTCAGAAGTACGCCAACCAGACGCACGTGCCAAGCTTAGCGCTCAAGACGATCCCCATCACCTGGCCATTCGCCGTGTGGGGTATGGACATGGTAGGCCCCTTCAAAAAGGCTCCCTCCGGCTACACCCACCTACTGGTCGCGGTCGATAAATTCACAAAGTGGGTGGAGGCCAAACCAGTCCGGAAGTGCGACGGGAAGACCGCCACTAAATTCCTACGCGAGCTCATATATCGCTACGGGTTCCCAAACAGCATCATCACAGACAACGCCACTAACTTTGCCAAAGGAGCCATGGCCAAGTTCTGTGAAGAACACCACATCCGGCTCGATCTTGCGTTAGTCGCCCACCCGGAATCCAATGGCCAGGCGGAACAGGCCAATCAAAGCATCCTCCATGGGCTGAAGCCGCGACTCCAAGTACCACTCGAGCGCACCGCCGGGTGCTGGGTCGAGGAGCTACCTTCCGTCATCTGGGGCATCCGCACCTCGGTTAACAGGTCGACAGGATTCACCCCCTTCTTCATGGTGTACGGCGCCGAAGCAATCATGCCCACCGATCTTGAGCACGACTAGCCGAGGGTCGTCCACTACACGGAGGCCGCGAACGAACTCGCACGGCAGGATGGAGTCGATCAACTCGACGAGGCATGCGACCTAGCTCGCTCACGCACCGCCATCTACCAACAAGGACTCCGCCGCTACCACAGCCGGCGGGTGAAAACTCGCACCTTCCAGGAAGGCGACCTGGTGCTACGCCTAATCCAGGACAAAAAGGGCATGCACAAGCTTTCCCCTCCATAGGAAGGACCATTCGCCATTGGGCGCGTACTCGGCAACGACGCCTACTACTTAATCGACGTCCGAGGGGACGGCAAACTCGACGTCAAGCGACCATGGAATGTGAATCTCCTTCGGAAGTTCTACTCCTAGAACTCTACACATGTACCCTCCAGTCGCCATGAAATAAAAAGAATCGTTTACCGCAAAGTGCGCATACTCTCCATGTCTTGTGCCACTCGCACTCGTAATAACAGCGTTACGCTAACCGCAGAAGTCAACCTTTGGTACAGCGATCGGCACGGCCAAGTAGTGCGGTGCAAGAACACTGAGTCACTTCAGGTTTTGCATCGTCCACGAAAAACGCCTAGCCCGACTGGCTTTCCGAGCCAAGACAACTGCCTTCGCTTCTCACAGCAACCATGATCCTCCGCATCCTCTACATAGCGACTCGAACGGCCACGTACCACGCTCGGGACCAGTTCACCGCGAGCAGCTCGGGAAAATGCCAAGTATGAGAGCATGCCCAGGACTCGCCATGCGACTGACCCAACGGGCCAGGCAGGAGTGATGCGCTCAACTAACGCGCCAAGTCCTCACCCACCCTCGAGTCGTGACTAGAACAACCAAGTACCACGCTCGAGGACTCGGCCACCCGACCTCATTCGCGCAAGGGAAAACGGTGAAGTACAGAGCGCTCAAGGGAGTCGCCTTGCGACTGGCTCTCCTAGTCCGGGCAAGTCGACCACAATAATAAAAACATCCAAAAAACCATAAACACATTACAAACGAGGTCAACCCCATAAAAAGGGCGGACGCGCTTGGGGACTCGTTCAACCCTCAATGCAAAAACACATATCACATCACAAAACAGACAAGATATCTCATTCAATAGCATGTCGCATTGTCTCAAAATACATAGTATGCCCAAAGGGCAGATCTGCTACTAACGCCCCAGGGCAAACTATTCTATTCCGCAGGCTTCGACGACGACTCGCCAGCTTCCTTGCGATTGCGGATGAACGGCGTGTATGGGTTCGACGGGTACGCGTCAGCTCACCCGCCATCGCCGCGCGGAAGGGCTGCTCGATCTTGAAGTCCCGGTGCTGCGGCTCGGGGTCGTTGGGCGCGACGACCGTCTCCTGGTAAGGAAGGAGGTCGCCCATCGCCCAGACGCGCTCGGAGTACACCGCGGCGCGATCAGTCAACTTGAGCACCTCGGATATCTCCACCTCGCCAGTCGACGACGGGTAGCCACTCGTCACATCGTCCAGATCGAAATCTTCTGGAAAATGCGCAAGCCCAAGGCTAAGCGCCGTCGCTGCTCCACGCCGGAAGGCCGACCGCGTCATGAACTCAACGACCGACGGCGCCTTCTCCAGGTACTTCCACACCTCGACGAGGTCGCTGGGAATAACTTCCGTCGGTGATATCTCCTGGAGGTAGGCTCGGATGCAGGTCGCCGACAACGTCGCCGAGTCGACGAGCGTGGCCACACATTGCCGCGCGTCGACGAGCTCGCCTCTTCCGCGCTATCAAGGATGCGACCTGCAAAATAGCAGACAATAGTGAGTACGTCAAACAACACACAAAAGCACACGTTGTCGGCAAGGGAAGATATACTTACCAATCAAGGGGCGGGCAAGATCCGTGATGAAGCGTTGAAGCGAAGTAGTCGTCCTGAAGCCCGGCAACCAGGGCGTCGGACACTTTACGATCCTCTGCAGTGGCCGTAATGGTGGTCTTGGCTCGCCCATCCGCCGAGCTCGCCTCCTCCTTCGCCTCCTTCAGCTCGAGCTTGAGGTCGGCGATCCGCTTTTCAGCAGAACTCAGCGCCGTTTGAGCTGCTGCCAACTCATTCGCTGGGACGAGTCCTTGGCGAGCCTCTTCTGCCTTTGCGGCAACTTCCTGAAGCCCCTTATTCGCCTCTTGGACGGCGGCCAGTTCTTTCTCCGCACGGTGTTTCGCCGCGAGTCGATCAGCTAACTCACGCTGCAAACCCTACACACAAGTCAAAAAGTTAGCCAAAGCAAATTCCTAAGTGCCCACCCTCTGAAATTCAGCGAGCACGCACTCGGGGACTGGCGACAAAGGAAAATTCCTAAGTGTCCACCCGCTGAAATTCAGCGAGTGCGCACTCGGGGACTGGCGACAAAGAAAAAATCCTAAGTGCCCACCCCATGAAATTCAGCGAGTAAGCACTCGGGGACTGGATGCGAAAACAACAACAAGATACTAAAAGAATCAGACCGCTGCTGCACACCGACCTGATCCTCGGGGACTGGACATACCTGGATGGCTGCGCCGAGCATGCCGTGAAGTTGTACCACGTCCACGGATGCGAGGAGAGACGGTGTGTGCCCACGACGTTGCTCGACCTCCACATTAGAGACCCCAGGTGCACGGCTCGCAGGTGAAGTCCCACTCGCTGCAGCCGCCTTGGTCACGAAGCGCGGAAACATAGCGATGGAGGCACCGACACCAAAGGACGCCGGCTCGGTCACCCCGGGCGAGAGAGCACCCTCCTTCGAGGGTACGGCCGCCTCCATTATAGATTCACTCGGCGCGACCGCCGTGTCGTCAAAGATCGTGATGACATCGTCGCCCTTGGCCTTCTTGGCGCCATCTGCAGGAACGACGACTTCGTCCGCCTTCCTCTTGCGGGAAGGGTCCTCCTCGCCAACGACGGGTGGCACCTTAGACACGGTCGGGTGGCCAATCTTCTTTGCTCCGGTCCTGCAAATTGATCGCGTAAGCAAAATAATTCAAGTATGATGAAAGATGAAAGACGGTGAGCAAACTCACTTAGCGACTGGAATGAAGCGTAGCCCGGTGCGGATGCCGGACGGCTTCTCCAGCTCGGGGCCCAGTCGACGACTGAGGCCTATCTCTAGGACGTCGCGTGCCCAAGACACGGACGGCTTCTTCGTGGTCGAGGCTGCAACAGGAGCCTCTGGGCATATTTAGCAGGGGCGTCCCTGTGAGGTGAAGCCGCCGTGGCTGGAGTGGCCCCTAGCCCCGAAACTGGGGCGAATGGCGGAGGCATGGAGGCCAATGGCACTTCGACCGTGGCTGTCTCCAGCGCGGATGCCGTCGGCAGCGCCTCATCCTTGGCCGGGCTGGGGGCATCGGAGCTGCTCGCCGAATGCGGTGGCGAGGCCGGCCTCATCGGCTTCGTCTTCCTCTTCGGAGGAGCCTTTGCCTCCTTCTCCTTTTTATTCTTTTCGACGGAGTAGCCTGGCGGCGCGAGGTGGTCTCCGGAAGATCGTCATCATCATCATGACGCTCGAGGCTTTTACTCGCCTCAAGTTCATGCTGGCGCTGCCCGCGGGTCTTGCGAACCAGTGGGGCGACCTCCTCCTCGGACTCGTCGTCGCCATTGCTCTCGTCGCTCCCGGCATCTACCTTGGCAGGAGGCGACTCGCCCACATCCCGGACGGACGAGCTCGACTTCTCGTCGTCTGAAGGCGGGAGCCATCCTTCTACCACTTGGAATAGCTACAATGAACACGAAATGAAATTAGACCGACCGCGACTGCAAAAACTGCGACTGCGAATGATGCAAGATGACTTACCGTCGGGGCCGGATGCTTTGCGGTGTAGGGGGCGACCCCAGCCTTCGCGTCCAGGTACACCTCCTGGGTGATCTTCTTCAACGCTGAGGTGTAATCCTCAAGCTTCCATTCGGCGAGGCAGGACTTCGTCAAGTCCTCCCGGCCCGTGTATTGGTACATATAGTGCTCGCGCCGAGCCAAAGGGACGAGCCGCCGCCCGAGCCAACAGTTGTACAGGTTGATCGATTGGAGGCCCTTCTTCTTCAGACCGCGGATGGTGTGAAGCATCTCGTCCACAACCATCCGCTGGTCGCTGGGGAGCTTGCCGACTTGAAGCCGGCGCGGTTCGGACCGATGGGCGGAGTACCGTGGAATCGCCGTCTTGCCCTCCGGGGTCGCCTTGGCAACATAGAACCACGAATTTTTCCAGTCGCTCGCCACCTTGGCGGGAAGCATTAAGTCAAAGAATGAAGCCTTCGACTTCAGCTGGAATGTAAGGCCGCCCGCGGCTAGCATTGGGCCGCCCGCTTCCTCGCGGCTGATCCGTCCGTGGAACAGATCTTGCCATAGAGGGAAGTAGGGCCGGCATCCCAAGTACCACTCGCAGAACGCCATGAATATGGCGAGCTGCTCGATGTTGTGTGGACCCAGGTCCAACGGCTGGATCCCGTAGTAGGCGCAGAAGCGCCGGAAGAACAGGCACGTGGGGAACCCTAGCCCCTGTTCTAGATGGCTGGTGAAGCAGATGAACTCCCCCTCGCGCGGGTTCGGGGTCACTTCTCCGGCCGTGGGGATGCGCCAGCAGCCGGCGCGCAGGATCCTGGACTCCTCAAAGGAAGCCAGCTGCGCCCTCGTGCACTTGGATCTACCCCAGGGTTCGGTGGAGAGGGCCATGGCGAAGAGATTTGTGGGGGTCGGAGGATTTCGGGTCGACTGGCTCACGATACGGAGGGAGGCGAAAATGCGCGCAATCGTAGGAAATGGCGAGAAGTTGGTTCTCTGATCGCCTGCCATTCCCCTTATATAGCGGTTGTTACCCGCCAAATCAGTGAGCCGTTACTATGCGGTGATTACGCCGAGAGTTACCGTTGGATTACCCCAACGGCTAGTTTGACCACGTTTCACGGTCCAACTTCAGCCACTCGGCTCGCCGACCAAATCACTACGACAGTGAATAAAGTGTTTCGCCGACTCGACTCGCCAAAGCTGCGAACAGAATGACTGGTTTTCTCCTTTATACAGAAGCCCGCCGACGATTCGACTGGATTTCTACTTTCAAGCCGTATACTCCGACTGCCAGCAGCCACCTATGCCCAATCGACGACGGCCTCGGGGACTACTGATGGGTATATGCCTACCGGGGTATACCCAGCAGGACGTTTCCGACTGGCCCAGGAACTGGCGAGTGGGCCTGCAAAGCGGCGACTGGATCAAGGCCCGGTGCGGATCCAAGCGACTAGAGACTGAAGGCCCAGTAGAGTTAGGTCAAACGGTTATCCAATCCTTAACCGACTCGGTTGAGATATGTAAACCCTAGGGGAGGTGAGTCTATATAAACCTCCCGACAGGGCGTGTAGAGATTACGTTCCACCATACCCCCATAGCGACTCGCCGCCTAGCCGCCGAGCTCGCCCTTTGTACCACGTTCGTAATACAATCTAGCAGGAGTAGGTCTTTACCCTCCGGGGGGCCGAACCTGGGTAAACCCTGTGTCTCCGCCCTCATCTCGCACCGTAGATGGCTGCCCGCCCTTGCCCTTCGTTCTACTACTCGCTGCCGATTGCAGCGTCTACCGTGACTATTCCCACGACAACTAGATCCCGGACAAACCTGAGGGCAGTTGCCCCATCAAGATTTCTAATGGGTTTAGCTTCTATCCATTTGGTGAATTTGTCAACTGCTACAAGCAGATGCGTAAACTCACAAGGTGTCGTCTGTAACGGTCCCACCATGTCTAGCCCCCAGACTACAAACGGCCAAGTTATTGGTATTGTTCGCAATTCTTCAGCAAGAACATGTGGTTGTCGGGCATAATGCTGGCATCCCGTGCATGTCTCAACCAGCTTGTCAGCGTCCGCCTTCGCGGTCAGCCAGTAGAATCCATGCCAGAAGGCTTTCGCGACCAATGATCGGGGAGCGGCGTGATGCCCGCAATCTCCGAGATGGATTTCACGCAGGATTTCCATACCTTCTAGATGGGAAACACACTTTAGGTATACACCAGTAGTGATCCTTTTATAGAGTTGCCCATTTATTATGGTTTAACCCTTTGCTTCTTGTACTATTTGCCGTCTTTCGACTTCGTCGTCGGGCAAAGTTTCGTATTCGAGATATTCCATGAACGGTTTTGTCCAAGCCGGCGGGACCTTAGTCACCATGTTGACGAAAGAGTCAGCTCTATCCGGGTTGTCGATGTCGGCTCCCTTCACGGATGGTGTGCGCAGATGCTCTAGGAAAACTCCTGGCGGAATTCGCTTGCGCCCTGACCCAATTTTGGACAGCAAATCAGCCACCTCGTTTTGCTCCCTAGGCACATACTTGACTTCGTAGCCCAAGAAGCTCTTGGCTATCTCGTCCACTTCGTCTCGATATGCCGCCATCATAATGTTCCGCGCATTCCAGGTGCCAGCCACCTGCTGGGCAACCAAGTCAGAATCTCCACAGCAAACTATGCGCTTGATGCCAATATCTTTGGCTACACGTAGTCCGTGGATGAGTGCTTCATACTCCGCCATGTTGTTTGTAGCCTCGAAGTGGATCTGCAGAACATAGTGTAGCTTGTCTCCTGTTGGTGACTGTAGCAATACACCAGCCCCCGAGCCATTGAGCGGCTTTGATCCGTCAAAGTGCATCACCCAGTACTCTGGTTCTGGCAACGGAGTAGCGTCTGGCATCTCCGTCCAATCTGCAACAAAATCTGCCAAGGCTTGTGACTTGATAGCGTCGCGTCTCTTGTAGGTGATCTCGAAGGCGGCAAGTTCAATGCCCCACTTCGCGACCCTTCCTGTAGCGTCGTTGTTATTGATAATGTCAGACAGTGGAGTCTTGCTCACCACTGTGATTGGGTGCTCCTGAAAGTAATGCCTCAGCTTCCGAGAAGCAAGGAATACTCCATAAGCTATCTATTGGTAGTGCGGGTAATGCTTCTTGGACTCCGTCGGGACCTCGCTTACGTAGTAAACTGGTCGTTGAACTCTGTGCTCATAGCATGGTTCCTTTCGCTCTACCACGATGACGATGCTGATAACCCGGTTGGTTGCCGCCATGTAAATTAACAGGGGCTCTCCAGGCTCGGGTGCTGCAAGGATGGGCGCTGAGGAAAGAATCTCCTTGAGATGCTTCAATGCTGCGTCTGCTTCGTCCGTCCACATGAATTTGTCCGCCTTCTTCAGCAACTTGTACAGTGGCAGGGCCTTCTCTCCAAGTCGGCTGACGAACCGACTAACTGCTGCAACACAACATGTTAGTCGTTGAATGTCCTTTAGGCATGTCAGACGGTTTATGTTTAAGATGGCCATGATTTTCTCCGGGTTGACCTCGATTCCACGTTGGGAAATGATCAAGCCCGACAATTTGCCGGCTGGAACCCCGAAGACGCACTTCTTAGGGTTGAGCATCATGTTGTATTTCCGAAGATTCTCAAAGGTTTCTTTTAAGTTGGAGATTAAGTTGTTTGACTTTTTAGACATCACCGCGATATCATCCTCATAGGCGTGAACGTTCCGACCAATTTGGTCATGAAGGCAACGTTGCATTGTCCGCTGGTAGGTAGCACCTGTGTTTTTCAGTCCAAAGGGCATCGTGGCATAGCAAAACGTGTCATATGGGGTAGTGAACGAAGTGGCTAATTGGTCCGATTTCCTCATCTTGATCTGGTGGTATCCTGAGTATGCATCGAGAAAACACAAAAGTTCCGAGCCAGCCGTCGAGTCAATAACTTGGTCAATGCGAGGCAAAGCAAACGGATCTTTGGGGCACGCTTTTTTCAAGCCGGTGTAATCAACGCACATTCTTATTTCATTGGTTCCCTTTTTGGGGACAAGTACAGGATTGGCCACCCATTGGGTGTGAAGGACTTCTCGGATAAATCTAGCCTTAAGCAATCTAGCTATCTCTTTGCCAATGGCGCATCTCTTCTCATCTCCAAAGCGTCGTAGAGGTTGTTTCACTGGTTTGCATTTTGGATCAATGTTTAAGCTGTGCTCGGCAAGTTCCCTAGGTACACCTTTCATGCCGGCAGGTTGCCAAGCAAAGATGTCCCTATTCTCACGGAGGAACTCGACGAGCGCACTTTCCTATTTGGGATCCAGGTTCGTCCCAATGGCGACGGTCTTGGAGGCATCGCCTACCACAAGTTCCACCGACTTGGTTTCGATGGCAGCCTTGAACGCAGGAGCGGATTCGGAGATCTGCTTCTTCGACGCGGGCATCTCTGAGTCATTAACCTTGCTATGGATCTCTTTGAATTCTTCGCTGTAGAGGACAGCTTCTGCAACGGCTGCTTCATTGATCTCGCAGTCCCTTGCCTTGGTAAAGCTTACGGATACGGTGATGACACCATTTTGTCCGGGTATCTTGAGTTTGTTGTAGACGAAGCATGTCTTGGCCATGAACGTGTGGAATATGTCGCGACCGAATATGACGTGGTACATGCTCTTGAAGGGGACTACCTCGAAGGTCATGCACTCTTGGCGGTAATTATTAACATCGCCAAAGGCAACCTGAAGTGTAATGCACCCAAGGGACCGAGCCTCCCGACCAGGAACTACGCCGTGGAAGATGGTGTTGGTCCGCCTTAGGTTTGCCTCCGTCAAGTTCATCTTATGCAGTGTATCCAGGTACATGATGTTGATGTTGCTTCCACTATCCACCATGCACTTGGTGAACTCCACGCCGTTAATCAAGGGGTTGATGACCATGGCGTACTGGTTCTCCGTGGGCACAAGGTCTGGGTGGTCCGTCCTGTCCCAAGTTATTGGAACTTCTGACCAGCGCAGGTACTGGGGGACTGGAGGGAGAGTGGCCATCAGGATCCTCAGAGAGGTCTTCTGTTGTCGGACGGTGGGGGTGCCAAGGAAAGTGTGTTAGACTGGGGACTTCTTTGCGAAGGGGTTCTTGCCCTTTTCGTCGCTCTTGGCGGCGTGCTTGTGGTCAACATCTTCGTCCATGTCACTTGAATCCTTGGACTCCTCCTTCTTCTTCCCTTTGCCCTTGCCTCGCGGTCTGTTCTTCCGACTTCGCTTGTAGCCGGACTCCGGGTCTTCCTTGAGGTCATTGACGAACTTGCAGTGTCGATTGGTATGGGTGGCCTTGCCGTTGGCGTCGAGGTGTACGAGGCACGGCATATCGCGGTACTCCTCGTAGGTTTGGGGAACGCGGAGCGGCACCGAGGTGGTTTCACTTCGTCGTTGCTGCCCGCGGCCAGCTCCCCTTCCTCGGCCACGTTGTCCGCCTTCTCCTCGTCCTGCAAAAGTCATAGCAACCATGTCGGTAGATTTCTTTTCTTCTAGAGCGGTTTTTTTCTTTTTACTACTGTTCCTCCGAGCTTGGGTTGGAACGGCCGTTGCCGGCAAAGAGCCACGGGCATCATCGTCGACAGCTGCGAACTCACTAGCTAACTGAATCATCTGATTCAAGTCAAGCTGGTGATTGTCCTGCAAGCGCTTCAGCTTATGTCGGAGCAACGTGCCCCTTTCCAACCCATCGATGAAGGCGGCCATGGCGGTCTGAGCGTGCACTCCTGCGCAGGAATTCTTCATATCCAGCCATCGGGAGAGGTAGGCGCGAGATGTTTCTTCTTTTTCTTGCATACACCGCTGTAGATCGCCCACAGTGCAGGGACGCTTGTATGTACCCTCAAAGTTCTTGGTGAACGCTTCTTGCATGTCCAGCCAGTTGTAGATAGATTTCTTCGGCAAGTCGTCGATCCATTGACGGGCCGTGCCCGCCAACATTAACAGGAGGTACTTGACGGTGACGTTGGGGTTGCCTCTGACAATCTGCACCGCGTTGCCGTAGTCCTGCAACCATGTGGCTGGCTTGGCGGTGCCATCATAGGGCTTAATGGTCTTGTCAATCCGGAAACCTTTGTGGTAAGTTGCGGACCGTATTGCAGGTCCAAAGCAACGTGGTCCTAGGTATGGTCCTTCCCGGGCCTGGATCTTATCGATCCGCGAATGTGCATCGTATGGCTCCGGGTTCTTCTTCTTTTTGTCAACAGGGGATGGGCTGCATGAACGACGCGGGCCTCTTCCGCCATGGTGACTGCTTGGCGGCGACAGAGGCGGAGGTGGCGGTGGGTTAGACTTCTTGCTGTTACCCTCCTGCGACGCCTCACTCCTGTCGCGGTTGCTTGTCGGACGTGGAGGGTCATGCTGTGACCTGCTCTTGTGTCCTTGGTGGCGCTCTTCATCATGACGGGTCTGCGCCGCGTTGTCGCGGATGACGATGCCGCACTGCTTTGGTGGGGGCATATCCGTACGATGGTGAGCTTTGTAGTCTTCCTGATGTCGGGGGATCGGGGCGGTGGCGATGTGCGACGAGGTCGGGCTTTTTCTCCATGGTCTTCGTTCTGATGAACCCGTCCGGGACCCAACATCCTAAGGAGATCTGTCCCTTGGCGGTTTGTACTGGCTAGATCGGCAGAGCGCTGGGTCAGACTCAAGCCTTTGAGAGGTGGCCTTTTCCTGCTGCTTTACCGCCTTGGCCACTAGGTCATAGACATGTTCTACTGCCTCAGGCGATCTATCCTGCTCCAGAAGGGTCTTGGCGACGACGAGGTTAAGGAGTGGGGTGGGCATCACCTGCTTGCCTTCACTGTCAATGTATGGCTTGGCCTGTGCCGGCTTCGAGGGGGCCCATCCTAGGTTGCGTCGTACACCAGGATCGTTGATG
The DNA here is from genome assembly GCA_910589765.1 of Avena atlantica. NCBI lineage: Eukaryota > Viridiplantae > Streptophyta > Magnoliopsida > Poales > Poaceae > Avena > Avena atlantica. The sequence goes on from OU342733.1 coordinate 528,008,347, forward strand.
ACGCGAGCCGGAGCTTTCTTAGCCTTCTGCTGTTGTAGCAAAGTCTTGTACTCGGCCTCCATTGCACTAGCTTTCTCTATGGACTTCTGCGCGTTGACCAGATCTCGATCTAGTTTAGCGCCTTGCTCCGTGATGGCTTGCGCCTCCTCCAGCAGCTGCTGGCGCTTCTCGTCAAGCTGGGTCACGTTTTGGATATGAGCAACGATTAGTGGCTCGACAAGGAGATTGTCGTACATCACTCTATCAGCTGGAGTAACATGGGCTGCTACCAACAGAGATGCTGGAGGTGGCAAGTTTGCGGTGTTATTGTTGCTCGGGCCTGTGAGGAGTTCCTGCGGCTGCTGCACTGGGTTAGGCGGGGGAGGCATAACCTTTGCGCGATCATTGTCAACAGCAATAATTGGCCCCTTTCCCTTGTCTAGCGCTGTAGGCGGAACTTGTCCGGGCTGATCTTCATCCATCGCCGTCCCAATGGTGACGAACACCCCTCGAGACGTGACGGTGTTGTTGGATTGCTCGTCACGCGAGTACTCCTCCTCCATCTCCTGCATAGAGGAGTCTAGATCTTCTGGACTGAAGTCTATCTCCTCTGAATCTGCACTGAAATCAGCATAAAGCGCGTAAGTGACAGAGTCGGAGGGTGCCAGGACTTCCTCGATGATGGGCGGTGGAGGTGCAACAGCCTCGACGATGACTGGAGGTGGTGGTGCTGCTACGACGATGGCGGCCGGAGGCGGTGGTGGCGGTGGCTGAATCGAAGGGGCTCCATCAATGAGCACAAGCGTTGTCTGAGCTGCCGCTTCGGCCTCCGCGTAGTTGTTGACGGTGCTCACCATGCCTTCGAAGGTAAGGCGTCCTGACGCCTGCTGCCTTCTTAGAGAATGTCGGAGAAGCGTTCCATGGTCTAGTCCTTCCACGAAGTGATAGATAGCATCATCATTGGGGTAGTAGGCCAGATCGGCTCGTATACGGAGCCACCTCGCCAGGTAGTCGTGGGGGTTTTCGCCCTCTCTCTAAATGCAGCGTGCTAGATCGAAGATGGTAACCACGCCAACGAACTTGGATCTCTGCTGTCCAGACGCACGAACGAATCCGGCGGATTTGCAGTGATCTTCCACCTTTATATCCTGCACAGGGGCGGTTTGGGTGGGTCTTGAATTTTTCCGATCTTTGTTGGCAAGCTCCAAAGAGAGATCCGACATCGATCATTCCGCATCCATCCCGTACGTGGTCCGTGCGGGTCTTGATGCTTTCCGGTCTTTGTCAGCAAACTCCGAAGACAGATCCGACATCGATCCTTCCGCGAACGTATCCAGCCCGTAGGCGATCCGTGCGGGTCTTGATGCTTTCCGATCTTTGTCGGCAAACTCCGAAGAGAGATCCGACATCGATCCTTCTGCGAACGTATCCAGCCCGTAGGCGGTCCGTGCAGGTCTTGATGCTTTCCGATCTTTGTTGGCAAACTCCGAAGAGAGATCCGACATCGATCTTTCCACGAACGTATCCAGCCCGTAGGTGGTCCGTGCGGGTCTTGATGCTCCTCCGACTCCCAGGGAACTAGTGCCCGAGTCGGTTTCGCCGATGAAGAGATGGATGTCTCCGATAGGAACGATCGAACACCGTGTAGGGCTCATCTTCGTCGGGATCCAGAACTCGTCAGGAGGGACAATCGGAACGTTGCCGGAGAAGACAACGCATCTGATGGCTACGGTTTCGCTGATTCTTGCAAAGATCTTGGTCCTCGCCCGCTGAAGAGCCTGAAGCGCCTCTTGCCCCACGGTGGGCGCCAACTGTCGTGGTATTGCCGACGAGTACGCCATGGAGGGGTCCTCACAGTGCGTGTTTAGATATGTGGGGTAAGGCGGACGGTTGACGGGTACAAGGTAACACAGCTTACCCAGGTTCAGATCCCACAACGGTGGCGGAATCCTACTCCTGCTATAAATCACTATAAGGGCAATACGCCGAGTTACAGAGATAGGTTCATTGTGTGAGGTTGTGTGTGTCGATCTATGATCGTATGAGATTGTTCCCTAAAGGCTCCCATAAGCCCGACTTATATAGTCGCCAGGTCCTAGGGTTACAGGGAAAAGTCCTAGCCGGACAGGTTATAGAGTCCTACACCGTCTATCACTAGTCTTGTGTATCTTGCACTCCAAGGCTCCGGGTACGCTGGTAACTCCACCGTATCCTTCCTTTATCCGGCATGGGCCTCCCTTCTGGATCCACCTAACTGGGCCGCCCAGCAGGCCATAGGCCATGCTACCGACTATGGGCCACTCGGGTTAGCCGGATAAGAGACATGCTATAAGGATACCCATATATCATATCCCCAATAGGTACTAGTCATGGACTCAAAACATTAACCCCTTGAGACATGCCGGACATGCAGATGATGCTACAACGGTAATTCTAATCATTACGGCACTATATCGGCAACTGATGTCTACGCACTTCTATTATTGTAGACAGTTGTTGGGCCTCCAAGTGTAGAGGTTCGTAGAATAGCAGCAAGTTTCCCTTAAGTGGATTACCCAAGGTTTATCGAACTCAGGGAGGAAGTTGTCAAAGGTATCCCTCTCAAGCAACTCTGCAATCAAGATACAAGAAGTCTCTTGTGTCCCCAACATACCCAATACACTTGTCAAGTATATAGGTGCCCTAGTTCGGAGAAGAGATAGTGAAATACAAGTAGTATGGATGATTATAAGTGGTAACGGTGCCAGAAAAGAGCTTTTGACGAGAGGAAACGGTTGAAGTTGTCGTGTAGTTCCCCGTGACGGCACCAGAAAAGACTCTGATGGCGTGGAAGTGACTAAAGGCAATCTGAAATAAGGATGGAAGAAAGCAAACATGTAAAAGATCTAGTTGCAAACAGTGTTTCAATGTTTAGAAACAAGGCCTAGGGATCATACTTTCACTAGTGAACACTCTCAATAAATATATTCTCTTCATGATACTACCCTGAACTACTCTCCGGTTGGACACTCTAATCCATGGTAGGGCTACAAAAGCACTCGTTAAAGTCCGCCTTCCCCATCTAGATAACCCCACACTATCACCTTGAGCGCTAGATGGTTCCAACAAACACCACAATTTCATAGATACATCCAAATCCAAATATAACTCATGATAAATATATATGTAATCTAGCTTAAGCGCCACATGATAATGCTCGATAGGTTAACATGGAGCACATCGTTGGTAACCCCAAGCGTAGGGTGTGAAGAGCAAGCAGCAAGTTTTCCCTTAGTTGAGACCGAGGTTATCAAACCAGAAGGAGGAAGGAAGCTTCACACAGGTGTTGCAAGCAACACGGAGACCTGCAAAACACAAACTCAAGACTTTGTCCAACGAATCAGTGAGGTTGTCAAGCTCACCGATTTGCTGTAACAAAGGATCAAACGTATGGTGTGGAAGGTAATGGTTTGTAGCAAGTAAACAAGTAACAATGGAGGATGTATTAATGGTAAAGATTGGACTGGGGTCCATAGTTTACTAGAGGTGCTCTCCTTAGATAAACAACATGACATGAAGGGTAAACAAATTACAGTAGGGCAATTGACAGGAACTGAGCAAGGCATAACAATGCAATTACTAGTCAGAAAGATCATATGAGATTCGATTGGGCAATACAACAAGATACATAGACCGCCATCCAACTACATCTATGACTAGAAGTCCACCTTCAGGTTATCATCTGAACCCCCTCCAGTATTAAGTTGCAAGCAACAGACAACTTCTTTAAGCAAAGTGTGTAAGGTAAACAGTCCACATGTTCCATGAAAAAGAGACCGTTGTTTTCTCCCTAGTAGCAACATCACATCTACAACCGAAGAGATTTTTTTCACTTCCCTTGGAAACTATAGGCATGAACCCACTATCGAGCATAAATACTCCCTCTTGGAGTCACTAGCAACTACATGGCCAAGATAAGCACTAGCAACGGAGAGCATGCAAGATCACAAACAACACAGACATGATAGAATCATAAATACAAAACCATTAATCAAACCAACATAATAATCTCAATATCCATCGAATCCCCGCAAACACAACATGCATGATTACAAATAGATTAGATCTTGATCATGAACGGAGCTCACAAGATCTATACATGAAAGCACAAAGGAGGAGATACAACCATCTAGCTACTACATGGACCCATAGTCCAAGGTGGAACTACTCACGCATCATACCGGAGAGAAGGCCTCTGGGATGATCTCCCCTCCGGCAGGGTGCCGGGAAGAACTTCAGATCCTCCCGATCTAGGGATGATGGTGGCAGTGACTACAGACGGTTTCGTGGATATTTGACCGGGTACTCAAGGTTTCTGCATCAGTGGCTTCTTATAAGCGAAAGGGGAGGCAGAGGGGCCGGCCAGGGGCACCAAACCCTAGCCAGGCTTGGGCCCACCTATGGCTGCGCCTGGGGGGTTTGGCCCCTCTGGCTCGCCTCCCCGGCTCCCCTTTGGACTTCTTGTTCCCCACAGAAAGTAATTGACTTTGACGTTTGTCCCGTCCAATTCCGAGAATATTTCTTTACTAACTTTTCTGAAACCAAAAACAGCAGAAAACAGGCATGTGGCACTGTTGCAACTTGTTAATAGGTTAGTACCATAAAACATGTAAAAAGCACCTCAAAGTGTAGACAAGTAAAGCAAAGTAGATACTAAACAAGCATGGAGCATCAAAAATTATAGATACGTTTCCGACGTATCTACATCCCCGAGCTTAACTCCTGCTCGTCCTCGAGTAGGTAAGTGATAAACAGATTAATTTTTGAGGTGAACATGCACCCTCACAATAATGATCCAACCATTTGCAAGCATTGAAATCTAGGATCAAAGAACTCTAAACATGTGCATGAAAGAATGGAGTTCTAATAGTAGGACATAGTAACTATGCATGCAACATGGCGAGCTACAAACAAAGATCATGAATAACATGCATTGAAAAACGTTTGTTTGTTTCACATACAGAAAACATAGCATAGTGGCAATCAGCTTGTCCCTCATAGAGTAGCAAATAGATGCATAGGACACCTTCAAAGTTCACAAGGGTGACTAGAAACAAATAGCACAAGAACAAGTAATAACACAATATGCATCAATTAAGAAGCTTTGGAACACTGCACACAGAATGACAACTATGCTCTCTTAATGGTGCCTAAAGGTAGAAGGTGGAGACTCAAATAATGGTGGAAGAAAGGCCTTTTTATAAAGGAAGTAGGGATTACAAGTTTCAAAAAGAGCTTCCAAAATTTATCGTACTTGTTAGCTTTCAGCCCCCATTGCTCCTATCATAAGCATCTTGAAGTGGTTAAGGTTAAAGTGGCAAAGCTGGAGTATATGCTTGACGAAGTATAAGTTGGCAATCTCAAGGCCCTTGAATATGAGGGCCACACCTCATGGATACTCAATTTTGGGACCAGGCAAGTTCTTGTCACTATAAGTATTTGAATATCATTGAGAACCGCCAATGGGGTACCCCTTGCACATGGTACATGAGCTTTCCCCATAACGAAAATGACAAGGAAAGCAGACAATGAGCATCTCAGCAATATTTTTATTTACCATATGCATAACGTTTTATTGAGTATCCTTCATAGATAGCTCACTATGGTGATGCTGCAAGTTTCCACCATGATTAGGCATGGCTTAGGCTAGCGGCCCAGGCATTTGTCTAACACAAAATACAAACTCCATGGACTTACAAGTTCCCACTTCATTTCACACCGGTCACATCCATAGACAAAAGAGCAAGATATCAACTGAGTACAAAAGTACAAGTGCAATGTTGAAAACATTCCCCGTGACAGAACGGTTCTGCTAATTCCAACTTATAAGTGCAAGCATATACAACAAAGTTGTCACAATGATTTAAGTTTATTAGGGGCAAAGAATAAAGTGGGCCATCAAGTTCGTGAGGGCTTTAATCACTAATTTTTCACATAACAAATCAGTTTTTAATTGGAAGATAGTTGAAAACAAGAATATACTTGGAATGGTGTAACACACCATGCATAGGAGTTTATAGTGGACACTTTGGAATAACTTGGTTTCTTGGTAGTTGGAAGCATGAGTAGAACTTACTAATACAAGTGGAGGCTAGCAAAAGACTGGGAGCAACCAACTAAGAGAGCATAATGGCCATAATCATGCAATGCAACAAAGCATACTAATCAAAGCAAAGAGTGGTACTACAAGTCAAGGACTAAATGATCATAGAGGCTAATGGTGACTTGTCATAGTAATAACATGCTGTAAGCATGTGCCAAGTCAACCCAAGCAAAGCATCAAAGGAGAATACAACAATACTACGCTTTTGCATGCTAAAATAACGCATAATTTCTTCAAGGCACACTAAGCAATCCCAATTGTTTGGAACAAGAAATGCTACAGAAATAATCACTAAGCATAATGCTAAACAACACCTAGCATGTCATGCTAAAGTCTAAGTCACAGTCAATGCAAGCTCCTCTTGCACTTCAAGCAAGAACTTACTACTCCTTTCCAACACCAAGAAAACTTATTTGCAAAACAACATAGAGAGAACGGGGGTCCAAACTTACTTTATTCAAGAAAACTAAACAACCTAAGCAAAGCAAACGAAATTAAGACGCTCCAAAAACAACACAACTATGCATGAAACAATAAAAGTGAAGTGTCTAGACAGACCTGAGCTTTTTATTGATGAAGAACGGGATGCCTTGGGCATCCCCAAGCTTTAATGCTTGTACCTCTTGGATATTTCTTGGGGTGACACCATGGTGGCATCCCCAAGCTTGAGCTTTTGTCCATTCTTCATCTCATTACATCACAATCTCTTTACACCTGAAATTTTTCCTTCATACAAAACTTTACACAATCTTCATTAGCAACATTAGTTTGTTCAAAAGATATTATACCACTTGGCAAAGATTTGGAACAGCAAGAATTTTCATTAAAAACACAAGATACTGTATCAACTCCTTCAAAAAGTTCAATTTACCTGAAGAGAACTCAAAAAGGAATCAATAAGAAGCAAATGCAAATAATGGCAGAAATCTGTCAAAACGTACCAGCAGGTAGAAACCGATTTTTTCGAACATCTTATGTTTCTCAAATCAAAACGTGTTTAACTAACGAAAGTTAGCTAACATACTGGGGATTTATTCATAATTTTTGAGCTCAATACGAGTTACATAGACTCCTCATGAATTGTTTTGGTGGAGGACAGAAATATGTTTCGGGACAGCAACTCCCCAAATCTTACTTCCCTCTCATTAGAGGTCATTCTTGGCACAAAAAGCAAACAAAAAGGATAAGGAGAGGTCATTACTGAATTAATAACTTCCAAGACTCAAGGAAACTCTTGGGTTACCTCCCAACAAGTACTTTTCTTTAATGCCTGTAAGTTAGGCACAAGAAGCAAGAAGAATCAAGTATTTTCAAATGAAGAAGCATTAACATCAAATCTTGCTTTCAAAGGAGGAGCAAAAAGCAACTTCTCTCTCCTCATAGGGAAGTGTTAAATACCTTTCTTTAATGGAAATTGATATTTGATGGTGCCTTCTTTCATATCAATGATGGCACCAATTGTTCTAAGAAAAGGTCTTCCCAAAGTAATAGGACAAGAAGCATTGTATTCAACATCCAAAACATAGAAATCAACAGGGACATAAGCATTATTAACCATAATGAGAACAACATTAATACTCCCCATGAGTTTCTTTTTAGCATTATCATTAAGTGGGACATCCAAATAACAATCTTCTAATGGTGGCAAATCAAGCATTTCATAAATCTTCCTAGGCATAATAGAGATACTAGAACCAAGATCACATGAAGCTTTGAGATCAAAGTCATTCACTTGCATATTAATAATGGGTTCCCAACTATCTTCTACTTTCCTAGGAAAAGAAGCTTTGTGTTTTAGCTTCTCTTCCTTAATCTTAACTAGAGCATCTGTAATGTTTTTGGTAAAGGCAACATGCATATCACTAGCATCAGGACTTCTAGCAAGCTTTTCTAGGAACATAATCACTTTAGAAATATTGCAACCATCAATATAAAAATCAAATTTAGCATCACTAGTAGTAGGATCAATAGGCTTAGGCATAGTAGGAGGAGGAATAGGGACTACTTGTGGTTTAGTGGTGATGGTGCACACACTATTGTTTCTATCAATTTCAGCTTCCCTTTCCCACTTAGCATGAAGTTGAGCTAACAACCTAACATTTTCATCAATAGTAACTTGTATGGCATGAGTAGTAGCAAAAGTGTTTTCCATAGTTTCAGGTTTAGCAACCATTTTATTAATCAAGGAGGACTGAGCTTCAGACAAAGAGGATATATTTTTCTCAGCACTCAAATTTTTTGAGTGTAAACTAGGAATTTATCTATTCAAATTTTCAAGATGATGACTAATATTTTTCAAGATAATAGATTGCTCCTCCATAGTTTTAGTGAAAATCTTATTTTGCTCATATTGCATTTGCATAAAATTCTTAGTGGATCTCTCTACTTCTAGAATCCTTTCTGCACTAGGCATTCCAGATCTACCATGATAAACATTTCCACTAGGAGGATAAGGCATATAATTACCATAAGCATTGTTGTTGAAATTGTTGTTTCTAATGAAGTTCACATCAACTTGCTATTCTTGAGCAACCAAAGAGGCTAAAGGAACACTATTAGGATCTAGAGGAGCTTTCCCATTAACAAGCATAGCCATAATAACATCAAGCTTTTCACTCAAAGAGGAAGTTTCTTCAATAGAATTTACCTTATTACCTTGTGGAGCTCTCTCAACATGCCATTCAGAGTAGTTAAGCATCATATTGTCAAGGAGTCTTGTTGCATCACCCAAGGTGAGGCCCATGAAAGTACCTCCAGCAGCTGAATCCAGCAGGTTCCTTGAAGAGTAGTTCAAACCTGCATAAAAAGTCTGGATAATCATCCAAGCAGTGAGTCCATGAGTGGGACAATTCTTAACCAAAGTTTTCATTCTTTCCCAAGCTTGAGCAACATGTTCATTATCAAGTTGTTTAAATTTCATAATGTCACTTGTCATAGCAATAATCTTAGCAGGAGGATAGTATTTTCCAATAAAAGCATCTTTGCACTTAGTCCAAGAATCAATACTATTTTTAGGCAAAGAAAGCAACCATTCTTTAGCTTTTACTCTCAAGGAGAAAGGAAAAATCTTGAGCTTAATAATATCTCCATCTACATCCTTATACTTTTGCATTTCATAGAGTTCAACAAAGCTATTGAGATGGGCAGCAGTATCATCAGAACTAGCACCAGGAAATTGCTCTCTCATCACAAGATTTAACAAAGCAGGCTTAATTTCACAAAAGGTAGCATTAGGAGCAGGTGGAGCAATAGGTGTGCTAGGGAAATCATTGTTTTTGGTGCTAGTGAAGTCACACAACTTGGTGTTCTCAGCAGAGTTCATTTTGGCAAAGGTGGGCAAGCCAAAAATAGCAGCAGCAGCTAGAGCATTAACTAATTTTTTTGTGTTTTTGAATAAAAAGAGCAAACCAAACTAGACTAATTATTTTGGGTTTTTTTGGAAAGAGGAAAACAAAACCAAGAAAAATAAAAAAAGCAAACTAAAAACAAAGTAAAGAGAAAGGAAGTGAAGGACTCCCCTAGTGAAGACACCCTTAGCCTCCCCGGCAACGGCGCTAGAAAAAGCCTTGATGATGCTCGACAGGTTGACCTGGAGCACTTTGTTGGTAACCCCAAGCGTAGGGTGTGAAGAGCAAGTAGCAAGTTTTCCCTCATTTGAGACCGAGGTTATCGAACCAGAAGGAGGAAGGAAATGTCACACATGTGTTGCAAGCAACGCGAAGACGTACACAACACAAACTCAATACTTTGCCCAATGAATCAGTGAGGTTGTCAAGCTCACCGGTTTGATGTAACAAAGGATTAAACATATGGTGTGGAAGGTAATGGTTTGCAGCAAGTAAACAAGTAACAGTGGAGGATGTATTAATGGTAAAGATTGGATTGGGGTCCATAGTTCACTAGAGGTGCTCTCCTTAGATAAAAACATGGCATGAAGGGTAAACAAATTATAGCAGGGAAATTGACAGGAACTGAGCAAGGCATAACAATGCAATTACTAGTCAGAAAGATCCTATGAGATTCGATTGGGCAATACAACAGTATACATAGACCTCCATCCAACTGCATCTATGACTACAAGTCCACCTTCAAGTTATCATCTGAACCCCCTCCAGTATTAAGTTGCAAGCAACAGACAACTGCTTTAAGCAAAGTGTGTAAGGTAAACAGTCCACGTGTTCCATGAAAAAGAGACCATTGTTTTCTCCCTAGTAGCAACAACACATCTACAACAAAAGAGATTTATGTCACTTCCCTTGGAAACTAGAGGCATGGACCCACTATCGAGCATAAATAGTCCCTCTTGGAGTCACTAGCAACTACTTGGCCAAGATAACCACTAGCAACAGAGAGCATGCAAGATCACAAACAACACAAACATGATAGAATCATAAATACAAAACCATTAATAAAACCAACATAATAATCTCAATATCCATCGGATCCCCACAAACACAACATCATGATTACAAATAGATTAGATCTTGATCATGAACGCAGCTCACAAGATCTATACATGAAAGCACAAAGGAGGAGATACAACCATCTAGCTACTACATGGACCCATAGTCCAAGGTGGAACTACTCACGCATCATAACGGAGAGAAGGCCTCCAGGATGATCTCCCCTCCGGTAGGGTGCCAGGAAGAACTTCAGATCCCCCCGATCTAGGGACAATGGTGGCGGCTGCTACAGACGGTTTCGTGGATATTTGATTGGGTACTCAGGGTTTCTGCATCAGGGGATTCTTATAGGCGAAGGGGGAGATAGAGAGGCCGGCCAGGGGCACCAAACCCTAGCCAGGAGTGGGCCCACCTGTGGCCGCGCCTGGGGGGTTTGGCCCCTCTGGCTCGCCTCCCCGGTTCCCCTCTCGACTTCTTGTTCCCCACGGAAAGTAATTGACTTTGATGTTTGTCCCGTCCAATTCCGAGAATATTTCTTTACTAACTTTTCTGAAACCAAAAACAGCAGAAAACAGGATGTGGCACTATTGCAACTTGTTAATAGGTTAGTACCAGAAAACATGTAAAAAGCACCTCAAAGTGTAGACAAGTAAAGCAAATTAGATACTAAACAAGCATGGAGCATCAAAAATTATAGATACATTTCCGACGTATCACCACACACGGGGCGCACGCTGTCACTTTCACAGACATGGGGAAAAGCATATATCTATTAAAGAAATTGAGTATTTATGTAACATCTAGCCTAAGTTCCACCACGGCGTGCACGCTGTCACTTTCACACACGTGGGGAGAGCCGGAGATTGGTTTAAGCACTTGAGTAGCAGAGTAGATCTACTTGATTACAAAGCTCATGACCACAATATGTGAAGGGTTTCGCGGCATAGTAAATCAAAATTTTCTACGGATGCGAACAGAGGGAAAGCCAAGATCTAATCTAGGAGATGCAATCAACGAGAGAAATTGGATTAGATCTTCATACCCTTGAAGATTCGCACAGCGGAACGCTCGTCGGAACGTGGGTGATGTAGTCGTACTCGCTTCTCCTCCTCGCGATCCGATCCGATCTAGCACCACAAGTGGCGGTGCCTCCGTGAGATGCACACGTGCAGCACCTCGACGTCTCCTCCTTCCTCGGACCAGCAAGTATGGTGGAGAGATAGATTGGATCTACAACACGACGGCGTGGTGTATATGGTGGAGAATTTCTGCAGCAGGGCTTCGCCTACAGACAGTCGGGAGGGAGAGAGGAAAGCTAGCAAGGCGGCTAGGGTTTGGAGGAGAGGTGTGGGGGGTTGGTGCGCCCCCACCCCTCTTTATATAGAGGGGGGGCGCAGCCCTAGCCCCTCCCCCAAGCCCAAAGGATAAGGAGTAGGGGGCATGGACTCTCCCCTCTTCTAGAAACCCTATCTCTAGTTTAAACGATTTAAACTCTCTAGGATCGGCTGGGCCCTATGGGGCCTTGTGCCCCTGGCCCAATGCGGCCAGCACACTCCCCCATAGGCCCATGCCCCCTCCCGGAAGGTGGGGCCACGTTGGTCCCCTTCCGGAAGGTTCTAGAAGCTTCCGGTACAATACCGATTAACCCGGAACAATTCCGAACTCCAAAAACTGCACTGCCTTATATGAATCTTATTCTCCGGACCATTCCGGAACCTCTCGTGATGTCCCGGATCCCATCCGAGACTCCGAACAAAAATTCATAAACCAATTATCCAATCTATCCTAGCGTCGAGACACGTTAAGTGTGTGACCCTGCGGGTTCGAGAATATGCAGACATGATCTTCTATCAATAATAAACAGCGGGGTCTGGGCACCCATATTGACTCCCACACATTCATCGATGATCATATCGGATGAACCACGATGCCAGGATTCAATCAATCCCATATATATTCCCTTCGTCTCGCGATATTTTACTTGCCCGAGATTCGATCGTCGGTACCGTCATACCTAGTTCAATCTCGTTCACAGCAAGTACTTTACTCGTTCCGTAATCCGATATCACTTTGTGATTAACTCCTTAACCACATGCTTGCAAGCGGTGTTGATATCGATTACCGAGTGGGCCCGAAGTATATCTCTCCGACCTGGGAGGGACAAATCCCATCTCGATACATACAACCCAACAGATACTTTCCGATCACCTGAGAGACACCTTTATGATCACCCTCTCATAGGATGACGTTTGATGACCTCAAAGCTTTCTTCCGATACCAGGGAGTTGTATTATCTCATGGTCTAAGGAATACAATATTTGACATAGGAAAAGCTTCGCAAAGATGAACACGATGAAACGATCTAATTGCTTCGCTTAGTTTGGGTCTGTCCATCATATCATTCTCCCAATGATATGATCTCATTATCAATTGACAACTCATGTCTATGGTTAGGAAACCTTAACCATCATTGATCAATGAGCTAGTCCTTAGAGGCGTACCAGGGACACGGTGTTGTTCACAAACCACACAAGTATTAATGTTTCCGCTTAATACAATTCTAGCATGGAATATAAACTTTATCATGAACAAGAATTATAATAATAACATCTTTATTATTGCCTCTAGGGCATAATTCCAACAATATGATCACGCATAGAGAGAGATGAACACGTGGCTACCGGTAGAGCCCTTAGCCTCGAGGAAGAACTACTCCCTCCTCATTATGGGAATCAACAACGGCGATGGGGATGGTGGTGGAGATCGATGGAGATTTCTCCGGGGGAAATTCCCCACCCCGGTAGGGTTCCGAAATAGAGACTTTATGTCCCCCGGATCTCCTTTTCGGTGGCGGCGGCGCTGCGGAACTTTTTGTGGATTTTTGCCAGATGATTTAGGGTTTTCTCATCAGGGTCTTCTTATAGGCGAAGGGGCAAGGTCGATGGAGGCCTAGGGGGCCCACACCCCCTGGTGGCGCGCCCAGGGTGGGCCTGCACCACCCTAGGGTGTTGCCACCCTGGTGCCCTACTTCGTCTCTGCTTTGCTTTTCCGTATTGCTCCGGGAAAAATAGTAACTTTGGTTTTTTCCGTGCAATTTCGCGAATATTCATTTTTTAGATTTTATGAAACCAAAAACAGCAGAAAACAGGCAACTGGCACTGCGACATCTTGTCTATAGGTTAGATCCATAAAGTGTATAAAAATACCTCAAAGTGTAGACTAAACCTAAGACAAATGATACAAAACAAGCATGGAGCATCAAAAATTATAGATACATTTACAACATATCAAGCATCCCCAAACTTAACTCCTGCACGTCCTCGAGTAGGTAAGTGATAAAAAGAATTATTTTTGAGGTGACATGCACCATCACAATCATGATCAAACCATTTGCAGGCATTGAAAGCTGGGACCAAAGTACTCTAACCATGAGCATGAAAGAAGAAGTTCTAACAATAAGACATAGCAACTAAGTTGAAACATGAAAGGATACACAAAGATCATGAATAACAATTCATTGAAAGACGTTTGTTTGTTTCACATATAGAAAACATAGCATAGTGGCATTCAGCTTGTCCCTCATGGAGTAGCAAAACATAAATGCATAGGACACCTTCAAATTTCATAAGGGTGACTAGATACAAATAGTTCAAGAGAAAGCAATATCAAAAATATGAATCAATCAATAAGTTTTGGGACAATGCACATAGAACTAAGAATGGCAACTATGCTCTCTTAATTGGTGCCTAAGTATAGAATTGTGGAGACTCAATATAATAGTGGAAGAAATGCCCTTCAAAGGGAAGCAGGGATTTCAAGTCTCATAAAGAGCTTCCAAAAATTATGGTACTTGTTAGCTTTCAGCTCTCATTGCCCCTATCATAAGCATCTTGAAGTGATTAAGGTTAAAGTGAACAAAGATGGAGTATCTACTTGACAAAGTATAAGTTGGAAATCTCATGTCCCTTGAGTACGAGGGCCGCTCCTCATGCTACTCAACTTTAGTCACCAGTAAGTTCTTGTCATAGTAAGTACATGTGTATCATAGAGAACCACCAACGGGGTACCCCTTGCACATGATACAGGAGCTATCCCATATCAAAATGACAAGGCAAGCAGATAATGAGCATCTCAACAATCTCTTATTTACCATGGGAAAATGGTGGCTTTTTCTCTCTTTCCTCTTTTCTGTGTCTCTCTTTTTCTTATAAGAAGAAAGCTTCATAGATTGCTCACTATGGTTATGCTACAAGTTTCCACCACGATTATGCATGGCTTAGGCTAGCGGCCCAGGCGTTTCCCTAACACACATACATAATTCCATGGACTTACAAGCTCCCATTTTATTTCACACCGACGACATCCATAAACAAAATAGCATGATATCAACTGGGTACAATGTACAGGTGCAATATTGAAAGTGTTCCCCATGACAGCATGGTTTTGCTAATTCCAACGCATAAGTGCAAGCATATACAACATAGATGACACAATGGTTTGAGTTTATTAGGGGCAAGAGAAATAAAGTGTGCCATCAAGTTTGTGAGAGCTTTAATCACTAAATTTCACATAACAAGTTTAATTTGGAAGATAGATAAAACAAGAATATACTTGGAATGGTGTAACAAACCATGCATAGGAATTTATAGTGGACACTTTGGAATAACTTGGTTTCTTGGGAGTTGGATGCATGAGTAGAGCTTACTCAATACAAGTGGAGGCTAGAAAAATACTGGGAGCGACCAACTAAGAGAGCAATAATGACCATAATCATGCAAAGCGACAAAACATTATTAACTAAAGCGTAAAGTGATATTACAAGTCAAAAACTAAATGATCATAGAGGCTAAGGTGACTGGTTCATAGTCTTAACATGGTGTAATCATGTGCCGTGTCAACCCAAATAAAGCATCAAAGGCACATTAAGCAATCCTAATTGATTGGAACAAGTCATGATACAACAATAATCACTAAGAATAAATTCAAAACAACATCTAGCATGACATGATAAAGTCTAAGTCACAGTCAAAACAATCTCCCTTTTGTACCACTATAAGCATGAAACTTTCTACTCTTTCTCCAACACCAATCAACTTATTTGAAACAACTCACAAAGATAATAATAAATAAATATCAGTGAGCTTGTCTCACAAATCCACAAAGAAGAGCTAAAAATTTCTAAGATGAAAGCACAAGAAAACTATGGCTAAACTGTAGAGGTCCCAACATTTAATAAGGTAGAGATCCCTGTGTTTACAATGCTAGTCCCTGGATCAATAGCTAGCATCCACAGTTAAGATGTAATATCAAGAAACAAAGGTCATAATACATCTTTATAACCAGGAATAAAATAATTCATTGCATCTTACATAGCTCATTTGGCTATCTCATTACAATGCAGCAGAAATAACTATAGCATGGATTCCTTCATCTTCAAAGAGCCACAGGCAATCATGTTGGTTGTAGACTTGTAATCCTAATCAACACACTTCACTAACATCAAACAAACCTGCAACATAATAAGTTACAGCCACAAGGGTCAATACATTTGAATTGTATTGGCAAGTGATACTATGGTAGAGTAGTGGTATCTATCATCTATATGCATTTGGCTAAGTGGAGCTCAGGCTTGCTTTGCTCAAAATAGATTTTCCTTATCATTTGAAAACACTAAGTTTTTGTTTGTCAAAAATCACGCAAGGCATCTACCAATCAAAGATTGAAGATCATTTAACCCTTGTTCAACCACAAGTTTTAACTTAGAAAATTGGGATGAGGAGATTCTTGATAGCTTCCATGTCTTGATGCTCAAATTGTCCATTGCCGAGGACACGGCTAAGTACTTAGATTTTACTCTCTCGAGAGGTGGTGCACTTTCCCCACAAGACTTGACATGCATCGAGACAAGATCTTTCAGAAGCCTTACCTTAGACCAGAAGTGAGATATCATCCCCTACCACCAACTGTCCATTTGGCTAAGTTATTGAACCTATATGATCCAGGCAGAGCCCATAATGCCAAGTGGCTGCACTTGAAGCTTCTCAACATTTGACATCTCAAATCTCTTTGTTCCTAGGTGGAATTCCACAAGTGAGATACACAAGGTTCACCAGTCCCCTGGCCTTGTGTAACCACTCAACAAAAATCCATCCAAGCAATACCATTCCACCCAGGTGATTCATTCACATAGTTGTTTTATTAAACAAAACACAAGTCCTTGACTTAGAAATATTCCATAGCATGAATATAATCCACCCTTATTTTCTACTAGCTAGGCTAAGCATGATAGTAGTAGGAATCTTAACTTAGGAAAATTCTACTAAGGTTTCATCTACTAGGATTTCCCATGGCATAGTTTATACTTAGCAAAAATTCCATGCAAGTCCTACTCAAAACATCACTAATGCATAGTGAAAATAATAGGACAAAAGTATGAAGCACCACTTGCCTTTTTGGTAGAGATTATAAGTTCACTCCTTGATCTTGCAATAGTCACACTCTTCAAATTCCACTACAATTCAATCAAGGCACAAATTGAATCTACCATTCAAGCAATTTCATCACATAGAATAATAGAAACAAAGCAATGCATGCAAGCATGCCAAAGATTGTTTTATTTAGAAAAGTGGTTTCTAATAGGTTATAAACATTATAAAACACCTATTGGTCATTTAAAAATGTGGCAAAACCATTTGATATTAAGTTAGTGAAAATGGCCACTTTAAATCATTTTTGTTTTGCTAGAAATGATTTAATCAAGGTAATAATTTCTAGTGTTTGACAAATATATTTTTAAGCACAAATTTAGTGTTTTAAGGTCAAGTATTTAATATTAAAACCATTTGCAAAAGGTTTTACCTATAAACCATTTTTTACACTAAAGCAATATTTTATTTTGTTGGAAATGCCTTTAAACAAAGTAATATTTTTATAGGGTTCGCCAAATATATTTTTAAATCCAAAACTTGGTGTTTAGGATCAGAGGGTTTAAATCAAATCATTTTCCAAAGGTTTACTAAAAAGTATATTTAAAACATAAACAATATTTTTTTAACTAGAAATGCTTGTATTCAAAGATTTATTCTTTAGCTTCAAAAAATACACTTTTAAATCCACAAGTTGGTTTCTATGGTCAGTAGGTTCAAAACAATCCATTTACAAAATATTTTACCATAAAAAAAATTTAGAATAGTTTTTATATTCAAATTATGCCTACACAAGTTTCTGCAAAAACAACTAAGTTTACTGAAGCAATTTACTAAACATAGTACATGGTTTGAAAGTATTTGTTTTGCTGATTCCATTGATATAAAATTTGCAAAATTTGGACATGTGGATCAGAAGTTATGAATTTTACAAATTCTAACATCTAATAATTTCAATTCTGTTTTTAAAACAAATCCTGAGCCACATGTCTTAACCTAACTGGCCGATACCGTTTCGCGTGGATCGCTTGATTCTACCCGTCAGATCTAATGTGCATCGCATGGCTCATAGATCACGGTACCTCTTTGGTTAATTAATCTATCATACTCGTCAGATCCAAATCGAATGGTGCACATGCGCTTGGCCAAAGATGGGCTGCGCGCGACGGTGGCTGGCGGCGGCGCGGTCAGACGAGGATGGTGCCGGCGATACAGGAAGCAAGAGAGGACGTGGGGTGGCTCACCGAGATCGCCTTGAAGAGTAGATGCTCAAGGTAGTCTCCTTTGGCCGAGGGGCGCACGAGGTCACCGTGGATTGCTCACCGGAGTCCGCAACGGCGTCAGGCACGCTCTGTTCATCTTCGCTGGCGAGGTTTCAGGCAACGTCAAGGCACGAAAATGGATGCGTTAGCTGCGCACAGAAGCGGCGAGTACGGGTGCATCCAGAAGAGGGGATGGAGCGGTCGAACTTTACCTGGGGACGTCGCCGGAGAGGAAGCAGACGACGGCGTCGCTCTGCCATCGAGGTTGCCGACGTTATAGGGCACGCGCGGCTAAACGAGTGGTACTGGGAGATGCGCAGGAGGCTGGGAAGTGAGCTCGAGGAGTCTGGGAGGCAAGGAGGTGGCTGGGTTCGCCGGAATCGGCCGGAAACGTCGTCGGAGAAACAGACGTTGCTGCGAGCGATTGGAGCGAGTGAAGCACAAAAATCTGTTTCGGGGCAACAACTTCCCCGAATCTTACTTCTCTCTTATTAGAGGTTATTCTTGGCAAAAAGGATAAAGAGAGGTTATTACAGAAGCAATAACTTCCAAGACTCAATAAAACTATTGGGTTATCTCTCAATAAGTACTTTTATTTAACACCTTTAAGTTAGGCTTGATAGTTTAAGAAGATGCTCACATAAGAAATATGAATTGAAGTAAAATAGAGCATTAAGAAGAAAATTCAAAACACATTTAAGTCTAACCCACTTCCTATGGAAAATAATCTTTTAAAGAAACAAGTCATGAAAGCACAAAGCAACAAGCATAGGAAAGCTAAACAAGTGCAACTTCAAAATCTTCAACATACAGAGGGGAAACTTGATATTATTGAAATACTTAAAACCATGTTTCCCTCTCTCATAATAACTTTCAGTAGCATCATGAATAAAATTAACAATATAACTATCACATAAAGCATTCTTATAATGAGCCACATGCATAAAATGATTATTACTCTCCACATAAGCATAGTCATTCTTATTAATTGTAGTGGGAGGAAATTCAAAAAATAGCTATCATTATTATTCTCATCACCATAATCATCAAATATAGGAGGCATATTGTAATCATAATTAATTTTCTCCTCAATAGTAGGTGGACTGAAAATATCATATTCATTATTGTAATCATCATATATTGGAGGTATAGTATCAT
Organism: Avena atlantica; assembly: GCA_910589765.1. Lineage (NCBI taxonomy): Eukaryota > Viridiplantae > Streptophyta > Magnoliopsida > Poales > Poaceae > Avena > Avena atlantica. The sequence goes on from OU342733.1 coordinate 528,027,716, forward strand.
CAAAGTAAAATTTCTCCTCTAAAGCTGGGAAACTAAAAATATCATTTTCATACAAACTAGCTTCCCCAAGCTTAGACGTTTCCATAACATTAGCAAAAATGGTGTTCAAAGAATTCATACTAATAACATTTCTATTAGCATGCAAATAAAGTTCCATAGGTTTTTTAATTTTCTCTTCAAACACTTCATGTCCTAACTCAAGATGAATACTATAAAGCTCTCTAATTTTGTTGTTGTTTTCCATTGAGCCTAACTAGTGAAAACAAGAAACAAAAATATATAATTGCAGAATCTAAAGGAAATAACTTCGAGTACTCACACACTATCAATAGTACTAGAAGATAGCTTAGTAGCCAGAAGATGTGAGTACCTTTTGCCTTACCTCCCCGGCAACGACGCCAGAAAAAGGCTTGATGTCTACGCACTTCTATTCTTGTAGACAGTTGTTGGGCCTTCAAGTATAGAGGTTTGTAGAACAGCAGCAAGTTTCTCTTAAGTGGATTACCCAAGGTTTATCGAACTCAGGGAGGAAGTGGTCAAAAGTATCCCTCTCAAGCAACTCTGCAATCAAGATACAAGTCCCTTGTGGCCCCAATATACCCAATACACTTGTCGGGTGTATAGGTGCACTAATTCGGCGAAGAGATAATGAAATACACGTAGTATGGATGATTATAAGTGGTAACGGTGCCAGAAAAGAGCTTTTGACGAGAGGAAAAAGGTTGAAGCTGTCATGTAGTTCCCCGTGACGGCACCAGAAAAGACTCTGATGGCGTGGAAGAGACTAAAGGCAATCTGAAATAAGGATGGAAGCAAGCAAACATGTAACAGATCTAGTTGCAAACGGTGTTTCAATGTTTAGAAACAAGGCCTAGGGATCATACTTTCACTAGTGAACACTCTCAATAAATATATTCTCTTCATGATACTAACATGAACTACTCTCCGGTTGGACACTCTAATCCATGGTAGGGCTACAGAAGACTCCTTAAAGTCCGCCTTCCTCATCTAGATAACCCCAGACTGTCACCTTGAGCGCTGGATGGTTCGAACAAACACCGCAATTTCATAGAGACATCCAACTCCAAATATAACTCATGATATATATATATATATATGAAATCTAGCTTAAGTGCCACACACGGCGCGTACGCTGTCACTTTCACACACGTGGGGAAAAGCATAGATCTATTAAAGAAATTGATTATTTATGTAACCTCTAGCCTAAGTGTCACCACGGTATGCACGCTGTCACTTTCACACATGTGGGGAGAGACGGATATTGGTTTAAGCACTTGAGTACCAGAGTAGATCTACTTGATTACAAAGGTCATGACCACAATATGATCACGCATAGAGACAGAGAGAGAGATGAACACATAGATACCAATAGATCCCTTAGCCTCTAGGAAGAACTACTCCCTCCTCATCATGGGAATCAGCAACAATGATGGAGATGGTTTTAGAAATCGATGGATATGGCTCCGGGGCCAATTCCCCGCCCCGGCAGGGTGCCGAAACAGAGACTTTCTGTCCTCCGGATCTCCTTTTCGGTGGCGGCGGCGTTGCGGAACTTTTTGTGGATTTTTGCTGGATGATTTAGGGTTTTCTCATTGGGGGCTTCATATAGGCGAACGGGGCAAGTTCGATGGAGGCCCAGGGGGACCACACCTCCTGGTGGCGCGCCTAGGGTGGGCCAGCACCACCCTAGGGTGTGGCCACCCTGGTGCCCTAATCCATCTCCGCTTCGCGTTTCCGTATTTCTCCGGGAAAATAGTAACTTTGGCTTTTGTCCCTTCCAATTCCGAGAATATTCATTTTTAGCTTTTTTGAAACCAGAAACAACAGAAAATAGGCAACTGGCACTGCGGCATCTTGTCAATAGGTTAGTTCCAGAAAGTGTATAAAAATACCTCAAAGTGTATACAAAACATAAGACAAATGATACAAAACAAACATGGAGCATCAAAAATTATAGATAAGTTTACGTCGTATCAGCAACGTTCGTGAATTTCATGATATCAAGTAATTAATAACTCCTTTTATTCGTTTTCTTCACCGAGCAACGCTTGGAAATAGTTCACCAAGAAGGCTAGGGGTGTTTGGAAAGAAGAGCTTACATTTAAACCACTAGATGTAAGTACCACTAGCTAGATCCGTGCATCTGTTTGATTCTAGTGTTGATACCGTTATTATGCTTGATTATTATTTTGATTAAACTATATTCTCGTAAAGTGCCTGACGCAGGGACCAGAGAATAATTTATTTAGATACTATGTTTGCGAGTTCATCCGTCAGATGTGATGTAAGAAGGTCAGAAATTTAGAGCAACTTAACGTACATAAACAATTTTCATAGTTTTTTAATACCATCAAATTGTGTTTAGTTTTATTCATATAGGTTGACTCCTTTAAATCAGATCAAACGGTTGCGGGGAGGTCTTCTACCAAAGGATCGCGTACGAGCAATTCAGGAGGAATTGATGGGATTCTTGGATACAAAGGTCATAAAACCAAAAGGAGAATACCATGTGGGCTTGGGTGTATAAGGCAATAGGGACTGTACAAAGAGCTTATTTTGTATATATATATATATATATGCATGAAACCCATGTATCGAATGTAATATGTTCGACACCACTTCGATCTCTATAGTCATGATGATGTTATATAATATAATGGTTCCTTCATTGATGAGTGCAAAACACAAAATAAAAAGGAAAACAATATAAATGAATTCTCTG